>JALMQS010000074.1:9643948-10328519 GCA_024734495.1 Forficula auricularia
GAGTTAAAAAATAACCCTTTTGGCATATAATTAAAAACAATCCATTGGATCTCGGAATCTAATAGATGACACCCTCTTGTGATTTTCTTAGGATAACTTTTAATTATATGTCAGAAATGTTGTGTTCACTCCTCGGATAGTCGAACCCGAGTGTCAAAATTAGCAATCCGGGCCATTTGGCAGCCCCGTGAGGGAAATACCCGCTTCTGGCATATCAATAAAAATTATCCATTCCATCTCGGTTCTAAGGAGATGACAATCTCTTTGTGATTTCCTTAGTAAAAATTTAAAGAATAGATCGTATTGTATAAAATACAAATATATTAAACAAAACTTTTATATCAAAATGAGCTAAAGAATGGAAAATAAATATTTTTATCATAAAAACTCATATGACTAAAAATAAAAGCAACTCAAAAATGTATTTATTTTTAAGTTATCTGAGTAAAAATTGGGTAATTAAATATTTATTTTTTAATTTTGAGTTAATTTTGAAATAATAAGGCGCTTTTAAAAAGTTTTTATATAGTTTTTACTATTTCATTATTCGTGTACATGATTATTAATTAAAGGGATCGTAGGGAGTTAGACTTGACTTAAATTAAATACAAAGTTATATTTAAATAGACCAAACGTTTCGTTGCTGGTTCGTAACTTTTTCAGTGACTCATTTATTAAACTTATTTGTCTGGGGTTTTCAAAATAGTTTTTAGATGATAATAACATAAAGAACGTAAGGTAATAGAAATTCTGAACTGGGCCGAAACATTTCTATTTCAAAACAAAGAACTGATTGTATTATGAGCCCTCTAGTTTCAGATATATTAATATTTTCTCTCCACTCTCTAGATCAGGGGTGTCGAACCTTTTGGCATACACGGGCCAAAAAAGAAGAAAAAACTAATGTTTCGGGACGCGGATAAAATATTATATGGTAATTATATTGATATTTGTTATTCAAAAAAAGATAGTAGAAATAAGAACAATACTTTTCCTAAATTTTATACTTCTCGTATATGTAAGTACATACCTACATACTTACAGAAAGTGATAGTATGTATTAGTATTTGTTTTATATTATGCTAGATAATTAATTTAAGATTCTAATAAATAAATAAATAAATAAATATTCAATTTTTCTTCAGATTGGTACCTAATTGTTGTTCTAGAACATTCAATCAGTAAGTTTTCAACAAGAAAATTTATTTATAATGAAAATGGAGTCGAAAATAGACCGAAATGATGATTATTTTTTCGGAGATCTCGGAAATCTAGTTCAGATTAAAAATTAAAAATTAGCACTTTTATTTTTCGAAAAACTTTACAGTAGATTTTTTTAGAGAAAAAATTATCAGGCTAAATTGTTGTGTGTTTTCCAGTATCTACATATAAATCTCTATATTTTAAGAAATTTTATGACTTTATATTGGGCCAGGAGTTGGACAGCTCTAGTTTAAATCGAATGGGATTAAAGAAGGATATGAGGAAATATAATTTATTTTTTAAAATGGTCACGGATATAATAATCCCTGACTATCCATCATCTATTGTCATGTAAGAACGTGCAAAGATCTAAAAGACAAGTCCTGGCAAGTTTAAGTTCAGGAGAGAAATTATCAATTAATTGTGATTGTTCTAGAAAAGCCCAATTCCTTGCCTCCTTATATTAGAATGATAACTAATAGACTTGGTTAGTGTCTTAGCATATAAATTACTTAAATAATAAATATTTTCAAAAATGAAAATATGAGAAGAATAAGAATTTTTAAATATTCGAAACTTCATTATTTTTTTATCTTATATAGTTGAGCTTATAATTTAGCTTTTAGTGAATTTTATTCTTGAAAAAAAGCCTATCGTATTGTACAAATGTACATTCATATTTCGAAAAACGGAATAAATAAATATCTACATATAAATCTCAATGTTTTAAGGCAGTTTATGACTGTCATTGCAGTGCTGGGCTGCACGCGGTTCACAGACCACGGGTAGGACATCCCTGCTCTAGATCAAGCTTCAAAAATTATTAAATCTTTAATATCCTTATTTTGATTACATTATTAGATATTTACGTAGGTGATATTAATTAATCTTCCCAAGCGCCTGTTTGTCGGCGACCCGTATCACAGGGATTATATTAGTTTAGAGAACTCTGCTAGTATCGCTGCTATCGATATCTAAATCCAAGGACCAAGGATAAGCCAAGGCAGATTATATAAAAGCAAGTAAATGTTTATATAGTGGCAAATTCGTGACCAAAATATATTTATAATTACTAACTAAATACAATATTAATTAAATAAATAGCTGCAGAGCTTCATTGGGAAAAAGCTAATTCTGTAATGTGAGACAGACTCAACAATTAAGATCGTTGCACGTGTTACGATAGAAGTGAAACTTAGGCCATATATTTAAATATTTTTCCACTTTTTGCTGACAAAGCAATTATCAAATCAACGAAAATCGCAGGGAGCATACAAGTTGAACCTCGGATTCCCATTCTTATAAATAATATTCAACTGTTCTAATCTTATCTGCTTCGATCCTTTTATCCGCACCCTTCTCAGACAGACGAATCTCTTTCAGGGGCAAACCCTTATTGCATCATTTGTCGAGAATTAATTTAATAGCCTCTCATAGAAAACAACATTTTTATATTTATTTAATCTAAAGCAGTGATTCTCAAAATATTTTAGTCATCAACACTCAGGAAATTTTCCAGAGATCGCGGAACCCTTTATTTATTGAACAGCAGTTCCCCTGAATGAATAAGATATTAACTGAAACAATTATCGTTTGGTACTTCAAAATTAATTCAATGAAAAAAACAATTAAACTCTAACGAACTTATTAAAAGATATATTAAAGTAATGAAAACAATTGAAATAGATTATAGATCCTAGCAGCTAAGCTAGCCCTTTTCTTAACAAGCTCGTGGCGTGGATAACGAAAAACTTTAACAGTTGCATATATTTTAATTAAATTAGTCTCTTTCAATTTAATTTATTTCTTTATCAACAAAATAATAAAAGAAAAATACATTTTTTATGTATCTTTGGATTAGGCCTCAAATAATTGAAAATTCATTTTTACAGTGTAAATAAAAAGAAGTAGAAGAATAAAGTAAAAACTTTTTCCAAGACTCGGTACGGTTGCTAGTTAGAGCTGCAACAAGTAATTTTTTGTACATTTTTGTCTGAATTTTAATTATCTCCAATTGAATATTCTCTCTCTCTCTCTCTCTAACAAATATCGTTTTGGTCCGAGTGCAAAGGCCATTCCTAGAATAATAGGAATTAAGAAATTTATCTCTAATAGTCTGAAACAGGTTGGAACTTTTATTTGGCATCCTTGTAATACACCCTTAAAGAAAGAGAGATCATTCTATCCGCGCTCTTTGTAGTTATTTTCATCGATCAGATTCTAATGAAAGAATCGCTCATACGCATTAAATAATAAAAAAGTTTTCAAGACTCGGTACACTTTTTTTTAGAACGGCCCTGGTAATTATTAATAAACATAAATATAAATTGTTGATTTATGGTATGTCTAAACTATAACATCCTCTTAAAATTTCAATAGAATAATTCAAAAAATGAATTTTTTTTGTACTTATGAATAGAACAAGCTAAGAGCTGCGTAGTATAACTTGTATGTATATAAGTGCCTAATAGGCCTTAGGCCCAAAAGCACCTGGGGGAGCTTGTCAAAGTGTCTTCGGGGTTCTCGTTAATGTTCAGGCACTATACAAACATAAGCATTTTAAACATTATATATAACATAGATATTTTAAGTAACCTAAATGTAGCAGTTTTTTAAGAGTAACCTCTGTATACCATAAATATTTTCAATATTTATAGCATTTGAAAATGGTTGATTGAAAAATGAAATACTAAGAGAGCAAAATATTATATAAAACATATTCAACAGCATTGTTAATTTTTCATGACTGTCACACAGAACTTTTGTATTTTTTGGTGGATCCCCAGAGTTCCGCGGTACACTTTGGAAATAGTTGATCTAAAGAATAACCAAATCAAAAGAGAAAAATTAGATGCTTATTCAAATAAATCAATAAAACTAGTCGGTTTAAAATTCATTCAATATTTTCAATATTGTTATAATATTTTGTTTTTTCTGGCTTAGAAATGCCTGAACCAAAAAATTATTTCCTTTTGTCCGTCCTCTGGATACGCACGTTAACTCAAAAAAGCTTGTGAAAAGTACTTTCTTATAAAATGTATTAACAAACACCAGAACAAATCGAAAAATTGAAAATGTAATCGTTTATTGTGTGGTTGGCTTTCTATAACAGCAAAACAAATTTTTCTAAATCCAATCAGGTAAGTAATCCATGAGAAATAATATATAAAATATTTCTAATTAAAAGACTCAAGATGAAGGTTGGAAACTATGGTCTCAATCAAATAAATTATATCTATATACATATTTACATTTCGTATAATCTATATAATAAAAATGAATTTCTGTTTCTTCGTAAGCGCAGATATCTCAAATGCCTGGACCGATTTGCCTAATTTTTTTTTAAATGTTCGTAATAGTCCAATTCAGGTTAATACTTAAAAAAATTGAAAAAGTTGCCTGGAAATTGGAAAATTCAGGAAAAACTAAAAAAAAAATTCAGGTTAGCCAACATAGCTTGCCAAACAATAAAAGAACTAAACTAGCAAAAAAAACAAGTGTTGGCGGCCCTGCTTGTAAGATTTTTGAGTGTCATTCATTCTCAATAGTTCTAACCACATTGTCGTTGAAGAAGAATTTAATACTGCAACAAAGATTTAAAAAAACTATTTATTTTTTTAAAGTACATTTAAAACCAAAAATTAAAAAAAAATCGTCATTATAACAAAATTTTTTAAAAAATTATGGTTATTTAAAAAAAAACTATTTGTTTCAAAAAAATTCCTAACTTCCTTTGGGTTCGGTGAAAAAAATTTGAAAAAAATTCTGAAAACCGTCTTTAATAGGGTAGAAAAAAATAAAAAGTTTCAGCCAAGCGTTTGATTATATATATATAGATGAAAAATATTTAATTTAAAATAAAATATGTTATTTAAAAATCATTTTTCTTAAAAATACCCTTGGGAATCTCACCTCATCTTTTTTCTATTGTATTTAAGACCCTCAGCCATTTCAAAAGAACTAAGCCTTTTGGCTTTTGTATTCGAGCTCATTCATTCATTTCAATATTATTTATTTATTTCAAAGTTAATTATAAAGGATTATTGAAACTATACTAACTAAACTAACTGAAAGGAATTAATTAGCTTTTGGAATTTCTTTAAAAATATATTTTAAAGATTAAAACCAAAATTCAATTAGCCCGTAGAATTCTTTAAAGAAAACAAAATCATTTGAAAACCCATTGTTATATTGTTTTGAAATCTAGGAAATTTCAGCCTATTGAAATTATTAAAAACCTATTTTGATCCTAATTAAACCTAAATTTTCTATAATCTAATAATAAACTTTAAAAGTTTATTATTTTTAATTTTTTAATTGGATAATTCTCCCCAAATGACGATTTTTACCTTATTTATTGAATTTTTACAAGACAAAAACTTTATTTTAATTTAAGTTGAAAGGTTCTTTTTGCCGAATAATTGAGTAGCAGAAGGGGACAATAAAATATTGTCTTCTGCTGGAAAAATAAATTTTTTAAATTCATTCATAAAGAGATATACTTTGTCCTCTTCATCAATCTATTACAATTAATTCACAAGAGTTGATATATGAAAGTGTTCTTTACACGTGTATAAAACATCAATAAAACAGCCACGTGGGGGTCCACGGCTAGCAAAAGGCCCGCCTTAGGCGGGCCTTGAAGCTAGTATAATAATAATAAACAATAAGATATTTGTTTATTCACAATAATAAAATTACATAATAAATGAAAAAAATAATAATACAAACATAAATAACTCAAGGTCGACTCGACCGTTTGAGTGAGTGAGTAAATAATAACACAATCATTTAAAACTATTAGTAATTAAGTCAGAAATTAAATTAAGTAATTACTATAAGTAATTAAATTCCAAAATTTGTTGATATCGGTACTTATGCAGTACTTTACCCGATTTTCCCAGTTTCTCCCATTAAGGCACATTTCGTATATGTATATGTTTATGTTCATCAATCTCATTGATTTCTCTTTATGAACATTTTCGAGTGAATTCAATACTCCGGCCGCCCAATGACTGAGCAAGGATGTCAACGAAAATTTCTACTTTCGAGTTTTATTTTTAAAAATTTCATGAGTGTTTGATCTTCCAATTGGTCCCTACCGGCCACTACGGCTTGGGTAGCAACCCTTCAACTCCAATAAAATTGAAATGGCCTGGATATAAAATTGTCTCTATACGAAGAAGCTGATCATTTATTGCTTGGGTAAACCAACATTATCTAGAAGGTGGTCAAAACCATCACATACATATATCTAGAAAAGCCAGATGGCTTCTAATAGATAATAAAATGTTGTGTTTGTATTTTGTGATGACTTCTATTGTAAAGAGAAAAAGAACAATTAAATATTGATTATTTTCCAAAACATTTCAACAGATTAATTTTACCGGATATTCGGCTATTTATCAGTTCTTCGTGATGTACCTATATAATATCGACGCTGTTATATCAAAATGTCGTATGTAAAAATCAACACTTTTCAGTAGCTAAGAAAAACTTTTGTTTTCATGTATATTAACCCTAAATACTTTGTTTTGTTTTTAATCTGTAACTTGAGTTTCTTCACCTGGTAATATATACAACAATTTGAGATCAGATGTAGCTAACAAAAAATGTTTTTCTTCAATATTTTTTTTTTGTAATTTTAAAATATGACATTTTGATATAACAGCGACGATATGTATATTATAATTTATTTGTTAGAGACTATAGTTTCGAAAGTTTTAACTTCATCATCAGTATTTTTAATTATAAATATTCTATCTTTAATTTCTCACGAGTTGAAATACCCATTTGGATGTAAGTAAATTCATTTTGTTGTAATAGTAAGCTGATCACTCAACAAACGATTATATATATGTTTATTTGCATCAAGTGGAGGATAAATTCATTTATTTCTACTTATCTTTTCATTAGTTTTCAGAAGCCGAACATTAAACACGCGGATGCGACTTTTTCAGCACCAGTGACGAAGCTACTAATCATGGTAAGTTCAATTTGAATTATATTTATTTATTTGCCAAAAAATATTAGTAGGTATCTTAGAGTCTATTAGTGTTGCTGCAATGTTTGTCCTTCAGTGCTCATGGAGTATAAAAATTCAAACTTGAAATTTACAAAGAAAATCACAAGAGGTTGTCAACTACTGAATCCGAGATAACTGATATTTAATTGATTATTTCACAAAAGATTCCAAATTTCTTTTCCACTTTTTATCCCCACTTGTGTTTGTTGTTCCTATTTGAGAACAGCCAATTTATAACCAAATTAATGGTTCAATTAAATTTTTTTTATATATAATGTTTAATAAATTTTAGTCTAACTATAATAGTCCAGTCAAATTGTGTTTTTATCAGGAATGTTTTGGGGTAGTTCTGATTCCATGACAGAAAATGATCTATTTTTTCAAAGAAATCGCAGTTTTCCTTCATAAAATGAAAACCATTGTCCTAGAAACTTGATTCTGTCTCATTCTCTAGGAAGTTTTATTGACTTGAACGTTTACTTGGCCACTTTTTTAATAAACGTCTTAGATTTATAGATATCCAGTATTTTCCATGACACTCCTGAGGATTCGGATCATATTCTGTCATGGAAAATGCTGGATATCTATAAATCTAAGAGTTTTAACAAAAAAGTGGTACAAGTAAACGTTCAAGTCAATAAAATTTCCTAGAGAATGAGACAGGAATCAAGTTTCTAGGATGAGTGGTTTTCATTTTATGAAGGAAAAATTGCGATTTTTTGCAAAAAATTGCAGTTTTCAAAACTTCAACCTCATTGCGGCACGGATTACCATTTATCCAATTAAGATGAAACTTTGTTTGAATTGTAGCAAATTTAATCTAGTTTAA
Organism: Forficula auricularia; assembly: GCA_024734495.1. Lineage (NCBI taxonomy): Eukaryota > Metazoa > Arthropoda > Insecta > Dermaptera > Forficulidae > Forficula > Forficula auricularia. Next base: position 9,652,006 of record JALMQS010000074.1, read on the forward strand.
AAATGTATAGAGTGGTCTTTGTCGAAAACGTGCTCCTTCATGGTCAAAATGGGAAAATATCGAAAAAAGTGCGAGTTTTTGGGTGATCCGGGAGGGCTGCCGAGGTCGAAAACTTGGATTTTGCGCTTGAGCCCGAACGGTTGGTCGGAGAAAAAACCTAAATAATGAAATTTGTAGGAAATTTTATGAACTTTCATTTTGAATAGGAAGGTTATTTACGAAAAGTTGATAGTTTTCGAGTTATAAGCAAAAAACCGCCAAAAAATGGAAATTTTCATCTTTTTTTGCATTTTCTACAATGTTGCGTCACGAAATTTTGGTGGGAGAACTCAGATTTGGATTCAGCGCCCCAAAAAACATATATATGCAAAAAATCAGAACTACCCCAAAACTTTCCCCATAGGGGCCCATTTGAGGACAATTTGACTGGACTAAATATTTTTTGAAAGAAAATTCAACGAAAAAAAAACTCAGTCATAAAATGGGTCTAAAAATTTGACAATTATTATATTTACTGGCTTCCTCTTCTCTTCTCCTAATTTGTAATACAACCATCTCTTAATTGTAATCATTTAAACTCTTTGGTATTTCTCATAAGACGAAGAAAATGTATTTAAGAAATTGTTTGAAAAGATTTATAAATTCATAAAGTTCAAATTCTGAAGACATTATTTTTTTAATCATTCAAAAAGAAAATGCAAAAAAATAAATTTACTTAAAATTCAACTTAAAAATTCCCAGTGACGTTTCGGCTATTGGTTTTAGATATTTTCTGAGCTAATATAATAATAAACATATGAGATTAGATTTGTCTCGTCTAAGTAACTACATCAATGCAATCAATTATTGTCATCTACTCACCAAATCAATAAAAGTAATACCAATTGCTGCATTACTTTTTATTGAACCCATGTTAAATATAATAAAATCAGAGCTATAAAAATTTCTGAAATATCTTAAATATCTTTTAATTATTATTTTTTAATAGGGGTTAAGTGATAGTCTTGTGATGTGCTCTAAAAACGTATACTGATGAAGAGCAGCGGCGAAGCGCTCGAAACCTAAAATATCGATTACGTCTGCTTAAAATAAAGGATTAAATAAGGGATAACTTTTATTTCAACTTTTTCCCATAAGTGGCTCCCTTAGCCAATTCATTAAAATAAAATAGGGCCACCAAACACGGTTCTATTTAAATATAAATAAATGAACCTAATCTTTTTTTCTGGAGTTTTAGTTCTGCACTTTTAGTTCCCTGAGTAAACTAGAAGTGCCTTTTATGGGGTTTTAATGGAATATTTGGAGTTGTTTCTCTTTTATAATGCAAGATATGACTAAATGTGATAAGATTATGCAAAAAAATGGACTCGTAACCCGAAATATGTATAGAGAAAAATAAATAATCTCCAAAAATATAATTAAAGAAATTTTTTAATTTTTATTTTTTTACTTGTGAAACACCACTATAACTAAAGACCGGATTTTTATGCAGTAAAAACTGCCAAAATATGCCATAAATTATGCAAATATATGCAAAATAATAAATATATAATAAATAAGATAGCAAAACAAATTTTTTATGCACTAAAAAATTAAAATTGAAAACAAAAAGACTATATAATTGAAGGAGTGCCATGAAAGAAATAAAACCATGTTTCAAATATGTACTTTTATTTGCTCAAAAAATTGTGAACATGCTCATTAGGTTTATAAATAAATAAATATATATATATATATATATATATATATATATATATTTTTTTTTTATTTATTGTCACCGGGAACAAAGCCCATTTAGACAGTACCTACATCAGTAAAGTGTTTAGTGTTAGTGAGGCAGCCGAGAATTAGCCGATCGAAATTTTATATGCTAGCAAGGCTCGAACCCGGACCTCCCACTTGAACATCTTCATAAATCAACATAATAAATATAATAATGTCTCAAAAAAATGTGAACGAAAAAATCCGGGGGGGGGGGGGGGAGCTTTTTTAACAGACACGATTGTATTGTACTCCTTTTATTTTATTTTTTAATATTAACAAGCTTTTCATATTGACGTACCTACAAATAATAAACTAATAAAATAATGCAAATATTTGACCGGCTCTGATCCCTACACTAATTTATACACACTTCTACACACACACGAACACTCAATGGCCAAAATCGGCTATAGTTTCCGAAGGCCTTAAAAAAAAATCATGTCCCCCTGTTTTATTTCTTCATTTTTTTCATTCTTTCTCCGAAAATTTACTTTTAAAAAATCTGTATTTTGCCCAAAAAATCCTTCAAATATGCAATTTTATGCAATATTATTCAATATAAAATATGCAGTATAAAATTTAACCCACAGTATTCTAGAAGCATGATTCGGATAGATAATTGATCCCTTGGGTCGGATGTGGCGGCAAACAAAATATGCAATTGCATAGGAATCCGGTCTCTGTCTATAACCCGTTAAAAAACTCTTGTGTTTTAAATAGCGATTGATTTGCAGTGATAAATCTTGCCCGTCCTTTCCCGCCATAATCATTTGAGTTTTTCCAAATGTTCATGGGGGGTCGGTCGTGTGAATTGTTGCATTGTTCTTGTCTGGCTTGGTTTAACTGCGAGTTTGAGAACGCTTGTAAAATCAATACGTAGTGTAAAACACAAGAGAGGATTTATGTGTCTATGAAACCCTCTCGATGAATCTACTCCACGTGCGACGCATCATATTGAGCCTGGTCCCCTCTTGGAATATTATTATGATGTTCCAGCCGTGCTATTTTGACATGCGAGAGGTGAGCACAAAAAGGTGGGGAACCCCCCGAGCTTCCCCTATATTGTGATCAACTTTTCCTATCAAAATTCTACACCCACTTTTGGCCCCTGAAACACCAGATGGTTAGCCAATTGATAATTGGATTTAGATGAAAATCTTTTGAAAGGAATTATATTAAAATTTTACACATATTAAAACATTTATCATTCCACAGAAGTCTTGATTAAACTTGAAATCATTTCCGATATTATTTTTGACAAATTTTTTTTTAAAGGTTTCGAAAAGTGGCTCCACTTGTTTCCAATGAGAAAAAATAAACTACTAGAGATATCGATTTGGTTTCCTTTTTTAATAATAGTATCATTCAGCGGATTAGTGAAACAAAAATATCCCAATAATCTAGGTTTTATGAAAATTATAATCTTACCTGGATCTTTTGAAAGCAACAAAAGTTGTTTCGATATGATGCTTAAATTCGTTCAATTATGAAATAATAATAAAGAACTCATTTTCTGACAAACATAATATTCATATAAAATCCCAATCATAGTGGGAAAGAGATCGATATAATGCTTTCCCTCTCTCTTCTAACTTTATTAGCAAATAAACTGTAAACACGCGTAAAAATTAAAAAGAAGCCTTCGAAGGATATTTTTGTTTTTTAATAATATAAATAAACTCAATTTGGTCAAGAAGTCAACCATTAGATAGTATATGTATTCAATTGCTCTAGGATTGCCCGTTTTGCTTATTTCCAATTACAAATATTTCATAGACTTTTTAATGATGAAAACTTCGAGAGTATTTCAAACGAGTCGAGACACGCCTGGACAAGTTGAGACATGTTGGCGGATTAGATTGCAAAAAAATTTATTCCCGAATATTACGAATTTATTCATTTTCTCTGATAAAAAAATATCAATTTAGTATAAAAAAATTATTGATACCTATATAAGATACAAGTTATTTTCATTTGGTATAAATGGTTTTAGCCGAGGGGTGAACCTCGACCTAATATGCTGTACACCTACTTCCACTTGTACTTCCAAAATATTTCCAAGTACTTCTAAATATTTCCAAGTATTTCCAAATATCCCCAAGTACTTCCGAATATTCTCAAGCACTTCTAAATATTTCCATGTAGTTCCAAATATTTTCAAGTGCTTGCAAATATTTCAAGAACTTCCAAATATTTCCAACTACTTCCAAATATTTCCAAAGAGGTGTACACCTACTTCCAATCGCGGATCACCCTCGGTTTTAGCTATACCTAATGAGCTGAAAATTGGTACACAAATATATATATTTTCACATTAGAATGCACTAAATTTTTGTCTTATACGTGAGAATGTTTCCTGAAAAAACAAAATGCCAATCATAAAAGGTTTTAGTTAATGAGCTGAAAATTGGTACGCAAATATGTATTTTCACATTACAATGCACCAAATTTTAATCTTATACTTGAAAACGTTTCCTGAAAGTACAAAATGACAATCTTGAATGATTTTATTTAATAAGCTGAAACTTGGTACACAACTATGTATTTTTGCATTTGAATGGGCCAAATTTTAGCTTTATATCTGAAAACGTTTCCTGTGAGTATAAATTGCCAATATTAAATAATTTGATCTAATGAAACTCGATTCGAATCTATGTAATTTTACATTACACTATACTAAATTTTAGCTTTATACCTGAAAACATTTCAAGAAATATATATACATTTTTTTACATCATTGTAATATTTTTCTTGGTTATTTTTAATATTTTTAATATTTGATTGAACAATAAAAAAATATATGATTATAAAATGTTCCGATGAAATAAACTCATTTAATAAACACAAATTTATTCAAAAAGAGAAACAATGAGGTTGTCATCTGCTTATCAAACGAGAGGACAACCTCTTTGTTTCTCTTTATGATTCAACAACTCTGTTACTCTCGGCAAAACAAAACCTTTTCGTATATTTTATACATACTCTTTTTCTTCAATTTATTTATTTTTATTTTTGCTGAAAATTAATATGATATAGGCATATTAACTCAGTGGAAGACAATGGAAAATCATCCCTTTGAAAAATTTCCCCATGAAAATTACAATGGAGAGAATACTCTAATTAGCATATTAATCGCCGACGCTCGGATCGAGTATGACACTTAATGAAGAAGGTATAATAATGGCCATGGGTTGGCAAATAATGTAGGTTAATTTACTAAATAGACAAGGTTATTATTTAATATATATTAAAATAATTTCTTGATTGTTTTATTAAGTAAAATAAATACATTTCTTTAAAAAAACATTCGAAAAATTTAAAACGTTTCCTGAGAAATTTTCCCTTTTTTTTAATTGAAAATTTAAAAAATATAAAACTACTTAATTTATGTAAGAATAATATATCAACTATCTGAAATTAACTATAGTAACTTTTTTATTTTTCCATAAAGCAACTATGATTCATGTTTTTCAATTTTTCAATTGTTAAAGGGAGAATAATTTCTCTCGAAACGTTTTGAATTTTTATTAAACGTTTTCCGATTGTTTTTATAAAGAATTATATTTTTTTATTTTACGATACATAAAAGTTTTCAGTGTATGAATGTTTGTATATTGATTTGTTCTCTATACTCGCTCAGACCTTTTGATTTCTCTAGACCGAATTTTTTTTAGGGCATTGCGAAACTCGTGGTGCAGAATAATAAATTACTTGAAATTTGTATTTCAGGCCCTTTGTTTGGTCTGAATCAAATTGTGCATAATTACTATTTAGAACGGCGAATATATTGGTCTGAAAATCAACTATTCCCGGGGAGCGCGATGGCTCTCTCTAGTTTCATTGTTCCATTTGGGCCCAATTTTGTCCCGGTTAGTCTTTAGAATCCTGCTAAACTATTAGTGAAAAAATCTAAACTTGATTTATGACTTTGGTGCGCCTGTATTTAGGCAACTATTTCCGCGCAGAAGTTTGAAAGCTGCGTAAGAGCTAGGCGAGTCCAGTCGTTGATGGAATGGTCCAGAGCTTATGGCACGGAAGCCATTAAGTATGTAAGAAAGGATTATTTCTTTACCATACAGGGTATGGTCAAGTATTATAGGTAGGAGGGTGAGCCGCGACCTAATATCATGTACACCTACTTCCTCTTCCACTTTCATTTCCAAGTAGAAGACAATAGGTAAAGGGGTATTATCTAATGAATTCCAAAATAATTCCACATAATTCCAAAGAAGTGTACACCTAATTCCAATCACGGTTCACCCCTATTGGGCAAGGGGGTAGTAAATGTGAATCACGAAAGAGCGCCTGCAGAACGAAAGCTTGGACAGATTGAAGAAAGAGCGTATAAGCATAGACCCAGAGGCGTAACTAGTGAACTTGGCGCCTATGAGCCAACAGTAGCTACATCGCCTATACACAGAGTAAAATATAGTTAAGAATATACATCAATATTATGTTTATGGGAATATTGGGTAACTAAGCTTTTGTATTTAAATAATTTATATGTGCAAAACATTTTTTATATTAACAAATTATCAAATATTTATTAAATATTAATATTCGTAGTATAATAATGAAATGAAATAAAAGGAAAATTAAAATTGAAAACAAAGTTATTAAATAAGTTCAACTTTTCGGGCTTTTGCATTCGCAAAATCAACATTGATGCTCTCAAAATCCACATCTACCATACAAAAACATCATATTCACTAGAAAATAAACTTAAATTATTTAGTCTCTCTTGATTCATTGATGATCTTAAATTATTTTTTATTAGTTTTAGTTTTTGAAACTTCTTTCACCGGACGCAACAGTTACAGGTAAACAAAGAAGTATTTTTAAGCAAATTGTAATATTAGGATACGATTCACGAAAATTCCATTGAGTCATTCTTTCTAAAATTTGGAGATACTAATTTTTGCCTTTCGTTTTTCAAGGCCGACGAGACTGGTGAAGATAAGCAACCCGCTCTGATGAGTGCTCGCAGTCCAGAAGGCATATCGCAACTTGCTGCTAAATCCATCCAGGTTTCTAACTCTTTGGCGCGGGATCATTTAAAATGTGGGCGTATAGATTATAATCATAGTATAAGTTTTGAGAATAATGAAATTTTTTTTTCAATCTATACTAGACGTTTATGTATTTTAAAGGTAACTAATTTATGAATTTCTATGAATAATTTATTTTATTTTATTTTGGTAAAAATTTGTGAATTTAACTTGAAATAACGAAGGAAAATGTGCAAACTTTTAAAAGACACGGTACCCTCTGCATCAATCAAAAAATCAATAGCCAGAGATGCTATTTCTTGACACTAAATATATTTAAATACCGATATTTTTTTTGGAATCTCATCCGCTATTTTTAATCACTATGTTGTAAATTGATAGTAAAAACAAAATCAACCTTAAATACTAATATTTAAAGATCGCTTGAAAAAGTCAATCATGAATCATTAAAAAATTCTTCACATTCTTTAGCGACCTTAGGTCGGTCACTGTAGCTGCTACAAGGAAGAAGTAAAGAAGTTTTATGAGAAATTTTGCGATTATGAAGAATGACTGTCTTTTTTCAATGACCTTCGCCACACTCGCCATAGGCTATTTACGCCTCTGCATAGAGTGTTAAAAGTTTCAATGAGTAGTCAAAAAAGCGTCCACAATCCACATGCCCAAGGCAACGCCCGGCTGGAGACCCGTTTAGTACCTTGTAACTTATAAACAACAATAACATTAAAAAAAGTTTTTCTAAGGTGTCGATTTGAACATTAAAAGCGATGTGTAATGAACATATTACAAAGCCAAAATAGAAAAATAATTTAATTGATTACTTGAAAGAGAATAAACATTAACAAAATTTCCCTATTCTCGTAACAACCAATCATTTTTTATTGAATTTTATTAAAAAAAGTGTTATAGAGATCACTCTTTCCTAAAAAGACTAACTAGCTATCATATAATAATCCATCCAAAGACTCCCAGATTTTTTTTAATTGTTCGTTAAGCCAGGTAAAATCAATCCAATTAAATTTCGCAAAAATACGAAAAGCCCATTTATTTTTGATATTTTTGTTTACTGTTTAATTTGGCTTTCTAATTAACTTAATCATATTTACTTTTTAACAATGAAAATGTTTTAGTCAGTTAATTTATAAAAAACAAAAAAAAAAGTCAATAAAAAGTCACGACAAAAAGTCGTCTATATTACACTAACTCAGCAGTCGGCAACATTTTAAATATTGCGGACCACTAAATTCACAATTAAAATTTTGCAGACCACTAAATTTAATTTAAAATTTCATGGATCACTAACATAATTTTTAAAGGTACGAATTATTTACGACCATTGAGTATGATATACATATACAGGGTGTTTCAGAAGGAATAGTAAATATTTTAGGAGGTGGTAGTATAGACGAATTGCAATAAAAAATGCCAAGAAGAAGAAGAATTAGAGGACGCCCTGAATGGAATTAACCAAATCTTAATAGAAGAAATCAAAATGAAAATAAACAAGTAATAAAACCAAGGTCCTAGTATGTACAAAAAAAGAACAAACGAGACAGGAATGCATCAAAATTAACCAAGAAAACCTAGAAGGAGTTAAGGAATTCCGCTACCTAGGAAGTAAAATAACATGGGAAGGGAGGAGCGAAAACGAAATCAAATCAGGAATTGCCCAAGCAAAAATGGGGTTTAATTCAAAACAAAAACTACTATGCTCCTCCTCAATCAGCTTAGAAAACAGGAAGTTGCTATTGAAGACATATGTATGGAGCATAGCCATGTACGGGTGTGAAACCTGGACAATTAGAGAAGCGGAGAGAAAGAGATAGAGGCTTTCTGAAATGTGGTGCTATAGAAGAATGGATGAATATCAAATGGATGGATAAAATTACAAATGAAGAAGTTCTTCGAAGAATCGGAGAAAGAAGAACCTTGTGGAAGAGTCTGAAGAAGAGAAGAGGTCAGATGATGGGGCACACACTGAGACATGGGGGACTGCTTAGGGAGTATCTTGGAGGGGGAGGTGGGAAAGAAAAGGGGAAGGGGAAGACCCAGATTAGAATATTTCAACCAAATAATTAGGGATATGGGATGCCAGACATTTAGAGATGTCAAACAGCTGGCGGGGGACAGAGTCGAGTGGAGACGGATTGTTGCATCAAACCAGTCTTAGGACTGTATACTCAATGATGATGATATTTTGTCAGGTCACCACAGAACCATGAAAATGAATAAAGAAGAGATTAAAGATGAAATAAATAGAAATTCCAAATTTATATAGACATTAGGTATAGCTTGAGTTCGGGGAACAGTGACTAAGATATATTGATCTTATGAAAGCATCGCACTGGACATGCGAAGATCCCGAGTTCGAACCCCGGCTGATTCTTTTGTCTATAATAAAAATATTTTCTTTGTTCTTTAATTTAATTTAATACTGTATATTATTGTATAATAACATTTTTTTAATCAATAAATAAATAATGACCGACAAATTATTACCAGTTTTTTACTCGAAGTATATAATTTATTACTCAATCATGTGATTTGTGAATGTGTTTTGAACAAAAGTGGGCACAAATGCTATATTCTGAAATCAACGAAAGTGTGAAATTCACAATAAATAGTGATTATCTTTTGTGTTTGTGTGAGTGTAGTGAAAAAGTTGTTATGGCTCTTCAGAGATTTGTACTAAGGGCTAGTGTAAATATTTAAAATTGTATAAATTAAAGTATTAAATTTACATTATATTTATAATAAGTTAATCCTAAGATCTAATGAAAGTGTATATATACTTAATTAGATAAAATAATATAAAGAAAGTGATTGGCTAAATGGTTAAGGCCAGAAGCCAGGAAGAGGGGAAAAAATATAATTTATTAGTTTTAAAAAGTTATTTAAAAGTTCACTCGTACCAATCAATTCTACTTCTTTTTTTTATCACTCCCTTATCTTTCTATAAAAACATCTAAAAATGGTGAGTTTATTATTATTTTCTTTTTCAAAGGATAATTTAATTTTGAGGTTGAAAATGTTAAGCAATGAGGGGAGAGTGTTCATTTAATTTACTCTTGAAAAATGAGAAAATTGCATCAACATAGAAAAAGGCAAATTTAGGTTTTGTTGGAAATTAGTCGCCTCCTCTTTTTTTACAATATTATTAATAATCAACTTGTGTGTTCACCACACGACTTTCACATTTACATTTATTTGAAGTCATCGCGGCACTACTAATTTACACCCCTTCCTTTATTTCGTTTTTTTGATTTTTCTCAAAAACGGCTGTAACGATTTTTTTAAAAATTATTGTATTTATCAAGTGTTATGAGTTAATAGATGTGTCACATTTTTAATCCGATTGAATTAAAGGAAGGGGTTGTAAATTAGGAGTGTCGTAAAATAAATATTTTAATCATTCATATCTCCTCTTCAGAAAGTCGCAGACCTTTGAAATTTGCAACTAGTAGTATAATAAGATTTTGGCTAAAATAGAAAAACTGGAAGGGAAATTTTCTGACATAATATGATAAAAAAATTAAAATCTATGCCCTTGGAAAAAATTTATAAATACATTTTTCTCAATTTCCTTTTTAATAATAAATTTTTTTTTTTTTTTTTTATTTTAAATACCATAAATAGTTCAATATAAATTTATTTATAAAACAAATTATATTTTTTGGATTTACAAATTATTATTTTTTGTAATTCCATTAGAGTAATTTCCTTCTAGTAGAAATGATAAAACAAATCAATCCAAATTTAAAAGGTTAAACGATTAGTTTCTCCAAAATTTGGCTCATCAAATATTTTTTATTACAAAAAGATTTCATTTAAAAACATAGCAATAGAAATCAACTGGTGTGTTCACCACACGACTTTCACATTTTCATTTATTTGAAATCATCGCGACACTACTAATTTACACCCCCTTCCTTTATTTCGTTTTTTATTTTCTCATTTTTTTTTTAAATTAGTGTATTTATCAAGTGTCATGAGTTATTAGTTGTATCAAATTTTCAATCGGATTAAAAATTTGACACAACTAATAACTTCTGACACTTGATAAATACACCAATTTTTAAAAAAATCGTTAGAGAAGAAAAAAAATCTTTCATGTAAATGTCCACTTCCGGTCTTCCGATTTCAACGAAAAGCTTGATGTACTCCTTCTAGCCTATATCAAGCTTAAGTTTAGTATCTCTGAGACTTATGGTTGCGAAACGCAAGGGGGGGGGGGGGTAAATTCTTACCTATGTAAACATCAACTTTCAGGTTTTCTATTTTAGCCAAAATCTTGTTATACTTCTTCTAGCCTCTAGATAGCTTATGTTCCAAATTTCAAGGCTCTGCAACTTTCTGAAGACGAAATATGAACGATTAAAATATTTATTTTACGACACTCCAAATTTACACCCCCTTCCTTTTTTACAATCTGATTAAACATTTGAAACAACTAATAATTCATGACACTTAATTAAAATACACTAATTTTTAAAAAAATCGTTAGAGCCGTTTTTGAGAAAATAAAAAAAAACGAAAAATCTTTAATGTAAATGTCCACTTCCGGTTTTCCGATTTCAATTGACTGATTTATTGCGCCACGCAGAGTGGGGCAGCCCTTTACAAAAAGAAAACAGATTTTTTTTACAGATTAGAGTGCAACTTCTCATCAGCCGTCCAAATAATAATGCCAGATGTTGTGGCTATTTATGATTAAAGTACATATATGGGCGACTATGGCACAAATCTAGAAACGAGGCCAGAGTGTTGGGAGCGCAAAAAGGGCCCCACAACTGCACAATGCTATTAATAAAGAAATAAATAAATATTACAAACAAAAAAACAAAACAAAAAAATATCTATAAATAAAATAATAAAATAAAATAAAAAAGCTTGCTGTACTCCTTCTAGTCTATATCGAGTTTAAGTTTCGAATTTCGTAGCTCTGAGATTTATCGTTGCGAAACGAAGGGGTGGTACATACATATACACGTACATACATACGTACTCACTGACCAATGGATTTTTGGCCGCTTTTTGGCCTCTGGGGACCACAATATCCGGTTTTATGTCCCAAATTCTGTTTCCAACTATTAAGGCCATCGATTCCTTCCCCCTGCAAGTTACAAAATGAAATTAACTTTTTTCATCTCTGAGGCACAAGCTCTCAAATAGTCAGGACCCAGACAGGGCATAGCAATACTTCCACATTATATTCTATGAATTTAAATGTGAAAGTAAAAATGACCAGCATTGCCTGAGTTGACTAAGCAAGGGGACTGATTTTACGCATATCTGACGGTTAATTGATTTAGCTGACAATCAAAGATTGACGTCAGTTTTACTTGAAGTGGAAATTCAGATCTCACGAGATATTCTTTTTCATTGAGGATCTTATTAATAGAACGAAGAATAGTGTTTAGTAAATCTTTCTTCAAGATTTTCAAACATGATAATTTAGAACTGGTTAACTATCTAGTTAATTGAGATTATTTTTTTGATGATAAATTGTGAAAGGTTTAATCCTTTTTCAAAAACTTTGTTAGTTATCTAAAATCAATTTGCTTGTTCGAGCGCCCTCGAATCCACAACATTAAAAGTTTGCATTTCAATTATGTATTTAAAAAGTAAATTAAGAAAAATTTTAAAATCTTTTTAAAATACACTGTATTCAGTTTCCTCTGTGAACTCCTGAAGATGGTCTTATACCCCGGGCATTTATGGTGAAATTAGAAAATTAATTGAAATTATGTTTTATTAGTAGGATAACTCATATTAATTTAATATCTACCATAAACACGTATACAATGGTGGACACAGTGAATTGAAAATATGTTCTGCACAATCTTTTAATTGGTATTAACAGCCCCTGGAGTTTAATAGATAGAAATTAAAATTTGCGGAAATTATTATAAGCTAACATGGTCAATATTTGATAAAAATATGTTTGGCACCAACTTCAAAAAGTAATTTCATGTTAATATTTCGTCGTTTAATTGTAACTAAATAAGATAATAATTATTTTATACCTTTTAGTGTATTTTATTTGTTGCATTTAATTTTTTGAAGTCGGTTTTTTATTTTTTTCTTAAAAATTATTTTTATTTTTCTCTTTTTAGTGATGTTATTAATAGTGATCATATCATCAGAACTTGACCAAATTAATATGACACCATCCCTAAGACACCCCCTTTCGGATAAAAAAAGAACCATCGAAATCGGTTCATAAACAAAGAGGTTAGGTCTAAACAAACCTAATAAAAAAGGTCTAATACCTATGAAAAAAAAACGAAAAAAAGGGACCAATCGGAAGCTAGACTGGACCCAATGCAAAAAAAATTTTCAAAATCGGTTGACAATTGGCGGAGATATGAGGTAAGATAGGCACAAAAAAAAAAAAAAAAAAAAATCAGTCGAATAGAGAACCTCCTCCTTTTTTGAAGTCGGTTAAAAATATTTTTTCCTTAAATTAATCCCCAAAAATTTGCAATAAATATATTATAATTCTTAATAATTCAGATAATTTATTCTACTGAAAGGAATGGAAGGCAGCCCAGGGGTAACGAAGAAAGAAAAAAATTAACACATATCCAAATAAGGTGTAATTTATTGTATTCTTTCCTCCTTTCCTTTCAAACCGACGTTTCGGAGCATTCCCCCCCTTCTTCAGGGTTTCCAAAGCTCATTGAAGGAAACCCTTCGAAACCCTGAAGAAGGAGGGAAGAATCCTCCGAAACGTCGGTTTTGAAAGAAAGGAGGAAAGAATACAATAAATTACACCTTATTTGGATATGTGTTAATTTTTCTTTCTTCATTACCCCTGAACACCTTTCCATTACTTCAGTTAAAATTTCTATCTCTAGAGAAAATTTCGTGAACATTTATTCTACTTATCTTGAAAATAATTTTGTGTCTAAAGGCTGGTTTTAATAGCTACGACTAACGTGGGTCAATATTGACTTAGCTTATACTTAAAACACTCGACTATTTTTTAGTTTAACTTTAAGTGATTGCACTTTATCTGATGGTTGGCTGATTTAGTTGTTAATAAAAGTTATCTTTAGAATTCAATCAACCATATAAAAGATTTCTGCTGATGCAATTATCAGAAAAATTTTATAGCTCGAATTGAACAAATATCTCTCGTAAATGAAATTAAGCCATTTGAATAGACTATCATTATCATAACAAAATTGGAAACGTTCAATGGCAACCATCTTCAACTTCCTAACAAAGGCCTCTGGGCGCTTTTTGGTCCAAAAATAAACTTATTATTTCATTTACATATATATATGCAATACATAATAGACCTCGAAATTAACATTATCTTGTTAAGGCAGGAAGTTTCATATTCATAATGGTCCCGGGAAATTGCTTTTCCAATTCTTCATTTTTCTAATGATCCTAATTTAACTAGAATTCTGTAATTGCACATTTTCTAAAAGGGTAGAGCTGATTATTCATCATGACATGACGTCAAAACAAGACCCTTGGCAAAACAAATCACAGAAAAATACTCATTAGCAATAAATAAGAATATTTGTTAACTGTCGATTAGTTTATATTTAAATAAATCTTATTTCAATTAATATAAGTCTTCCAAAAAATTATATACCGACGATTCCATTTTAAATATATAAATATTACTAGCTGAATGACCAGTCGCTTAGAGTATTTATACTTCATCTGCCTAGAAGCCAGTGAATAGGAGAAAATAATTATATTTTCCAAAATAATAATAGATATATCAAATAATTTCTTATTCCTAGTTCATAAGGAGGGAATTTTCAAAATGGTAATTTAAGTAGGTGCTTGATTTAAATTAGGCTGGTACAAAAATCACCTAGAAATAGTCAATTTCAGTCTCTCTCTCTCACTTTAGAGCGAAATAAATTCAAAAGAATTAAACCTGATTATACTAAAAAATACCTTTACAGAGATACTTCACACTTTATGATGAAAAAATATTTTTTATTTTGGACCCCACCAAAAATTCGACTCTTTTCCAATTAATCATTCAATTAAAATTTTAAAACGATTTTTTTTTTTTTTGGTGCGGGGTTCCTACGGCCTTTGACGCATCCCGCATTTCGCACGCCATACGTCTCTATCTTGGATGTCGTCCGGGCTTATAAAACGATTTTTGATTTCTTAAAAAATGAATAGGTATCTACATAACATATGGAATATCTTGTAAATTTCAAAGTTAGTATTTTATTTAGATTTAACGATCTCGTTTTATTTTTTAAAAGGAACACTAAAAAGCGGTAAGTTGGTCATTTTGAAGATTTTTAAAGTGAAAACTTCTTTAGGCACTTTGAGCACTTTTTGGATGGGGAAAAAGCACTGAACCGCGTGACCGTCACGCTTGCTTAAGACATCAGGGCGGTGGCCAGGGAGTCGGAATTCTCTAAGGAGTGTGTAACAACTCACCTGCCGATTATTATTATTTTTTTTTTTAGAGCTTTTAATACTTATTATTAGAGTAATTTATTTTGAACAAAGAGTCACTTAAGTGCTTTGACAATAAAATTAAAAAAGTGGAGTTAATCGATTTGGCAAGAGAAGCATTCATATAATGCAAACGTAGATACCTATGGTATCTACCAAGATCTAAAATTTAAAATGGCCTTCTTTCTTTTAGTTTTTAAATTTAAATGATGAGGCCTCATTGATTTCTTCTTAAGAATCAACAACTCTGCAGCATGATAAAACCCTTTCAAAATCAAATTCCTGAGTGAGAAAAAGAAATAGTTTCAATCAAAAATTAAAAAGGGAGTCATGGGAACTTCCGACAGAGAGGAAAACTTAAAACTATGAAATTACAGTTTTTTTTTTTTTTTTTTTTTTAATTTTCAAATTAATTTAGTATCAAAAAATAAAATTTCATAATTTGTAAATTAAAAAAAACACTGTCATTCATAGTTTTTAAGTTTTCACTTCTGTCGACAGTCCCTATGACTGCCTTTTTTAGATTGTTCTATCTATGGTGAAATTAGAAAATTGGGTTTAAGTTTACTTAAAAATAAACAGACTACCTTCTACAAGTCATGTACTAATATTGATTAAGATAAACCAGAGTGACAAAGCGTTTTGTTGTCTAAGATGGTATCGCCTTTGCTATAATATCCGGTGCTATTTAAAACTAATCTATTAGGTGATGAGACATCTTTCATCTCATGAATTTTGATTTAAACAGAATAAATTTGCAAAACATCTATTTGATCACCAAAGCTTTAATATACATCATATACACTGGATTCCGGTTAACTGAAACACATCGGAACAACCTCATTAAGCGGCTCACTCAATATGTGCAATTTTATCCAAACATATGACTGTAACGTTCTTCAATATTTGCCCAAACTAAATGCTTCTCCCGATTATCCCATCCGATAATTAATCAGGATTTAATTTATTTATTATCGTGAAAACTCGACATCAGTTAAAATCCGATTTGTCTACTTAAAACTTCAATTTAAAATTGGGATTAATCAATTACTTAATATAATTATTTACAATGACTATATAACATACAATTCCAAATTTGAAATTGATTAATCCTAATGTTGATTATTTCCATTTTTACATTGAATAATATTCTATTTTAAAACTAACTAATCCCAATATAAGGAGAAGGCGCCGAGAAACCACCCCTGTAAAAAATTTCCCCCCGTAAAATTACAATGTAGAGGATACTCTCTATAGAAATCGCCGACGCTCGATTGAGTATGGCACTTGAAAATTGAATCTCAATTTGAAGTTGAAAATATGTTGTTTTAACAATGGCTTTTCGTCAGTAGTAGTATTAACTAGTCAATAATATAATTCACAAAAAGACTTTAGGGCAAACTGAAAATGACTGAAAGAATGATTATATTTTCAATTATTTACAGATTTTATTAGTTAAATCAGTTAAAAGTGTTTTTGCAAGTCCAAATCTGCACATATTGTTATTTTATCCTCAGTCTCTTGAGAGCCGTTCGTCCAAAGCCAATTGGATAAGGGAAGAATGTGAAAGGAATAAAATTTTTTCATAAAAATATGTCTTTTGAAGATTTCATTTAATATATTTTTAGATTTTCTTAAGACACATTGCATAATAAAGAAGACGACCATGTTCTCCACGTTAGAAAATTTTTAGTTAATTCTAGTACCTACTGGTTATATTGAGTTTTGTACCTAGAAAACTTTGAGTGTAAACTACAACTATCCAACAAATATTAAGAATTAATTTTTGTGCAACGAAATTTTCTCTGGAGAGAGATGGACTGGTAGAACTTTTAGTTTAATGTAATGGAAGGCAGCCCAGGGGTAGTGAGGAAGAAAAATTAACACATATCCAAATAAGGTGTAATTGATTGGAATCCCTCCTCCTTTCTTTCCAAACCGACGTTTCGGAGGATTCTTCCCTCCTTCTTCAGGGTTTCTAGGGGTTAATTTCCTTCTCTCTACATTTTATTTGTTTCATTCATTGACCCCTTGAAGCCCTGAAGAAGGAGGGAAGAATCCTCCGAGACGTCGGTTTGGAAGGAAGGGAGGAGGGATTCCAATAAATTACACCTTATTTGATATGTGTTAATTTTTCTTTCCTCACTACCCCTGGGCTGCCTCCACAATATTCAATTAAGAATTAATTTGAAAAGATTTTCTTGCTAAAAGCAGCAGAGCTGTCGCTTTTCAAGTGGACATTAATTAGGGCGTCCTCTGCTTGATACAAATAAACATTATATATATGTTGCAGTAAAAACCCGTTTTTTAGTAAAAACGCGTTCTTACTAGTTAAAACGCGTTTCACTGAATACCTTTGTCGCAACTATAATTTACTGATGTTAGTTGAGTTTGGTCCAAAGGTCTAAAATCTTCATTTTTGACCTTCCGCCTCATTTTTGAAAATGAGCACCCAAAATGAGGCGCAAGGTCAAAAATGAAGATTTAAGACCTTTGGACCAAACTCAACTAACATCAGTAAATTATAGTTGCCACAAAGGTATTCAGTGAAACGCGTTTTAACTAGTAAGAATCCATTCTTACTAAAAACGAGTTTTTACTGCAACATATATAAATATATATCCTTTATATATATTTTATATATATATAGTTTAATTGTATCAAGCAGTGGACACCCTCATTGATTTCTTCTTGGAATTATAAAGAATTATAATATATGTTAGTTAAAAATAGTAGGCACACATGAAATGACAGCTTTAAAAACTAGATCTTTTTGACAAATCTGATATTTAAACATTACTATGTTAAAGGGTGAAATACATAAGTCACGATCCTAGTCTAGCTTCCGAGAAAAAAAGAGGATGTGAAAGATTATTAGGAATAGGTATACAAGTATATTTTAGAGTGGTTTTAGCGTATATTGGGAATTTCAAATTATGCGAAACTCAACGGGACAACCCGGAAACTTGTTCGTATAGATAAAAAACTAATTACTGTAAATTTTGAGCAATATCGAACATCGCGTAACAGAGCCCTAGCCCTTTAAAATTTGAAAAAGTAGGCTTTATCTTTTTGGTCTACCCTAATATTAAACGGTCAAATGGCCAAATTATATATGATCTCGATAGAAGACGTAAATACGAATCCAAAACATGTTTATTTATTGAAATCAGACTTTTTAGTTGACGGACTTTTTATTATTAACCATTGAAGAGTATCCCATTTAATAAAATGAAATGTAGAAAATGTACAAAATTTTGAAATATACAAATAAGATATAACTAAAAAATTCATAACTCCGTCAATTTCATTCCGATTTCAATAAACAAACATGTTTTGGATTCGTTTTAACGTTTAATATTAGGGCGAATCAAAATGAAAAATAGGGAATAAACCGATTTTTCCAAACTTTAGAGGGCTAGGGCTTGGTTACGCGATGTTCGGAATGCCTTAAAATCTACAGTTATTAGTTTTTCATTTATACGAACAAGTTGTCCCGTTGATTTCCACATACATCTAAAATAAGAACCACTCTTGTATATATACGATATTCAAAAGTTGGATCGGATCTTAATTAATTTTTACACGTGTCACATCTTATGGAATAGGGTTAAAATTATTCAAATATTCAATAACCTTTTGGAGTCACATTAGATACAAATCGAACAAATGCATCTGACTACTCGTTTGTCCCTATGACTTCTAGAAATTGGAACTCCCTCTTTCTACAACCTTCGATCCTCAAAGACTCACATCCACAGGTACTTTTCTACTCCAACCCAATATCCCTAAAATTTTAAAGAGATGAAGATCACAAAGTAGTTCTTGCCTTAACACCTTCTTGTACCAATATCATTAAAACAAATCTAATTACCAATTTGATCTTTAAATAGATTTCAATGTTTGCAAATTGTGCATTTTGCGCAAATGAAACTTCAACGGAAATTTATAATTAATGTTTCTTCCTTTCATTCTTTAAACTTGTTATACTAAGCTTGTTTTTTTTGGCTTTAATACTCTGCAGTGGCGGTTGAAAGAATTCTTTTTCCTTTTTTTAACAATACTAAAAACATACAAAGTTTTATTAGATGATTTAATACCATGTTCAATTCATGTATTTTTTATTTAGTACGTAAGTATAATGAAATGGCTCCATTGAAATTGAATTTGCTACCATGTATTGGATGAATTCTCTACCTCGCTCCATTTTTTATCCCTTGGATTGTTTGTTTAATCATGGGTCCACTGATAAATTAATTTTCCATGAAACTCAAAGGATAATCTCTCTACAGGATTAGAGAACAAGAGAGAGAAGCCTCAAAGGGATTACAGTTAGTTAAATTTTAAATTGCCTTTTTTAATTATTTATTATTTGAACAATATTATTAGTTAACATTTATATATATATATTAGTGGCATGCGGTCCATGGATGCTGTGGATGCGCCGCATCCCTAAAATTTCAAACATTTAGAGTATTTTCATAAATTCAGGAGGATCTTTAAATTTTCAAATTATTATCCTTTATTTCAAATTTTTCTATAAAAAAACGTTTTTTGTTTTGAAAAGTATATTGATTCTCGAAACGAAATAAAATTGTTGAATAATTTTAAGGGCCAATTAAAATGAATGATTTTTCGAAAAGGATGCGATTAGAAGGTTTGAATTTCCTCCTTGGAATATCTTCCAGTTCAAGCATGTCAAAGCCAAATCCAGACGAGTTTTAGTCGAATAAAAATCGTTCTCTCTGAGGAACTATTAAAATAGTAATAATACAAAAAAGGAATAAATAAAGATGATTCGAGAATCTTTGGACTAATCCATTTCTAAGAACTTTTACGAGGATGGTTTGATAAGTTTCCCAGAGATTGCGTCAGCAGGTATAATTTTTGACTCGCATTCCATAGTACTAACCTAAACTAATTGCATACCACTTTTTAGTTCGACTGTTTTCTTAGAATAGATTTGACCGCCTATTGAAGAAAAAACCTGAGTTGTTTGTGTCAAAATAAAAAAATTGGAGAAGCGCGCGGTCATAAAATACTTCTATTTAAAAGGCTTAACACCATTTCAAATCAAAGAAAAAATTGATTAAACACTGAAAAACTCTTCTCCATCATATTCAACGTTCAAACAGTGGATTTCTGAATTTAAGAAAAGTCGGAGGAGCACTGATAACGAACCAGGTTCAAGACGCTTGATTGAGGTCCCAACTGGCGTATTGTTCGAAAAAATACATAAAATCTTGCTAGAAGACCGCAGATTGAAAATGAGTGAGATAGCTGAGACTACTGGGATGTCAACTAAACGTGTTCACAATATTTTACATCAGCATTTGTGCATAGAGAAGCTCTGTGCTAACAATCGATCAAAAGTTGCGCCGGAGGATTGATTCAACCGAGAATTTGTCACTGTATAAGCAAAATTCCAGCGAATTTTTAACTGTTGATGAAACTTGAGTTCACCATTATGCGCCTGAAAATAAACAACAGACCAAACAATGGACAAAATCAGATGAAGCACCTCCAAAGAAAGAAAAAACAATTTTATCTGCGAATAAGGTTATGGCGAATATTTTTTGGGATTCGAAAGGAATTATTTTCAATGATTACTTTGAGAAGGGTAGAACCATCAATGATGTATACTAACCTGGGTTATTACAAATTTTTTGAGTGACAAAGTGTAGAAAAAACTACTTCATCTGGTAAAGAAAAGAATCTTGTTTCACCATTGTCATAATCCACCCGCTCATTCGTCAGTAGTTGCGATGGCTAAAATCAACGAATTCAAGTTCAAATTAACCCCCAGTGATTTTCATCTGTTTCCTAATCTCAAAAAATGGCTGGGAGGAAAAAGATTTGTAAGTCATCAATGCTGACAATGAGAATTTTGAAGGACTTGACAAATCACACTATAAAAATGGTATCAGTGAAAAATGTATTAGTCTTGATAAAGATTATGTTGAAAAATACAATTTAAAAAAATCCAAAATTTTTTTTTCTTTATCAAGCCCGAAACTTATCAAACCATCCTCGTAATATACAAAATCAGAAATAACTAAGATTGGTATAGACAAGTCATAGCTTACTTATAGCAAATAGAATTAGAAGAAATTTAAGATTTTCTTATAGGATAGGCTGATACATTGTGTAAAATGTTGGATTTCCATCTAAGGGACTGTGGAGTTTAAGCCATAAAATTTAATTTCTCACTCACACAAAGCAGTATCCGTTTGGGGCGAAGGTCCCAAAATATATTTTTCAAAAATCTAATGTTAAATTTGAAAAATAACGAAAATGATGTTGTATTCGGTTAAATTTGCAAAAAAAGCGAAGATTAAAATAAAATTTCAAAAAATGAAGGGTACTTTTTTGGACAGCATCCTGGTAGAAGTCACCGCCCACCACTGATAATATGTATTTAATTTTTATGTGTGTCTATGTTTATTTGCATCAAGCAGAAGACATACTCTTAGATTCTCTTTGTAATTCAACAACTCTCCTACTCTTGGCAAAAGAAAATCTTTTCAATTAACACCTAATTAAAGAATTCTGATCGTTATTAAAAAAAAATCTGTTCGCGCTTTACTTCGGTCTATCTATATTATATAACTTAAATAAAATAAATTAACTTTTTTTTGTAATCTACCTATCATCGAGTACCTATAAATCATTTGAAGCTTTGATAATTAGTTATTAACTCAAATATTGAAAATTTTCTATTAAGTATTGGAATTGAAATCCCTAACTAACCTAGGGCATTGTTGCCAGTTCATGCACACAATTACTATATTAAATTCATTTTTTAATACTTCTCATATCCTATTGCTTATGCTAATTCTTAAAATATTAGTTGAATAAAAGATTTCACTGTCGATGGTAACAGAATTGTTTTTATTTTAGGTTAAAAATAAAATGAGAGAGTTCTGTTTTTAAATAAAATAATTTTTAATTATTTCTAGAGACTATAGTTTCGAAGGCATTGCCTTCATCATCAGTCTATCACAAATATTTCAGTATTTAGTTACAAATTAGTTACAAATTAAGATTTATGCATTGCAAATTTTGAAAAATATATAATGTTTTTTCTTTCCATGTTTCCTCTTGGGAGAATAGAATATAAATCAAGCAATATCGAGTAACCGAGTAACGAGTAACCCCTGATATTGCTTTATTTTCATTCTAATCTCCCAAGAGGAAACATGGAAAGAAAAAACATTATATTTTTTTCAAAATTTGAAATTCATAAATCTTAATTTGTAACTAAATACTGAAATATTTGTGATAGACTGATGATGAAGGCAATGCCTTCGAAACTATAGTCTCTAGAAATAATTAAAAATTATTTTATTTAAAAAACAGAAGACTCTCATTTTATTTTTAATCTTAAAATATTATTCCGTACATTGGACGTGCGGAGTATCAGGTTCCGTTGAGAAGGGTTGGCAAGTTTATTTTAATTGAAATAATAAACCAATCACAGTTTATAAATGTTTTATTTATCCCTAATGAGTATTTTTCTGTAGTCTCATTTTCATAGTACATTCTGGGAGCGACAAATTATTCAGCTAATATTATATATTAGGCAAGGAACACTCAGACTTGCACTTGGCTAGATTTTTTTATTGAATGCTGATTATCATATTTCTAATTCAATTGTCTTTCTGGCCAAAACATATGAAATGCAATACATTTCATTTACTTGATTCATTAAAAAAAGTGTTGTCGTGTCAAAGGGTTGTTAAGGCCTTTCTTTATTAATTCAGTCTATTAAAAACTAAAAATTTTTAATTTGGAATCCGATTTTGCAAAAATTTCTTATTACGATTATCTATGTTTTCATTCAATACAAGAATACACGCAATGGTATTATCAGCTAGTATTTTTTAATTATCCAAATGGAAATGTCCAGTTTTCTTAAGCATTTCTTCTTTGAATAGTATATATTTTTACTTTAATAAATGACACGCGAGCTAAAACATAGTATTTATTTCCTTAGAAATAAAGATCAAAAACTATGTTTTTTTTTAGAGATTGGATAATTCAGTAAACGAAACGAGAATTGAATGAAAGATTTTTTCTAGAAAAAGAGTAGGGAGTGGAAATATTTTCTTTACAAAATGAATTTATGGGGACAGATAAAAGCGCAATAAAAACAAGTTGAAAACATTGTATCTAATAATATTTTTTATACCAAATCAATAAAGCTTTGCTACTAATTTTATAGACTTTCACATTATTGATTAAATACCAATTTATTTATTTCTTTTCATAAAAAATCGAATGTTGCACCACAGGATCACCACCGAAAGCGGCTGTACTGAGCAAGCAATCATAGTACCTACAGGTGGCATAGGGGTGATAAATTTGCACCGACATATTTTTATGCCAAATTTCATTTTAATTGAGAATTTTACTTGTAGTTTTTTTCAATTGGATTTCATAAATAATTATGAAAAAAATGATTTAATTGAAAAAAATAAGATGACTTTACCATACAACTTGCCCCTCACTTATATTTAACATTTAATAAAATTATTTATAATCATGTGGGGGTGTGGAGGGGTTAGTTTTTGCATTTTTAGACTCCTGGGGGCCCACTGATTATGTATACAAAATTTGGTTGAGTTTAGTACAAGGGCCTATATTTTCATTTTTTGACCGTACACCCCTCCTCCCCCACCCATTTTGGGCGGTTAGTTTTTGCATTTTAGACTTCTGGGGTCCCACTGATTATGTATACAAAATTTGGTTGAGTTTGGTAAAAGGGCCTAGATTTTTATTTTTTAACCCCCCTCCACCCCCTAATTAATTTTGGGTCGATATGCACCAAAATCTAATCAGCTCTTAATCTCAATGGACCAAAACTACGTGTGAAATTTGGTTTCGATATTCACACTAGTTTTTGAGCTAGCTCGTCCACAAAAATTTGGTAACGCACAGACTAACGGACAACCAGACAACCAGACTAACTAACAGACATTTTGACAAAACAATAATTATCTCGAAAAATATAATTTTTTCGTTGTTCACTTATTTGAACTTTTTTGTAGAGCGAAATGCCATGGTTTCGCTCAATTTTTTTAATCAAAATAGTTTCAGCCGTTTTTGAGATATTTCAAAAAAAAAAAAAAAAACATTTTTTTCATGCACGATTACAATACTTGACCATATCCTGTATGGTAAAGTAAAAATACATTTTGAAAATAGGATAGAAAACCCAAATTAAAACTCTTAAAAAAAATCTTAGGCTTTAGTGAAAAAAAATCATATTAGGCGAGAATTTTTGAATATTATAAATAATAAATAAATTAAAAAAAAAAAAAAAAATAGTTATCCGTAGTCTAAATAGCAGAGTATTGAATTAACTATAGCAGGGGTCCCCAAACTTTTTAGAGATAGGGCCACATGTAAACATCGAAAACTATGGACGGGCAGGATATAACATATTATAAAATTATATTAATAATACGCTATTAGAATGTAAAATAATACTCGTCATTGTTGAGTATTGTTGCACGGATAATTCAGATTTAGGAATATTTATTAGTAATGAAGCTATCAAAGCTTTTATTTTTGTGATTAATTTGATTAAAGTTTCAATTCTTATTTAAATCACACATTATTAATTATAGTTATTTATTGAAAACAAATAATACAATAATAGAATTATACAATTTGTTTTCAATAAATAATTATAATTAATTTAGGAATATGTTTATTTTTTTAATAGTAAATTCATTTTTTAATGCAATAATAATTAGAAAGGAATTAAATATTATCAATAAAAACAAAAATCACCAACATTTATAATGAACATACCGAATAATCGGACTGAGTCTTGGCCTAGTGGACTTCTTAGAATAGCACTATGGTCCATGGACCCGGCACTTGATAAGTAGGTAATATTTATAAATAGAAAATTATTATATTATAAGATCAGGGCTGGGCAACCCGCACTCACTTGCGGTCTGCGGTCATATTAGACGTACGAATTATGTTTTTTTTTAAATCGGGTATTTCAGAATGTATTTTAAATCGCATTAAATTAATTAAAAGAAATACCGTCCTTTATAATTGAAAAAAGAATAAGATAAAAAAATAATAACAATAAACTTCAACAAGAGATATTGATTTAAAAATAGGCGAAATGAAATGCAAAAATCACACTGAAAAAAATTGATTTTAATTTGTTTGTTATTTTAAAATAAGACTCGAATTATTGTTCGGTGTACAGTATGTGAGTTGACTAATAATTTTGATAGTTAAAAAAGTATTTACCTTATGAAAATGACTCAAATCGAACACTCTGAATTGTGGGTTGCGTCATTAGGCGTTAAAATATTAAAATCTTATTTTTTGAATATAATTAAAATTAAATTAAAACTATTTTTTTTAATTATGGTTATTACCATACAAATACTTAGATTTTGTTGTTATGTCATTTAATGTATGTTTTCTTTTCGTATCTGGTTGTAGTATTATTTTTTCACATTTATACTGAACATTTTCAGTGTTTGCATTCACTTACAATAAAAATCACTAAATACGAAAATTCGTTGTAAAGCCAGATTTTGAAAAAAATATTTACAAAAATTAAAATTATTCTTATTTATGTGAGTCCCTTGGACAATGTTAGGTCGTCAATGCGGCCCGTGGTGCGATTTAGGTTGGTCAGGCCTGATTTAGATTGTCAAGTAGGTAAGAGTAAATAATTAATTAGATATATACCACCATTTTATCTACAAAGGTATACTAAAGTTACCTATATATAAATTGAAGATAAATTTTATCGTATGCAAATAGTTTAATGTTTATTAAACATGAAAATAAATTTTTAATTATTAATATAATAAACAAAGGTATACAACGTAAATGGTTACTCTTTATCGTTATCGATAAAATAATTTTATGAACACAACTGGATAACAAATATACTGTCATTATTTAACCCTTGATTCATTATTCACACTATCAAATATGGAAAATATATTTAGAATAAATAGTTTAAAAATTTACTGCTTATATTACTAGAGGCCAATAATAAATGAAATTCAATCAGGATTCTATTCAGAATACAAAAATAAAAATGAGAATCCACAATTTTCAATGTTTATTCAAGTATAAATCTAAAAAAATTGACTTCCTGCAGTATGTCGGTATGAATTTGTGATTATTGTATACAATTGTATATTAATTTAAACAATTTTTTATATTTTGTTTTGATTTATATCTAAATCATTATATTATATTATTTAACTTGATTTTTCTGTGTCTGTTTGAAGGGGCGTGCCGTCCTATGATGTAGAGAGTGGCCGCATCAGGAGGAGGTATAAGTGGTATAAGTGGAGCAAAATCAAAATACAATTGGAACCATTCAATAATTAAAAATCTTTACACAACGTTTTTCACTATTGGTCTATGTGCCATATAAAAAGTGTAAAGTTATAGACAATCTGGATATGATCAGATGAAAATTGCTGCTAATGAGATTGCAGAGAATCTGTAACATGCAGGAATTCCTTCAGAAACTGGAGTTAGAGCAAGAAGGAAAAAGCGTAAATATGAGTAGGAAGAAACTGTCGATGAACCCTTAACAGAGAAAAATAAATTTAAAATAAACTTTTTCAATTATATTCTTGGTATTACCCTTAAAACTCTAAATGAACAATATACGTTTCTGGAAACCCATAGCAAAAAATTTCAATTTTTATAATACACTAGCTGCAAGGTCCGCCTTTGGCGGTCCTCTTGCTAGTCAGGGGGCACGCCCCTGGACCCCAACCCAAGAACCCTACCCTCACACCCTACTCCCACCCACCACACCCCTAGACCTAGGCTCCTGGACCCCACCCCAGACCCTCATACCACCCCGCACCCCATACCCTAACTCACCCCTTACTCCATTCCACCCCACGTACCCCAACCCCGCACCATCACTCCATGCCCGAACCCACTCCCCGCACTCAGTTTTTGAATTTCTAGCCTTCTAGTGACCCACAGATTATATATATATATACAAAATTTGGTTAAGTTGGCTATAAGGGTAAGAATTTTCATTTTTTTAAATGAAATTTCATAACAATCCCTTCAGCCGTTTTTACGTGAATCGTGAGCAACTTTTCGCGGAAACCACGAAAACATACAGACATACATACATACATACAGACAGACAGACAGACATATAGGAATTTTGTTGAGGGTGTTTTCGTTCATAACTTTGCTTGAAATGTGTGTAACCAAAATTTGGCGTGATTTGGAGCAATGTACAGACAAAACCTTAATTTTATATATATAGATTTTAAAACTCAAGGATAGATGACAAAATGCTAGAAAATTATATTACTAGTCTTCAGTCAATAGTTACGGTCGAAAATAAATTAAATATATAATATATGCAAATTATCTTCAAGAAGAATTACGTGATGTATCTCGAATGCTACCATATTATATAAAACCGTTGGATGTTTTAAATTATTTGTGCCAAAATAACCTAATTAATTTGTATCCCAATACTCTGATGTAGCTCTGAGAATTTTATTAACACTCCCTGTCTCTGTAGTGGGGAAATAAGTTTTTTTTCCAAATTAAAATTAAAAAACACTACTTAAGATATTCAATTAGCATAACAAAACTTAGAAATTTGTGTTTAATTTCTATTTAATCTACATTGGCTGCAATTCTAGACTGCACATTTTTATTAACGAATTTGCTAAAGTTAAAGTTAGTGTAGTAGATTATTGTAGTTGATTATTTTGAAGTTCCTAAGTTTATAATTTCAAAATAAAAATAGTATTCCTACATTTTGAGCATTTTTTTAAATCACAACCGAAGGTTATTTTAAAGAAAAATCATTTAAGGAGGGACCCATTTCGAAGATTTGCATCATACTGAGAAAATCTACCGCACAGCCCTGTCTGGTTGGGTAGAAAATTGTAATCGAATTTTGACTCACTTCTATTAACCCGAATTTCTTGAAATTTCGTCCACTTATGTATACTTATTATATCTTGTAATTTTTTATGTTTTGCTAGAGGCCGGTTAGAAAACAGCAACATCTAAAAGTAAGAATATTCTTTAGCTCATATGATATCTTGTACTGATCAGTCAGGCTTCTTGTTTGCATTATATTTTTTAAAGGTTAAATTATATTTTTTTATAGAAACCACGGAAACCGTAGTATCACAGGTTCCGTGTGGCGTCACTATCTGACGACGGATTCTTTTAGAACTAATCAAAATAAGTCTGAAAGTAAAAATAAAATTAGTTAGCCAACCTAATCGCCTAAATGCCAGCCCGAAATGAAGATTATACGAGCCGAACCGAGCCTAACTGAATATATCTTAACCGAACCGGCAGCGACTTTTACAAATTCGAATTTTTTTGGTCATTTACTAATTATTTTTTAATTAATTTTCATTTTTTGATTTGAACCAAATTTCGTTGCTAATTCGTCGCTGTCAGACAGCGGCTCCACACGGAATCCGTGATACTACGATTTCCGTGGTTTCTATAAAAAAATAATAGAAAAATAAAAAAAACAAAAAAAACTCTGTTTTTTTAAACTAGATATCTCGTAAACTAAGCGAAATCTCGAAAAATGGTATTCTTCATTTTCGTCTTATTTTGGTGAGTACTATAAGAGTCCATCGTCGGATCCCGGCGCAGTAGTTACCGTAGAATTGCCAAATGGTCACAAAAAATATGAGATTGTAACACTAATGGCCAGTTGTATGTCTGTTTGTAAAGTCTTTGTTAAAGTTCGAAAAGGGTAAAACCTTAGAATTCAGCTTGTGCCCGGCCGGATGGCCAATCAGAGGACACTATGGTTTTACCCTTTGTTAACTTTAACAAAGCATTTACAAACCGAAATACAACTGGACCTAAGTCGATGTGAAAACACTAGTTTATTAATTTTTATAATATGAGTGAAATTCTGCATTGATTTCATATATTAATTGTTCCAAGTTTACAGTAATATCATTATAATTAATTTTAAAAGAAAATATATTTTTTTAGTTAATTAAAACAAAAATTAAAAGATAAAAATATAATAGACAAATTGCAAAAATGTATATATGTAAAATCTAGACCGGAAGAGAGAATAAAGGGACAAAGTTGGAAAATTTGTCTAAAGAGTTATTAAATATTTCATAAGCGAACAAGTGCCGGTGACAAAATAGTTTTATATCACGGAAATTGGTTTGTATGACTGGCTGGCACGGAACGCCGGGGCGTTGACTGTCAAATAAGTTAAAGATGATTTAGTGGAGGGCGGTGGCGGCTTGGGGTGGCTCGGGCCCCTGGCGACACGCGGGCCCCACAATTTTTACTTTCCCGCCTACTGCGAGAGCGAGAGAGAAAGGGAGGGTGTAAATCTCACCCTTAATCCCTCACACGCTGTTCCATTCAGTTGCTTCAAGTCAAGATTGATTATTGTGTCTGTGTGCGTTCGCTATTAAATAAAATATGCACATTTCTAAAGAAGTACAGCTACTTTAACTTCTTACAACCCTTCTAATCAACAAGATCGCCTTTCAACTTCTTCCCTTCCAGGAAGCACAGTATATATGCTAAATCCTAATCATGATAAATGATTCGAAGAAATGTTGTTTTCTCTCTAATAGAATTTATTAAAATCAATTTGTTAATATGATTTTCAAAGAAGAGAGAAAAAGTGAAAACATACGGTACGATTTTACTGATTTTTCTGTAGCTAGAAAACTTGGCACAAAGGTACTACAATAGTTCAAAAGCTCCCCACTTAACGATTTCCTATAGGTTCTTCAATTTTGAAGTTAGAAGGCATAAAATTTAATACGTTCTTCATGTCGGTAATAAAAAAAATGATAGTACGAGATGAATTTTCTTTTATAGATGTTACAGAGCTTCGACTCCGACTCCGAAAGGTCGGAACTTCCGTTTGATTTTACACCTCTGACTCGGATAAATTTGAGTCGGGGGTTATAACGAAGATCGGAAGATCGCGCACCTACAAGTTTTGACTTGTCGGCCGGGGAATTCCCTCACGACAGCATATTTTTCTATTGTTGCATGTTACTTACTTATGTGTATTATTATTTATATTTGACTAATTAAAGTGATTGATTACTGAATTGTATTTCTATTATTTCTTTAGTCCTGCCCTAAACAGTTAGTTAAATACATCTCTCTTCTACTCCGACTCCGCCTCGGACTCCGACTCTGTTAAATCAAATTTAAAATCTCCAGTTCCGGTAAACCCACCTCTGTAACATCCCTACTTTCTATGACTCTCCGTTCTTGAGTAAACCTGGATATCGGAATTCGGACACAGATATAGACAACAAAAACATTCAGACAGAATTCCAGATCTCGAGTTATGGCGTCAACAATAAAAATTGAAAATTTTTGGAATATACAATATAGCCTTAGCTTAGTAGGCATACCAAGAAAGGCTTTTTTGGTCTTATGAAACCTTAATTATAAATACACTTCTTAAGGAGTTCTTTTTTGAGTCATCATCGATATCAAAATCCAGGCAGACAAAATGCATATTTCAAAAGAATTACAGCTTTTTTTACAACCTGACCAAGAATAATTTGATCGCTCTTAAAATTTTTTCTTTCCAATAAGTACAGTCAATATATATGCTAAATCCTAATCATGGTCATTGATTTGAAGAAGTGTTGTTTCTTTTTAATATAATCTATGAAATTCAATTTGCTTATATGATTTTCAAAGAGGAAAAATTGAAGGAAGCAGTGAAAATATATTCATGACTCGGTATGCTTTATTCAAATTTTGCAGAACGATTTTATATAATTTTTGATATTATTCATTTTCATCGGAATTTCTGATGTTAGCACATAATTTCAAAAGTTCTTCATGCAAAGATCATGACACCAGAATGAACTTCTACTACTCTCTGTTCGAAAAAAATCGTGGCTATCGTAATGCACACAAATATATATATACATATACATACTCAGAGGGAGAGACAGAGAGAGAAACTCGAGGGATAAACCGTGATTGGAATTAGGAGTACACCGTCTTTGGAATTATGTGGAATTATTTTGGAATTCATTAGATAATGCCCTTTCATCTATTGTCTTCTACTTGGAAATGAAAGTGAAAGTAAGGGTATACGATATTAGGTCGCGGTCCACCCCTCGGAGAAACTACAAAGATACATTCAGGCAGAGCTTAAGTTCTTGAGTTATGTTGTCTACGTTATTTTTGAATGAATTCAATAATGTGGTCGTTAGGTGAGCTTAGCTCGCCGTGTATTTAAGAAAGATTTTTTTGGCCTCATGAGACCTTAATATAAAACTTTTCTTCTATTTTAAGTTATCCTCACTATTCACCTACTTTAACTTTTTACAACCCTTGAGTGGCGGCGCCAGCATTTTCTTTTCGGATGGGCGACACCGGGCAGAAAAATTTCGAATGTGGCCAGCAAAAATGTGCATTATTCTTGATAATAAATTAAATACATTGGATTTGTGAAATTCATACTACAATTCAAAAATTGGATAAAAAATATTATATTTATTTAGAAGTTTATTTTTCATAGAAAAAACATGATTATAGAATAGTAAACATTAAATTCGCGTAATTTTTCTAATATGTTAGTGCCAAAAGAATTACAATACATCTAAATTCAATACCCTCGAAAAAAATCTGAAATGTATGCAAAGGGTCCCTCTTTTGGTCTGAATTTTTGATTTTCATAGAAAAATAAAATAATTTCCAAGATAATTTTATCGATTCCAATACGAGAGTATTTAGAGAGACGAAATATGGTGTTTGTATTGATATAAAGCAAAAAACTTTAACTTTGACACCCTCGAAAAAAAACTGAAATGTGTTCAAACGGTCCTCCCTGTGGTCTAAATTTTTGATTTTCATATAAAAATAAACTACTGATCCCTAAGATATTTTTATCTATTCTAATACGAGAATATATAGAGAGACGAAATACGGTGTTTATATTGATATAAAGCAAAAAACTTTAACCTGAAATGTATATATATGAATATTCAATTTTGTTTTCTTCAATAAAATTTATCATAATCGATTTGTTAATGTAATTTTCAAAGAGAAAAATCGAACAAAAAATGTCCACTTATTAAGAAATCATAAGGGGGTGTTTTTAGATCCGAGATGGAATGAATTATTATATGCCAGAAAGGTTGTTTTTTACCCCCTCGGGAATTGAACCCGAGTCCCGAAGGGGTAAAAAACAACCCTTTTGACATATAACTTAAAATAATTAATTCCATCTGTGCTCTAATAGTTGATATCCTTTTGTTATTTTTTTAGACAATTTAAATCTATTTCTATAGGCAACTTGAACTCTCATTTCCACTTATTATCTACAAGACCTTTTTGACTATTTCCAAAATTAAAACGGTTTTTATTTCTGAACATTGTCAACCATTGGTGATTGAAACTATCTAAGGAAAACATTTTTTTTTCTTTTCTTTTATTGGCCTCGGGAACATAGATGCCCATTTAGCCAGCTGAAAACATATAAATAGCTAAAAATAATTTATTGAGATTAAAAAAAATATTTCAACCGTGTGACAAATAACCCTTGAAGTTTGAAGAATATAAATTACAGAGTCCTTTAAATTTTGAAAAAATTAAATATATGTATAAAAAAAATCGAAAAATTCGTCTCTTTCTTAAAATTTGTATTATTTTATAAAAAATTGAATTAAGTTAGTTCTTTCGCGACAATCCACACAAAAAGTTTTAGCCTTGTAAAATCTCTTTACATATGAACGGTGCTACAATTTTAGGTTATGTTTTTTAACATGACTGTACTTCTCACACTACTATATCCTCTTTATGAATGAATCGTTTCCAAGCCATTGATCTTATATCCCCTCCACTAAAATTAATCGCCCAAATAAGTTATTTTTTATCAAAACTACGAGGTAAATAATTTCAATTTTTTCTAAGTCACTCCAGATATATTATTCTAACAAATATTAGTTTTTCATCAAGATGGTGAAAGTCGAAGGGTGAACCGCGACCTAAAATTGTGTACACCTACTTCCATTTCCACTTTCATTTCCAAGTAGAAGACAATAGATGACAATAGATTATCTAATGATTTCTAAAGTAATTCCAAAGACTGTGTACACCTAATTCCAATCGCGGTTCACCCCTCGGTGAAAGTCCTTCAATGAAAGAAAATAAAATAATTTTTCCACCCTTTCCCAATCTACCATATGTAAAAAATTTCATTTTTAATTTGAATTATTTCATGTTTGGTATAGTAAATCGTCTTCAAATTTTAACAGTGTGTTTATTATGCTTTTAATGACTTACATTCCAAGTTCCGAAGACTTCTTCAATTTTTGCTTTTGTGAACCTTATACTGTTGATTTATAATAACTAAAATGTAGTGGCGAATTTATTTGTTGTATTAAACACTGATAGAATTATTATTCGAGTAATGGTTTTGAGATGAGATGTTCTTTAATAAATATTACGTGTCTATTTTTTACTATCTTGAGAATAAAGTTTTAATAAGATAGGTGTCGTTACTTGTTTTAGTAGCTTTAAATAATATCTTATTTCCAAAGCGTGAATGATCTAGTTATAAGGGTCCTCTGGTCATTGTACTTTTTATTGTTTAGTTAAGTTCCCTATAAAATAAGACTTGGAAAAAAATAAAGGAAATTAAATTTGAAATGACACTTAAAGCTCACTAGATCTAGAGATAGGAATAAAGGCAGCGAAGGAAGCATTCATAAAAGTAAAGTCAGAAACGATTTTTTTTTCTTGTTTCGACAGGTCATTGTGTAAAAGAAAATTAATTAAATTTAAGTTTAATTAAATTTTCACAAGAATACACGCTCTATAGTTGTTGCGGGAGTCCAAAAAGCCAGGCTCGATCGAAAAAAAAGCAGCAAATGCCCGGAGGGATTTCGCAGCCGACAAAACGCCCATTCGGAATATCTACGAAATAAAATCAATTCGGGCTTCTCTTGCTATTTTTGGAAGACGAACCAGCATTGATCATTTCAGCTGAGGCAGCTTCTCATCGTGGAGATACAATATCTCATTATCTCTTGGAATAATATAAGCATTTTGATGCTGTTCTCTGCGTGATGCAAATACACATACAATGAAACCCCTCAAATCCGAACTAATTGGGTCTGTAGCCTGTTCGGATTTCAATTTGTTCGAATTGGCCGAAAGCAGCTTCGATAATTGAAGATAACTGATATCAAGTGATATTTTGTGTGTTTCTATTATTATTCCATTGTTTTTCAAAGTGATTAACCTAAAGAATTTCAATAACCAACTTTTTCCGTTTATCAATCCTGGATGACATTAGTATGTAGACACATTTACAGTTTGTTAGGTTTGCTAACTATACTTCTTTGTTAATTTTTCAACTAATTATGTAAAATAAGATTATAATGTAGAATATATACATAATTGTTTTATGACTAAATAAATAAGTTTTTTCTTTTTTGCATTCGGATTTCCCGGGATTTCGGATTTGATGGGTTTCACTGTATATTCCTATATCTACATTTAAAGATGTTGAGGAAGTATCAGATTTTTTGTCAAAATAACATCTCAATTGTTTCTTTCCGAGCTTTCGATCTTTTATTTAATTATCTTCAGGGCTATAATCTATAAAATGATCAAATAAAAGATTAAAAGCTCGGAAATAAAAAATTAATCGTTATTTTGACTGAAACCCTGATGGACTTCCAACATGTTCACAAATTTTACTGTCGATCACAAATTAAAACAATTTATATATTTGTTAGAGACTAAATAGTTTCGAGGCCTTGACTCTCATCGAGACATTTTAATTAGAAATATTCTTAATTGAAAAGATTTAGTTCACCGAGAGTAACAGAATTGTTGATTCATAAGGAAAAATTAATGAGGTTGTCTTCTGCTTGATGCAAAATGACATTTACCTATATATATATATATATATATTTATTTATTTATTTATTAAAGTCTATAATGCAGAAACTTCATTAGAAATATTCTATCTGTTGTTTTTTTCTGATCACTTTACAAACGAACCTGCTTATTTATTAATAAAATAAGTTTACAACCAATCAAGTATTTGAACTCAAGGAAAACAACATATAGACTATTTCCATTTAAAATGACTGATAAAGGTCAACCCCTTTAAACTTAAATCTTTATCAAATAAATTATATATAGAATATATATTAACTTATAAGTAAGTAAATATGTTTATTTGCATCAATCAAAGGACAACATATTTGATATTCCCTTAAGAATCAATAACTCTGCTACTTCAATTTTTTCCAAATCTTGATGCGCTCTCCATAAATTATTGTGAATTGTTAATTCTTTTGTCAACAAACTGTTTGAGCTAGAAAGCTGAAACTTGATAGAGATGTACAAGTTATTAAAAAAAACTTTTACCTTAAAAATTCAGCTTATTATTTACAGCCGTTCAACAATATTTGGAAGGATAATAAATGGGGAAATGGAGAGGATATAAGAGAGTGACAGAAGCTACTGGACATACAGAGTAATTCACTCAGAGACTGGGGCAAAAAAATTGACGGATGGTGGATGAAAATGGCTTTGCCAAACGTGGAAGCAATGCTGGAACTAACAGGGCAAGTGCTCGCACAACAAGGATTTCGAACCTTATATCTTACAAAATACTTGATACAAATTCTTTGTTATTTCATGTAGATAAGGAGAGAATAATTGAATGTGTGGAATTTCTTAATAATTTTAAATTAATAATTTTTAAGGATTTAGGTGTCGGTTCTAGGTGAAACATTATAAATAACTTATGAGGAGAGTTTTCTAGGTTAGGTTTCACAAAAAGAAGAAAAAGAAACCTAACATAGAAAATTCTCATCCATTATTAATTTTAAGTTAAACTACATATTTTCAAACCCCAAAAGATAAAAAAATCACATGAAAATCGCCGATTTGGAGCTCTGTCATGCCGTAATTTTAAGGTGAAATAAATTTAAATCATCTGCAATAGATCGTTGGTAAACTTTATCCAAAGTCATTTGAAATATCAATATGTTTAATCATTTATTATTAATCAGATTTCACTGGGTATTCGCGGTCCATGTTTCAAATAAAATAATAAAGAATTAAAAAAGTACTATCTTACTCTAGAGTAAAGTACTTTAAAATTTAATTTTACTAAAAACTTTATTTAACCTTTTTTGTGGTCCCCAAGGTCCTTAATTAGAATATTAAATTTCATCAATATTGGTTAAGTCATTTTCAATAAATTTAGAAAAAACTAAAAAAGTATTGAAATAAAGTACTAATGTTTAAGGACCGATATGTACAAAAACTAATCAGCGCTTCATTTTGTTAAAATAATGGTAGGATTTCAATTTCATTTCAATTGGTGCAACGGTATGGAAAAAATCGCGGACAAAAAAAAACGACCACACACACACACACACACACCCACACCACACCCACACCACACCACACACACACACACACACACACACACACACACACACATATATATATAAGAGTACATCCGCACAGACTAAATGAAAAAATCGCACTTTTTGGACTCTGGACGAGACCCCTGTAATTTTTGGGAAAACCGTCACGTGCTAAAATTCAACCTAATTGAATACTACAATTTGTGACTCTAATTGAGACCATGGGTTCCGTGGTCTTATGCTTCGCATT
This sequence comes from Forficula auricularia, assembly GCA_024734495.1. NCBI lineage: Eukaryota > Metazoa > Arthropoda > Insecta > Dermaptera > Forficulidae > Forficula > Forficula auricularia. The sequence goes on from JALMQS010000074.1 coordinate 9,688,908, forward strand.
GGATAAAGTAAAATATAAACTTAATTCTACTTAAAGAGATCTTTCTTTACATATATATCTCATATCCCGAGATAAAAATATTTTTTCTTAATTATGACCCCACATATAAAATAAGACCCTCCGCTAAATAATCAATCGATTATAATTTTAATACAATTTTGATTTTGGAGAAAACGAATACATATATATATATATAACTTTCAAATTTTAAGTTTGTATTTTAATTAACTATTCACTTATTTAACTATTCAAATTTGACTCATCTTTACATTATATTAAAAGCTGAATCTCCTTTCTGCATATCGTATTTTAATATTCTCTAATGAACTTCCAACAAATACTTCAGAAGAGTAAAGGCATATCCAATGAACGCTACAAATATCTTAAAAGCAACAATATCAAACAAATATTAACTTGGAAATCCCTCAACTATAATATCATCTTCAAATTTTTACAAGAATTCAACATGTACAGATAAATTTAAAATTATCCCCTATATTAATTAATTTATTATTACTTCTTTGAAATTATAAAAATCCTTATATAACTTAATTTATTGTTAGTGTTAATTATGTAATTTATTATAGTTTTATTTTTTGCTATTTCTACATACAGGTACTGGAACCCTTCTGACATATAATTAAAAAGTACCTGGAGTCACCGAGCGATGCACGGTAACCAAATTAAAAAAATACAAATATATATATTAAACGCCCCCTGCCCCCCCCCCCCCCCCCGAAACCACACACCTCGTCCCCACTACTGCACCGCCACCGCCACTCCGCCCCACCCCACCCCCACCCCTCCCCCACCCAGGACCCCCCTCAACTGCACCCCACCTCCTGCACCCCCACATCCATCCCCACCAGGCACCCAGTTTTTGCATTTCTAGCTTTCTAGTGGTCCACATATTACGTATATTGTTTACTCGTACACCAATTTGCCCACATTAGTTCATATTGATAAACATTATAAAAAATAAATAGGAAAATAATAATAAAAAAAAATAGTCGTATAGGATCTGAAACAAAAACATAAAATTAAATAAGATTTGTTTCCAAGTTATGTAAAAAAAGCCACTTCAACCATTTTATTTGTAAACACACCTGTTTTGTTATGAATTAACCTGTTAATTAAAAAAAAAATCCTAATTTTAATATAATATAATAATATTTGTTATAACCTATTAGTGGGTTTTAAAATTAAAAAACCAATTAATAAATAAAAGATAAATTGAAAAAAATGTAAACAAAATTTTTATTGAGATTTTTATCTATAAATAATTACTTTAATTAAAAAAAATATCAATTAAGATGAAGATGTCGAGGTCCAGACCTAGCCAGATCGTTTTCTCATCTAATAATAAAACTTGAGTAAGATACGAGGTAGGTTTCACAAAAAAAGAAATAAAAACAAAATTGAGTTTTGAAGTCGATATATTTCGGGGGTTAGCCCATCATCAGGAGTCTAAGAAAACTGATTATATATTGGAAAAATAGTTTTAAAAGTAACAATTTTTAAAATTTTTTTAAATGTATGTGGTGAGGGGAAAGTAGGGGAAGAGGAGAAGTTGTTCTAAGAATTAATATTTTCTATTGAGATTTGAACTGGCTGAAAGGAAGCTATACGTGCCATTATAATAACGAATGGACAAGTACTTGAGAAGGTACCACTTGAAAGGTACATGAGAGAGTACAATTACCCTAGTATATTCAATGTGCGAACAATGGAAGGAATGTTTAGTTAATTTATTATAACATATAATCAATAATTGTATTTTTATACACTTCCAATTGATTATTTAAAATATTTGAATTATTAAAGAGGGCTATTTTTATTAGTGGATTCTAAGAGATCCAATTTAAGGGCTTTTCTTTCGAAATGAATGGGGATAGGGTTATTATTAGAGGTTGAATGGTTGGATTCATGTAAGTGAATTGCGGAGGCTGAGGTCGAATCTAAATTAATGTTATCGGATTTATTGAGATGATTTCTTAAGCTCTTACATGCTCAGAGTAACGTATTTTGAATGAGCGGCCTGTCTGCCCTATATAAAAAGCATCACAATCTTGACAAGTTAATTTATACACTCCTGATTTGTCTAATTTATCAATTTTGTCTATTTTATTGTTAATTAATTGGGAGCCTAAATTGTTGTTGTTGTATAAAGCAGGAGTGATTCCATATGATCTAAGGGTATAAGCTAATGGAGATGTCAGATGATTAGAAATGTAGGGTATTCTTCTATATATTCTTTCAGTTCCCGATTCTAATGAGTGTAAGTGTGAAATATGTCCCATTTAGAACAAAGCATTCTTAACCCATATATATACAACTTTTGCTCGTTTAATAAGAGTAGATAACCCATTCCATCTCAGATCTAACATTAGTAGATGAAAATTTCTTGTAATTTGTCTAGAAATTTGAAGTCTAATTCTATCGCCAATTTGAACTCTTATATTCTACATAAACCTAGAATTTATCTTTTATAATTGTTGTAATTGTTAGTTGTATAGTTTATTTTATTTATGTTTATTGTTCTTGATTATAAAGATTATTTCATATTTACATTTTAGTCTATTGATTCACTTAATAATAATGATTTCTACTACAAAAATTAAATATAATACGCTTTGATGTTGAAACGCTCTAAATGTTATATTCGTGTGCTTAGAAATATCTAAAACGTGGAGAAAAATCATTTTCAAGAATTATTTTTTTGTTCTGTTTGGGTGTTCGGGCTTAGATATCCAGGATAACTCAACAACGGACGGACGTGGGTGCCAAGATGTTTGTATTTCCAATACAAATAAATGATTAGATTTTGGGATTTCTAGCTTCATAACTTCTCATTCGTAAATACAGAAAACAAAAAACAAAAAAAAAACAAATTGATATCTGGAAAGATAGCAAACGATTGTAGATAATGAGAGGACATTTGCCACATAAATTTGTCTTAATAAACATACATCTCTAATCAAAGTTACAATTTTATATAAGACTAAAGATTTGAGCATCTTTGTACTTTACCATACAGGCTATGGTCAAGTATTGTAATCGTGCATGAAAAAAGTGTTTTTTTCCTTCTTTTTATCAAAATATCTCAAAAACGGCTCAAACTATTTTGATTAAAGAAATTGAGTGAAACCATGGCATTTTGCTCTACAAAAAAGCTCTAATAAGTGAACATCAAAAAAATTATATTTTTTGAGATAATAATTGTTTTGTCAAAATGTCTGTTAGTTAGTCTGTCTGTCTGGTTGTCTGGTTGTCCGGTTGTCCGTTAGTCTGTGCGTTACTAAATTTTTGTGGACGAGCTAGCTCAAAAACCAGTTTGAATATCGAAACCAAATTTTACAGGTAGTTTTGGTCCATTGAGATTAAGAGCTGATTAGATTTTGGTGCATATCTAATTAAGGGAGGTGGAGGGGGGGTTAAAAATTAAAAATCTAGGCCATTTGAGCAAACTCAACCAAATTTTGTATACATAATCAGTGGATCCCCAGAAGTCTAAAAATGCAAAAACTAACCTCCCAAAATGGGGGGGGGGTGTAGGGTAAAAAAATGAAAATCTAGGCTCTTGTGCCAAATTTTGTATACATAATCAGTGGGCCCCCAGCAATCTAAAAATGCAAAAACTAACCCCCCTACATGAATATAAATAATTTTATTCAATATTAAATATAAGTGAGGGGCCAGGTTGTATGGTAAAGTCAAGTGGATGGCCACATCAGAGCACGTCAGCTTATTTTGAAAATAGTTGAAATGTTTTTTAAAAAATCAGCTCGGTTTAAAATTAGCCAATGCATATTAAAAGAAAGAATTTAATTTTTAGGACAAATTCTAGAATTTTAGTAGAAATATTTTTTATATTTCTATATCAGATGAGATTCATCCCATTAGGAGTTGAACCTGAGAACTAACATGCTTTCCGGCCAGTCAGTTCACACCCTCGAGACAAAAACTCTCTCTGTATCGCAATATATTTTATAAGCACAGAAATTTTTTACTCCATTCTTCTATAACGGAAATTAAAAAATTCAACTTAAAATGAAAAAACGTTTTTGAGTGAGCTGAATGCCCGGAAAGCATGTTAGTTCTCAGGTTCGACTCCTGAGGGGATGAATCCTCTTTGATATCTCAATATAAAAAATATTTCTACTAACATCCTAGAATTTGTCATAAAAAGTAAATTCTTTCTTTTATTTTTATAATATATCAAACCGATCACTGAGAAAAAGGCGTACCAAGTTGAGAACAAGTTTTCATTTTTCTCTCCAACGTTTTATATTGAAATTAAGAGCTATTATAATTCAACATATTTTTTTCTAGTTAACTTATCAAGACCAATTTCTATCTAAAAGTCTTTTTCGAATCATATTAAATATTACAAAATATAAAGTGATATCAATAAGGTTGTCCTCTGCTTTATAAAAATAAACATATACATAATATATATAAATATGTATATATTGGTACCTATATATAATTTATTTATTAGAGATTGTAGTTTCGAAGGTTTGACCCTCACCATCAGTCCTCTTAATTAGAAATATTTTATCTCTTATTTCTTATGGGTTCAAATACCCGAATATTGCTGGTTATTGCTGGCCACATAGCAATCGTTTGTTATGTGGCCAGCTTGATATAACAACAAAACGAATTTATTTAGGTACAGTGAAATCCCGATACTTCGTATCCCGATATATCGTATACCCCGATAAATCGTAAGAAAGTGCTGGTCTCTTGGAAAAATCTCGTTAATTCATATAAAACAATGCATTTTAGTCCCCTCGGTATAATGTATTTTTTCTCTCCAAGATTGATAAAACGACTCATAATTCGTTTTTCCGTTGAATTAGTGTCGTATTTTGAGAAAATCTCTTTAATTTGTATAAAATAATTTTTAATGTAAACAAAAATAAATCAATATTTCAAAAAAAAAATAATGTTTATAAAAATATGTACATGTTTATGTAGTTTTAATTTACGTTATAATATAAAATAATGAAAAACTCATATTACTCAATTTAAATAGAGTATTTTTTATGTAAACATATGTATGTAAGTACATACATATTTATAAAAAATAAATTTCAACTTTCGATATATCGTATTTTTAATTTTTACCCTCGATATATCATAATCTCGTTAAAGCGGACATGTCAATATATCGAACGTCTCATTTGTCCCCTTGAAGATACGATATATCGGGATTCTACTGTATATCCAATCAGTTATTTGAACCCATGATATATAGCATATAAAATATTTCTAATCAAAAAGACTAATGATGAAGATCAAACCTTCGACACTATAGTCTTTAACATATATATATATATTCTTTATACGTATGTTTAATTGCATAAAACAAAATAAAATCTTTTCAATTACTAATTATATTTAACTAAACCATATAAATGGAACACGTTTGAATAAAATCATTTCGTTTGTGTTTTAAAACACAAACATCAATTACCATGAATGGCGGTTTCAATACTTGACAATCCCATTACTCTTCTAGCTCCCGTGTAAAATAAAAATTGTTTTAAAGGTAGGTTCGGGCCTGTAATAATAGGGCTTTCAAATGATCAGATGTGTGGTTTCAAATAACTCATTCCTAATAATTTAATAATATTGACTTACGATTTTAGCATCCAATCCCACAACTTATACAACAATGGGAATTTTCGGCCCGAATTCATGAGGATAACAGGATTAGAATAAGAGGTTTGATGTCACTTTATTGAATTCCTCAGTAATGAAAGTATAATATGAACATAGCAGCACGCCAATGCATCGCTCCCTGTTTGGGAGCAGAATATTAGGATTTCCGATTGAATTGACTGAGCGGACATTCCCGGCAGTTAATAACATTGGGCTCGCTGTCAGTCAGCTGTTGGGATGTTTTTGGTTTGAAGGAACCCCTGGGAACCCCCATTGGAAACCCGGGAACCCTCCACACGAGTTCCAACACAAACAACCTCAATCATCCCATGAAATAATAACTAAAAGGCAAATAAAATACAAATGGACCTAGGAAAAGATTTTTATTTTTTGAAACCTGGAGAACGACCTGCTAAAAATAAAACATCACATTCCATTTTTGGAAGATCAGGTATTTAAATCAATAAATTTGATTTACGTTAACGGCCTTTGCATGTTGGAAACTCCCAAACCCATTAGAACTCGGATATTAACAGCTTGTATCGCGGTTAGTTCTTAGAAGGGTGATTAAGACATTGGGTTATTATTGTTATTGGCCAGCTTCTGTTTCTTCTTCTGTTTGTACTGGTGATACCATTTAAGTGTTATAGCGCCTGAAGGATTTTTTCGGTTGGAGGAGCAAAGCTTATTCATGATTCTATCAAAACAGCTTTATTATTATAATAGTCATTCAGTTATAAAGAAATTTTACTAAATTACAAAGTCACCATTTAACAAAACATTTTTTTATTTATTTAAAGTCACCGGGAACAAAACCCATTTAGACAGCACATAAGTAGAGTGGTAGTAGGGTTAGTGAGGGAGCCGAGTTTTCAGCCGGAAATTTTTATTTGCCAGCTAGGATCGAACCCCGGACCTCCACTTCAACATCGTCATAATCGATCGATGCCGAAGCGAAGCCAGTGCGTTAGCTGACTGAGTGACCCCACTCCCCAAACAAAACATTATTTTAGTAACTATGTTTTAAAAAGGCGATAAACTATTTTATATTATTGGAAGTCGGATTAATCGAGAGCGTGCCATCACTGCTCCATCATCGAGATCATGATGTCGATAATGGATCGAGAGACCTGAGTTTGGGTCTCGCTTGCAGCACAAAAAAAAATTTGCCCGGCTATAACGCAGACCCTGTACCAATAATAGTAGCCCTTAATTCAAAGTATTTTCCTACATAAAATTTGGCTAAATGGAGTCTAGTATTTGAGGCCAGAATTCTATATAAGTATATATAATTCAAAAGAAAAGTTTGGTAAATTTTTTCGGGGAAAATTTTCCAAAGTAGCCAGATCCAAGGACGAAGTCTCTAAATTACCCAGAGCGGATACAGTAGATGAAAGAAAGTTTGTTTTACGGAACCGCTCGTGAATAAGGCAGTGAGCTATGATTTTTCAAAGCAAAAGAGAACTATATTTCATTATCTTGTTGTCATCTAAAATTTGCAACTTTTTCTATAATAAAAGTAATAATTTTTTCAAGAGGAATTTTTTCAGAGTATACCAATGTTGATGGTTTCTCCTACTTGCTGTAAATATATCTACACCAAGCAAAGGACACTGCCATTATTTCTTGTTAAAACCCAACAACTTTGTTAGTCTAGGCAATAATTTTTTTTTTCAATTTCGCTAAGAAATTTCTCTGCAATTTTGGATAAATTCGAATTCTTTCGTTAACTAATATTATGTTGAAATTCGGTACGATGAAGCAGCTTAGGGGCCGTCGATAAATTAAGTCACACGAATTTCAAGATTTTAGACCCCACCTCTTGCTGTGTGACATTCTGTCACATTTTCATTGACCCCTCCTGTATTGTGAAGTCACACTATCACTTTTATACCCTATAATTTAATAATTGTAGAATTTTTTTAGAAATTAAACTCAATTAAAGAGATTTAATATATTTTAAGTTTAACTTTATTTTTATTTATATCATTTAACACATTATTCACTATTACTATTATTATTTTTCTTCAGGTAATGAATCATTAATAAATTTTTTTTTAATTATTTATTTAATGTCACCGGGAACAAAGCCCATTTAGACAGCTCATAAGTAGGGTGTTAGAAGGGTTAGTGAGGGAGCCGAGTTTTCAGCCGGTAGAAATTTTTATTTACCAGCCAGAATCGAACCCCGGACCTCCACTTTAACATCGTCATAATCGATCGATGCCGAAGCGAAGCCAGTGCGTTAGCTGACTGAGCTACCCGACTCCCCATCATTAATAATTAAAAGAAAAAGGTTTTTTTTATTTGAAAAAATATTTAAGTGTTTTTGCTAAAAATAAATCAATTTTTTTGTCATGTATAAGAAAAATATTGAATTATAAAATAAAAGTAAATAACTGCACCAATTAAAATCGTCAAAGTGTAGGAATTTAAACTTGATTTGCGCCTGTTATTCAGGCAACCAATTGCGCAGTGAAGAATGAAAGCTGCGTAAGAGCTAGGCGAGGCCAGTCATTGCACAATTTTTTGTCTAGATTTATTTTACCAACATTATCAGGTTAAATTAATAATAACCTCAAATCTAAAAAATACATTTGAAAATTTGTAAAGTTGTTTAATTTGACAATTTGTCACAAATCTGAGATGCCCTCTCCTCCCTTACTGTGTATCTAATTTATGGACAGCCCCGTATTAATACAACATTTTCAGCTAGAGTTAAGTTAATAAACTACAAACAACCGTTTAACAGTATCCTATAAAAGATTCAATTTTTTCTGATTTTTGAACCTAGATCTAAGGCTATACAGCCTAAATTCTAATCATTTATCTGTTTTGCAAATAAGAACATATTTAGCACAAAAAACTTTCTACAACCTTTCGATCTTGAGTTATCGTGAGTATCGGAATACAGTCACAGAGGCAGACAGAAAAAACTAATGTTTTAAAATTACTTTTGTGCATGTTTCAGACATGGCTAAACACTAATAATTTTTTTTATTAGGTGTTGGTCTCATTTTCTGAAGCCATTATCAAGTGTCGATAGATGCTGCAAAATCACTCGATCCAACGTTTTATGGTTAACTTTCTTCATCTGTTAACACTTGAAAAGGGCTTCAAATCTAAGGGGCCAAACATGGTACACTTTTTAGACATTATTAATTAATTTCTATTCATACCCATGGGCCGTCAAAGTCGAAAAAACCTCCCTTAAGTGAAGTTTTTCTATTAAATATAAAACATTTCATCCCCTCGTTTTTAAGTCGTTATCAGCTGGTGATTGATGTTGTGAGGACTAACCCAACCAGAGCAATTTCCATTACGAAATTCACTTCTTGGAATAATAAATCTCAATTCTATGCCTATGCTCTACCATGTTTGTTCTAAGCTGAAAAACACATCGAAATCCGTTACAAGTCAAGTAGTAAAATCTCAAAAAAATCGATCACAAACAAATAATAACATTATTAATATTGCGCTCGATTGTTAAGGAGTAGTACGATATTTAAAATAAAAAGGGATTTTTCGGGTTTTCCCGAGAAATCAACTTAATTTTGCTCACAAGAGATCAACAAGTAAAACGGATAGTAATGTAAATATTGGTAGATTTAAGGAAAATAAGGCCGGACAAGCGCGAATCGGACTAGTATACCAGTTTTGTACCTTGTACCTAATATGTAGGTATATATTACTAGCTGAATGACCTGTCGTTCCGTGAATTCACTACTTCGGCCAGCTTATATTATATGCGGTAAGATTCTCACTTGGGCCGGCTTATATTATATTCTACATTCATGGGGAGAGAAAAATGAATATATCTCCCAAAATACTTAAGATATCAAATGTGTTCTTATTTTTAGTTCATAATAAGAGAATGAGGGAATTCGTGGAATTTTTACAAAACTTTAATTACTTGAAAAAAATTCGGCTCTTATGAAAATCTCATAAAAATGACCGATTTGAAGTTCTCTCTCACACCGTAATTTTCAATAAAAATAAATTAAGCCTAATTATAGTTAAAAAAAACCCTTAGAGTGATTTCAACCACACTCTATGATGAAAAAATAATTTTTATTTTCAATGCAAAAAGAAAATCACTGCAGATATATATAATAGCCTAAATAATCATTTATAATAAAGGTAATTAAAATAAAATATACAATTAACAATTACAGCAATTATAGAAAAGATAAGCTATTTATGTAGAATATAATTTAAGCCGGCCCAAGTGAGAGTCTTATCGCATACTGAGGTTCCGTACTTTATAACTTCTAAAATATCAAATTCGTTCTTATGTCTAATTGTTAAGAAAAGAATGAATAAATTCGGGGATTTTTTTATAATTTTTAATTAAGCAATTTCTAAACACCAAAGTGTAAAATAATCCCTTAAAAACGGCCAATTTAGAGCTCTATCAAACTGTCATTTTAAATCGAAACAAATTTAAAAAAAAATTAAACCTATTCTACCTTAGTAAAATATTTCAAAGGGATACCACACAGTCCATGATAAAAAATATTATTATTTTAGACTTCACGAAAAATTCAACCCTTCCTAATATTCGATTTAAATTTTAAAACGATTTTTGATTTTGAAGAAAATAAATACATATATTTTTGTAAATTTTAAGTCTTATATTATTAAATGAGCAATTCTTGTATATATAGAATTGGTTTCTCGAAAACGGGTCTAAAGATTTCGCTAAAAATTGGTGTACTTATCAAGTGTCATGAGTTATTAGTAGTGAATAAATTTTTATCCGATTCAAATAAAGGAAGGGGGTGTAAATTTGTCATGTCGTAAAATAAATATTTTAATCGTTCATATCTCGTCTTCGGTAGTCGCAGAGTCTTGAAATTTGAAACTTAAGCTATCTAGAGGCTACAGGAAGTACCACAAGATTTTGGCTAAAATAGAAGTACCGGAAGTTGATGTTTACGTAAGAATGTACCCCTCTGCGTTTCGCAACCATAAATCTCAGAGCTACGAAATTCGAAAGTTAAGCTCGATATAGGCTAGAAGGGGTACAGCAAGCTTTTGGGATGAAATCGGAACACCGTAAGTAGACATTTACATGATAGATTTTTCGTTTTTTTTTTTTATTTTTTCAAAAACGGCGCCAACGATTTTTTTTTTAAATCCGTGTACTTATCAAGTGTCATGAGCTATTAGTCGTTTATAAATTTTAATCCGATTGAAATAAAGGAAGGGGTGTAAATTAGGAGTATCTTAAAATAAATATTTTAAACATTCATATATCGTCTTCGGTAAGTCGCAGATCCTTGAAATTTGAAACTTAAACTATTTAGAGGCAAAAAGTTACCGAGCATCACTCGGTGTTCCAGGAACTTTTAGTTTAAGAGCTACAATGCTCAAATGGCCATACAGATATTGTATCGGTACTAATAGAGTCTCGTTTTACGTTTAAATGGAAGCCAAATAAATTGACATCGAGCAGTTAAGGAAAATCGGCCCCTTTGAGATATGTGCAAATATTCCCCTTCAATAAAGAATATTAGATAAATAATACTTATTGTCGATATAAATTGCCCCCTAGTTTGTTTCAATTGGACTACAGCTTTAGAAGAATAGTTTGGAAAAATCGATAGCATATTTCTCAACTCGGCTTTAAACGCATTAAAAATTAAAATAATGGTTTAATTAGAATGAAATGGATCCCGGTATATAGAGTTATCTAGACGTTTGATAAGGGGGATAATCGAAATCGGAAGGAATATGGGATATCATGAGAGAGAGTCTCGTGTATCTGCTCGACATCGCCGCCTCAGGGTAATGAGGATGGCTCAATACATTAAAACGGGGGTGCAAAGCCTTGGGGGCTAAGAGGGATGTTCTCAGTCCTTTTGGTGTGGGAAGGGTGGGGGGGGGGGGCGTTTGCCCCCATTGTAGGGAGGAGTCACCCCACCAATGCACCAATCACGAGCCAGCCAACCCTACACATGGCAAAAGTGAATTCCCTTGTTCCTATCAATTATACACCCTATAGAGAAATAATATCCAATTGACCAAATACTTTTCACTTTTAAAAAGTTTCTATTCTTAGTTATTAAATAAATTTTATTTAGAAGAATAAAATTAAAGGGAAGAAATTGAAAACTCGCTACGCTTTCCGAAAATTTTAGTGATTTGGCAATTTTTAACATATTTCTATTTTAAATGAGCGGTTTGAGCTAAAAAGTTCAAACTTGATAGAAATGTGCAAATTTATTAATATCTACTTTGAGTCCCAAATTACAGCTCATTAATTAAAACTGTTTGATAACTTCCTATATAAAATTGCGATTGTTTCTGATTTTCTACATATTTGAACTGGAAGTTCTGAAGCTACAAAGCCCGAAATTGTTATTCAATTTGTATATTTTTTAAATACAAACATTTGAGAAAGAGTAAATATATATGACTGAAAAAATTTTCTCCGCGTCTCAGACCTTCCTAAATATTATTAGTGAAAAATTAACATTTTAGAGTAAGAAAGAATTGTTCTGCTTCTTGTAGTAATTAGCATAAATATGTGTAAACATTTTGTACTTACCATAGGCCAGTGTTTCTCACCGTGGGGCCCACTCCCCACAGGGGGGTAATTTGATTGATAAGGGCGGCAATTTGAAAATTGGCTCGACCTAGTGGTATGTATATGTGTTTTATTTTTTACTTATTTCAGTATTAGAAGCATTTAACACATTTTCCAGAAAAAATTTTAAAAAGGAAAAAATATATTTGAAAAGTTTTTGTTTTGCCGAGAGTAGCAGAGTTGTTGATTCACAAAGAGAAACAAAGAGGTTGTCCTCTGCTTGATGCAAGTCTTCGAAACTATAGCCTCAAACAAATAAATAATATATAACATATATACAGATATATCATCTCGATATATGTGTGTATGTTTATTTGCATCAAGCAGAGGACAACCTCTTTGTTTCTCTTTAGGAAAAAATATGTTATTTTGCGGCGGGGAAATGTTTCATATACATTTAAATATGCACTTTTTAGTCTAGTCCACTTTATCTTAAATTAATTATAACACATACAATATTTTTTCTTACGATTTTTTAAAATTTATTTTTATCCCTTTTTTCCTTTGAAATTAAAAAACAAACACACAAACAAACATTTAACATTAATAAATTATCTTAGGAATCATAAAAAATAAATAAATAACAGCACGGAAGAAAGGAAGAGAGCAAAACAGAAAAGCTCAAAGCAACTAATTAAATTTAGTTTTAGAAAAATCCTTTATTTGAAAAAATATCAGTTAGCAAAATTTGATAGTAAGTAGCTACGGTAAGATATAAATTACTCTTACTAGTAAAAGAAGGTAGAACCATACAAATTACTAATCAATAAAATATTGTTTTTTATAACTCTATATATTTATATAAATAACAAAAAATGTGTATTTTATAAAAAATTTTACATAGGGGGCATACAATTTTTAGAAAGACTTAGGTGGCACAAAAAAAGGTTGGGAAGCACTGCCTTAGGCAGAATGAAGAATTGTAGTCGTGAATGAAAAATTAGTTTTTCCTCAATTTTTTCTTTACCATATACCGAGGGGTGATCTGCGATTGGAAGTAGGTGTACACCTCTTTGGAAGTAGTTTGAAAGTACTTGGAAATATTTGGAAGTACTTGGGAATATTTGGAAGTGCTTGGAAATATTTGGAAGTGCCTGGAAATATTTGGAAGTACTTGGAAATATTTGGAAGTACAAGTGGAAGTAGGTGTACAGCATATTAGGTCGCGGTTTACCCCTCGCCATATACATTCATATTTATAACCATTCCCTCACTCGCGCCTATTTAAACAAAATTGGCATGGGAGAGGATCCATTCTGCAACTGTTCAATTCATCTTATGGAGATATCAACCATATATATTTGGGATGCAATAGTAATTCGGAAAAAATCAATCGTTTCTATTTGGAGATCAGCAAAGAGATTCCCACAAACATGACCATTCTCTCCTTCGAAAATCAGGAATGAAATTATCAAATAAAATTTTAAAACACATTTTAGCGATCGGACCTCTAATTAAATATGACTAAAACTATAGATCAAATAATACGATTAAATATGGTTATTATAAAATGTGCTGTCTAAATGGGCTATGTTACCCGGACAATAAATAAAAATAAGATATTTAGAAAAAAAATTGAATCGCAGCGTTTCGTTCTACAAGAAAGCCTTATATTTAGAAAACATTGTTGTGAATTGATTATATAGTGAATTGATTGGATATTGATGAGGCAGTCCAAAATTCAAAAAAAGAAGAGAATTTAAACTATATTTTTATTAATGAACCGAGGTTTCGGGGGCTTATTCCCACCGTCTTCAGGATTTTGAAAAGTCAGTGAAGGAAATCCAACGTGACATTCCCCTCTGTCTCCTCTCACAGTAGCAGTAACATTAATATATCGTATTTCATTCTCAGCAGAGTTATAGTGTGAAAAATGAGGGAATAAGCCTCAGAAACATCGGTTTATTAATAAAAAGGTAGTTTAAATTATCTTCTTTTTTATTTTTTGAATTTTGGACTGCCTCCTCAATATTCATTCAATTCACTTATCAGTCCGTCTCCAAAAATTATTTCAGTCTTATTACGTAGGGCTCAGATTTCGCCCTATTTGCCTTTTTTTATTTATGGCTTAAAATTTAGGCCAATATGATATCTATGCGTTTCATGAAATTCTGAATAAAATAAGAGGCATTTGTTAGTGCCTATAATGCCTATTTTGCCCTATTCTGGGTGTTAGTGCCTATTTCATCTATAAATGCCTTTTTAGTGCCTATTTTAACTAAAATTGGCAATTTCCATTTTATACGATCTATACATTTTCTGAATTTAAAAGTTTTTTTGAATTATTAAGAAAATATTCCGAAAAAAATGTTTATCGAGCAGGAAAATTTGACATAAATAAGCCGAGTGGACCATATTTAATAGCCTGCTCCGAACTTGAAGCAACAAATAGTTCAATAATTGCTAGATCAATTCGCAAAGTATTAGGTAAGTTTCAATTTCTTTGTCTCCTAAAAATATTATGTATTGTCCTTTTCTTAATGGGAATTCGCATTATGCTTATACAGGTATCTTGTGGCCTACAGAAAATAATGATGAAAAATGTGTGGTGTTACTGATAGACAGTGCCGCATATTATATGTTGAAAGCTGGGGAACTTTTCAAATCATTTTCCACTAAAATGATATATGTAACGTGTCTTATACACGCTATTCATAGAATGGCAGAACATATTCGAGTTAAGTTCCCAAATATTGATGCTGTAATTTCTTCAATTAAAAAAGTATTTTTAAAAGCTCCTTCAAAGAAAAATTGCCAAATTCACCATTTCCACCTAAGCCTATATTAACAAGGTGGTGAACCTGAATCCAAGCAGCTATGTATTTTGCTGTCCATTTGGATGAAAATAAAAAGGTATATTTGAAATTTATTTTTTGAACTATTGATTTGTAATTCTATTTAATTATTATTTTAGGTTATAGAAACAATCAATGAAGATGATGCTTTATCTATAAGGGAGGCTAAAAATGCTTTATCTTCCATTACTCTTGAGGCTGATTTAGTATAATATTCTATAATATATACGTATATATTATATAAAGTGTAATTTTAACAATCTACCTGTAACCATTACAGCAGGTTGTACAATAATGGAAAGAATATCTAGTAACTCTGGAGGATATATGTAGTAGCCTAGAAAAATAAAATATAACACCATCCGAAATGATTTATTTGAAATTTTTTCAAATAACGTCTTGTGAAGTTTAATTGAAAAGTTTTTGTTTCTTTTTTGTTTCTTTTGTTCTTGTGAAGTTGTCATTTCAATATATAAAACAATTCTTTCAGATAATAGGGCCTCTTTTACAAATGAGAATCTTGAAAAATACATATTAAATAATTGTAATACCAAATATTTTAATAACGAATCATTCCAATAAGTATAATTTTGTTTACTTCCGTGACCCCACAGCATAAAAAGAGAGGATATTTCTAAAAAACGTTTTTTTAGACCAAAATGCTTATATATATTTTTTACTTTTATTTTCAAGATGCTCTTTGTTCTTAAAATTCCTTTTTAAGTGCCTATTTTAGTTATGTTTAGTGTTTAGATGCCTGCCTATTTGAAAGATTTTTAGTGCCTTTAAATCCGAACCCTACGTTATTAGATAGTGAATTAGCAAATTTTGAACACTCTAAGTTAAAAATCAACAATCGTATCAATACAAAATTTCACAGTTAGTTTTTTTATAATGAGATTATATGAACTGATTTCGGTTGAAATTGGACCAGAAATTAATAGGGAGAGGGGTATTCTTATAATTATAAGATTTTCAGACCAAGAAACCCCCTTTTCCTTTGAAATGGTCCAAATGCAAGTTTCTCTTTCTCCTCATTGGTAGAAGAAATTCATTAACATCGGGACGTTCTCAGAATATTCCTATGAAAAAATACAGTGAAACCCCTCAAATCCGAAATCCCGGGAAATTCGAACGCAAAAAAGATAAATTTATTTAGTCATAAAACAATTATGTATATATTCTACATTATAACCTTATTTTTCATAATTAGTTGAAAAAATAACAAAGACGTACAGTTAGGATACCTAACAAAGTGTAAATGTGCATACATAGTTATGTCATCCAGGAGTGATACGGTAAAAGTTGGTTATTGAAATTCTTTAGGTTAATCACTTTGCAAAAACATTGAAATATCACTTAATCTTTCACTTGATATCAGTTATCTTCAAATGTCGAAGCTGCTTTCGGCTAATCCGAACAAATTGAAACCCGAAGAGCCTACAGCCCCAATTAGTTCGGATTTGAAGGGTTTCACAGATTTTGAATAAGACAGGGTATTTTCACTAAAAAATTCTATATGACCGGGTTCGTTACATGGTATTAGTTCCTGATTAAAAGGATCACCTTGATGGGATTGTTCATCTTTATCTGGTTAAAAGCGACGTCTAATAAAGTCAAACTATAGCTTTTAACGTCAAAAGTTAAAGTGCTTCGTATACAAAAGGTAAGCTAACTTTAAGGATTAACTCGTAAATGAAAAGCTATTCAAATTTGAATGCAAGTGATTCCCATGCTTCATTTACTGCGGGATTTATTTATGAATAGATGAATATATTCATTAATATCAAGCAAATCACAGTCATTGATTTATTCTTATCAACACTGTTATTTCAAAAAAACTTTTTAATAAATATGATAATTATAAAACAATACTGGAGGCAATTATTCTAAAATTATCTGATTAATTATGCATTGTATATAAATTAATTAAATACAATAATGTCCTTTTTATCTCATCCAAAATTGAGCAACAGTTGTGTTTTAATTTTAATATTTAACTAATCATATATCTACCTATTATAAGATTTAACCGTTAAACTTGGGAAAAGTAATAAATATAAGTACTAAAAGAATAATTGTTTGAAAACTTTCAGAATGTTCTTTCTTACTGTTCAAAAGTTTGAGTTTTCATCATTTTTTTTTTTATTAAATTTTATTATTAAAACAATATTTGGAATGATGTTTTAATTAATAATGAATTAAACATAAATGAATAAAATATACAATATATTAACATGTTTTTTGAAATAATTCATAAATAATTACTCACCAGAAATGTTTTAATTATGATGAATTAATTTATAAATTATTTTAAAAATACATGTTTTTTTTTTAAGGAAATATTGTAAATATGCAGAAAAAATGCCGAATCTTTGTATTAGTAGGTACACCTGATAAAAAAATTATTTAAAAAGTAACACGAGACCCTTTGTAGTTGCGTCACAATGTTTATCTATGTCTGCCTATCAGAGTACTCTAGCTAGTCTAGCTCGTAAACTAAATACGACAAAAACTTGAAATTTAGAAGTTTTAAGTATTTATTTTCCCACAAATCATTATTGTATTAAAATTTTAATCTAATGATTATTTTAGAAAGGGTTTAATTATAGGTGGGGCTAATTTTTTTTATAATTAAGTGTGAAGTATACCTGTAGAGAACTCTTTAAGTAGAATTAGATATAATTGTTTATATTTATTTTGATTTAAAATAACAATATGATAGAGGCCCAAAGTGACCGTTTTATGTACCTGTCGGCGTTTAGAAACGACTTAACTTTAAATTATGAAAAAATTTCACAGATATACAAATTTCTTCCTTATCATTGGCAAATATACCAACTAAATTGTTACGTCTAGTCTTTCGTGATTTATAAATTATAATGTACAGCAGGGGTGTCCAACCTTATGTCTTACATGGGCCACATTTGAAGAAAAAAATTGGCCCTGACAGCTGATAATATATTATAATTCTATTGATATTTGTTATTCAAAAAAGATATTTAATAATATAGAAATAAGAAATTTATTATTTTTTTAGCTCGTAGCGAGCTTCTAATTTTACTTTTGGTAAATTTTATACTTGAAAACAGTTTCTCGTATATGTAAATAAATACTTACATACTTATAAAAAGTGATATTATGTATTAGTATTTGTTTTTATTTTTTCCTGGCTAGATAATTAATATAAAATTCTAATAAACAGACAATATTCAATTTTTCTTTCAGATCGGCATCTACTTGTTTTTCTAGAACATTCAATCAGAAAGTTTGCAATTAGAAAATTTATTTCTAATGAAAATGGAGTCAAAAATAGACCACAATGATGTTTATTTTTTCGGAAATCTTGAAATCTAGTTCCAGATTCAAAATTTAAAATTACCACTTTTATTTTTTAAAAACTTCACAATATATTTTCAGATTTTTTATTTTAGAAAAAAATTATCAAGCCCAAATTGTTGTGTGTTTTCCAGAATCTACATATAAATCTCAATATTTTAAGGAATTTTATGACTTTATATTGGGCCACGAGTTGGACAGCACTGGTTTAAATCGAATGGGATAAAAAATAATTCTTGAATACCTATTGACATGTAAGAACGTACAAAGATCTTTTAGACAAGTCGAGACAAGTTTTAGTCCATGATAACTATAGACTTGTTTAGTGTCGTTGGGGAGCCGGGTTGGCTCAGTTGGCTAACGCACTGGTCTCGTTTCGACATCGATCAATTATGACGATGTTGGAATGGGAGGCCGGGGTTCGATCCTAGCTGACGAATAAAAATTTCTACCGGCTGAAAACTCGGCTCCCCCACTAACCCTACTAACACTTTACTTATGTGCTGTCTAAATGGGCTTTGTTCCCGGTGACATTAAATAAATAAAAAAAAAAAAAAAAAAAATTGAGCTTATAATTTTGCTTTTAGTGAATTTTATTCTTGAAAAAAGCTTCACGTATTTTACATATTTTACCTACATATTTCGCAAAAGAGAATAAATATACATATAAATCTCAATGTTTTAAGGAAGTTTATGATTTTACGCTGGCCCACACTCAGTGCAGTGCTGGGCCGCATGCGGCCTGCGGGCCACGGGTTGGACAGCCCTGTTGTAGGCCAAACTTCATGCCATTTTATTACAAATTAGGTAAAAAATTGACAATGTAAATAACTATTTCCTTTTATTAAAATTTGCTGTTATTTGACTGATTACAAAACTGGGGATCATCATCGAGGAGAAGCCTTAAGTTCCTCTGGCATCACTCCACACCCCGCTTAATTATTTTAATTGTCTTCCAGCTTTTATTTCCCTTAGAGGCCTATTCTCTATTTCGGTGCTGATTTCCCCAGTCTCCCTCTGTTTATATCGCTTCCTTCCTCTTTCTATTTCTTCTACTGTTTCCTCGAATCAAGAGAAACCCTCCGGTTATTTTTATTTTTATTGTCAAGTTAATGTAATTCATATATCAATGACAGAGGACAATTGTTCACTTTATAATACTAATATTTCATTAATTATCTTTAAAACGGCTAAAGGCTTAGTTAAATTTTTATTTTTACATACGTACTGATATACGTAATCGTACAAAGATTTTTTCAAGATTTTAGCATATCTCTAGTTTTCAATGGCTTCAGAAAGAAAAAAATGTTATTTTGAAAAAAATCTGTGTATCAATGGTGTGCGGTGACTTTTCAATCAGGGGATGCTATCCAAAAATAACCCTTCATTTTTATTTTTATTTATATTTATTTTTAACTTTTAGTTTTTGCGAATTTTATCGATAACTGCATCATATAATTTTTCGTTAAATTTCAAATTTAATATTAGATTTTTTTAATTATAATAAAGATAGATCGGACGTCTAGTTTCACTTTTACTACTTGATTATTCTAATTTAAATTTATAATTCCAGCAGAAGACACACTCTTTTATTGTCTCCTTCAATATTAATTCTTTATTTTATAGTTAAAAATGAACATTTAACTGATGTGCTTGTGGAAGCTATAGTATAAATTGTATTAAATCAAATACTTCTGCTAAAACATCTTTTAGTTCATCTTTGTCGATTAATTTTTTTATACAGTTTATAAATTTTAAATCAAAGCCAGGCATTGAGCACATGAAACTAATTCATTTTTCAACCTTACAAAATCAAAGTATTTTCCATTAGATAGCTGAAATTCTTCAAATAAAAAAATTTGGTATTTTTTTTATATTCTTTAAATTTAGTAACTCTAAATAGTTCTACAAATTAAAATTAAAGCCAAGCGAAATAAAGCTACTCGAGATTCAAATATGACATGGTATAAAAATAGTCTTGAGTTTTTTAAATTTCAGGGATGCGCCGCATCCACAGCATCCATGGACCTCACGGCAGTGCTGTGTATATGTCTATTTTTTGTGCGAGCGTGGTCAAATTCTGTCTGTTCTCTTCCTTAAAATCCATTTAAAGATTTGTCTCCAGTTAAATTTTTGTTTAATTTTTTAACAAATTTTGAAATATATAAAATTATTAAAATTCCAAGTCGAGAGTTTTTCGTTTCTTAACGTTTAATCTGAATCTAAAACATGCTTGCTGATTTTCTCTCTAGAACTTATAACCACTATTTATTAAATATTGTATATTTATAGATGTTTTGATTTATATTGGAGTTGCAATTTTTTTTAAATTCTTATTACTATTTCGCTTGTCTACATTTTTAGATTACTCGAAAAGGATTTAACAATTCTTGAACTTTTTGACTAATAATGAAGATTATGATAAATTTAAAGACCCAAATTTCAATTTATTATTATTTTTTTTAAGGGTGCGTTATTCGGATATTGCTTTTTTTTTTAATTTTTTTAAAAATCACTCAAAAAGTGCTGAAATGATTTTGAAAAAAAAAAAATTATTTCAAATTACAGGAAAAAAAAACTTTTCTAACACTCGGTATCCCGCCGTAAATTTTGCTGAATTGGCAATCATTCATCATCATTTGAGCAAGAGTGTTGAATTTCGGCCCAAAACCGCAGATTATTAATAAAAGCCTTTTCCCGAAATTTAAACTCATTACCTAAAACGAATGATTTCTGATTTTTTACATTCTTCGTCCAGAATTTTCGAAGCTAGCTAGACCTAAAATCTGATAATTTCTTCATTTTTTCAACTACACATATTTTGGCATTGGAATGAATTTTTACATTTTTTCTTCTCGAGTTTTCGTAGGTAATTATAAAGAATGAAATTTTTTGGATGAATACAACACTACGTCCGCAAGTCGAGGTCTCTTAGCAAATTTTTTTTGACTCAAGTGACCTTAAAATGTAATGGTGTGTAAAATCTCTCAAAACAATTGGTCTTCTAACTACGGTAATATAAAACGGGGATAAAACATTTTAACTGCCTAATTTACACTTCAAGAGTATTTAAATTTAATTTAATTTAATTTACATTCAAATATTATTGATATAAAGTAACTACAAAATATTCACACAATTTTTAAATCAACATCATAAAAATACACGATTCCAATAATATACATACACTCGTATTTTCACACATATACAAGTATTCGTTTAAAGTTTAAATAATAAAAATATAGCTTAACAATTCAGTTACATTAATATTATTTAAGGACCGTCCATAAATTACGTTACACAAATTTGAGGATTTTTAGACCCCCCTTCCCCTGTGTCACATTCTGTCATTGAGCCCCCCCCCTGTATTGTGATGTCACACTATCACTTTTATACCCAATAATTGTAGAATTTTTTTTATAAACTAAATTCATCTAAAGGGAGTGTTTTTGCTAAAAATTGCATGCTTACAATTTTTTGTCTAGATTTATTTTACCAACATTTTTAGTTTGGAATAACAAAAAATATTTGAAAATTAAAAAAAAAATTTGTGACATCACAATTTTTAAGATTCCCGGGCCCCCTGTCACATTTTGTCACAAATCTGAGATACCCCCTACCCCCTTACTCTGTGATGTAATTTATGGACGGCCCATTACAATCACAGTAAATATACATAGTTTTTTTTAAAGAGGTAAATAATCTTGTATAATTTCAATTTTTTCAAAATATTTAATATATTGTGATAATTGAAAACGGTAGTAGTTTTTACATTTTAGTAAGATATTATTGTCCAAATGTTTTTAAAGCATGTATTAATTTTTTTTTAATGATGTCTTGAAACCAATTCAAGAGTTATTTGTTAGATTATTGAAAAAAATTTAATAATTGATCTAAATTTAAATAACCTTTGAAGAAATTCTGTATAAATAAAAATAAAAAAATTCTATGCATATAAATGCACTTTTTCGGACTAGAAATAACCACAATGTTAATTTCTTTGTTTTAAAAAAATAAATTTAACCTATGTTAGAACTAGGAGTTCATGTTCTAGAAACTAGTCTAGACAATTAACCAACACGGATTTACTCTATATTTTGGCAAATCTGTTTTCGGTTTGGCTTAAATAATACTCAGTAGTAGTGACAGGTGGATTCTCTTCCCATCTCGCTAACTGCATTCAATATGTTTTCGATATTCTTCTTTTATAAAGTGTTATCCAAATATTGTTTCAATTCACAGGGACAATATTTGAATATCACTTTGATTCTGACCATGTTTAGTCTCAACGATGAAACTTCCAAGTGGAAACCTTTCAAGCCCATAGAGATGTAAACAAATTTTCCTAGCATTGTATTATCTTTTGAGAGCTGGTACTTTTAAAAGAGTGGAGATATTTAAATTTATAAAGATGGAACTGCATTTTTTTAAAAACAACACTATCAGAGCTCTATTTTCTCTCAACTTCAAAATAAAAAAAAAAAACATTGAAGTGTTTTAGATAAATAATAATCATAATATGGAGACGTATATATAATATGTGATTCATGAATAACTTATTCAATATCTATATTTACAAATCAGGGTGAAGTTTAAAGCAAGACTTTCGTAACTATAATCTCTAATTAATGATATAAAGATTTAAATATAAAACGAAAATAAAATCTAAACAAAAATAACCAACAATATATTAGAAGATATTTTAGGAGACTGACTGGTAGATATTGATGTAGATTTGATGGAAAGGCAGCCCAAGGATAATCCAAATAAAATAATTTATTGAAACGTCATTTTCAATTCTTAAAAAACCTAAGTTAAGTAGGATCATGCCTCCTTCTTCAAGGTTTAAAAAAGTGCATGTAGAAAGCTTGTAGTGTCCTACTTCTTATTACCTTTAACAGTGCTTATTGGTTTTATTTTTTATCATTAACATCAAAAGAATTAATGGCGAAAGATAACACCAAGCAAACATTGTTAAAGGAGACAATAAGAAAGTGGTTACAAGGTTCCTTCATTTATTCTTTTAATTCCTGAAGAAGGAGATAAGCTCTTCCGAAAAGTTAGTTAAAAAAATGAAAATGGCGTTTCAATAAATTATTTTAATCGGAATTTTTTTTTTTTATTATCCTTGGACTGCCTCTCCATCATTTCTTGATCATATGGTAATTAACAATTTAGGCTGTTTTTTAAATATGTTTATCAAATAAAAATTATTATTTATATAAACTGATTATTTCTATATTTATTTATAAAAAACAATTATTTTATTTATAAATTTACTAGGGGTAGAGCCCCCTAGCTGCTTGCGTGGCTCAACCCCTCCGATATTTCGTTTTCTCCCTTCTATTATTGGGTCCCTGGGTCATAATCTATCATAATACACGTTTTTCAGGTCAAAATTTTAATTCCTATCATTTATTATATTTCTAGAACGACTGAATGTCGTAATTTCAAAACTTTTGATTTGTTCACCCTAACAGCCTTTCCCAAAATATAATACATACCAAAAATAGAACCATTAAACAGGTATAAATTTGGAAAAAGATTGACATCAAAACAGTTATCTCTTGGGGCTTACCATATACTCAATTTAACGCGTTACAAAATCATCATAAATAAATTTGGAAAAGAATGACACAAACACGATTTCTAGCCTTCACTTGATGCGTTACAAAAATCGTCCCATCTTTCAACTAATATTTTGATAGTTTATAATTATAATCTGAATTAAAATTAAAATTATAATGACCATTTGAAATATTGTAAGAAGAGTGGTGATTCCATCTTCTATAACATTCAATACTATTACTTACCATTCTATTATATGATGGCAAACTATAAAAATGGGTTGTATACAACATCGTCAAACGCAAGTGGTCATGGAGCAAAACAGATGAACCGGCTCAAACCATTTCCAAAGCCGATATTCACCAAAAAATGGTGATGCTGTCTGTTTGGTGGGATTTTAAAGGAATCGTTTTTTTTGAGCTTTTACCGGATAACACAATGATTAATTCGGAAGTCTACTGTCATCAGCTGGACAAACTGAATGATGCACTTCAACAGAAAAGGCCAGAACTAATCAACAGGAAAGGTGTAGTGTTTCACCAAGACAACGCGTGACCTCAAACAAGTTTGGTCACTAGCCAAAAGCTTTTACAGCTTGAATGGGATACAATGCCACACCCACCATATTCTCCAGACCTGGCACCATCGGATTATTATTTGTTCCGGTCACTCCAAAAATTTTTTAGACGGTAAAACCTTCACCTCAAATGAGGAGGTCAAAAACCACCTCGATCAGTTTTTTGGCAGCAAAGACCAAAAATTTTATGAGCGTGGAATTATGCTACTACCAGAAAGATGGCAAAAGGTGTTGGACCAGAACGGCCAATATATAATTTAATAAAGTATTTGTTTATTATACGAAATTATATTATAAAAAAACGAAATTACTTTCCGAACAACCCGATAATATACCTATATTATTACAATAATTTTTAAAAAGTTGGGTGTCGGTTCAAGGTGAAACATTTAAATAAGAGTTTTAATAAAATTGTAAGGTAGGTTTCACATAAATAAAACAAATGTAAGTATTGAGTTTTATCTCGATATATACAGTGAAACCCCTCAAATCCAAACTCCGGAAATCCGAACGCAAAAAAGAAAAAACTTATTTATTTAGTCATAAAACAATTATGTATATATTCTACATTATAACCTTATTTTACATAATTAGTTGAAAAATTAACAAAGAAGTACAGTTAGCAAACCTAACAAAGTGTAAATGTGTCTACATACTCATGTCATCCAGGATTGAAAAACGGGAAAAGTTGGTTATTGAAATTCTTTAGGTTAATCACTTTGCAAAAACAATGAAATAATAATAGAAACACACAAAATACCAATAATCTTTCACTTGATTTCAGTTATCTTCAATTGTCGAAGGTGCTTTCGGCTAATCCGAACAAATTGAAATCCGAACAGGCTACAGCCCCAAATAGTTCGGATTTGAGGGGTTTCCCTATATATCAGTGTTCTCCAAACTTTTGATTATCACTTATATAGTGAGATATGAAAGTTAATAACTTTCTCTTAGAAAACGAAGCATCAAAGTTGTAGTAGTGAATTCAGGTCTAATGAATAAACATCGAAAAAATTATATTTTTCTAGATATTAATTATTTTGTCAAAATGAATGTCAGTTAGTATTTACGTACGTTACCAAATTGTGTGTACCCTCTAGCTCAAAAACTAGTGTGAATATCAAAACGAAAAATCTAGTCCCTTGGACCAAACTCAAACAAATTGTATATACATAATCTGTGGGCCCCAAAAACTTCAAATGCAATAAAAATAGACATTTCATGAGCGGGGAGGGTCATCAGCTGGTATAATAATTAGAAATAATCCATTCTATTTTGGATGTAGTTAGATGACAAATTCTTCTGATTTCCTTTATAAATATTCGAAGCTATAGTCACAAATTAATTAAAATATCTATATTAAGCAGATCTTACATACTTTAGTTAAATTACTTATAAGGTCTGCCACATTCGGCCAAATACTTTAATCAGCCTTTAACGATTTTTTTGGCCATCCTATCATTCAAAATTATTTCTTTTCCCCTCTGATTCACTTTAATGTTTCCCTTCCTCAACGAACTCAACCCGTTTCATTACGGCTCCAGCATTTGAAATATTTCTAGCACAAACGCTTTCTAATTTTCTATTTAATTATGATTGATCAATATTAATGAATTTTTCAGGGCCTTTTGTTTCAATGATTTGTTTATACTGAACTATAATAGTTCATTTTAGCTACTTGGTAAACGAAGGGGGCTTAAAAATATGTATTAATATTAATAAGGGCAAGCAAGCCACACAGTTGTGACAATAGGATTAATCAAGGGTGTTATTGCGTGGGCTTGTCAAGTTGCGTTATAGCCAACATCCATCAAAGAAAGTTGGCCGCCACCCTTCAGCTCAACTCCAGGGAATATGGCTAATTTACTCTTGCCTCAAGCATATGTGTGGATGTGGGTTTGAATAGTTGGAAAAGAAAATTGGAGAAAACCTGAATTCTTGCTGACTAGCTTATACGAGTATGTGCTACGAAAAAGAAAGAATCCGAAAACAATGCATAATTTATAGACATTCGATTTCTGCATGGGAGTGGATGGAATGCGACGTTGCCGCTTTTGGGGAAAATTTAAAATTCCTCGTTTTTGAATCAAAAAATTGGTAATTATCTGCTTTATATTTCTTCTTTATTATTATTTTATTGCCCTAGCCAGGGGATACTTAATATAATAATTTTTAGTGTTTGTTGAGGAGCCGGATTATTAGCCTCAGGGCCGTTCCTGGCTCATTGTGTGCCCTGGTGCAATTAGGATTTGCCGCCCTTTCTGAAAATACTAGAAATTAACATGCCCACTAAACCATTAATTAACAAATACAATTATTTTATTTTATCTCTCTAATTACTTGACCATACCTGGTATGGTCAAGTATTGTAATCGTGTAATAACAAATGTGTTTTTGTTTTGCTTTGTTTTTTCGAAATATCTCAAAAACGGCTGAAACTTTTTTGTTATAAAAAAATTGAGCGAAACCATGACGTTTTTCTATAAAAAAGCCCTAATGATTGAACATCGAAAAAATTATATTTTACTAGATATTAGTGATTTTGTCAAAATGTCTGTTAGTACGTTACTAAATTATAACGTCCAGGCCAGAAAATTAAATTTAGTTTTAAAATCAAGAATTTTAAGAAAATATTATTTAAATTACAAATCCGTCCCTCGAGCTTGAGGGCCGTGGTGTCTTCCATAACCTGAACCACCCTGTAGGCACGGCCCTGATTAGCCTGCCAAAATTTTAGACATTCATCAAGACTACGATGATGAAGCAGTAGCGCTACGCACGCGATCTTACTGAAATCTTCTTCATATATAAATGAGAAAATTTAAAAATGTCCAAAAGACATTTCCTGTTTCCCAATAAAGTATAACGATATGAGATTTTGAACCCTGTTAGATTATGCTATCAAAATAAAGAAAGTAATATAAAATTTTCAAAAAGTTGATTATTTCTTTTTTTAATTAATTTAAGAAAATTGGACAGACCGATTTTAGACCATACAAAAATCAATTTTAATAAAAATAAGACGATAAAGCCATCCATATGACTATATAAATTTATATTTACATGATTTCATTTTTTCTATTACGATAATATACAACAAATAACTAAACATCTAATTCTAATATTGCAGAAAATTTGTGATTTTGCTTACTTTTAATTAATACATATTTTAAAAACACTTCAAAACAATTTAATAAAAAAAGTTTAGCAAAATCCCGGTGATAAGGCTTTTCAAAAAGGCTTTTTATTTCATAAAAATGATATTTTTAAATTAATGGTGATGAAGTGGGACGCTTTTGATGAGGATTCCGGGACTCAGAAATCTGTAAACACATTTTTTCCAACCATTACAAGTGAGATTTAAAACAAATTACTTATTAGTCGCTGATTAACATACATCATAAATAGAATATATCAAGGGGTGAACGCTAGCTAAAATCGTGTACACCTACTTCCACTTCCACTTTCATTTCAAAGTAGAAGACAATAGATTATCTAATGAACTCCAAAATAATTCCAAAGACGGTGTACACCTAATTCCAATCGCGGTTCACCCCTCGGAATATACCATATGAATTTTAAGATTTTAAAAATATAAAGTTTAGGCTGTAACAATGAACGAATACCACACCGTCAATTCAAAGCTATTTTTTTTTAATTAAACCTATTCTACTTAATGAGATATTGATCTTGACAGGAATACTTCACACCCTATGATAAAAAATTATTTTTTGTATTTTGGACCCCACAAAAAATTCAACCCTATCGAAAATAATCATTCCATTCAAATTTTAAAACAATTTTTGATTTTGGGCAAAATAAATACATATAATCTGTAAATTTCAATAATGTATTTTATTAAGTTTACGGGCTACAGTGGTCTGATAGGGAGAATGACGGATATTGTAGCTATAGTACACTAATAGAGTCACGATTTAATTTTTAAACGGAACCCTAATAGGCCAGTAAATAGAGGATCCAAAAAGTGGTTCAGCTTACATTAATTGCGGGAAAAGATTTTTCTAGGATCGCTTGGTATGGTGTAGGTATGCCAAATCTAGAGTTTGCGACCTCGAAAGTGTGGGGGACCATTTTTCGTGGCCAAAAACCTCGAAATTTTCGTATTTTTTCCAGTTTTTTGCTTATGACTCGAAAACGGTCCATATTTTGTAAATAACTGTCCTATAGTAAATTAAAGAGGACAGGAAATTTCACGTCGATTAAAAAATATAGAAAATTGATCGAGTAGTTCGATTTTTAATGGGGATCCAAAAAACAGCCCTAACCCAAAAACTACTTTTTACGATTTTTTTGCTATTTTGATCATGAAGGAGCACGTTTTCGACAAATTGTAAAAAATTGCATTTTTTCAAAACTTCAACCTCATTGCGGCACAGGTTACCATTATCCAATTAAGATGAAACTTTGTTTCCATTGTAGCAAATTTAATCTAATTTAAAAATGTATAGAGTCGTCTTTATCGAAAACGTGCTCCTTCATCGTCAAAATGGGAAAAAATCGAAAAAAGTGCGAGGTTTAGGGATATTCAAAAGTGATCTCGGGGGCTGTTTTTGGATCACCTTTAAAAACCGAACTACTGGACCAATTTTGCATTTCTTTTTTTTAATTGACGCGCGATTTTGCCCTCTTTAATTTACTATAGAACAATTATTTATAAAATATGAACTGTTTTTGAGTTATACGCGAAAAACTGGAAAAGTCCGAAAATTTCGAGGTTTTTCGGCAGCCAAAAGTTATCCCCCACACTTTGGAGGTCACAAACTTAGATTTGGCATACCCACACCATACCAAACGATCTTAAAAAATATTTTCCCGCAAATAATAAAAGCTGAAACCCCTCTATTTACTGGGCTATAATTGTATTTCACTAAAAATCATTATAACTACTAACATTTTCCTATAAGTCTTCTTCTTCTTAGACTGCCATACCCGAAACGGGTTTCGGCGCCTCTCCACATATACCTGTACTGAGTGTGTTTAGTTGTTTTACACAGATATACGGGACCTACTTTTCAACGCCGGTTCCGAACGG
Source organism: Forficula auricularia (assembly GCA_024734495.1). Lineage (NCBI taxonomy): Eukaryota > Metazoa > Arthropoda > Insecta > Dermaptera > Forficulidae > Forficula > Forficula auricularia. Next base: position 9,718,499 of record JALMQS010000074.1, read on the forward strand.
CTAATTTCGAGAGGTTACTTGGCAATTATACTCTTGGTAGGTTGCCATTACTTTCCAAGAGGAGGCGACTGCAAATATCTATCTGCCAAGACTCGGTCTCGAACCAGCGATCTTCGAGTCAACGACCCAACACTCTAGCCACTGACCCACAGCCGCCTCCCCCTCTATAAGTCACCTTTTAAAAAACTTGCCAAAAGTATTTATTTTCTCCTTAAAATTGATTTGAGAATTGTTTTCTATCGAAAAAACCAACAAGGCTCCGGGGTTTGTTATGATAATGCTGCTTATTGTTCCAATTAGGAAAAGGATTGAATAGAGACCTGGTGTGAAAAGCTAAAGTCCTGATCAACATTTGCCGACCACCCTTCCATTCTCTGACTTCTCCTTGACTTGTTGTTTGTTTGAACGTGGCTCGTTCCATTTCATAACCCCTCTAGAGTAAAAACAGCAGTAGCAACAGCAACACCATTCCCATCTTTATGTTTGCTACCCTTACTGTTCTTTTCACTTGTCGTCTTTCCTTTTTATAATTTTCTCCGTCTCATCCATTTTATATTGGATCTTTAAATTTAGATCCCTGTATCCATTATTATTTATGTAAGTGTACTTATGTAAATTTATTTATTCCTTTTATGATTTTTTTTCTTCAAAAAGTATGCAAAAGTTTTTAGCAATCAAAAGAAGTGGATTCAATTGTAGATAAGCCTAGTCGTATATATAAATCACCAAAGGCTTTCTATAGCAGATTAAATTGTGTTGAATACAGAGGGAATGTAAAGGCCATGTGAGAAAAATACTTAATTCTTGGACAAGCTTTCGGTATATTTCAACAGAATTTGAATAAATCAATAGTGTTTTCATAAAAATTTATATTTTATTATTATCCATATTTTACTATCATATAATTGAAAATAATAATTTAATTTGAAAAATATTAGGAAATAATAATTAAGTGCCCGGAGCACCGAGTGATGCTCTGTAACATTGTGCCTCTAAATAGCTTAAGTATAAAATTTCAAGGCTCAGCTACTTACCAAATACAATATATGAATGATTAAAATATTTATTTCAAGACACTCCTAATTTACACCCCCTTCCTTTGTTTCAATCGAATTAAAATCTATACACGACTAATAACTCATGACACTTGATAAGTACACCAATTTTAAACAAAATCGTTAGTGCCGTTTTTGAGAAAATCAAAAATAACGAATGGCATTATACTTCATAAAATCAAGCTAAAAAAAAACGCCATCACAGGTGCTTGATAGTAAACTAAATAATTTGCGAGGGGTTTGTATTTTCCTTTGTGAACAATTTGATAGCATCGCTGAATGGCTGAAGAAGACTTATCACCCAAATCTTTCATGTAAATGTCAACTTACGGTGTTCCAATTTCAAGAAAAAGCATGATGTACTCCTTATAGCTTATATCGAGCTTAAGTTTCGAATTTCGTAGCTCTGAGATTTATGGTTGCGAAACGCAGGGGATACATTATTACGTACTTAAACACCAACTTCCGGTACTTCTATTTTAGCCAATCTTGTAGTGCTTCTTGTAGCCTCTAGATAGCTTAAGTTTCAAATTTCAAGGCTCTACGACTGAGATACGAACGATTAAAATATTTATTTTGCGACATGACTTATTTACACCCCTTCCTTTATTTCAATCGGATTAAAATTTATACACTAATAATAACTCATGAGAATTGATAAGCACACCAATTTTTAGCGAAATCGTTAGAGCCGTTTTCGAGAACCCGATTCTATATATCTATAATTCTATATATACAAGAATTGCTCATTTAATAAGATTCTATAAAGTACCAAGAATCCTTAGCTTAACATTTTTCTCCAATTTGAAAAAGCACAAGAAGATGCATCGTCACCTCAACTATAGAGGTAAGTTAATAAATATTTTTATTTATTTATTTATTTTTCAAATGTGAACCATTTATTCTGATCTAGTTTTTAAAGATGCATTACCACGTCAAAAAACAAAATACAATTTATAATCATTTTTGGATTAATTTGCAAATATTTCCTGTTCATTTTCAAATGGGGGAAAAATTCTTCAAGCTGACCTCTGAAGTCACGCCATTAATTTCGGTTATTTTTTATTTATTTTTCTTTTAAAAACAAATAATTATTATTACAATAAAATATCAATTAATTTAAAAAATTATTAACAAAAATGAGAATTAAATAGGAAAGGATAAGAGGCAGATTAGAGTATTTTCCCCAATTAATGAAAAAGTGCCTGGAGCACCGAGCGATACTCGACAACTTTTTGCCTCTAAATAGCTTAATAACTCATGACACTTGATAAGTACACCAATTTAAAAAAAAATCGTTAGTGCGGTTTTTGAGAAAATCATTAAAAACAAAAAATGTCGACTTTCGATTTCAACCAAAATCTTGCTGTAGCCCTTCTAGCCTATATCGAGCTTAAGTTTCTAATTTCGTGTCTCTGAGATTTATGGTTGCGAAACGCAGGTGGGGTACATTATTACTTAAGTAAACATCAACTTCCGGTACTTCTATTTTAGCCAAAATTTTGTGGTACTTCTTCTAGCTTCTAGATAGCTTAAGTTTCAAATTTCAAGGCTCTGCGACTTACCGAAGATGAGATTTGAAAGATTAAAATATTTATTTTGCGACATGACTAATTTACACCCTCCTTCCTTTATTTAAATCGGATTAAAATTTATACAGGACTAATAACTCATGAGATTTAATAAGTTCACCAACTTTTAGCAAAACCTACCAAGTATTTTTTATCCAATAATTTTAAAAAATGTTTCACCAAGTTCCAACACCAAATTCTTTAAAAACTATTACCTGAAATAGTTTTATTATAGAAATATGCCAACGAAAATCGTAAGGTTTGCATACGAGTTTATTATATGGTTAGAACTTCCTACATTGTAGTTTGTTTGTTTTTTACCTTCATGCGGGTTGTATAATCCATTTCTCTTTAATTGAGTAATGCATCTTCTCTTTCACTCAATCTGTTTAGTTATTTAATTACCTGGACTTACTTCTGCTATATACTAGATCCTTTGCTTAACTTTTCCGAAATTCCAAATGGGGTGCGCTTTCGCCGTAATGCGACTTGGTGGGCTTCGACAAAACCGACGCCCCCTTTATTAAGCTGTAGCTGAACATCCGACATCCGGGTCCGGTCCATGCCCACCCAAAAGCTACAAATAAAATATATGCTCACTTTATTGATCTATTTAGTCAAGTTTTAAGTCCTCCGAGGCTTAATTAGAAATAAAGTTTACGCAAACTCTTTGCAATTTATTTTATTCTAATCTACAGCAGCAACAATAACAACCAAGGAAGTTTGAATTTTATTAGATAATCGGTACAATTTATTACGAATGAACTGAAATCGAAGAACTACAAATCACTAATTGGGATCGAAAAGGATTTAAAGAACTCGGTATTATCAGTATTTCGTTGGAAATTTAAGTGAATTGAGATTGCAAATGGTCAAGTTGTGTACATTTAGCGAGAGCAGCCGAGCTTGTGTCGTGGATAATATGAGGGCGGATAGGATAAGCCTCAATTGAGAAGTGTATTAGAGCTTTACAATCAATTATCTCGAATTAATTGGATTATATATGAGACCACGACAGAAATTGAATGCTAATCAAAATCATTTAATTAAACGTCAGTGAATATCAGTCAAGTTAAATCATTAGAAGAACCTTCTCCTATAAATAATATTTTCTCACGACTTTTTAATTTGAAATCTTTTTTAAAATGAATAAATAATAAATGAGTGATTGCGTTTTCTTCATGATTTAAATAAATATTTATATCGATCTATATAATATATATGTTCCAAAAAAATCCCGTTTTTTAGTAAGAACGGGTTCTTACTAGTTAAAACGCGTTTCACTGAATACCTTTGTGCGAACTAGAACTTACTGATGTGTCTGATATTGGTTGAGTTTGGTTCAAATGTCTAGAATCTTCATTTTTGACCTTCCGCCTCATTTTGGGTGTTTATTTTCAAAAATTTTTGAAAAGAAATGTCAAAAAATTAGAAACAAAGTTGTAGAGGATGTTATTTTTGACATTTTAGATTAAAAATTTTTGAAAATAAACACCCAAAATGAGCCGGAAGGTCAAAAATGAAGATTCTAGACCTTTGAACCAAACTCAACCAACATCAGTAAACTCTGAAAGGTATTCAGCGAAACGGGTTTTAACTAGTAAGAAAGCTGTTATTAAAAAACGGGTTTTTACTGCAACATATATACTAGTAATAATAAGACGCTTATGGTATCAGTTGTATACGTTCGCAGCGAAAGACCCCGAAATTTAGCGGGAATGCACGAAGGGCAATTCTACATATTACATATAGCTTCCTCTAGCCTAGACATTTTGACAATCTCTCCGAAGGGCCGAAGGTCCGGGATGCAGCTAGTACATATTAAAGAAATGCAATTGTTTTTGAAAAAACACCCAGAAATGCGTATTTAAGAAAAAAAATCAAAAAGCAAGTCCTCTGCTTGAGGTAAATATATATACCAAAACACAAATAAATAAGTACAAATCTTTTATAAAAAACAATCTGAAAACGTTTTGAAATCCAAACGTTTCATGAGAAATTCTCCCTTTATCAATGGAAATTTTAAGAAATTTGAAAAAAAAATAGTGGCTTTAAAAGAAAGGAATATAAAGCAGCGATAGAGAAATAAATATTTGGAAAAATAGATAAAAATTATCTTAGGGATGAAATTACCTTGAATAAAAATAAAAAATATAAAAATTTAAGAAACATTATTTTTTTCTGAATATTTTTGAGAAATATTATATTAGAAAAACAATCTATATCTAACTTTTTCAAATTTCATTATGTACTTAAAATTTCTATTGATAAAAAAATAATTTTTCCCGAAACGTTTGTATTTCAAATAAACGTTTTCAGATTGAATTTTATAAAAGATTTGTATTTATCCATATACAGAAAACAATCAATAAAATTTTTTCAACAAACTCATATACATTATACATAAATAAATACATATATGAAGATTCATTTATGTACACGCTTTGTTTATTTTTTTGAGATTATAGCAGTATGACAAGTAAAAATATTCAAACCCAAATGAATATTCAATTGCGACTTGATATAAAATAAAAACAAATATAATATTTATAGTAAGACTGAAGAAGAAGGAAAGGTAGTCAAAACTCTAGTCTCAAATAAATTAAAATATAAAGATGAGTATACAATAGTTTTGACAAAATTTATTAATTAATTTTCTTGAAAATAATCATAAAAGCATTTTCCTCAGTAACAAAGAACTCAATCTAATCTCTTCAAAAATTTTGCTTCATTTCTGACTAAAATTCTATTCCCTATCTCGTGAAATATTTTAGACAAGGCCCAAATAAATAAAATATTAAAGACAATTGTGAATATTCTTTATGTAGCCAAGTCTTCTCTTGGCTGCAGGTTATAAATACTACCATTCAAGTCTGGCAATTAGGTTGCATAATTACCAGGCGCATATTTGATTTGGAATCAAAGCCTTAAAATCTTCATTGTTTAAAGGGGCCAGGTTGTCCGAGAGTGTAGCGTCTCTCCTTTTATCCGGCCATAGTCTTATTATGCCAAACTACACTATTGGTTGCGCCAATCGCAACCGTGAGCTTATTGCATGTGTGATCATTGTTTTTACGATTTTTGTGCAGAAAAAATATCTCTAGGGCAGTGTTCGTCAACTCGATAGAACAGCGCGAGGGAGGCGCTCGCTCTGGGAACAGCCATAAACAAATTTATGTTTATTTATATAATTAATTTTTTCTCATTCTTGTGGAATCATCGAATCTGTGCAGATCATGTTCTGCTAATCAGAGTCCAGTCTCCCATTTTACTCTCATATTTTTATTTGTTGATGTTCTTTCTTCCCCATATCAATTGTGTATTGATAGAATATCAGCTAGTGAGTTGATATTTAATTTCAGAACATCACAACTGGACTTCAAAACTTCTGCTTCCTGGTAGCTGTACCATCTTCTCTCTCTCTCAGTATCGACTTCATTGGAAGGAAATACACATTCGTCTTATTTTTGGTACAGATTGGCCTGGAAGAAATTCTCACATTCAACGGATTCGTCAAACCTTCTCAACAAACTGCTAAGTGAAACCATTTAACCTTATCCAATTTTATTACACTTTTTTACAATTCATTCTAACTGAAAAACTCTCACCCTTCTTATTGAATACAATCCATTTGTTTTTGAACAGTTCATCTCTTCTACGCAAATCATTTCTCAAATCCATTTACCTATTATATTCATTTTATAAATAAATATGGCCGCCTTTTCAATGGCTAATTAGTTCTTATTTAATTTTAATTAAACATTTTTATCCTGTTACTACTAATAATTTTAATTGAAAAATTGTTAATTAGATTTAATTAATTAATTTTAAAATCCATTCGTTTATTTGTCTCAAATACATTCTGTTTAATTAACTTATAATTTACCCTGTTAATAATAATAAAAATAAATTGATAATTTCTAATCATAATTCATATTCACAATTCAATTGGACTTTGCAATTTTTTCTCAGATAATTTTCTTGTTATATTTTTTTATTTATTCTCGACTTTCAGAGGTAAGCAAGAACCTTCTAATTTAAATTCAATTTCATAATATGGTGATAATTTAATCACATTAAAACTAACATAAAAGTTTAAGTGTGCTGAGCAGCTGAAAAACTTTTTGGAGTCACTGTTATTATTTTAATCCTAACATATTTTTTAATTTTGTTGAACTTTGAATTTTTCTATCTTTTTTCCACCCTGACTATCAGTTGGCTCAACCATTTAAATTTTTTGGTGACCCCGACGTGATCCAAACTGCTAACTTGCTTACACTGTATAGTCATCGCCAAACAAAGTGCAAATAATTTTATTGAAATTATCATTTATTTTTATTTTTATATTTACATTATTCTTATTTTATTTTTAGTTGTAATTATACAAATTGTTCTTACTCATTGTATTTAGTCATAATCTTTCACAATGCCACCCAAATCAGTTCTTGACACAGTAAAAGGGGAGATACAAGCTCTGGGGTTAGGAATTAAGCTTCTGCTTCAACACTCCTCTTACAAGGAAAATCCTCAGAGGGCAACACTTGTAGACGTATTAGAACGGGCGGAAAAACTAATGAGTGACTTAACTAACATTATCAAAAAATCTTTTCAACATGCATTATTCACAATAGAAGGAGGTGAAAACTTAGAAGATCAAATAACAACTCATCATAATTCACTCGTCACCTTTATTGGAGAAACCAAGATTCTTTTGTCACAAATAACCCCCTCTAGCACTACTCAGGATCTCACACCAACAAATACTCAGTCTTATGTTCATCTACCCACACTGAATCTTCCGAAGTTCTCAGGTGAATACGAGAACTGGAAATCGTTTTTGGATTTATTCCTCGCCACAATAGATCAAAATAAAACACTCACTAAAGCCCAAAAATTGACATACCTCAGGGGGTGCCTTTTAGGTCCGGCAGCACTAGTCATTCAAGCATATTCCATTACAGACGAAAATTACACAATATGCTTGGATCTACTTAAGTCTCATTATGATCGCAAGAGAGAGATCATATTCTCATTCATAGACAAGCTCCTAAATCTACCTTCAGTTACACTTCCAACCAAAGACTCCCTCAGTCAGTTTAACATCTCAGTAAGAGACATCGCCACAAATTTAAAAACACTAGGTTTAGACCTAACAGCCTGTAATGCTTTCATAACAAGGATCATCATGAAAAAGATTGATCCACACTCATTAGAAAGCTGGTTACATACACAAGTGGTAGATGAAGTGCCGAACTTCGATACTCTCCTCAAACATCTAGACATCAGGTCCCAAGCTTTGGAGACACAATATAAAACTAATCAAACACCGAACAAACATCAGACAACCACATATAATTCTCCAAAAGGGAAAACAGCCAAGACATATAATGTCACCATTACAAACAGTACATGTCCGATCTGTCAAAAATCACCGAGTCACAGAATCAAGGAATGTCAGAAGTTCTTGACCTTATCCGTACCAGATCGATACAAAACACTCAAAGATCACAAACGGTGTGTACTTTGCTTCTCACCCACACATTTTACGAACAATTGCACATTTAGGCCATGTTTTCTTTGCGGCAAATTACACCACCGACTCTTACATGAAAACAGAGAACACACAAATCAATCAGCACAATCTAGCTCTTCCTCTAATCAGTCTCGACCTTCTATTTCCTCTAATTCGGATCAATCGGATCTCAAGACAGAAGCCAACCCAGACGTTACTCCCACCCAGAAGACTTGTGTGGCCCAACAAACCAGGAAACAGGGACTTAAACAGGTGCCATTACTCTCCACAGTCAGAATCCATCTCTTACATAATAATGGTACCATACATCCAGCGAGATTCCTACTTGATTCAGCAAGTGAGGTTTCCATCATATCCAAACAGTTGGCACGCACTCTGGGTACCAGAAGAAAACCAGATCCGATTCATATAGAAGGATTGGGCACCGCAAACAAAATGGAATCCACACATACGACTCTGATCCATATTTCATCGTGCTACAGTGACACGAACTACCAACTGTATGAGTTCCATATAGTGGACAAAATTGAACTCACATTACCAACCAGGCCTGTCGACCCAGCCTTGGTCGCTTTTATCCAAGACAAACCACTGGCAGACCCATACTTCCACACTTCAGCTCCAATACACGGAATATTGGGAGCAACTGTATGTGCCAAGATTTTCACAGGAGAGAAGTTCAATGTTCCCAACAGTAACTTAGCAATGTTCAATACAGAATTCGGATGGGTGTTGCTAGGCTCTGCACCAGCATTACCAAGAGAACCTCTACCAAGTGAATTGGGAAACAAACAAACAAATGAAGCAACCAAGAGTATTTTTGTGCTCACTACCAATTCACTCAAACCAGACCAGACTTCTCGCAATTTCCAGAGTTTTACATCACAAACTAACAACCTGTCAAGGACAAACAGGCCGTCCGAGATTGGTAATCGGAGGTCCACAAACAAGAAGCCTTGGCGCTCAACCTGGTCCACAGGTACTCTCAGGTTTAATCCACAAAGAAGTATTTCGCCAGAGGAATACAAACGGAAGAGTAGATCTAAATCTACGTAGACTTCACCCAACCTCAGGAGCTCATACCTTATGAGTACGTGGATGGCAACCACGGGGTTTTCTGAGCTGAGTGCTGACATTACTTCCACTTTCTTGTGTCAGACTCCTTCTCTTTCATCTTTTCTATCGATCACTCTCGATCAGCAGTTCTTCCGATCCTGATGCTATTAGGCAACGAGGGCTAGGGATCACTCCTTTCAGTTCTTCTCACATTTACTCTACACAGCACACTCTTACAATGAAGAACATTACAACCAACAGAGAAGAACACACACAACCAAGGAAGAACAACAACCGCAACAAACAAGATCCACATACCAGATTCTCACACAGCTTATAATAGATAAAATATATGGTTACAACTTGCCTACCGGCCCCGGTGTGGTTGCGCCAATCGCAACCGTGAGCTTATTGCATGTGTGATCATCGTTTTTACGATTTTTGTGCAGAAAAAATATCTCTAGGGCAGTGTTCGTCAACTCGATAGAACAGCGCGAGGGAGGCGCTCGCTCTGGGAACAGCCATAAACAAATTTATGTTTATTTATATAATTAATTTTTTCTCATTCTTGTGGAATCATCGAATCTGTGCAGATCATGTTCTGCTAATCAGAGTCCAGTCTCCCATTTTACTCTCATATTTTTATTTGTTGATGTTCTTTCTTCCCCATATCAATTGTGTATTGATAGAATATCAGCTAGTGAGTTGATATTTAATTTCAGAACATCACAACTGGACTTCAAAACTTCTGCTTCCTGGTAGCTGTACCATCTTCTCTCTCTCTCAGTATCGACTTCATTGGAAGGAAATACACATTCGTCTTATTTTTGGTACAGATTGGCCTGGAAGAAATTCTCACATTCAACGGATTCGTCAAACCTTCTCAACAAACTGCTAAGTGAAACCATTTAACCTTATCCAATTTTATTACACTTTTTTACAATTCATTCTAACTGAAAAACTCTCACCCTTCTTATTGAATACAATCCATTTGTTTTTGAACAGTTCATCTCTTCGCACGCAAAATCATTTCTCAAATCCATTTACCTGCTATATTTACCATTTTGCGGCAATAAATATGGCCGCCTTTTTCAATGGCTAATTAGTTCTTATTTAATTTTAATTAAACATTTTTATCCTGTTACTACTAATAATTTTAATTGAAAAATTGTTAATTAGATTTAATTAATTAATTTTAAAATCCATTCGTTTATTTGTCTCAAATACATTCTGTTTAATTAACTTATAATTTACCCTGTTAATAATAATAAAAATAAATTGATAATTTCTAATCATAATTCATATTCACAATTCAATTGGACTTTGCAATTTTTTCTCAGATAATTTTCTTGTTATATTTTTTTATTTATTCTCGACTTTCAGAGGTAAGCAAGAACCTTCTAATTTAAATTCAATTTCATAATATGGTGATAATTTAATCACATTAAAACTAACATAAAAGTTTAAGTGTGCTGAGCAGCTGAAAAACTTTTTGGAGTCACTGTTATTATTTTAATCCTAACATATTTTTTAATTTTGTTGAACTTTGAATTTTTCTATCTTTTTTCCACCCTGACTATCAGTTGGCTCAACCAACTATAAACACATATAAAATAACATAAATCACATAGGACCTGTCTAAATGAGCTTTGCCCCAAAAGTCATATAAAATTGTACATTATACTATATATATTTGCCTAGATTAATTTGCCGCAACGCTGAGTAATGCTGCCGACAGGGAGCGCCATCGGTATATTTGCGGCAAATTTGAAATATAATCGTAATTTGGACTCGAATTTTGAAATGAAAGACTCCAATTGATTTTAAGATGATAATTAAGAAACATTAAATATATTGATAATTATTCCTCCTCCCCCCCCCCTCCTCACCACTCAAAAATTAAATATTCAATTCGCTTTTCTTTGCGCACAGAAAAAGAAATCAATCACATCTTATTTGATTTATATATTATTTGTTTATTTTTTAATAATTTGCCACTTTTTTATAATTTTTTAAAAATCTAAATTTTGTTATTCTTATTTTTTGATTTTTACAAAATTAAACGACTTAAGACACGCATGCCCATATGAGTTTCTCATGGCAATACTGGATGGAGCAGCCTGTCATACAAACAACACCTGATCTCTTTTAAATATTTGGAGCCTTATATCGATTATCGATCCCAAATTTTAAAAAAATGATATAATATAATTCTCCTCCTCACACGATACCACTTATTTAAATAAATCTATTTCCACACAAAAAATATCACAATGCTGTAGATTATAGAAAAAAAATACTTCCAGATTCATATCTAGAGCCTCATTTCTGTAGCTGTGTCAGGACGAAAATGAGGCGAAACTTTTAAGAGACTATGTATTTTCGGGAGTTTACAGGTATACATTTGGAGTGTGGTTTTTTTAAGAGGAATAAAATTTTTGGACCGAGACGCCGCCCGCCAGGGCACCAGCCGGAGGGCTGAGCTGGAGGAACGTGCCGAAGGCACGCACGAAAAGCTCGTATATATATATATTAAAATAGACATAAAAGTTACCCTAATGAAAATCCCAAATTTACTGGATAGAAAATAAAACTAGAAATCTTATAATTCATTATACAAATTGTTCTCTTTGTAGTGAAAGTTGAATTCTTTAAACTAAAAAAATGACGGTATTGGAAACCTTTCACGCAGTATTTCATAATTAACCATCAATCCATAATTTACTTATTAGAAATTAATGTATTTAAGATCGCAATGCATATTAAAATTATCTAAATTTCGAAAATGAAAAGAATGTTTATTATTATTTTGAGTAATTGACTTTATATTTAAATTATGCGTATTAATAAAGTCTCCTGATACATGATAAGATACTTAATAAATTAATTAAAAAAGTTTTTTGCCATGAATAGCAGACTTTGGTTAATTTATATGAGAATAAATCCAATTAACATTTATTCTGCTTTATGTAAAATAAAATATATATATTATAAGTTTCAGTAAAAACCCGTTTTTAGTAAGAACGGGCTGGTTACTAGTTGAAACGTTTCACCGAACGTACCTTGTTGGCAACTGGAATTTACTTATTTTTAAGTTGAGTTGAAGTTTCAAAGGTCTAGAATCTTCATTTTTGACCTTCCGCCTCCATTTTGAGTGTTTTATTTTCAAAATTTTTAAACGAAAATATCAAAAATTACGTCCTCTCTGCAACTTTGCTTCAGATTTTTGACATTTTCGTTTAAAAATATATGAAAAATAAACACCCAAAATGAGACGGAAGTTAAAAAATGAAGATTCTAGCCTTTTGAACCAAAACTCAACCAACATCAGTAAAATTCTAGTTGCTACAAAAGGTATTCAACGGTGAAACGTGCTTGAGCTTAGTATAGGGCCCGTAATTTACTAAAAAACGGGTTTTTACTGCAACATATATACCTATAAATATATAGTTTATATTATTAATTTGAGACTACATTTACTAACGTTTTGTATATTAAGCAACATTACAGTTTTAGTCAAAATTCATAATTGATTGCTAAGCTTACTATAAAGTCATTTAAATAAAGCAGACAAAGTAAAAATTTTTATGTTAATCCACGAAGTTTAATTAAAAAATTGACTAAGTACTTTCTGTTGTAAAAAATATTGGAAAATGATAAAAGTTGTAAGCAAGAAACAATGGCTCTGTAACTTCAGAGAACTTCTTAGACATTTTTTCCATGTTCATAGGGTAGTTTCATATAAACGAGAAAAAAAGATTATGATTGGTGTTTTATTCGACAACGACAAAACACCTTTTAATTCCCAAATCTTATTAACTTTTTAAAAATGTGTTCCCGTTCCTGGAAACAAAACATCATATCAATTATAACTTTTTAATTCATTTTAATTGTTTGTTTGTTGGTTTTTTGCTTATATTAAATTGCATTGAGCAGATATTTAAAGGCAAAAAAATGTTTGAATTGAATCCTTTGAAGTCATTTCATTACTCTGGTTTTGGATATCTGTTTATTATTATTTTTCATGAAACAAAAAAATACCTACTCAATATTTATAAATACACTACGAATTAATAATAGTATTAAGTTTTTTCAATCTAACATACTACCTCTAAAAACCGTAGTACACTATTCATTTTTTGAGTGAAATAAATGTTTTATTAGAGTGATGAATCAAAGCGAAGTTTTCGAAATTATAGTTTCAAATTTTTATAGAACACTGTGGATTCGAATTTGAAAAAAAGAGAGACTCGAGAGGTTAGAGACACGTTTTGAAAACACGGAATATTTTAGAGAAAAAGTGGGAAGGAAATGGCTAGACCTAGGTTAAATTATTTTCCATAGATAATGAAAGGTGAGGATGTGGTATTTTTAGACAAGTGACATAATTGGCAAAGTCGAGGACAGGCGGGTGGATCATCAAACCAGTCTTAGGACTGGATACGATCGATGATATATATATATATATATATATATATATATATATATATGTTTCAGTAAAGCGGGTACTTACTAGTTAAGACGCGTTTCACTGAGTAGCTTTGTGGCAACTAGAATTTACTAATGTTGGTTGAGTTTGGTTCAAAGGTCTAGAATCTTCATTTTTTATCTTCCGCCTCATTTTGGGTGTTTATTTTGAAAAAATTTTATACAAAAATGACAAAAATGAGAAGAAAAGTTGTAGAGGATGTAATTTTTGATATTTTTTTTTTATTTATTGTCACCGGGAACAAAGTCCATTTAGACAGCTATGTGCACTTATGTAGTGCTAGTAGGGTTAGTGAGGGAGCAGAGTTTTAGCCGGTAGAAATTTTTATATTCTAGCCAGGCTCGAACCAGGGTTTCCCGCTTGAACATCATCATCAACGATGCTGAAGCGAGCCCAGCGTCTTAGCCAGCTCGGACAACTCGAAACTCTCCTAATTTTTGACATTTTCGTTTTAAAAATTTTGAAAATAAACATCCAAAATGAGGCGGAAGCTCAAAAATAAAGATTATAGACCTTTGAACCAAACTCAACCAAAATTAGTAAATTCTATTTGCCACAAAGGAATTCAATGAAACGTGTTTTAATTAGTAAGAACCCGTTCTTCCTAAAAACGGGTTTTTACTGCAACATATATTTACATTAAATAAACTAAAATTCTGCTTATAAATGTATATTATTTTAAAAAATTATGAATGTTAAAAGAGCGTTTCAATATTCGAATTGTTTGATTTTAAATGTAGCTTCCTCGAAAGAGCCCGGAAAAACTTCTGAATTTTTGATAACAGACATCGTTCTCTTTAAAAATTAAATATATGGCTTGGTCAAATATAACAAAGAACTTGTCAACTTGAGAAATAACGAGATTCAAATCCGGAAATGACCTTTTATAATCATAATAAAAAAACAACATTATATGGAAAAATTACAGTAGACTAAGGCTTAATTTAGCGCATACGCGTACCCTGGAGTTTATTAATGTTAATAATGGACGATGGCATTGGGGACCAAGCACTCGAGCTACAGCCCCCCCGAGGGTCATCCGGTCATTACATTATAATGTATGCAGAAGAAACAAGATTCTACATAATGGCATTCTGGGCTTTCAGAGGTTTACACGACCGAGCAAACTTGCAACTCTCGGTCAGCAAAAGAGATTGTTCTCTTTCTCAAGATGGATCAATTAAGAAGAAAGAAACTTTGGTAAATAAAATTTAAAGCTTTTCCTTGCCGATAATAGCAGAGGTGTTGATTTTAAAAGATCATATTAATGAGGGTGTCTTACGATTAATTCAAAGAAAAATATTTATATTCGTATATATTAAATAATTCAAAACAAATTCCTGATCGTTTTATTGATTAAATCATTGAAATAAATACAATTAGTTATAAAAACAATTTCAAAAGATTTCGGAAGTATTTCTCCCTTTATCAAATGATGATTGATTATTGATAAAAGTACAATTTGTCCCGAAACTTTGTGATTATATATATAAATTCTATTAAGCGTTTTGAGTTATTATAAAAAATTATATATACGTAAAATATAAATAATTTTGATAGTTATAGACTTTAGTTTCGTTCTTCTTCAAGTGCCATACTCGATTACGAGCGTCGCTGATTACAATGGAGGGTATCCTCTCCATTGTAATTTTCCTGGGGAAATCTTTTACTGAGGGTGGTTTCCCATTGCCTTCCCCTGAAGGAATCAGATTATAGCCGGTCAAATATTTGCAGCGAGTCGGGGTGGAACCCGCGCTAGCTTGAATAGAAGGCATGCACTTTAACCAACCTCACTTTAGTTTTAAAGAAATTTATCATCAGCGTTTTTGCACATCCGGTGTAGCGAAGTTATTCATATTTTTAATTCAAATTGTCTCAAAACACTACATTTGTTTGCCACTTGATGCGAAAACTACTACATTTCTGTTCGCTTCTGGTCGCCGTATGCATATTTGAAGAATTTTGTTAGAGTTCGTGGCTGTAATTGATCTGTATTAGATGAAGGAGAAGGTATCAACCAAAGTTGAATGCGCTGGGTTCAATAAAACACCCTAAATAAAACGTTTCGGCCTGAATTTATTTGGCCATCTTCAGTTAATTGTGAGTTATTCACACAATGCGGTACACATCTGAATTTCTGAACCTTTGGCGCAGGCACATTATGTATTTATATGAAGTTGCAATTCTTATTTTTGACAAGGCTAGGTTCAATCACATATGTGTACCGCATTGTGTGTATAACTCCCAATTAAGTGAAGTTGGTCAAATAAATTCAGGCCGAAACATTTTATTCAGGGTGTTTTATTGAACCCAGGGCATCTAACTTTGGCTGACACTTCCTCCTTCATTTAATACTATTTTAAGAATTAAAAAAAAAATATTTTTTAACGCTTCATTTCGGGGCTCCAATGGTCTCTCTATACTACTGCTCTAATTGCCAGGTCAAATTAACAGAAATTAAACAAATATATTAATTAATATAATCGACAATACGAGTAAGAAAAATTGTAAAAAAAAAAAACGAATGAAACGAAAGGATGATTCGTGAGATGAAACTCGATGCTATTGGCTGCTTAAAGAATTATTTCATTTGACCTACTCCTGAGATCAACAGAATTTTTGTTGATAAAAAGTCGATGAAAAAATTTTGGATGGGAAAGAAAAGTACACTCTTGTTAAATCCTAGGTAGCGGAAACAAATTTTAAAATTTTTATGGAAATAATATTATTAAATTGAAAGTTTTTTTGCCGAGAGTAGTAGAATTTTTATATATTGAAGGAGACAATAAAGAGTGTGTCTTCTGCTGGAATTATAAATTTTATTTATTTATAACGAGACTATAGTTTTCGAGGGCTTTGCCCTTTCATCAGTCTATTACAATGGATTCATAGGAATTAATTTATGAATGAAAGGTTAAAATCCAGCCACATGGAAAGATTTTAACCTTTCATTCATAAATTAATTCCTATGAATCCATTGTAATAGACTGATGAAGAGGGCAAAGCCCTCGAAACTATAGTCTCGTTATAAATAAATAAAATTTATAATTCCAGCAGAAGACACACTCTTTTATTGTCTCCTTCAATAATATTATTACATTGAAAAGTTTTTGTTTTTGCCGAGAGTAGCAGAGTTGTTGATTCACAAAGAGAAACAAAGAGGTTGTCCTCTGCTTGATGCAAATAAACATACACACATATATATCGAGATGATATATCTGTATAGATATGTTATCTGTTTGAGCCGTATGGATTCAGTTTGGACTTCTCATGCAATCATAACAATATTTTTCATGAATTAATAACATATGGATATTGACTCCATGAAGACCAAGTCTATAATGAAACTATAGACTCAAACAGATAAATGATCTATCGAAACTATAGTATCTATATATATATATATATATATATATATACAGATATATCATCTCGATATATATGTGTGTATGTTTATTTGCATCAAGCAGAGGACAACCTCTTTTGTTTCTCTTTGTGAATATTATTACAGCTGATTTGTATAAGAGTAAAAGTAGAAGATAGTGATGGTTATTGATGATGCCCCTGGAATGGCAAGTTGGTCCTTCATTTGGTTCGGATATTAAAGTGAAGTAATTGTGAATTAGTTGAGTTGCTAGTTTATTCGGCAGTCTCGGAACGATGCTTCACACCAGGCCGGCTCCGCTCCAGAATTAAAACTTCAACTAATTAACTTCTCAAGCTGGAAGATCACGAGGGAAGCTTAAGTTGGTGGCACCAGGGAGGCATTAGAGCAATTGGGAAATTATAATAAAAAAAAGCAAGCGAGACATTAAAATGTGGCAATTTTAATTTATGTTTGCTTTGTTAGTCTTCCCCTTAGACAAGAGACAACTTGGAGTCTTTCCGTAATTACAGATAAAAATTAAGATCTAGAACTAAGCTCTAAACTCTCCCTCCGAGCTTCAAGTTAATAATTAATGCAACTTGCCAAGAAGCCATTTGCAAAAGAATTTTCAGTTTTCTTAAAGATTTCTTCAATTGAATTTACATTCTTAGGGATTAATTTATTTAATATTATTCAATTATTTTTAAAACGCCAATAATATTCTTAATTAGCTCACAGTTGGTCAATTTTTCGTTAAATTTCTGAAGGTTACGACCCTCGAAAATTTAATAATTAATTCCTACTAGATTAAAAAAGTTGATAATAATTTTTATTTTTATTATTATTAGTTTGAAGCAAATCAAAATTTCGTATCGATTCAGTCCTCTTCAAATTAAACTTTTTATTGTCATCATCATTCTTTAGTTAGTTCATGTCCATTTTAATAATAAATAAAAGATTCACGGGAGGAGTCGGATTGTCCGAGCTGGCTAAGGCGCTGGGCCCGTTTCAGCATCATTGACGACGATGTTCAAGCGGGAGACCCGGGTTCGAGCCTGGCTGGCATATAAAATTTCGACCGGCTAAAATTCGGTTCCCTCACTAACACTACTAACACTTTACTGATGTGCTGTCTAAATAGGCTCTGTTCCAGGGGACAATAAATAAAAAAAAAAAAGATTCACGGGTTTTATGCGATTTTTTTTAATAATGTTAAATATCAATTTTCGTACGACGTTTCGTCCTTTTTCAGGACTTTTTCAAGTACTCAATTACTTAAAACATTAATCGTTGATAAAATAGTGAAACCATCGAGACAACAAATAGTGTATTCATAATATTCATCTTATAATAAGTTAACAACCAATTTTCAAAAAACAATCTTAAATCATAGAGAAAATTTCTTTTAATCATGAATTTCCTACATTTGATTCACTCACGAATCAAATGCAAGCAATTTTTGTCAGATATTAAGTAATAATAATATCTGAAACTATTTGAAATTATCTGAATTTTCAAAATATTTTTCTAATTAATATATTCACTTAATATATTAATTAGAAAAATATTTAAAAAATTTCTTTTGTCTAGATTGACTAGGAAAAATTAATTTTCCCTATGATTTAAGATTGTTTTTTGAAAATTCGTTTTTTTTTATGATAATGATGAGAGAAGGAGTTACACCAAAAAAGTGCAACCCTGGGTTGGCCCCTCCATCGTGAAAAGAAGAAGAAAGAATTTTATGGGTTGGGCGGGGGCCGAAGGTATCTGTTGGATACGGGTCTTAAATAGCTGAAGGTTATAAGTCGCGGGAAAGATGGTGGCAGGGAGCGAGTTCCAGTCTCTGGAGGTCATAGGGATAAAAGAGTTGGCGAAAGCGCTTGTTCGACTTTTATCCAATTTGACAGCGAAGGGGTGCTGAGCGTTAGAAAACCGCGTGTTTCTCGTAAAGAGGGCAATAGGGGGGGATAATTGATTTCAGCTCGACTGAACAGACACCGTGATAGTATCTGTAGTACAGGGAAAGGGCAGAAACGGTTCTTCGGTGAGCCAGGGAGTCGAGTGAGTTGGTTAGAGCCGGGTCTCCTATTAGTTTAATTGCTCGCTTCGATTAATGTTTTAAGTAATTGAGTACTTGAAAAAGTCCTGGAAAAGGACGAAACGGCGTACGAAAATTGATATTTAACATTAATAAAAAAAATTGTCCAAAAACCAGTAAATCTTTTTACTTATTTATAAGGCGCTCCTGTATAAGTTCACAGCAGACAAGTTTGAATATAGCAAGAATGCACAAAATGCATAAATATTATAATCTTCGTCGGCCCCTGTGCAGCTGTTATATATAAGAGAAATAGGGAAATGGCAATACCGGAAATTCACTTTTTGAAATTTTACAATATTGATCATCACCAACATCATCATTGAGTCTACACTCCTAAAACTGGTTTGACGCAACCGCTCGGCTCCACTATCCCATGCTGACACTCCTTTCTCTAAATGTCCCACATCTCAAGTCTTTCATTAACGATATAAAATCCTCCATTTAGCCTTCTAAAATTCCTATGTGGTTTTATTTACAACTTATTTTTAATCATATTTAATTATCGGAGCAATAATAAACTGCAACGGATGCTAAACATTA
Organism: Forficula auricularia; assembly: GCA_024734495.1. Taxonomy (NCBI): domain Eukaryota; kingdom Metazoa; phylum Arthropoda; class Insecta; order Dermaptera; family Forficulidae; genus Forficula; species Forficula auricularia. Next base: position 9,738,211 of record JALMQS010000074.1, read on the forward strand.
TCCAAATTCATTTGAAATATTAATATGTTTATTCCTTTATTATTAATCAGATATCACTTGCAATTTGCAGTTCATGTTGACTTTAATTCAAAAATAATGATCGATTATCATTTAATACATGAAGAATAGCAATTCTACATTGGATTTTTGACGTTTCTGGTTTTTATTCCTCAAGTAATAGATGAGCATAAATCGATATTTTTGATTTTAAGTTGATTCCTCCATGTCTTCAGCATTGGTTACCAATAAAACCGAAACGTCAAAAATCCAATGTAGAATGGTTATTCTTCATAATAGATGAGAATCAATCGCTATTTTTGATTTTAAGTCGATTCCTCTATGTCTTCAGCAATGATTACCAATAAAAACCGAAACGTCAAACATTCAATGTAGAATGGTTATTCCTCAAGTATTAGATCAGAATCAATTGCTATTTTTGATTTTAACTCGATTCCTCTATGTCTTCAGCACTGGTTACCAATAAAACAATAATAATATAACAATAACAATAAATGCTTAGTATTGGATAAAGTAAAAAAAATCTGAATTGTTGAGTAAATTATTGGAGTCTAAAAATTTCAAAATGTACAATCTATGTGTATTTTTTTACGTATCAATTTTTTCACTATATTTGGGTGTAGAAATCAGAGTATTACTCAATAATACGAAAAAATTTTCAAAAGTTAAATTTCATAGAAATGTGTTATTATTATAGATGAGAAATAATTTAATTTTTAGGGCAGATTCTAAGATTTTAATAGAAATATTATTAAATTTCGATATCAGAGGGGATTCATCCCCCCCAGGAGTCAAATCTTTACTTTTATATTAAAATAGGAGGACTTGTATGAAAAACTTTTTTTCATTTTAAGCTAAATTTTTTAATTTCCGTTATATATTAATGGAGTGAAGAATTTCTATGCTTATATCAAATATTGCGATTCAGAGAGAGGTTTTTTGTCTCGAGGGTGTGAGCTGACTGCCCGGAAAGCATGTTAGTTCTCAGGTTCGACTCCTGGGGGATGAATCCCCTCTGATATCGCAATTTAATAATATTTCTATTAAAATCTTAGAATCTGTCCTAAAATTAAATTCTTTCTCGTTTAAAATTGATTTGTTAATCTGAACCCGATCTGATTTTTGAAAAACATTCCAACTATTTTCAAAAATAAGATGCTCAAATCTTTACTTTTATATTATTATAGATATTCATGAATTGTGATTAATTCCCCCTAAGCTTCTGTTTGTCAGCAGCTCGTTTGTTTTACATTCGTGTCCTCCGCTCGGATCTGAAGAAGCTTTTTTAACGATTTTCTTCCATCAACTCAACTTATGCGAACTATCTCGGCTTTTTCTGGCCAATTTATCTTAAATTTTTAAATAAAATATTTAATAAATACATTTTAGGGTTAATCAAATTTATTTCCATTTTCTTCCTATCTATTTTTTATTTATACATGCTCCAAGTGAAAGAAAACATTTAATTATCATTCTATTTATAATGAGATTATATATTAATTGACCAGTTTTATCCATACAAAACCATATATTCTATCAGAGCATTACTGTACCAATTCAATTGGAAATAAAGTGTTCACAAGTCCCTATATCTCTCTTTAGGCTTAACCAATCAATTCCACTGGGATGTAATTTCAAACAACATATCTGAGAATGGATTAGATGAAATAAACTAGCGAATTTCAATTGTTTCATCACCCTATTATTCTTATCGACAGAAATGACATACAGACATATGATATAATCCGTGGATTAAAAAAAATACAGGTTTATTTTTAGGTTTTCGTTTAAAAAATAAAAGATATTAGTGTATCTACACGATGTCTGTCTCTCCTGTATTTTCTTTAGTAAGAGTATTGTAACTTGTAAGGTAAATAAGATACAAATTTGAAATTTATAAGTTATATCTATTTATTTTTCAACAAATCAAAAATCAACTTAAAATAAATATTTTGGGGAGATTCGAATTTTATGTGGGCCAAAAATAAAAAATAAAAATTTATCACACAATGTGAGACTAGGGGTGAAGCGCGGCCTAATATCGTGTACACCTACTTCTACTTCCACTTTCATTTCCAAGCAGAAGACAATAGATGAAGGGGTATTATCTAATGAATTCCAAAATAATTCCACATAATTCCAAAGAAGTGTACATCTAATTCCAATCGTGGTTCACCCCTCGGTGTGAGGTATGCCTGTAAAGATCTTCATAAGTAGAATTAGGTTTAATTTTTTTAAATTTTTAAAATAATCATGTAAGTTCTAAGTTGGGGTTTTTAGGGGATTCTTCTACCTGTCAGCGTTTAGAAATGGCTTAAATTTAAGCCCATTTCTACTGAAAACGTTCTTTGCGGCGATATCTTTTATCTATGATGATAAAAAATAAGTGAAGGAAACAATAAAAGAGTGTGTCTTCTGTTGGAATTATAAATTTTTAATTTATTTATAATGAGACTATAGTTTCGGAGAGCTTCTTCTTCATCAGCCTATTACATACATTAATTCCTGTGAATCAATTGTAATAGACTGATGAAGAGGGCAACGCTCTCGAAACTATAATCTCGTTATAAATAAATTAAAAATTTATAATTCCAGCAGAAGACAATCTTTTATTGTTTCCTTCAACATATAAAAATTCTGCTACTCTCGGCAAAAAGAAACTTTCAATTTAATAAAAAAAGTTTTTATTTTGAACCCCATGAAAAATTCGACCCTCTCTAAAATAATCATTTGGCTAAAATTTTAATATGATATTGATTAATGAGAAAATGAATATACCTATGTAACTAGTAAACTTCAAATTTGTATGCTATTTGTAGTTTATGAGCTACAGTACTCTAACAGACGGACAGATATACAGACATTCAGAAGGACAGACATACATTGTAGTGATACGAATTGCTTTTTAAACATAATCCTGAAAAGCTCTGATAATATAACTTCCGGAATTCGAAACAACCAGTCGAAACAAACAACCAATCCACAAGCTTAAATTTTAATTTGACAGTAAATAATGAGGCGGTATCTTTGTCCTAATTCTATATGTTTACTTTTATGTTGAAAGAGCTATCGTCTGTTAGTAATTTAAACCTATACATCAAGCAGAAGACACACTCTTTGATTTATTCTAATAAATTTTAATTCCACTTGGCTCGTCTATTCTCTTCTTCGTAGTTCAATCTTATTTAATTAATTCTGAGACCAAAACGATTTCACGTTTTTATGGTAAAGACCAATTTATTTTTCGAGTATTAAGAAAAAAACGTTGAGTGGATGTTCATTTCGCTTTGTAAAGAATGAAAAAGAAAAGAAAAGACCGCGGAGGAATATTCACCAGCGTGCAACAAACGCTTGAGGGTTTTTTTTAAACGACACTCAATAAAAAAAGATTAACCTTTGAAAATTAAAAATAACGCTTCGTGCCAATGATATGTTTCTCTTAAACCATATAAATATAGTGCTTACGAATCCATTTAAAAAATAAATATGTTACATTTGGATAAAGAAAAATGGGTTTCTCAATTGGACAAAATAAATATTTTTTTTTTAATACAGTGTGGGGCATAAAGACCTACCACATTTTGAAGAGGTATAAAAAAAATTAAAAAATTTAACTAGAAAAAAACTGAATATATTTTTGAAAAGAAGATAAAAATAATTTTTTTTTTAATGGGTTTTAAACATTATATCAGACGAAAAACGGGGGAGGTCCAAAGTGAAAATTCTATCCCTTTCGACCAAACTCAAACAAATTTTGTATATATATTCTGTGGGCACCAAAAAGGCTAGAAATGCAAAAACTAACCAACCAAACTGGGTGAGGGGGAGGGTCAAAAATGAAAATTCTAGCCCTTTTAACTAAACTCAACCAAATTTTGTATACATATTCTGTGGACCCCAGAAGGCTAGAAATGCAAAAACTAACCAAATTTTGTATACATAGTTTGGTCGAAAGGGGTAGAATTTTCATTTTTGACCCCCCCCCCCATTTTGGGCGGTTAGTTTTTGCATTTCTAGCCTTCTGGGGTCCACAGAATATGTATACAAAATTTGGTTGAGTTTCGTCGAAAGAGATAGAATTTTCATTTTTGACCCCTTTTTCGTTTGATATAATGTTTAAAACACAATTAAAAAAAATTATTTTGTTTTTTTAAAAAATATATTCAGATTTTTCTAGCTAAATTTTTTCATTTTTATATATCTTTTGAAAATGTGGTAGATCTTTATGCCCCAACCTGTTACAAATAGATGATTATCAAAATTTTAATAAAAAAGCGAAAGTCTGTCGAGTTCCGTATTTTTACATTATGGGAAGTAATGTAATCGTGCATGAAAACGTGGTATTTTTAATTGTTACTTGGTTTTTTTAGAAATTTCTCAATAAGTTTTCATTTGATTTGAAAAAAAAATCACGAAATTCACAGCACTAAGACATTCAAAGAGTATTTTACAGTAAATTACGTTAAGGTAATATTTTCAGAGATATAAATTATTATTTTAAAATTTCTATTAGTGGGTGGGTGAATAAGAGTGAATATATGGTCAAAATTTTGTGTATCTAAAAAATTAATAGGAATTTCAAAACAAAATTGTATATTTAGTCATAAAGTTTATTTATTTGATACCTTATTGACGGTTACCGATAATACTATATATATTTATCTAGATTAATTTGTAACAACGCTTAGAGAAATTTCTCTAAAAAAATTACCCTCTTGCCTAGAATCGAACCGACGAACTCTTGAACTATGGTCATCAGCTCTAACCACTAGACCAATGTCACATTAATATTTATATCTTGATTTCTTTTTACTAAAACTATATATTTTTGATTTAGACTTTGTGTCTAGATAATATTGTATTCATTTGAACTCGAATGAAAATGAAAAAACACCAATAGATTTTAAATTAAGAAACATTAAATATATATTAATTAACGAGGCAAATTTGAAATATAATTCTCAGCTCGGATTTTAAACTGATGGCTCCAATCGATTTTCATTAACCAGACAAATTTGAAATATATATATTCGAATTTTGAAATGAAAGACTCCAATTCATTTTAAATTAAGAAACATTAAATATATTGATAATTGTTCCTCCCCCCCTCGCCACTCAAAAATTAAAGATGCGAAACTTTTAAGAGACGATGTATTTTCGGTAGTTTACGGGTATACATTTGGAGTGTGGTTTTTTAAGAGGAATAAAATTTTTGGACCGAGACGCTGCCCGCCAGGGCACCAGCCCGGAGGGCCGAGTTGGAGGGCGTGCCGAAGGCACGCACGAAAAGCTCGTTATATAATAGTTAAGTTGATTTTTGATCCTCTGTTTTTGAATGTGGAGTCCTTTGTTTTTTTCATACATGTGATAGTAAAAAAACTGTTAACAACCTCCAAATGAGTTTCGCTTTTTCAATCTGTGATAGCTATGTAACTCTTGATGACTGAAATGAAGTGAACATGCTATAAATTATCAAAATACACTTTATAAAAGTTTATATACTCATGAACAAAATTAGTTGAACAAAAGAAAAGAAGCTATAATTCGATTTAAAGCGATGACACTTATCTTATAGATTCTCGATTAATTTGTTAAAATATTATTTTTAATCTTACTTTTATTTATTTTAATAACTCACTTAAATATTGATTTTTCCTCAAATTTCACATTTTATTTAAATTTTATAAAATTTTCTTTATTAGGTACACGTTCCGCTAATTTTGTCCATGAGTATAGAGGGTGTTTCAGGAGGAATTGTAAACATTTTAGGAGGTGGTAGTATAGAGGAATTGCAATAAAAAATCACATATAACATGTGTTCAATTTTTATTGAGTACAGAGATACAGCTGTTAGTATGTAACCCAATATAGGCATACTCAGCATGTGTAAATACGTGCGGCATGTTTACACGCTACAGTACAGTTGACTTGGCCAACAAATCACAATGAAAACTTCAATGTAAACTAAAGCACAACTTCACAACTTGAACATCAACACTCTACTGCTGACATTCGATAAATACGCCCATAGCAACCCATAGCAAACGGTGTACCAAGACACGAAACGAAAATGCATTCAACTCAGTTGTATCTCTGTACTCAATAAAAATTGGACACATGTTATATGACATTTTTTATTGCAATACGTCTATACTACCAACTTCTAAAAAATTTACCTTTCTTTCTGAAACACCGTGTATATTCAGTTTTGTTAATTTAAAATTCTAGATCAATAAGGTTATCGAAAGATCGGGCAATTTAGAAGAAAAGTAGGAAAATGAACAGAAAACGATCATCATTAATCGATCATGAAATCAAATCATCGAGTTTCTAACCATCAAAAGCCGTAATAATTAAGTACAAAAACAAAAATGGGATTTTACCCAATTTTTTATTATTATATAAAAATGTTTAACTTAGAACCAACACTTATCTCCTTAAAAGTTATTAAACAAACAAACATATTAAAATGAAGAGCCCAACTGATTTTCGTTGAAATCGAATCACGCAAACTTGACGTTTTCTCTTGACTCTTTTGGAGAGAAAACAATTAAAATCATTAAATTAATATTTGGGTGATATTGATAAAAATGATTAGTTATATTTTACGTCCACAAGGAATAAATTGAAGAAAAAAATTGACTTTATAAAGAATGAAAAAGAAAAGAAAAGAACATTGAGAAATATTGACCAGCGCATAACAAACACTTAAGGCTTTTTTTAAACGACACTCAATAAAAGTGGATTAACCCTTGAAAATTAAAAACAACGCTTCATGCTAATGATATATTTCCCTAATAAAATAAACAATATATATAGCGCTATGTATTCATTAAAAAACAAAAAAAAATGAAAAATATATTAGGATAATGAAAATGGGTTTCTCAATTGGAAAGAGGGTGGTTGAAAAATAATGAAAAGCTTTAGAAGGGTTCCCTCTCCCTTTGAACATCTTGAGCACCCTGAATGCTTGGCATGTTGACAAGTTTTTTTTCCTCCTCCAAGCTGCCGGTTCTTCTTAACTGGTTATTATTTGTCGAGAATATCTCGAGACGGAACAGAAGGGGCACGGAACACCTGTGCGGCAGGTTGCCAATTTCTTCAAATTAAATTCAAATCAAATCTTCATAAAAGAAACATGGCTCTTATGGTAGAGTAGCAAGTTTTATATTAGTGTTGAATTGTTCATTAAGTAAATTAATTGTTGATTTGAAGTGGCTTTGGTGAAACATATTCTTTTCTCGGGTCACTCGGAAAACGAAGCTTATCTAGGGATGCAAACATCGTAAAACAAAAACACCGACGTATCGATACATCGCCTAGAAAACCTTGATGTATCGTATCATCGATAGTTTTTTTTGTATAAAATAAGATACGATTTAAGTTGTTAATTTTTTATTAGAAGGTTATACAATAATCATGTGACTCTCATAATAGACTTTTTCCAAAACCGGAGCAATTTATTTAGTAACTGAATTTAAAAATAATAGTTTTGAAAGCCGTTTCCCTGTCAAACGGTTTCTTTGTTGCGTTATTGTTGCTCCAGCCTTAGAAAAAAGTCGTTCGCTAGGAACTGATGTTGCTACTATAGGTAAGTATTTTATTGTATACTTATACAAACCCGGAAACATACCCTTCATATCTTCCCACACGTGGTTTGAATTTTGTGTGATCGGAGCTATAGCTGAACCAAGAAACTTTTGTGTTTCAGCTTCCGAGCTTATAGTAGATGAAGACGATGACTGTCTAGATTTTATGTTGGTTATTATTATCATTTCCGTCCATAATTTGTATTAATTTGAAAGTTTATAATGGGAAAATAAGGACTTCAAATGGTAACGAAGATAACCAGAAAATTTAGACGAATGTGTGGCATGTCTATTTGGTGGGTAAACTATTAATATATGTTTGTTTTGGAATTGGAATTGTACTTTTGTATCTTGATATTAATAATGTTCTTATAATTGTAGAAGCCCTGAACAAGTCGGCAAAGTCGACGAAACGTTGGCTGATAAATAAAAAAGTCACACATAAAAACTTGTCCTTATTTTTTAATTATAAACTTTCAAATTTTATGTCAATATGTGCCAAATGTTTATGGTATTTCCAAATATCAAAAGTAGTTTTATTTTCTTTTTCTGACTCGTCGGAAGAACTTGGATGTAAAAAACATCGTAGAGAAAACATCGATGCATCGATGGTTTGTAATAGTGAACATCGATGGTAAACATCGATGATTTACTACTGAAACATCGATGTATCGTTTGCATTCCTAAGCCTATCAGGCGGTGCGATTGTATAATGTAGTGCATCCCAACCTGGGGTCCGCGAAAATTTTCAGTGAAAATTACAAATATTTATTTAAGAAACAGCATTTTCGTCATTACTTTTAATAAAAAATAAGCACCGATCATGCCTTTCCACGAAGACTTTGGAAGATTCTTTGCGAGTTAGCCTTTCTGCAATTGAACCAGATATTGATTTGTTGTATAAAAACATGCAACTGCAACTATCTCATTAAATTGTTTTGGGAACTTCATGATTTGTATAATTTTTCTAATTTTATTTTTAAAAAACTGTTTTTTAAGTAAGTTTCTATTCTTTGTGATAAAATATAAAGATGTGAAATAAAAATTTTGACGACTAAAATATATTTTTGTCAGGGGTCTGCGGATTATTTAGGGCATGAAAAGGGTTAGGAAGCACTGATATATGCATTCTAAATCTCGAAACAGAATAAAAATATTTTCAGACATTATTTATTTCTATGAATGTATGTCTGGATCCGATATTCATGATAATTAATAAAAAAAAAAAATAATCGGAATCGTATACCTTATATTTTCCAAATTACTCGAGATATCAAATTCGGTCTTATTTTCCGTTGATAGGCAGAGATTGAGGGCGATTAATGGATTTTTTTATAATTCTAAATTAAACTCCAACACGTAAAAATCACCGTAAATTTGCCATTTTTGGGCTCTCATTTTAAAAATTAAGCTTATTTTAGTTTAATAAATCTTTACAGATAACACACTCCATGATAAAAAAAACTGTATTTTTTTATTCTGGATTCCACAAAAAAATGACACTTGCCAAATAATTCGATTAAAAATTTTATTACTCTTTTTAAATTAGATAATTTACATATAAGTTTATAATTTATATTTTATATAGTTTACGAGCTACAATGATCTGACAGACAAACAGGCTTTGTAGCGACACTAATATAGGATCCAGTTTTACTTTCTAAACAACTTAAAAATATAAATTTTAGGGTCCTCTAACATCGACATTTTAAAAAAAATTGCAAAAAAAAACCACATTTGATTGGAATAGTCATTTCAACATCCGTCATAAGTATGACAGACAGGCGGAGAGACAGACACACATTGTACTAAAAGATCCTGTTTTACGTTTGAACGGGACCCTAAAAAACGAATGTTTGTTCTGGAACTAGATTCTTTACATTTTCAAAAAAAAAAAAAAAAAAAAACTGATTTGATTTTGAACTTATTTTTGATTATTAATATTTTTGTCTTATTCAAGCTTAGAAACATCTGAAATGTAGAGAAAATTGATTTTCAAACATGGTGTTTCAAATTTCAAATTTCAAAAAACTATAAATTTTCTTCTTTTCTACAAAGTGGAAATTTTTTAAAATTTCGGAAACCTTCATCTTTAATACTATTGAAATATTTCAAATACAAATTTAATAATTCTTCCAGAACTTAAGTGACTTATTTTTTAAATTATTTTTAAATTGAAAGGTTTTTTTATAGTCACACAATAATAAAAGACAATAATTTTATTTAATTATTATTATTTATTTTATTAATTCACTAAACAGTTTCGGTCACCACTGGTTGACCATCTTCAGTAGTACTAAAATTTGAAAAATGAAACATTTTGTCAATTTTTTAAAACAATTACATAATAAAATAATTACAGAAGTTTGAATTCATACATACAATTTGGTTCAAGATCTGGAAATTGTCACTTTGTATACATAAATCATCCTTAACTTAGGAGTATTAACATAGATATTTCACACATTTATATCAATCAAATTTAGCAATAATTCATAAAAAATATTTACTTATCATTGACTAGAATCAATTTTGAACTGATGACCAATTGAAATATTTTTTATTTTTTCTTAATTATCATATTACGTAATCAATTCTCAATTAAATAAAACTATCGTTACAAACAAATTTATTCTGAAAACTCATTAAGAGTTAATTCATTTTTATAAAATACATATCAATATATACACATTCATTACATTTTTCTTATATATAAATATTAATACCTGCCCAACCAACGAAATTGTATGTATGAATTCAAACTTCTGTAATTGTTGTATTATGTAATTGTTTTAAAAAAATTGACGAAATGTTTCATTTTTCAAATCCTAGTACTACTGAAGATGGTTAACCAGTGGGGACCGAAACTGTTTAGTGAATTAATCAAATAAATAAATAATAATTAAATTAAATTATTGTCTTTAATTAGTTTGTGACTAATCATATTAATGTTAAGATGAAGATGAGTTTTTTTAGTTTCAAATAAATGACAGTACGAATTTCCATGTTTGAACTCTATTGTATAATACCATCAGAAACAAACCCTATGTACCACCACTAATGAGTCGATTAACGCTAGTTTTTTTTAGTAATGAATAATGAATTATTCCAAAGATTCCCTAATCATATTCATCGATTTCTTTCTTTCTAAAATATAAACTTCTCACTAAGAATAAATTTTATTCGACAAAAACTTGTCTTGACGTAATTGAGCTGTGCGAGCGAGACAGCAGCCGAGAAATTCAATCCTTCTATCCGCAGCCTTTTCAGTCTAAAAATTCACTTTCAGGGCTAATCCCTAAAATATACGTAATCATATTGTATTATTTTCGAGTAATAAAATATAATAAGCTAAAAATAAGAAATCGTGTTACATTGCTATACGAAGGTCTTTGCAATGTTCTTATCTTGTTAGAGCGAAATCCATGAGGATTACCTGTAGCCTATACTGTACATATTTTTTTTCGTGCTTATATCAAAGAGCTGGATTTGTCACAAATTTCCCAAAAGAATTTAATTTCTAGTTACAATTATTATCACCTAAAATTTGCTCTAGAAAACAGAAATAGTACAGAAGAATTGTGTTTTCAATAGAAAAAATTATTATTAATTTTCTTCATTTTTACATCCAAGATGTTCTTACCCGTAACAAATTTAAAATTAAATCTTTACAAACTTCATTGAGAAAATTTTTATTATACAGTAGATCTCGAATAACATAATAATAAAAAATTTATTTAATATATATTTAGAAAATTAGAGGAAAAAAAAGATTTTTGTGATTTGGCAATTATTGTTGTCATCGATTTGAGCAAGGCCTTAGCCAGAAAAAATTTCAGGTGGGGGGGGGGGGGTTAGTTACACATCGAGGGGGTATGGGAGTAGGAGACATTACCTCCTGATGACGAGATTACTTTATATACCAGAGTATTTTTTTTTTATTATTAAATCCTTATTGAACGTTTATTTATGTCCTGTAAAACTTCGATGTTTATGTCAACATTTCGCGGAGGGCTTTCTAATACCGCTAGCAACGACCTTGGTTTTGATCTAGAAAGTTTAAATTTGGCCCATTTTATGAATAAAACCTTGGGTGTCAAATTTTAAATCATTAGCTAAAACATTTCGATACAGAGGCGTCGAGAGGGGACGGTGGCAGGGGACTGCATCCTGAGCATGGCCTCTAAGGGTAGTCAGGGCTCACCAAATAAAACCAGAAAGGGTGATTTTCTACATGAAGGGCCGAGACAGGGCCTTAATACAGTCGTTTTCCAGTCATTTATGTAATAATAATTATATATTTTTTTTTTTTATGATAATGATGAGAGAAGGAGTTACACCAAAAAAGGTGCAACCCCTAAAGGCCTGGGTTGGCCCCTCCATCGTGAAAAGAAGAAGAAAGAATTTTATGGGTTGGGCGGGGGTCGAAGGTATCTGTGGATACGGGTCTTAAATAGCTGAAGGTTATAGGTCGCGGGAAAGATGGTGGCAGGGAGCGAGTTCCAGTCTCTGGAGGTCAAAGGGATAAAGGAGTTGGCGAAAGCGCTTGTTCGACTTTGATCCAATCTGACAGCGAAGAGGTGCTGAGCGTTAGAAAACCGCGTGTTTCGCGTAAAGAGGGCATTAGGGGGGATAATTGATTTCAGCTCGACTGAACAGACACCGTGATAGTATCTGTAGTACAGGGAAAGGGCAGAAACGGTTCTTCGGTGAGCCAGGGAGTCGAGTGAGTTGGTTAGAGCCGGTTCTCCTATTAGTTTAATTGCTCGCTTCTGAATTGCATCCAGTGTAGCAAGAGAATGCTTGGAGGCACCCCTCCACAGATGAGAGCCATATTCGAGACAGGGACGAATTTGAGCCTTATACAGCATAAGAAGTTGACTGGGAGTATAACAGCGTCTAGACCTAAATAGGAGACCAAGCTTGCGCGCTGCAGCTTTAGCAGTGGTTGAGATATGGTCATTCCATGAAAGGTCAGACCCTAGAGTTACGCCTAGCATTGAAATTTTATCCCTGAATTCTAGTGAGTTTGAGTCGAATGATATGTTTGGGAGGTTTCTGTCGACGCGCCTAGAAATAAGGCAACACTGAGTTTTCCCTACCATTGAAGTTAACTAAGTTTTGGGATCCCCAGTTTTTAAGTTTGCACAAGTCTAAATTAATTGAAGAGGCAATGTCTGCACGGTTTTTATGCGATGCAGGGGCGTTATGTAGGGTGCTGTCATCTGCGTAACAATGTACCGGATTGGAGGGCAAGTTTAGAAGGTCGTTGATATAGATAAGAAAAAGCGTAGGGGAGATAACCGATCCCTGAGGAACTCCAGCGTTGGTGTGGAAGGGGGAAGATGATATTCCATCGATGACAACCTTAATACTACGGTCTGAAAGAAAACTTTCGAGCAACTTACAGAGTTTCGGTGCAAGGCCGACGGAGGTCAATTTGGCAAGAAGATTTTTGTGCCAGACCATATCGAAGGCTTTTGAAATGTCTAAAGACTACCGCGAGGATCTCATTCCCGGCCTCCAAGGTTTTGTTCCAGATATGAGTTACATATGCTAGGATGTCACCTGTCGACCGGGATTGCCTGAAGCCGTATTGCCTATCGTGGATAAATTTATTTGACTCTAAGTGTCGTAGAACTTGCTCGTTGATGGCCTTTTCCATAATTTTGGATAAGACAGAAGTGATTGCTATGGGTCGATAGTTTTTTATGTTGGAAGAATCGCCTTTTTTCTTAATTGGTTGGATTCTGGCTAGTTTCGAGGCTTCCGGAAATATTCCAGAGTTATAGGAGAGATTGTATAATTTGGATAGTATAGGAGCAAGTTCAGGGGCACATTTTTTAATGAGAATGGCAGGGATATCGTCGGGGCCAGCAGAAGATTTGTTCTTTAGTTTCTGGATGATCATAATATTAATTTGGGTGGGGGATAATATTCCACACCGAGGCTCGGCAAGCCCTCGGCGACCATGGGTATAACAATTCGGTTTTCATCTCTTTTCTGGATTTTTGAAACAGAAATTTTTAAGGTAGAAAATCCAAAATTTAAATCGTTAAAACAATTTGGATTTACCAATTTTTAGTCTTTACAGAAACATACATACATATATCTATATATATAAAATTAAGGTTTTGTCTGTACATTGCTCCAAATCACGCCAAATTTTGGTTGCACACGTTTCAAGCAAAGTTATGAACGAAAACACCCTCAACAAAATTCCTGTATGTCTGTCTGTATGTCTGTATGTCTGTATGTTTCTGTGGTTTCCAAAAGTTGCTCACGATTCACGTAAAAACGGCTAAAGGGATTATTATGAAATTTCATATTTCATCAGATGTCTTCTAACTTACGTTTATAGCTATATAACGTTTTGATATTTTGACCCCAAAAGGGGGTTTGGGGGGGGGGGGCGTACGAATGAAAATTATCAAATAACTTCTAAACTATTAACCCTACGGCAAATTTTATTATAAGCAAAGTTGTAGGGGATGTGATTTCTGACAACTTTTGTTTAAAAAAATTCCCCCAAAAAACCACACAAAAAAAGGGGGGGGGGGGGGTGAAAAAATGTAAATTCTTGCCCTTGGAGCAAACTCAACCAAATTTTGTATACATAATCTGTGGGCCTCTAGAGAGTTAGAAATGAAAAAACTAACCACCCACAATGTACGGGGGTTGGTTAAGGTATGGGGTGCGGGTGGTGGTATGAGGGTCCGGAGGTGGAATGAGGATGGGGAACGAGGGTGGGTTGGGGGGAGTGAGGCGGAGTAGTGTAAGGGTGAAGGGGGTGGTGCGGGTAGCCAGTGGGCGTAGCGGGGGTGGAGGGGTGGGTCCAGGGGGTTAGGCGTGGGCTGTGGTGCGCGTGTTAGAGGGCACGAGGTGGGGTGCGGGGGTGCTGGTGCAGGATGGAGTGGGGGTTCACGTGTGGGGGCGGGGGTTGGAAACGGGTGCCGGGGTGGGGGCGCTGTTTGGGTTTTGGGGGGGTGGTGGGTGGGAGTGGGGTGTGAGGGTGGGATTCGTGGGTTGGGGTCCAGGGTGCGAGCCCCCTGGCTAGCAAGAGGGCCGCCGCAGCTAGTTAAATATAAAATAAAATCACATATAGCGGAAACTTGAAAGTAAAGATAGTTAGCCATGTTGAACTTTTATTTCTGAAAGTATTTCTCTGGCTTTTCATTGCTTGTTTGCTCTTCGTGACTCCATTTCATTATTTTTCTCTATGGAAATATATCTTGATCTTTTTTTTTATTGTTACTCAAATTGAAATACCTGGATATTTAAATTCTTTTGATAAAATTTAGGGAACGCGGTGTTGGTTTATAGTGAAACATTGTTAAAATTAAATTAGGTTGGAGTTGGTGGTGTTTCACAAGGAGAAAAATTAAAATACAAAGATTTTTTTTTTTTTTTTCAAAAAGTAGGAAATTGGATTTATTGGAGTCAGCTGAAATTAAAAAGGCCATACACCTTAATCAAAACATCTTGAACAATCAAACAGACATCAAAACTTCACCAATAATTGACATCTTAATCAATGATATTTAATTTGAATTGGAGTGCGATGAGGGTGTGTGGTGGGTTTATTTTTAATTTTATTTATTTTTTAAATAGAAAATGAGAGATTAAAATTTCGCTATGCACCCTCATTGCATTCTATAGTTTATTGCCTTTCTTTATTACACATACATAATTTTCGGCAACTTTCAAATATAAATATCTTTTCTTTGTCCCAGCCCTTTGTCCCTACATCTGGTCAGTCGGCTTTCTAAAGCCATTCCATCCATCCTTCTGATAATTCTTTCATATTTACACTATGTCATAAATAACCGTCCATCATATTAAAATTAAAATAAATTCTGTTCAAAATATCATGTTATCTTTAGTCAATGTTCTCCTGACGATGAGTTAAGAGCTCGAAATATATAGAGTAAACTAAAAAAATCTTTGTATTTTAATTTTTCTCCTTGTGAAACACCACCAACTCCAACCTAATTTAATTTTAAATTCTTTTGTATTCATTCCATTCATTATATTTTTGTTCAAGCATACAATATTTTTTATTTAATTATTTTTTTAATTAAGATT
Source organism: Forficula auricularia (assembly GCA_024734495.1). Lineage (NCBI taxonomy): Eukaryota > Metazoa > Arthropoda > Insecta > Dermaptera > Forficulidae > Forficula > Forficula auricularia. The sequence goes on from JALMQS010000074.1 coordinate 9,753,903, forward strand.
CTAAATATATATTTAAACGTTGCGATTCACTTTTTTCTTTTTTTAATAAAAATGTAGGTAGCTACGTCTTGATTTTATCCAAGAATCTCGGTGGCATTTAAGGAAATCACAGACTCTGGTTTAAATGAATCCATATGCTAAATTCACGGAGGTTATTTGGTAATCTTTAAGAGTTTGTTGTAAAAAATATTAAACAATCTTTAGTAATATTGATTAATTTACTATATAGTTTCGATCATATTTGATGGTCATCTTTTCTTATAATTAATTATAATATTAATAAAGTCATTCGTTTTTGAACATTATCAATTCAAATTTGATTTCAAGATTTTACTTAAATCTATACCTATCAATTTTATAAAGATAATCTTATAAATATAGAATGTTAATTAAATGATAACAGATATTTTACCTTTAATTGTTGAAAAGAATTTGTTTCGCCGAGAGATGCAGAATTGTTGATTCAAAAAGAGAAATCAATGAGGTTGTCATCTGCTTGATGCAAATAAACATATATATATAGTAGCGGCAATTAGGGGGTGTGTTGTGGGTCCATCTTTCATACTTGGAATTATTAAAAAAAAAAGATTCCGACCTAGATGTGTGTCTTATAACTTATAACCTAATTATCTTTTCTTTATAACATTGACGGCTGCTAATAACATCCAATCTAACACATAGTTTTATTTTTCATTGCATATTTTGATCAAGCCTAATGTTTTAGAAAATAGGCCATAGAGTACTCACTGGTTGGACTTTGGCAAATTATCAACTTTTTCGTATTCATTTTATTACTGGTAATTTCTGAACTCTTAAAATACTTTTAAATTTCAGCTGACCCTTCCGAAATATTTTCCTGCTTACGCCCTTTGACTTTGGCCCTCCCACCACTTCCAACTCTCAATCGCCGCCACTGTATATATATTTTTGGTAAATATACCTATATAGATATGTTTAACTGCATTTTAGCAGAAGACAACCTCATTGATTTATCTTTAAAATATTTTACCATATTTTTTGCAACGTTTTAAAACAAGCGTTTATATAAACATATCTCTGAAAATTTGTCTGTTATAAATATATTTTTTTAAATTCTCACCATGGCAATGAATAGGATATAGAGTTCACATTTGGCATAAGTACGCATTTTTATGTAATTTTTTACTATTTTACTAAAAATAAAAAAGTGTATTTATTTATTTATTTATTTATATTATGTAATGCACATAGGTCAATGTAGACCAGTGCCGTGAGGTCCAGACGAGTTTTAGTCGAATAAAAATTATTGTTCTTCGAATTTAGGGAACGCAGTGTTGGTTTATAGTGAAACATTATTAAAATTATATAAGGTTGGAGTTGGTGAAACACCACCAACTCCAACCTAATAGAATAAAAATTGTTCTCGCTGAAGAACTATTAAAATAGTAATAATACAAAAAAAATAAATAAATAAAGATGATTCGAGAATCTTTAGACTAATCAATTTCTAAAAGAACTCTCAATATATAAGATCGGAAATAACTAAGAGGGCTATAGACATGTCATAGCTTGCTTATAGCAATAGAATTAGGAGAAATTTAAGATTTTCTTATAGGACAGGCTGATTCATTGAGGAAGATGGTCGATTTCCATCTCAGGGACTGTGAAGTTTAAGTATTGGAATTAAATTTAAATGTTAATTTAATAAATATGCATTGCTTTCGAAAAATCTGGAATAGAATGTGGTAGATCTAAGAAACAGTAAGATCTTTGATTTCTTTCTCTAATTTTGTGAAATCTATAAAGAACTAAAAAAATTAGGCAACGGCTGCGACTATCCTTAAGTAGTGATTTTGAAATTAAAAAAAAAATGGTTTATAATATTCTTAAATTAAATTAAAAGAAAAAGGTAAAACTTGTTTAAAATTAGCTACGCTCTCAGACTAAAACTAGTATTAAGTCACAAGAATTAATTTTTGACTCCTACCCTCACTCACCCAAAGCAGTAACCGTTTGAGTCGAAGGTCCCAAAATATGTTTTAAAAAAATCTAATGTTTAATTTGATAAATAACCAAAATGATGTTGTATTCGATGAAATTTGCAAACAAAAGAGAAGTTTAAATTAAAATTTCAAAAAAATGAAGAGTAGGTACTTTTTTGGACAGCATCTCCTGATTGAAAAGTCATCAACCGCCACTGGTGTAGACCCTTACTTTACATTACTTTGTATTATTTTTAAAATGCAGTCAATTTGAAATTATTGATGTGGAATTTTCAACAAATAAAGTGCCATTATTATATCATATACGAGCCTCTCGTGCGTGCCCTCGGCACGCCCTCGAAGCTCGGCCCTCCGGGTTGGTGCCCTGGCGGGCAGCGTCTTGGTCCAAAAATTTTATTCCTCTTAAAAAACCACACTCCAAATGTATACCCGTAAACTACCGAAAATACATCGTCTCTTAAAAGTTTCGCCTCTTTAATTTTTGAGTGGCGAAGGGGGGGGGGAATAATTATCAATATATTTAATGTTTCTTAATTTAAAATGAATTGGAGTCTTTCATTTCAAAATTCGAGTCCAAATTACAATTATATTTCAAATTTGCCTCGTTAATTAATATACATTTAATGTTTCCTAATTTAAAATCTATTCCCAGGTAACCACAATATCCTAAGAATATTCTAAGGATATTCTAAGGACATTTAAATCTTCTTAGAATATTCTGAGGATATTGTGTGTTACCTGGGTTGGTGTTTTTACTTTATCCAATGCAAAGCATGGGTAAAGTATTGTAATCGCTCTCGGGGCAAGCGTGGCTTCAAAGGGTCCTCAGGTAAAGACTACGGAACCCATGGACTCAATTAAAGTCACAAATTGTAGTATTCAATTAGGTTGAATATTAGCACGTGACGGTTTTGCCAAAAATTACATGGGGTCTCGTCGAGAGGCCAAAAAGTGCGATTTTTTCATTTAGTGCGTGCGTATGGATGTATGGATGTATGTTATCGCTTTTTTGGCCCACGATTTTTTCCACACCGTTGCACCGATTGAAATGAAATTGAAAACCTACCATTAGTTTAACAAAATGAAGCGCTGATTAGTTTTTGGTACATATCGGCCCACAAACATTAGTACTTTATTTCAGTACTTTTTTAGTTTTTTCTAAATATCTTGAAAATGACTTAACCAATTTTGATGAAATTTAATATCCTAATTAAGTACCTTGGGGACCACAAAAAAGGTTAAATAAAGTTTTTAGTAAAATTATATTTTAAAGTACTTTACTCTAGAGTAAGATTGTACTTTTTTAATTTTTAAAATTCTTTAAAATTTATTCATTTGATCGTTTTAATATAGCTCATTTAGCCTTGCTTAAGTAAGAATGGATAGGCTTATCTCTGTGAAATGCTAAAAATTTGGGAGGAATTTTTATGAGTAACCATAGCAACTGCGTTGTTTTCTTATCCGTTACCTTTGCTGAAGACAGAGAAATCGATTTTAAACCAAAAATAGCGATTGATTCTCATCTAGTACTTGAGGAATAATCATTCTATATTGGATTTTTGACGTTTCGGTTTTTATTAGTAACCATTGCTGAAGACATAGAGAAATCGACTTTAAACCAAAAATAGCGATTGATTCTCATCTAGTACTTGAGGAATAATCATTCTATATTGGATTTTTGACGTTTCGGTTTTTATTAGTAACCATTGCTGAAGACATAGAGAAATCGACTTTAAACCAAAAATAGCGATTGATTCTCATCTAGTACTTGAGGAATAATCATTCTATATTGGATTTTTGACGTTTCGGTTTTTATTAGTAACCATTGCTGAAGACATGGAGGAATCGACTTTAAACCAAAAATAGCGATTGATTCTCATCTAGTACTTGAGGAATAATCATTCTATATTGGATTTTTGACGTTTCGGTTTTTATTGGTAACCATTGCTGGAGACATGGAGGAATCGACTTAAAATCAAAAATAGCGATTGATTCTCATCTAATACTTGAGGAATAACAATTCTACATTAGGTTTTTGACGTTTCGATTATTATTGGTAACCATTGCTGAGGACATGGAGGAATCGACTTAAAATCAAAAATAACGATCGATTCTTATCTAATACTAGAGGAATAACCTTATTGCATTCCATTTTTGATGTTTTGACTATTAATGGAAACCTCTACTGAAAATGTAGAAGAATCGACTTAAAATCAAAAAGACTAAATTCTTTTTTGGTAAACAACTCAAGCAATCAAAAATAGCGATTGATTCTCATCTAATACTTGAGGAATAACAATTCTACATTAGGTTTTTGACGTTTCGATTATTATTGGTAACCATTGCTGAGGACATGGAGGAATCGACTTAAAATCAAAAATAACGATCGATTCTTATCTAATACTAGAGGAATAACCCTATTGCATTCCACTTTTGATGTTTTGACTATTAATGGAAACCTCTACTGAAAATGTAGAAGAATCGACTTAAAATCAAAAAGACTAAATTCTTTTATGGTAAACAACTCAAGCTTGAATTTAATTTTAAAATCTATTCCCAGGTAACCATCAATATCCTAAGAATATTCTAAGGATATTCTAAGGACATTTAAATCTTCTTAGAATATTCTGAGGATATTGTGTGTTACCTGGGTTGGTGTTTTTTCATTTTCATTCGAATTCAAATGAATACAATATTATCTCAACACAAAATCTAAATCAAAAATATATAGTTTTAGTAACAGAAATCAAGATATAAATATTAATGTTGCATTGGTGTAATGGCTAGAGCTGATGTCCTTAGTTCAAGAGTTCGTCGGTTCGATTCTAGGCAAGAGGGTAATTTTTATAAAGAAAATTCTCTTCAGCCTTGTTACAAATTAATCTAGGCTCTTATATATATTATAATTTGGAAAATAATATAAAAGAAAGTCCTAGTTTTCATTACAGTGGTAAAAGATAGGCGCTGCATGCAACTCCATTCCCTCCTGCCCTTTTCTCGCAACCTACAATATTTAACCACTCAAGACAGGTCTCGACCATAAGCGTAATTAGGATTGATCCGGGGAAGGTGGGAGGGGAAGTCAGTCTCGTGAGGTATGTACTCTACAGCAGAAAAAAGAGGGAACAGGCATAATGGTATTATATCCTTGGTACGATAATTCATTTACGTGGTTGTTTTAAATATATCCCTTTCATATGGGTATATTAATAAATAAATATAATTGTTTTAACTCAATGGGGGTTGACACCCCCTGTGGTTACGGCTATAATCTACAGAGGTACCTTTGATTTCAACTAGAGTATAAAAATTCTCTATATTCTCCTTCAACCCCTGAAATATATATCTCTTGTTTTTACAGCAGTGGCGGATTCGACAATATATACTACAGGCGCGCGCTAAGATTACATCCATCACGTGAGCCTCAAATTGAAATGGTTAGTTAATTTATTAATTAATAATTTATTTACATATATTTTCAATAAAATATTTGCGAAGAATTTTTTTTCTTTTTTTTCTTCATTTTACATAGAAAATCTCCCCAAAGGGCAATAAGCCACATTTATTTGATAACAATAAAAAATGGCATGAAAAATAAGAATTTAACTCAAATTAAAGTTCCATTGAAATTTTAATTTTTCCTGATAACTACATATATAAAATAATAAAAATCAAATATAAGTTTTTTGACTTGATAAACTATTTACAAAACAAAGAATAAAAATAAAAAAATATAAGTTTTGATTTGAATCTATTTACAAAACAATAATAAAATATAAGATTATTAACTTGAAACTGAAGAATTTTTAAAAATGAATTATTCGAGTGGGTTCAAAATGGTGTATTATTGTATACCTAAGTGTATTTTGAAAATAATGGTTTTAAATATGAAGATATTATTAGTAAATTCGGAAAATTAAAAGCAAAAAAAGGATTGAGATTACAATAATCGATTTTTTAATGAGTTTAATTGAATTATTTTATGCAAATCTGAGATCATATTGTTTAATTTTTTGAGTCCGGAGGTAATAGGAACTGAGAAATCAGATTGTGTCTAATTTAGTTAATCCGCCAATGAATGCCAGAAACAATCCTGCTTTCTGCCCACAGGCGGATTTACAAATATGCCGCCTATACGCTGAACCAAATCGCAGTCTATGCTATATTTCTTACAAAACTAAAAATCTCGAAAACGGCTCTAAAGATTTGGATGAAATTCACGGGTTAGGGGGCTTTGGGGTTGACATTTCGATCTGTCACGGTCTCATCTTCGGCTAAGTTGTTTTTGATTGGTTATTTGTTAATTGAAATAATTATTTACGGGTGGTTGTTTGAATAAAAATTTATGATTACATTTTTTTCAATTTTCTTTTAATAAAACTAATTGTTTTTTTTTATTTTAAATTCCACTAATAGATCATTACAAATATTATTATATATTAGAATTTGCCAATTTAATTAATTAAAAGTAATTTTCTATAAATAATCTATTTGAATATCAATTTCATTCTCTTAAAAAATCCGACAATTCGAAGGATCGTCCCTCCTTCTTCAGGATTTAAAAGGGTCAACGAAAGAACCTCCGTGTATATTAATATTATTTTTAATTGCAATTACATTCAAAACTTTGTGGCCAGTGATACGTCTTGATGATGGCCATAGCGGGTCAAAACTTTGGTAAAAATATGAATTAAGTTTTATTTCAATTTTATTTTATTTTGGCTGCGTTTAAAAATCTATACCCTTTTAACTGAATTTAAAATGAAAATAATATTAATATATCGCTTTTAACTGAATCAAAAAATTACCGAGCATCGCTCGATGTTCCAGATACTAGGTAATAAAATAAGGAATACGAAAGTTATGCAAAAAAAAATAATAATAAAGGGGAATAATTTTGATTTTTTAGGTGGAATTGAATTGTTTTTTCATTTTTGCTCTCTAGTTATTTTGGTTTTTCGTGTAGTTTCTTGTAATTTTATTTTTTTGAGAAAAATAAAATAAGATAAATCTATATACTAGTATATAAGTACAAAGAAAGATATTTTTAAGTTTTAAAAATTTTCAATCTAATTGATGAAAAGGTCATTGACTTGCTTTGCTATGTTTTTCGCTAATTGTAACTAAGAAAGAATTATAAAAATGACAAATATGCAAGGAAGATAACTATTTGGTATGTAAAATGAGTTTTTTGTATGTATTTGTATGTATTGAAATGGTCTTTGAACTCAATTTTGATTTTGATTTGAAAATGTTATAATCTGTATTAATTGAGAACTTATCACTTTAGGGCCCTGAAGAAGTCAACAAAGTTGATGAAACGTTGGCAATAAAATAAAAATTACACTGATAAACAATGAAATTACCTTTAAATAAAAGTAAGTGATCTTTTTGTATTCAGATGTGCTTATAACGAATATCGCATCCGTTTTTCTCAATCACCTAAATTTTTTGCGAACACCCACATTTTATAGTTTTATTGTTGTATGGTTTCAAGTCTCCGCACCCTGCTTAACTAAGACTTTTTTTTATTTGAAAGTCTATCCAGCCCTCATTCGAATTTTTATAATTCATAAAGTATTAATAATATGAAATGGCGGCTCTTATATTAATAATTTCTATAATATATGTGTAGAATATACAGCCACATTCAAATTTTTCTAATATATTTACAATATTGGTGCATTTGAACTAACGTATGCAACTTTGTCTCGCTATCAACTTTACATTTCTCATTTGTTTAATAGCTGCATGTGTTTTAACTGAAATTAAAACTAATATTAAATAGCTATATTTATATAGGTACTAAATAAATAAAAATAAAGTGGCAACGGTGGCTAGCTTATTACTAGGCTAGACCAGGGGTCGGCAACCTGCGGCTCGCGAGCCGCATGTGGCTCTTTTGATGTCAAGATGCGGCTCTCCAGTTCCATGCGCAAATATTAATAATCATATTAATTTATTTTCAAAACTCATAAAAAAATATTATACTGCAAAAAAATTCATATTTAAAGCTATTTATTTTAAATCAAAAATCAAATTTATATATTGAAGGAGACACAAAGAGTGACTCTGTGAATTATAAATTTTATTTATTTATAACGAAACTATATTCTCGTTATAAATAAATAAAATTTATAATTCCAGCAGAAGACACACTCTTTATTGTCTCCTTCAATATATAAAAATTCTGCTATTCTCGGCACAAAAACTTTCAATTTAATCAAATTTATATACTTAATCCTAATCAAATACCATAATATTGAAACAAAAATGTTAGTGGCTCTTTAAAAACTGGGAAATTTTGTAAATTGCAACTTTTGGCTCTTCCGTCTCAAAAGGTTGCCGACCCCTGGTCTAGACCATTCACTAAACTTGGAAGGAGTCATACAGACTACAAACAAGTTTCTTTCTTCTTTCTACTTTCAGATTTGGATTCAGAAGTATCGAATTATAAATAATCACCTATTTTCGTTTAAAGGAGCAAAAAAAAATTTGAATTTGTTCATCAGTGTTATTTGCATAAAAAATATAGTCCTTATTTCCCGGTAACAATTTTAATAATTAATAGTTATGCAAAGGTTTATTAGAATCACATAAAATGAAACAAAAACATTATTCCAACAGAATATAAAAACTCATATATTAGAACATATTTACATATTATTATTCTAAAATTTCCCGCCGTAGGCTATAGCCTAATTAGAAATCCGCCCCTGCTCCTGCATATAATAGATGTAGTTGCTCTTTTTTGATGTATGTTGGATCAATAAACTAAAAAATAAAAGTAATATGTTATGACTAAAGCCAATGCCCTTTCTATTTTAGTTCAAATAAATTCTTGAATCCTCTTGTCATTACAAAGAATCCAGCCTTAAAAGTAGGGAAAACAATTGGAGAAGATAACCAAATGGCTGCATCTGGTGCCTATTAATTTAAAAAGGCTGATTTCTTAATTCAACCCTCTTAACTCTGTCGGTACGGGAAGAAAACAAGAACAAACAGTACACGAGGCAAAATAGATTCGGTTCAATTGAAAGAATATATGAAACAAAAACAAAAAACAAAAAGACCGACCAGGGGGGAAAGAAGGAACGTTCCCAGAGCTCGGAATGTTTTTCTCAAATATCTTTTTCACAGGAACAGTAATTATTTGATTCTTGGTAGTTTCGTATTCGAGAAAAGTGAAACAGCCTACGCAGCTTGGCTTTTATTAGCTTTGTTGGTTCAAACTTTACTGACAAGGGATTCGTTTTGGTCTTAAAGAAAACTTTGCTCATAGTAGTCGAGTTTTAATACGCCGAGGTCGGATTTGCCATATATCATACTTAGCTAAGAGCTTAATGTTTTATTTAAACCCGCCTTTTTTTTCTTTCTTACAATTGAATCCTAATCAAGTGTTTTAATATAACTGAATCTGATCCATCGTATGATACGAATCATTTTGAATAATTCGTTAAGGAAACCGAAAACATTGTAAAATTAATAATTACAAATTTTAGACTTAAACGAGAGATTTAATATATTAAGATCGCTATCTATCGATAATTAATTTAAATTGTAATTAAATGAGATTGTCTAAAAATAAAGTAATTAGAAAGAGCGAGAGATAGAGATAGAAAATCTTGAGCTTTCTTAATGAAGAAAAAATCTAAGGAAATTTCGAAACGAGGAACTTGGGAAAAACTTTCTTCTATTCGGTAGAAAGTTATCCTTTCCAGGCTTCGATTATATTATTTGAATTGTCTAATCTAATTTGGTAATAAATATAGAGAGTGTATACTAAATGATGACACATTGTGTTCCTTACATCTTTTGAAAAATATTGTTTATTTATATGAAATATGTCCAATTGAATTTGCTTACCCGGCTTTAAATATAAATTGTACTGGTCTATTGTGGATCCCATCAAATTAATCAAACTATTTTATTTTATTTCTTTTAATTAATTCACTTTATATAATCAATAATAATTTTAATTTTAATGTGTAACTTGTTTTTGTATATTTTTTACTAATTTTTTAATTTAAATAGGTAAATTTAGTTGTTTCATGTCCATTTTAATAATAAATAAAAGATTCCCGTGTTTTTGGACAAATTTTTTTATTAATGCTAAATATCAAGAAATTTTCTCTATGATTTAATATTGTTTTTTGAAAATTGGTTGTTAACTTATTATAGGATGAATATTATGAATACACTATTTATTGTCTCGATGGTTTCACTATTTTATCAACGATTAATGTTTTAAGTAATTGAGTACTTGAAAAAGTCCTGAAAAAGGACGAAATGTCGTACGAAAATTGATATTTAATATTAATAAAAAATTGTCCAAAAACCCGTGAATATTTTATTTATTTAAACAGGTAATTTAATTGATGAGCAACGCAGTTGATTCTTCATTTTTTTCATCAATCAGCTTATGGCGATTCTTTGAATAGATAATTTTCAGTTTCGTTTATGAATTTTAATCGACTAATAAAAGAGTGATGAATTCACTAATTTCTTTTGAATGTATTCGCATAAATAATTGAGAATTTCTTTTGTAAAATGTCCGTAGATAGAGTGATCCTTTTTTGCTATTTTATCTGAAACATGTAAGAAAATGCAGAGTTGAAAAAACAAGCCCAGACAAGTTATAGCCTGGTTTGAAATTTTCTCAGTCTCGATTATTCAGGAATTACCCATTTGGACAGAAATGATTTGCTTTTTAGAGAAAGGTAATAATCATTTAGAATTCACTAGAATTTTTCATTCTTCTCATTATATGATTAACATGTCATAACATTACAAAAATTAAGAATTAAAAAAAGTACTATCTTACTCTAAAGTACATTAAAATATAATTTTACTAAAAACTTTAATTAACCTTTTGTGTGGTCCCCAAGCTACTTAATTAGAATATTCATTTATCAAAATTGGTTAAGTCATTTTTAACACATTTAGAAAAAACTAAATGTGCCTCTAAGCAGATCGAGTAATAGATTTATTTATTTAAATATGTACTGGAATAAAGTACTAATGTATATGGATCGATGTGTATCAAAAACTAATCAGCGCTTCATTTTGTTAAAATAATGCTAGGTTTTAAATTTCAATCGGTTTAACGGTGTGGAAAAAATCGTGGACGAAAAAACTACCACATCCATTCATCTATCCGAAGAGACTAAATGAAAAAATCGCACTTTTTGGCCTCTGGACGAGACCCCATGTAATTTTTTGAAAAACCGGCACGTGCTAACGTTCAACCTAATTGAATGCTACAATTTGTGACTTTGATTGAGACCATGGGTTCCTTAGTCTTTACCCGATGACTCTTTGAAGTCGAGCTTGCCGCATGACCCATTACAATACTCTACCCATGCTTCGTATTGGATAAAGTAAATGAAGTTGGTTAAAATTAATTTATAAATGACTGACATTCTTGCATATCCGCCTAAGCATTATGCAACCATTCCGATCTCCTATAGTAGTTGTATTCTCTCCTACAGGCGTGCCAAATTAAAGGAAATAATTTTTTTGTAAAATTAATCTTTTTTGCGGGTCAGAGAAATAATTGATTCGTTAGATTAGAGTGTTTCTCAATCTGTTTACATTTTCGGAAGAAATTTCTTTTTGCGCCAACCTTTAAGTACCTATTGTCGTAAAAAAATTTACTTCTAAATAAATTAAAACAAAATATAATTTAAATAGAACTTTTAACTTTGAGGTAGAATCGCGCTATGAAAAATTAAACAGAAAAATTATTCTTAAATTAGTTAATAAATAAATAAATTTTTAATTTACACATATAAAAATTTTGTATAAAAAATACAAATAGGTACATATGATTATTGTCTTAAAATAAAACATAATAAGAACAATATCTTTATTATAATAATAAACTTATTTTCAAGATTTCACGGCACGTTTGGAAATTTTCGGGGCACACTTATGGGCCATTGCACACCTTTTGATAAACAACCGCGTTAGATGAAGAGCTTAATCAATCGTAACTAATGAATTGAAATTTATTTAAAATCAAATGTATTCATATAACTTTTAAATTTCAAGTTTTTTCTTATTTAGTTTACAAGCTACTATGTTCTCACATATGGATAGAGATACAAATATTGTAGCGACAATAAGGCTCCTGTTTTCCTGTTTAAATGAACCCCTAAAAATGACCTGAAATATAGCGCAAAAGTTTGTAATAATAATAAGGTTTTCGGGCTATGTTTAAGCTTTAAATATTTCACTGACAAAAAAGTTGCTATATCTCAAAAATGGCTCCAGAATCTTGAAAAAGTTTTCAATTTTCCCCTTAATCTGTTAATTCTATCTTGATTGAAGATTCAATGAGAAAAAGTATGGTTTTGTCAGAATAATTCCCATCTATATATTGTTTTCATAACAGCTTTCGACTACAAAGAAATAAAAAAAAAAACAACAACAACAAAAACTCAAACTACGATTTCAATAAGAAATTCAAGATAAAAATTTATCCTTTGTGTAGAAAATTCGCTTTTTCTAAACGAAAGAATCGATAAATGCGATATGCCATTACCATCTTGAAGTTTTTTTCTTAAATATTGAATATTAATAAAACTTCCCCTTCTTTTATTAAAAGGGATTTGAAAATTCAATTGGCTGATTTCTTGAACGGGCCATTAGTCAGTGCAAAAAAGTGATGTGCTATTTTGTAAATGGATCCGCATTTCATCCAATCAATTAAGTACATGCACAATCCAAGAAGCGGCAAAATCAGCACAGATTTATAATATAATCGAGACCACCCTCTTTCTGTCTGAAGCCACACCCCTGGGCTAGATTTATGGATTTTCTATTTTGGGGTGAGCTGCAAAGCGGAATTCAATCTGATTGCAGGGTCATTTTTGTCCCAGAGGCTACTTTGAATGCGAATTGTCTACAATGTAAAATAGTTAGCCCAGTAGGATTTCTGCCAGACCCAAATGGCAGAATGCTGTAATATTCAAGTTAAAAGGGACGGAGAGGAGGTAGCTAAACACAGATGGGCCATGGGAGAAACCCTAGGATTAGGGTATGTTCCCGAGGGAAAGGTGGAGAGAACAGTTCTTGTTGAATATCCATCATGATCGAGGCAGGACAAACTGTCTTCAAGGATTAGCCGAGAAACTCGCTAGTTGGCCAACGAACGTTCCTCTGGAAAAATTAACAAAATCAATGCTCGAGAGTTTTGGGTGGAGCCACAGCTCTACGAAATCCAAATGCTTCTTCAAGTCTTGGAAGAAATCTTCAGTGAATTGAAAGGAAAAATATAAGAAAATTTTTAAAAATCCCCCGACTAAAATATTATAAATCATCAATAAAGAATTTAATTAACCTTCCGTTAGGCGCTCATCTCTTTCTGACATGGTTAGTAGCGTTGCACCTATGAAGTGTTTCTGGTTTTTTGAAAGCCAAGTTAAATTTATTCTAGTTTAAATAGTTAATTGTTACCAATTTAAGATTCATTAGAGATATAATGTATTAAACAAATTATTTAATTATATAAACCAGAGAAATAACGAATTTAGTTGCGTTGCACCTACTGGGTGATTACAATATTTCCTGGATTTACTATTGAATTACAATCTACGAAAAGTGTCCTAGTTTTTGCAGAAAATAAGATAAAAACAAAAAGGAAAATGTATAATTGATAAAAATATTACATCCATAATATTAAGGTCAATGGGCGCGTTACACCTGTGGGGTGAACGGAGCTCTGTAGCGACATGTTGGAAGCTCGGGAGTACAGTGACATATGAGGATATGAGTAATCGGAAGTTAGGAAGACGAGGGGTAACCGCGATTGGAATTAGGTGTACACCGTCTTTGGAATTATTTTGAATTATTTTGGAATTTATTAGATAATCTATTGTCATTTACTCTATTGTCTTCCACTTGGAAATGAAAGTGGAAGTAGGTGTACACGATTTTAGGTCGCGGTTCACCCCTCGTAGGAAGATAACATGAAGACCCTTCCCCGGAAGCGTCTATTTATGGCAGAGGGAAAAGTATAATAGGGATGCACCTGTGAGGCGCGACTAACGGAAGGTTAAGGTCAAAAATCAAAGATTTTAGTAGAATACTAGCTGCAAGGCCCGCCTTCGGTGGCCCTCTTGCTAGCCAGGAGGCTCGCCCCCTGGACCGCCCCCTCGAACCCCACTCCCCCACCCCGAAACCCACCCAGCACACCTACCCACACCACCACCCCCAATGTACAGACAAAACCTTAATTTTATATATATAGATAATTTCATTTAAATTAGTTACCATGGCGACCTCTGAACCCCCACCTCTCGAACCTCACTCCCCCCACCCCCCCGAAACCCACTCAGCACCCCCACCCACTCCACCACCCCAATGTACAGACAAAACCTTAATTTTATATACATAGATAATTTCATTTAAATTGGTAACCATGACGAATGTTTTTGTTGGGGGACGGACATAGGTACATACATACCTAGATAGATAGGTACATACACAGGCAGGCACAAATGCTCTTTAGCAATATAGGATTTTTACATTGCATATCAAAGGGCTTCGTCCTCTGAGGAGTTGAACCCAAGTACTAACAGTTTTATTTAAGTCCTAAAATTTTCCTAGATCTTTGATATTGGTTTTTAATTTCTTTTTATAAAGTAAAATTTTATTAAATTAAATTAACGAACGAAGAAAAGATTTTTATATTATAGCCAAAAAGATCAGTCGGGATTTTCGACCCTTGGGTTTGTGATCGATTGGGAGGCGTTTGAGAATAGTAAAATTTAATTATTATTTTTCACGCGACATTGAAATTTCTGAGGGGGGGGATGAAAATTGTTGTATTTTAGCATTATATGCTAAAAATAAAAGCGGTCAAGTCTTATATAAGATAACTTCAAAAAAAGGTAATAAAATGCTCTTCTAATTCTTTAAAAGTGAATAAAATATAAGATACAAAGGGGGAGGGGAGATTATTTTTCATGAATCTGGGGGGGGGGGGAGTTTTGATGTTGTGATTCTAAGAGAGGGTGGGCACATATTTTTTTATTATAATGTTGGTTAATTATCATTGTGGGGTAAGTGAAAATCATTAGTGTATTAAACCCCAAGCCACGATTTTTTTTAGATCTATTATAATAGGAAACTACTTTGCTTTTTTTATCCTCGAATAAGAATTAGATATTTAGTGAAAGAATCATTACCTTTTTTACATTCAAGTTCTTTGTCTAATTGTGCCCTTTGGAGTAGCTATTATGATGTTGTATTCTTGCGCCCTGTGAGAAGAACCCTTCGCCCAAGAGAAGAGCCCATCATCTCGAGGCTCGGAAATGCTCTCAAGTAATTTTTCAACTAGTAGGGGAGTTCGCTTCGTTTCCAAGTGACAAATTCAATTTGGAAGATTCTTATAGATGTTGCAATTTGAAGCCTTTCGCAAATTGAAAAAGTTGCTCCTGTCCATTTGTCTTAGTAATTTTAACGTGACTTTACTTCAAGCACATCATCGACTTTATTTAAATTCAAATAATATTTAAAATATAATTGATCCATTCATTTCTGGTTTAGGAACGTTCATATTTTACAAAAATATGCTTAATTATTTTACAAAATGTTTTTCCAATAAGAAAAACAAATTGTATTTTTTAACCGAAATAAATAAAATTCTAGAATCTCTGTGCATTTTCATCTTTCACAAACATTCCATTATTTTATTATACTAAAAACTAATTTTATCGTTCGAGAGTCGGATGTGTCCGAGATCGCAAAGGAACTAGTCCGCTTTAGCATCGTTATCACCTGGAGACGATGTTCAAGCGGGGCACAGAGTTTGGGCCTTGCTGGCGTATAAAATTTCGTACGGCTAAGACTCGGCTTCCTCACTAACTATACTAATAATTTACTTATGTACTGTCTTAATGGGCTGTGTTCCCGGGGACTATAAAGAAAAAAAAATTTTAATGGCTTCTCGTAGTAATAAGAGAAAAAAATTTTCAACATCCACTCGATACTGTTCCCATGAAAAATAATATTTATTAATTTAAAAAAAAAAAAACAAAAAAAAAAAAACACTTATGATGAAGGCCAAGCCTTCGAAACTATATAGTCTCAAACAAATAAATAATATATATACATATATATTTGATATATTATATGTGTCTATCAGTGGCATGGATGGATGCTGTGAATGCGGCGCATCCCTAAAATTTCAAACATTTAGAGTATTTTCATAAATATATAAGGTAAACTTCAAAATATCAGGAGGATATTTACAATTATTATCGGTTATTTCAAATATTTTTATAAAAAACATTTTTTTTGTTTTGTAAAGTATGTATATTGATTCTCGAAATGAAATAAAATTGTTGCATAGTTTCAACAGGCAATTAAAAAAAAACTTAATGATTTTACCGAAAAGGGCGAGGATAGAATATTTAAAGTGTCTGCCTGGCGTATCATCAAGAAGGCCAAAGACAAGTTCAGATGAGATTAGGTCAAATAAAAATTGTTCTCGCTGAGAAACTATTGAAATAGAAATAATCAAAAAAAGGAATAAATAAAGATGATTCGTGAAACTTTGGACTAATTCATTTCTAAGACTCTCAATATATAAGATCGGAAATAACTAAGAGTTCGTTATACAAGTCATAGCTTCTCATAGCAATAGAACTCTGGAGTTAAAGTCACAAGATTTAATTTCTGACACCTACCCTCACTCACACAAAGCGGTATCATTTTTGGGCGAAGGTTCTAAAATATATTTTTAAAAAATCTAATGTTAAATTTGTAAAAATTATGCCGTATTCGATGAAATTTGCAAAAAAAATCGAAGATTAAAATAAAATTTCAAAAAAATGAAGGATACTTTTTTAGACATCATTCTCTGTTTGAAAAGTCACCGACCGCCACTGGTGAGTATGTTTATTTGCATCAAGCAGAGGACAACCTCTCTTGTTTCTCTTTATGATTTAACAAAACTGCTACTCTCGGAAAAATAAAATTTTTTCAATTAAACAAATTTTTGTTAATTATTTTTAACGTTTTAATTAAATTAGAGAAAAATTTCCAAAGAAAAAACTGTAATTTAAAGAAATAAGGAGTGATTTTTTATTATTATTTTGGACCCCACAAAAATTCGTCCCTTCCTAAAATAATCGTTTTAAAATTTTAATAACATTATTGATTTGGGGTAAAATGAATACATAGGCCTATACATTTCAAGTTTGCATCGTAATTAGTTCAGGAGAATTGTTCTGAAAGACGTACTAACAGACAGACAATCTAATAGGGTCCCGTTTTATATTATAAACACCACCCTAAAAAAAGAAAAAGAAAAAAATAGAAATTTATACCAATCTTTATTGATAACAAATTAAAAATATGTATCATGTCGTTAACTTATTGTATTAAAAAGTTGAGGGTTCTTATCTAATGAAATCATCCACTGACTCTCTAAATTGGTTCCATGAACCCCATTTATCTAAAATAGTCATCCATTTAATAACTAAACGTGTTGCTTAACTTAAAGGATCTTACAGCTGGCACTTTCAACATGCCAAGGTTGTTGGATATTTTCATAATTTATTATATTAAATAGAAAAAAATACTCTCTTTCAGTTAGCCCCTATGTCTAAAAGGTTATTATCGACCACCTATTCTCCAGAAGGGAGGTATTGTTATCCCACCAAATCCCATCAATTGTGATTTTGATAATATTAATCATGTTAGGATTAGGTTCATGATGACGGGGGCTATATGCTTGTATAGGAGCACCGAGATTTCAATCAAACAACTGAACTGAGTGAGAATTATAATTATGTTTCTAATAACTATACACTATTCTACGCTTATTTTGCATTTGAGGATTTAATGGATTAGATAATAATCCATGGTGAAATTTGAAACAATTTCCCAGTATTATCATGGATTTTTGGCTTATACTTCTAGAACAACAAAAATGTAACGGGAATAACGCAACATATTCCAATCATTATATCAAGTAGTCCAACACAGAGAGCTCAAAAAAGTTATATTTTAGATTATCAATTTTCATTTGAGTGAGATATTGGCCAGTACAGACAATATTTATAATAATATGTACAAGCAATGCCAGGCGTGATTTCGGCACGCCCTCTGCAGCTTGGCCCTCCGGGCTGATGGCCCTGGCGGGCAGCGTCTCGAGACGGCCAAAAGTTTGTTTAAAATATAATTTTGTTTAACTGTATTTTAATTAAATATATTTAATTTAATCCAACTCTAATTTAAAGATATTTAAATTTCTTTCTATTTTAGGGTTTCGTTGTCACCAATAGCAAAATTTTTTTCCTCCTAAGAGTGATGCCAAAAACCCCTAGAAAGGCCAAAATTTTGGAAAACACTCCGAAACTGATATTATGTAAAATGTAGGGTATTCCACTGTTGCTAACAGTTGAATTTTTACCCCTAGGAGTGATGTCAAATGTCAAAACATCTTAAAAAGGCTGAGGTTTCGATAAGTTCAGTGGTTTAAGCTTGGGTCTATTTCATACATACGCACCAAGGATTATATATATATAGATAGATATTAAATTTAAAAGAACATTGATGTAAATATGGACATGGGTAGGGAGTATTTATTGCTCGGTGCTCAACAAATTGTAAAATAAAAAATAATAATGTAAATTTTAATTTGGAAATAAAAACATTTTGTTAAAAAAATAGATATCAAAAGACCCACGCCTAAGCCACTGAACGTATCGAAACCAAATTTTCACCATATGTTTGTTCTGTGCTCCATGTGGATTATCTATATTTTGGGCCAAATCCGACCATAAATACTATTTGCAGATATATCTATCTCGACCGCAGCGCCAACTATTGGGGCCAAAAATTACATAAACCAACCGGAGCACCAAACCAACATATAGTGTGAATATGGTTAAATACGTTCATTGGTTTAGGCGTGTATCTATTTCATACAAACGCATCAATAATTTTATATATATAGATGTATATATGTATATTATGTATTTGCATCAAGCAGAGGTCAACCTTATTGATTTCACATCTCCCTGAGTTAGGACATCTGAGTAAAAACAAACTAAAAACAAAATAACATGTAAACTAGTCTAATAAATTACTCATATACATTCAAGTTGCGTACTTGATTGGGCTCAGTCCTGTGGGGAGCTTGTCAAAATGACTTCGGACATTGCCGCTAGTGTTCGGACCTCAGTCAGCTCTGTTCTTTAACATGAGTGTTTTTTATAGTATAAATTAATATAGATAAATAGATAAGTTTGCTGCTTGTATATTTAGTACCTGGAACAGCGAGCTATGCTCGGTAATTTTTTGATTCAGTTAAAATCGATTTATTAATATTATTTTTAATTTTAAATTCAGGTAAAAGGGTCTATTTTTAATCGCAGCCAAAATAAAAAAAATTGAAATAAAACTTAATTTATATTTTTAGCAACTTTTACACCCTCTATGGCCATCACCAAGACCTATCACTGGGCACAAGGTTTTGAATGTAATTTCAATTAAAAATAATATTAATATACACCGGGATTCTTTCGTTGATCCTTTTAAATCCTGAAGAAGGAGCGACGATCCTTCGAATTGTCGGATTTTTTAAGAGAATGAAATTCATATTCTAATAAATTATTTTCTAGAAAAATACCTTTAATTAATTAAATTGGCAAATTCTGATATTTAATAATATTTGCAATGATCTATTAGTGGAATATAAAATAAAAAAATCAATTAATTTGATTAAAAGGAAATTAAAAAAATATAATTATAAATTTTTATCAAGACAACCACCTGTGAATAATTATTCGAATTAACAAAAAACCCATCAAAAAAAACTTAGCCGAAGATGAGATCGTGACAGATCGAATTGTCAACACAAAAACCCCCTAACCCGTGAATTTCATCCAAATCGTTAGAGCCGTTTTCGAGAAACCGATTATATATATATATACAAGAATTGCTCGTTTAATATAATAAGATTTGCATTGAGCAGAAGACATCCTCATTGATTTGTTCTTAAAAAAATCAACAATTCCACTACTCTTGGCAAAAAGAAAACCTTTGAATATTATTTTCTTGGGTAGTCTTTTGCACGATGATTTCTTTGTTTAATATTTTCAAATTTTACACCCTTACTCTACTTAACTTGAGGATTAAATTAAATTTCATGTGTAGAAGTGCAATATTCCAGTCTTGAAATGTTTCATGAAATTATTATTGCTAGTCGTTGTCTTTTCAATTATCTCTATTTACACAGCCAAATCGAGTGTTATGTTTTCTTTTTATCCATCTTTAAGCTTAAATAAAATTAATTTATGTATCATTTTTAATAATTTTATTTGAACATATTTGATTATGATTAATTAGCCCACCCGATATTATATTGCGTGTTTATAAAATATTAATGTGTATACTAAAGAGGGGGTGTGTATGGCTCGATAGCTATTATTCATCAGAGAAATAATGTTTATGGATTAAATAAATAATTAAATATAATAGATTGGACTCGAGTGCAAAATTAACCCTCTCTCCATAATGAATCTGCGTTTAGCATTTAGAATATTATTTGGAAACAATTCATGATATGCGAGTTATCTATTTTGCTGCAAGATGAAAACAAATAATTGAATTATAAACATAGAGATAGAGAAAGGCATTTTGCACATTAAAATTTTTTTTTCGACTAAAATATTTAAAAGCATTGATTTTCGAGCAATGTGACAACATCGCAAGAAAATAGCTATCATTTCAACGTGAAATAGACTATAAAAATAAAAGAAATAAAAAAATGCACTTGTAACGATTGAATATAGCGAATAAGAATTTGGAGTGCGGGAGAAACTCAGTAAGCACTTTGCAAATTTTGTTGATTTGGCAACTCAGACAACAGCTTGACCTAGAAAGCTAAAAAATAGAACAAGGGTGCAACATATAAATACAAAGTTTTTTCTTCAAATTTCAGTTCATTAGCTACAACCTTTCAATAGATTATATAATTAACTAGTGGGTGTTCTTGTTCAATCATTCAAGTAGGTTTGAAATCCCTTGGAGAATCGTATATATTATGTTTGAGTTAAATCCCGAAAGTTTGGTTTTTGTTGATTTGTCTATAGAACATTAACAAGAATAGTTAATTTTTTTTTAATTTCAAATTTTAATGGCAAGATTTAATATATATATTTTTGCATTTTCTTCATTTTCTAATTTAACTATCATAGTCACAATCAGTGGCAGTTGGTGACTTTTCAACCAGGGGATGGTGTCCAAAAAGTCATCATCATCATCATTGAGTATACAGTCCTAAGACTGGTTTGATGCAACAATCCGTCTCCACTCGACTCTGTCCCCCGCCAGCTGTTTAACCTCTCTAAATGTCTGGCATCCCATATCCCCAATTATTTGGTTGAAATATTCTAATCTGGGTCTTCCCCTTCCCCTTTTCTTTCCCACCTCCCCCTCCAAGATATCCCTAAGCAGTCCCCCATGTCTCAGTGTGTGCCCCATCATCTGACCTCTTCTCTTCTTCAGACTCTTCCACAAGGTTCTTCTTTCTCCGATTCTTCCAAGAACTTCTTCATTTGTAATTTTATCCATCCATTTGATATTCATCATTCTTCTGTAGCACCACATTTCGAAAGCCTCCAATCTCTTTCTCTCCGCTTTTCCAATTGTCCAGGTTTCACACCCGTACATGGCTATGCTCCATACATATGTCTTCAATAGCAACTTCCTGTTTGCTAAGCTGATTGAGGAGGAGCATAGTAGTTTTTGTTTTTGAATTAAACCCCATTTTTGCTTGGGCAATTCTTGATTTAATTTCGTTTTTGCTCCTCCCATCCCATGTTATTTTACTTCCTAGGTAGCGGAATTCCTTAACTCCTTCTAGGTTTTCTTGGTTAATTTTGATGCATTCCTGTCTCGTTTGTTCTTTTTTTGTACATACTAGGACCTTGGTTTTATTCTTGTTTATTTTCATTTTGATTTCTTCTATTAGGATTTGGTTAATTCCATTCAAGGCGTCCTCTAATTCTTTTTTATTGCTTCCTAGAAGGGCAATGTCATCGGCAAATCTTAACATAGCGATCTTTTGACCTTGGATTTCTATACCTGTATCAATTTTGTCTTTGAATTCTTTAATCGCTTCTTCTATGTATAAGTTGAAAATCATGGGTGACAGCACACATCCTTGTCTTACACCTTTTTTTATTTTGGCTTCTCTTTGTTCATCACCAATATTTATAATTGCCGTCTGGTTTTGATATAGATTGTAGATTAGTCTTCTCTCTCTGAATTTTATTCCCGCCTGTTTTAATATTTTAAACATAATTTCCCAATTGACGTTATCGAATGCTTTTTCTAGGTCTATGAATCCGATGTAGACAGATTCTTCCCTGATAAAAGCCCTTTCTATTATTAGTCTAAGAGAGAGAATTGCTTCTCGGGTGCCTCTGTTTCTTCTAAAGCCGAACTGGTCTTCCCCCAGATTTTCTTCAACTCTTTGTTCTATTCTTCTTTGGATTATTTTGGTTAGGATTTTGGAGGCATGTGAGGTTAGACTAATGGTCCTGAAATTTTCACATTTATCCGCGCCTGTCTTTTTGGGAAGTGTGACTATTTTGTTCTTTTCGAAATCTTTTGGGATGATTCCCAATTTATAGATTTTGCTAATTAGTTCAAAAAGTTTGTCACGTGCCTTTTCTCCAGAGTTCTTTAGGATTTCAGCTTGTATATTGTCTATTCCGGGTGCTCTATTATTTTTTAGTTCCTTCAAAGCTGTCTCGAATTCTGACCTGAGTATGGGGTCTCCTAATTCGTTTTCGTCCACAGATTCTTCTTCTTCTATTGGGTTCATTGTTTTTTCTTCTCCATAGAGTTCTTCTAGGTGTTCCTTCCATCTATTTGCCTGTTCGTTTTCGTTTAGAATAATGTGGCCTCCTTTATCTCTTATGTTCTTGCTTTTTGGCTTGTCTTCTTGAAAATTTCTTTTTATTGCCCTATAGGCTACATCAACTTTTCCCAATACTAGATTTTCGTTGACTTCTTTACATTTTTCTTGAATCATTTTTTCTTTTGCTTTTCTACATTCTCTTATAACTTTCCATCTTAATTTTTTATATGTTTCTTTCCCTTCTTCGTCTTTTCTGTTCTTAAATTTTCTTCGTTCGTCAATCAGTTGCAGTATTTCGTCTCTTACCCATGGCTTTTTAATTTCGTTTTTCTTTGATTGAAGGACTTCGTTGGCTGTTTCGGTCAGGCTTGATTTCATATCATTCCATTCTTGTTCGATTTCATCTTCTTTATTATTTGTGGGTGTTTTTTCTTCCAGTTTCTTATTCATTACATTTTCGAAGAGTTTTTGGGTTTCCTTATTTTTTAATTTAGATATATCCCAGTTTTTTCGCGACCGCCCCTTTTTTATTAGTTTTTTAAATTTTAGTTGGCATTTCATCGCAATTAGATTGTGATCACTAGATATATCAGCCCCAGGATAGCTTTTACAGTCCTTTAATTGATTTCTGAATCTTTGTTTGACTAATATGTAATCTATTTGAAATCTCCCCTTGTCTAACGGCATTTTCCACGTGTAGATCCTTCTTGGATGGTGTTGGAAGAGTGTGTTTGCTACTACTAGACTGTGCTTACTGCAAAATTCAATTAATCTTTCGCCCCTTTCATTCCTATTTCCTAGACCGTGTTCGCCCACCACTTTTCCTTCTTTGCCTTTTCCTACTCTTGCATTCCAATCCCCCATAATTATTAAATTTTCATCCCCTTTAACGTGCTTCATCAGGTTTTCAATTTGTTCGTACATTTCTTCTATATCTTGGTCCTTATATGATGTAGTAGGCATGTATACCTGGATTATCACAGTATCTTTCGGTTTCGAATCCACTGTAATCATAACAATCCTTTCGCTTACCTGTAGATAATTCTTTACCCTTTGCCCTATTTTTTTATTCATAATAATGCCCACTCCTGCCCTCCCATTCTGCCCCCCGTGTGAATGATTCTATGGCTGTTTTCGAACCAAAAATCTCCCTCTTCTGGATATCTCATTTCACTAATCCCAATAATGTCCAATTTGTGTCTATCCATTTCCCGCTTTAAATTCACTAGTTTATCGTCTCCCCTTAGCGTCTTAACATT
Organism: Forficula auricularia; assembly: GCA_024734495.1. NCBI lineage: Eukaryota > Metazoa > Arthropoda > Insecta > Dermaptera > Forficulidae > Forficula > Forficula auricularia. The sequence goes on from JALMQS010000074.1 coordinate 9,778,031, forward strand.
CCACGCTCCGACTCGTAGAAAGTCATTATTTATTTTTCCCTTTATGATGGTCTCTCCTCGGGTAGCCCCTTCCCGGAGATCCGAACGAGGGGCTAGTTTACCTCCGGAATTCTTTACTCGAAGAGAAATCGTCATGTTGCATATTCTCGGGATTTGTAATGTGGTGGTTTCCCGTTGCCTTCCACATGTTGAAGAGAAGAAAAATGAAAAAGGAAATCAACTCCTAGCCCTCGAAAACCTAATAGCGTCGGAGTCGGTAAAAAAAAAAAACAAGAGTTGGCCAAGGGAGGCCGTATAGGAGAGAGAAAAAGAGAAGCCTGACACAAGTAAGTGGAAGCAATGTCAGACTTAGCTCGGATAACCCCGTGGTCGCAATCCACGTACTCATCAGAAATGAGTTCTGATTTTTGAAATTTTATTTTAATCTTCCCTTTTTTTGCAAATTTCAGTGTTTCGTTATAAGAAAATCTTAAATCTCTCCTAATTCTATTATTATAAGCAAGCTATGACTTGTCTATAGCACTCTTAGTTATTTCCGATCTTATAATATATTGAGAGTTCTTAGAAATGGATTAGTCCAAAGATTCTCGAATCATCTTTATTTATTCCTTTTTGTATTATTTATATTTTAATAGTTCCTCACCGAGAACAATTTTTATCCGACTAAATCTCGTCTGGAGTTGTCTTTGACATGCTTGAACTGAAAGATATACCAGGCAGCGACCTTCTATTTGCACCCTTTTCGAAAATCAATCATTTGAATTGCCCCTTGAAACTATGCAACAATTTTATTTCATTTCTCAACAAAAAATGTTTTTTTAGAAATATTTGAAATAACGGATAATAATTTGTAAATTTAAAGATTCTCTTGAAATTTTGAAGTCGATATTTATGAAAATACTCTAAATGTTTGAAATTTTAGGGATGCGCCGCATCCACAGCATCCATGGACCGCACACCACTGGACACAATACATAAAAAAAACTAAAATAAAATCATTTTAGAAATTATATTGGAGTGTTTTCTAATTTTTATTTTGTGAAAAATAGATGAAAATTTTTCAAAAAATTGTAAAACAACTGGCAGAGTCGTTCTATCGCCTCATTATTTGAATTTAAAAACTAAGAAAGAAATAAGTCCAATTTAAACCTTAGATCTTGGTAGATATCTCTGTTTTTAATTTATCTAATGAGAAGCAGATAAAGTATTATAATTTATATTATATGTATATCAAAAAGATTCGACTACTGAGGGAGCGCCAAGCCTGCTTTCCAGGCAGTTGGCCTAACCCTAGAGACGAAATTCCTATATATATTATATTTATATTTATTCCCACCTTAAAAATTTTTACTCAAGGTATAGAAAGCTTGATTTTTAAAATTTAGCTAGAGACTGGAAATAATTTTTTATCTTGAGTCTGATTATTATAAATTTAATTCTAACGTTTGAATGTATTGTAATTTTTACTTTATTATTTTATAAAAAAAATAGATGGAATTTTTTCTAAATATTAGAAAACTACTCATGGAGAGGTCCAATCGCCTAATTATTTGAATTTAAGAACTATAAAAAAGAAAGAAGGCCAAACATAGATATTCACCAAGATCTAAGATTTTAATTAACCTTCTTTCTTAAATTAATTTTTTTATTTTTTTTATTTTATTTGTTATTGCAATGACATATAAGTTTAAGGGTAAAAGTATTGTGTTTCCAGGAGATAAAAGATCTCAAAGCCCACCACTCCAGAAATGTAAGTAACGCGAATGTGATTAGGATGGCTGTAAAAAGCCAACAGCACTCAGTGTTTTATGAGACTACTAAGCAGCTAAGATCTAAATGCAAACAACACCAAAATACTTAACATGACTAGCCATTCTACGCATATAAGATAAGGCTGTAATTTCAATTTCATAATAGTGTTATTTGTGTCATTTTTATTATTTTTGCAAAAAAACAAAACAAAACTAAAACAAATCATGAGCTCAAAATTAATAACATATCTTCGCTGATCTTATAAAAGCTCGTAATTCCTAAATTCATTGTTTGCCAGAAAACAAGAAAAACTATTTTAAACACGAATACTTACAAATAGAATGCAATATTTATTATTTGTCCGAAGAGTGAAATTAAATTGGAATAGAATAATAAGTTTTCAATAGACAGATGCGCCGTGAGAAGTTGACCGGTATAAACGTATAATACGTATTTGACCAAAAATCGGACTTACGATGTTTTGTAAGATCAACGACGATATGTATAAAGCTCTATTAGCTTTGGATTCTATGACTAACTTGTTTAATATAGAACCATTCAGTACACTGACGGCTAACTAAAACTTTAGCTTCTACCGAAGGGTGAACCGCGATTGGAATTATGTGGAATTAATTTGGAATTAATTAGATAATGCCCCTTCATCTATTGTCTTCTACTTGGAAATGAAAGTGGACGTGGAAGTAGGTGTACACGATTTTAGGTCGCGGTTCAGCCCTCGGCTTCCACATTAATTTGAATTTTTTTGAAATGTCTGAAACCTGAAGAATAATAATTTTCAAGCATGATTGTTTCTGTATGTTGGTCTCTGTGTCTATCTGAAGTAAGGTCTTAAAAAAACTTATTATTTCTGACTTTCTGAGTCCTAAATATGTGTCTTTCCAAACCAAAGAAATGTTTAAATTTTGGGCTGTCAAAAATCCCCTCTTAGTGAGTACTTAAGTCATGTAAAGAGGACCCGAGAACTAGAGTTGGGGGGGGGGGGGTCGAGCATTCACCAAATAAAATTGGAAAGTATGGTTTCCTGCACAAAGGGCCGAGATAAGATCTGAGTACTATTGTTTTTGACCAGACATTAAAACTTATTTTAAAAATAACTTTTTTTGGTTTACATAAAATTATTTTAACAAATATATCGTCAGCTTGGAGTGTAAAGCTGCTAACTCCATTTTTTACCATATATGACATATTAATACCGTTTGAAAGAAAAACAAATGCACCATCGTCCAAGTAAAACTGCTACTTAAAATTTCGATCGTAAATTGTAGAAAAAAATGTGAAAAATAGTTTTTTTCATAACAACAATATTAAATTTTTTTTGTTTTTTTTTCTCTCAGTAAAATTTCCTTGTTGTGAGTTAGCAGGTTTACTCTCTAAGGCGACCATATAATAAGAGGGGACTGACAATAAGATCCGACCCCGGGGTCCAGATAAGGTTTCGATGGCGTTGGTCATTTGAAAAATAGATAAGATAAGATAAGATAGGATAAGATAATAATTTATTGTTTAAAGCCAGTTTGGCTAATAAAATTTTGAAAAAATAGAATAAAAAACAAAAATACAACAATAAAACATTATAAAAATAAAGTAAATAAAACGAAAAACAAAAAATAAAAAATCTTATTTGAAATTTTTTTATTTTATCTATTCATTAACTATGAATGCCCAGATGCGGAGAGCCTCAACCACAAAGTGAAACAAAGTGAAACATATACAGCACTAATTTCAAATTCCTAGAATGAGAATTGCGTGAACACACTTTTTAGCAATTTTCAACCGCTTAGGAGTGAAGTTTTTAAAAATCCCTTCCTAAAAGGTGTGGTTAAGTCATGAAAAGTATACCATATACAGGATGTTGAGCACGAATTAGATTTTAAATATATAGGTTAAAGCTGTAGTGTGATGAGTAGATCGAACAAAGTTTTTGATATGTGTAGATTTCAAATAAATTAATCAAGAGTCAAAATAAATACCTTGTCCGTATAAGAATAATCACTTCGTATAAATAATTAAATTATATCAAATATTGGAAATATAATTATGTACATAAATTATTAATTGATAAAAGATTTCAATCAAGGCAAATCAAAATGTCAATAATTATATTCATTATTATCATATCTCCATCTAATATAAATTTCTAAAATGTAGTATTTTGAAAATATTGAATAAAAATAAATTAATTCGGTTGGGGTAAATATATATGATCTCGAGATTTATCATCTCAATAAATAAATTAGTCTGTTGGTTATTTTTTGTGTCAATTATACTTGGTCAACTCCGATTCATAATGTACTTCATTAATAATAAATATATTGTAATAAACATAGGTATTAAACTAGTCAATGTGGAAATAAATAATTTATAAAATTAATATAAAAATAACATTAAAATACGAGCTGATTTATTTATGAATAACAAATTCAAATCATATTGAATTATTTTTCCGTGTAAATTTTATTAAAATGAATTTAAAAATCATAAATAAAAAGAGATTTATTTAATCAAACAGCTTATAAGTTTAAAAAATAAATAAATTTTTATTTTTGGTATTACTTTTTAAAACAAGAAGAGAAGCTACTGGATAAGCTTGAATTCTTATTTGAAATGTAATATTTCAACATGTTCATGCCAGATAAATTCATTTCATTTGGAATTTGGAATTTTTTTTTCATCGGCAAATTTCGAGAAATTTAAAAGTTTTTTTTTCTCATTAAAAATTCTCCGATTTTGTTCGAATTCACTTGGTTTATTTTGTATTAAATGAGATTTAATTGTTAATTAGTTAATGAACTTTTTGTAAATGAATTTTATATGTACCTATGAGCAGTCCGAGGGGTGAACCGCGATTGGAATTAGGTGTACACCGTCTTTGGAATTATTTGGAATTACTTTGGAATTCATTAGATAATCTATTGTCACCTATTGTCTTCTATTTGGAAATGAAAGTGAAAGTGGAAGTAGGTGTACACGATTTTAGCTCGCGGTTCACCCTTCGGAGCTGTCTGAGCTCTGAGATTCTCTTTACTTTCTTCAGTAGGCCGGAGTCCTATACCTCAACGATAGTCATAAAGTGAGACCAGCAAACTATTGAAATCAACAATTTACTCTGTAGGCTGTAGTCCACTGGTCAATGGTATAAATTGTAAGGACTACATCCTAGAGTCCTAGATGGTAATAGGCAGCAATTGTATATAGATTTTATAAATAAATAAGATTATAATATTGTCTAAATGGACTATGTTCCCGAGTACAATAAATAAAAAAAAAAAAAGAAGATTATAATAAATAAGATTGAAGTAATTTTTAGAGACGGGCTGATAAGTGAATTGAGTCGATATTGATGAGGCAGTCCAAAAAAAGAAGACAATTTAGACTATCTGTTTATTCATAAACCGATATGATTAATCGAATGTTTTCTACATTTGATTCAATCGCGAATCAAATGTAGGGAATTTTTGTCAAATATTGAGTGACAATAACATCTGAACTTATATATTTCTAACTTGAAATAATGATATTAAATAAATTTATAATTTTTCTTATTAATATATCAAAGAATACTTGATATATCAACGATAATTATTTTGACCGCGCTTATTTTTTATTAAACAAAAAAAATGTATATATGTAGATATTATTTATAATTATTATTATTCAGTTCCATTATCAGAATTAGATGTAACAAATCAGAGAAAAAAAGGAACAATTAAACATTGTGTTAAAACTTGCGACCAATTGCAATTTTTCGCCAATTTATTGTCAGCTTCATCAGGCTCTATATAAAAATAAAAACAATTGAATCATTCACAATCATGAAAATCAACCCAGACATAATATAATAACCTTGATCAAATTTTCAAAACACTTTGTCATTTGATTATTTTCTTATTAATTAGAATATATATATATATATATATATATAACAATATGAACACATTTATACAACACCATTGATTATCTAGAGTAGCAATGGATTCAAACCGACCATCTGTACACCTTCGACTGATTCAAAAGGTTTTATTTAAAAGAGAACTCAGTGAAATGATACATATATATCTAAATGACTCTCAAAGAGAAACAAAGAGGTTGTCTTCTGCTTGATGCAAATAAACATACACACATATATATCGAAATTATGTATTTGTATATATTATTTATTTGTTTGAGACTATAGTTTCGAAGACTTGATCTTCATCATCAGTCTTTTTAATTATAAATATTATTTTTCATGGAGTCAATACCGTATGGATATTGAAAATTTTCGATCTTCACTTAGCTGGGAGCCAGTTAAAATTAAAATCAACTTCCAGGTCACATTCATATTTAAACATATGTATCCCTTTTTGTTACAAAGAACAGACGGACAATAGAAGGGGGGGGGGGGGGGGTTGGTTTTTCCTTTTTTTTCTTTTCTTTTATCTAAAATTGTTTGTTTTGACAGAAAACATACTAAGCAAATTGATATTGATAACTCCAATTTTCCGTTCAAACAAAGGTCTGAATTTTTTTTTCTCTGATTTCTAAAATCTCTGAAGTGTTCGCTTAATCGAATTTTCAGATTCCTCTCTGTTTTTCCTACATAGATCGCGTCACAATCTGTGCATTTCAAGCTATAAACTCCTTCTTTTTCTATATTGGGCAATTTGTCCTTTTTATTTGAACCTAATTCTTTCCCTAGAGTAATTGGTGTTTTAAATATTGTGTTGAATCCTAATTTTGTCATTTTCTGTTTTAATTTTTCCGAAATTTGTCCATAATATGGGAGAACTATCAAGAAGAGGACAACCTCCTTGTTTCTCTTTGTGAATCAACAACTCTGCTACTCTCGGCAAAACAAAAACTTTTCAACTAAATGAGTCTATTAATTTCAGAACGGACACGATTAATCTAAGCTGTATATATAATAATTTATTGAATAAATAAGGTCGATAAAAATAATAAAAAGGATTTTCCAATAGTGAGTAGGTGTGAAAAACAGGTTATTGTCAATTGAAAATAGAATGGAATGTTTTTTAAAAATAGCCTAATGAGATAGATGTTGATTTGAATTTGAAGTACTGTATTCTGCTGAATCCATATAAATGAGTTTAATTTTAAATGTTAATTTTAGATTAAATATTATAATGTATTGATAAGAGTAATTTTTGTATTTTTTAAATCTTCGAAGGTGTACAGTTGGTCCTGGTTGAATCCATTGCTACTCTAAATAATCAATAGTGTTGTTTAAATCAGTGTTTTCATATTGGTATATATATATATATTCTAATTAGTAAGAAAAGAAATGACGAAGTGTTTTAAAAATTTGATCAATGTAATTATATACTATTATATTATGTCTGGGTTGATTTTGATGATTGTAAATGATTCATTTGTATTTATTCTTTGTATAGAGACTGATGAAGCCACAATAAATTAGCGAAACATTGCAATTGGTCGCAAGTTTTAGCACGGTGTTTAATTATTTCTTTTTTCCTCTGATTTGTCACATCTAATATTAATTATGTTTAAAAAAAAATAAAAATTGTGATGATTTTGATTGTAATAATGGCCAAATTCCATTTTAATTTATTACAGACCCTGAAGAAGAGGGAAATAAGCCTCTGAATCGTCGGCTTATGAATAAAAAGATAGTCTAAATTATCTTCTTTTTTTGGACTGCCTCATCAATATCCACTCAATTATAATAAATGTTTAATAATTTGAAAAACCAATCTATCCTCCAGACTGGATAAAAAAAAATATAGCGCCGCCTGGTAGACTAGGTTATGCATTCGTATGGCATATTCTGATTAGTGGGTTGCGTCCTCAGGCGCTGAATATTAAAACCTTAGCTTTTGAAATTTTTATTTATTTTTTTTATTTTTATTAAACTATTTTATTATTAATCTTCCAAGATAAATTTATTATTATTATTGTCAAATAGAGAAAATATTATATAATTGAAATATATTATATTAGGAGGCATAGTTAAGTGTTGTGTCCATTGTCATCTCTGGTGTAGTGCCCAGTGCCAACAATACACAATATTGACTGGTATGGGATCCTGTAAATTTAAATTATTGCTCTCATGTTCTATCCAGGTTTCACTTTATCACCACTGTTAAAATGAATGTAACTGAGGATATGTCTTCTGGCCTAGCGAGCTATAGCAATATAAGTCCTAGACCCTTTAATCGATTTATACGAAATTTCGCATATGCACCCTATATGACCTTATGAAAATGACTCACTATATGAAATTCATAGTGACCAAAAAAAGGAGGGGGGTTAACATTTTTTTCTTTTTTCAAACAAAAATAAAAAAACCCTGATATTTCTAATAAAATAAGTCTCACCAGTCTGGACTAAACTCAACTAAATTTCAAATTTAGGGAACGCGGTGTTGGTTTATAGTGAAACATTGTTAAAATTAAATTAGGTTGGAGTTGGTGGTGTTTCACAAGGAGAAAAATTAAAATACAAAGATTTTTTTAGTTTACTCTATATATTTCGAGCTCTTAACTCAACCTCAGAACCTCAGAACACTATAACCATGAATAAGCGATAATAACAATTACCCCCGACACTTGATCGACAATATTCAGAAAAAGGTAATTTATAAAATAACAGCCCCCTTTTATATTCCATCATCCCAACAATAGAAAAAAACTTTAAAAACTTTATTTCCATTCTCCACTCAGCTACCCTATAGCTAATATGTTTCGCAAACTTAATATCACCCCCGCATTCTATAACAGGAACAACCTTTCATCCATATTGGTTAACAATAAAATCGATATAATTAAACCAATAACAATGAGTTGTGTATATAAATTGCAATGTAATGACTGTCAATCGTTTTATATCGGGAATACAGGTAGATCTTTCAATCAACGCCAACATATGAGATCTCTTCGCAATCTACAGGTGAATAGTGTGAACCCAAATGCCCCCTCTTAGTTATACCTCGGCTTTTGCAGATCATTTGTTTGACCACAACCATTCACCTTCATCGACCAACCCCTCCCTTTACATTTCATTTCCAAAAGTCAGGAAATTGGATTTATTGGAGTCAGCTGAAATTAAAAAGGCCATACACCTTAATCAAAACATCTTGAACAATCAAACAGACATCAAAACTTCACCAATAATTGACATCTTAATCAATGATATTTCATTTGAATTGGAGTGCGATGAGAGTGTATGGTGGGTTTATTTTTTAATTTTTATTTATTTTTTTAAATAGAAAATGAGAGATTAAATTTTCGCTATGCACCCTCATTGCATTCTATAGTTTATTGCCTTCCTTTATTACATACATAATTTTCGGCAACTTTCAAGTATAAATATATTTTCTTTGTCCCAACCCTTTGTCCCTACATCTGTTCATTCGGCTTTCTAAAGCCATTCCATCCTTCTGATAATTCTTTCATATTTACACTAAGTCATAAATAACTGTCCATCATATTAAAATTAAAATAAATTCTGTTCAAAATATCATGTTATCTTTAGTCAATGTTCTCCTGACGATGAGTTAAGAGCTCGAAATATATAGAGTAAACTAAAAAAATCTTTTGTATTTTAATTTTTCTCCTTGTGAAACACCACCAACTCCAACCTAATTTAATTTTAACAATGTTTCACTATAAACCAACACCGCGTTCCCTAAATTTTACAGATGAATTTTGTTCAGATATTCAATAATAAATTTTATTTAGAATGTTTATATGTTAACATTAAATGAAAGCGAAAGTTGAAACTTTTATCCGGCACATTGCACCAACATATTACATACATATTTAATTATAATTAAGAAACTCTTCTTACCATTGTTATAAAAAACTAAACCAACATTAAACAATAACTAATACATTTTTTAAGAAAATTTTAATTCATAGTTACAACACAGTTTCTGAGATAATAATTAATAAATAATTTGTTAATGAAAAATTTACACTAAAAACAAAGCATGTATTTAACTTAATAAGTGGATTAACTTTAGTACTTTTTTGACGTTTTTTCGCTTCAGCCATTGTCGCAACAGCTTTTAATCGTTTATTAAGAACTATTTTTTTTAATAAATCGACCTTGATAATATATTTTATCTGTCATTTCTATGATAAAAAATTCAAGATCGGGCAATGTTGCCAGATTTGTCAAACGAAGCACGTGATTGGCTAGTAGTGGTACATAAGCAGCAAAAAGTTTTGGGATTATGAATTATGAATCCTTATTGTCTGTATTATATACTCTACCATTAACTTTTTGCTAGTGACATTTATGCTTGAATCCAAATAAACAGATAGAAAACAAATCAAGGTTGAAAATGATTTTCTTCGCGTTTTAGACATTTTTAAACATAATTAACCCCCCTCCCCCGTCTTATTGTATTCATCATCATCATCATCATCGAGTATAGTCCTAAGACTGGTTTGACGCAACCACCCGCCTCCACTTAACTCTATCCCATGACAACTTTTTCACTCTAAAAGTTTCAAATCCCATATCTTTTATATTACCTATCTGGCGGGGGGAAATACTCAAAACTAGATCTTCTCCTTTCCATTTTCTTTTCCACTCCATTTTCCAAAACATTCTTTAGCAATCCTCTATTTCTCAAGGTGTGGCCAATCATTTTAGGTTTAGGCGAGGGGTGAACCGCGACCTAATATCGTGTACACCTACTTCCACTTTCATTTTAAAGTAGAAAACAATAGATGAAGGGGCATTATCTAATGAATTCCAAAATAATTCCACATAATTCCAAAGACGTGTACACCTAATTCCAATCGCGGTCCACCCCTCGGGTTTAGGCTCTTTTCTTCCACAATACTTTATTTTCTCTAATTTTTTCAAGAATTCTATCCACCCAATTTTTAGCCTTCTTTTGTAATATGGCATTTCGAAGCCTTCTAATCTCTTCTTCTCTAATCGTCGAGTTTCACTTGAATACCTGGCGATGCTCCATTCATGTCTTCATCAACATCTTTCTAAATTGATTGAAGAGGAGAATAATAATTTTTGAATTGAATTAACCCAGATTTTAGCTTGAGCAATTCTGGATTTCTTATTACATCTCACGTGATTCACTTTTATAGCGGAATTCCATAACTTCTTCCAGAATTATTTACTGCCAAATAAATCAAGTTTGGCGGTCCGCTAAGAAAGCCAGAAAAATTGTTTCTGACTTTTTGGTGTTTCTAATATTTTTTGCCATTTTCTTGAATAAGTATTGAGAGTGAATACTTTTCGTGAGATTTCCCGGAAGAGTTTCACAAAGGTTGCATTGTTTGAGTGAAGTCTTGTGGGGCTTTGTTCCTTGTTGAGGGCCTGTTGGCTTTCTCGCCCAATCCATCATCTCTCGATTATTCAAATATCTTTTTAATTTCTCTCCACTCTTAAATAAATAGAATTTTTTTTAATAGAAATTACATATTTACGACGCACTGGAAGAATGAAAAAATTGTTTTCGTCTGCAAATGAATTGCTTGCTTGGTTATTTGTTTATTCAACGACTGACTATTTACGATTGATCATTCTTTCTTCCTTTCATTTTTTCTTTCTTGAAGAGCTCAACTTAATGATCACTTCCCATTCAATTAAGCTTTCATTTGTATCTGTCCAAATGCAAGTTTGTTATTGGAAAAATTAATTCCTTAAAAGAGATTTAAAATAAATAAAAGAAAATAAATATGACAAAAGCTAATTGCTCAATCAAAATAAAATAAAAACGATATTCATTCCAATATTTCATATAAAATATATAAAAGAGTACAAATATGATCTAAATATCTTCAATGAACGACAAGGTGGAATTTAAAAATAAATAAATACAATTCTTTTGAAAAATAAATTAAAAGCAAATAAGTAAATAAACAGAATTTACCAGCATGAAATAGATACATATTAAACAAACACCAGACTTGTTTAGACAGTCAACAAAATCTTTTTAGCCTCCGAATAGTCCTTGAACTGAGAAACGCTCATCAAATAAACCAGACAAAATAATAAAATTAGAATACTATTTTTTTCTTTTATACTTGTTTAATCCCAATTATGAGTAGGTGTTTGTTTATTGTGATTTATAAATAAATTTACAAGTATACAAGTAAATATTAGAAAGTTCGCATATAAAGAAGCTTTGATGTTAATGATGTTTTGAAGAGAGTAGATTTCCTCAAATTTATCTAAGATATTATAGATAGGCTCATATGTCAGAAGGGTCATCGACCGATTTAGGAATTGAGCATTAGTGAGAATAAGTTGGCAGAAAAAAATAAAAAGCCGACCAAGTGTTAATTGGACTGCATATCGAGGGATCCGTAACTTATAACTAGAATACTTGAGATATCAAATTCGTTCTTATTTGGAGATGATGATGAGAGAATGAGATAATTTGTGAATTTTTTTTTATTTTTTTATAATTTTAAGTTGATCTATTTCTAAACATAAAAAGGTACAAAAATCTCTTAAAAATAACCAGTTATGTTCTCTCTAACACGGTCATTGCAAAGCAAAATAAAGATAAAAACTAAATCCTATTTAAAGAGTTTTTTTACGGGAATAGCTCACACCTCATAATAAAAAATATTTTTTATTTTTAACACTACATAAAACATATTATGCGCCAGGGGCAAATTACTCTGTTCGACAAAAATTTCTCCCCGTAAACTTAACAATGGATTCGAGTAGAGTTTTAAAAGCTGATTATCATGCAATTTCCCGATTTTTTACACGTCAGAGTTTTGAGATATTACCGGCCAGAAAGACGAAAAAGGCCATTTTGACCTATTTTCGAATCCCATTAGATATTAAACAGCAATATTTGAAATCAAAATGTTTTGTTGACGTAATAGAAAACAGCTTCCTCTTTGATTTTCAAATTACCAATTGTTTTTAGCTCAATTAGAACTCGAGTTATAAATAAAAAAACTAAAACTACATGACTATAAAGGATAATAAACATAGATAAAAACATAAGGTCTTAGTTTTTTAGTTATAACTCGAGTTCTAATTGAGCTAAAAACAAGTGGTAATTTGAAAATCAAAGAGGAAGCTGTTTTCTATTACGTCAATAGAAATATTTTGATTTAAAATATTGCTGTTTAATATTTAATGGGACTCGAAAATAGGTCAAAATGGCCCTTTTCGTCATTTTGACCGATAATATCTCAAAACTCTGACCTGTTGTAAAAAATCGAAATTGCATGAAAATCCGCGTATAAAACTCTACTGGAACCCATTGTTAGATTTACGGGGACAAATTTTTGTTTAATTTTTGTCGAGCAGTGTTATCTTCGCTACGCCACTGGTTAAGAGTCAAAATTTGACCCTATGATTTTATTCGGCAAACAGACAGACTGACGAGCCAAATTAAATAAAAGCAAATAAAAATATATATCAAAATCATTTATTTTTATCATCTACAAACTGGTAGGGTAATGTCTCCAGGGATTGGAACCCAACGTTAAACAATCTTTAATTAATTTCCAAAGACAACAATGCCTGGTACAAACTGAAAAATTCACCTTTGAAATAGCACTTAGTTCAATCAAATAGGCAAAGCGTGTGAATTGGAGTGGCATGCAAGCGAGACTAGAGGTCGAAGGGCGTTAATAGGGACATAGGGACGTAGGGACGTAGCATAGGGCCGTTGCTCAGGAGCATTCCATTTAGGGAAGCCCTAACCCTTGGGCCACGTCTCGATTAATAATGAAAAAGCTACAGACTAGCAGAGCACGGTCACATCCCCAGGGAACTGAAGGGTTGCAACCCTTGCAGGTACCACGCAGGTCCTCGAGGCCAAATTCGGGGCTTCCAGCGGTGTTAGCCTACACCAGTAGTTAACATCGAGACAACCATTAATGAACTTTCATAATCCAACGGCAATTTAATCGAAAGGAGATCGAAGATAGAACAGTATGGTAATAAACATTTCAATCAAACTAATTAACTAAAGCTATTAATTATTTTACTCGATTCGCCCGAGAGGGCAAGCGAAACCTGCCTGCCGGGCTGCCCTAGTATTAAAGTAGTAGTGTCATTCCTAAATTTTTTTTGTTCATTCTAAAATAAAGTAAAGAAAACTTTGAAATTTTTTTTAGAAACTTTAATATAAAATATGTTCCACCAAGAACCCACACCATTCTCCCTTAACAAAATTTGCTCATTCTGTTTAAAAATGTCTGAAATGTGAAAATAATTTTTAGCAATGTTCTCTTTTATGTTTTTGGTTCATGTGTCTGCGTCTGGATTCAGATACCCAAAATAATTCAAAAACGGAAAGTGGAAAGTTCATACTTAAGCTAAAATGTTTGTATTTTGAACCTTTGGGCTTTCTAGCTTAGAACCCGTTCAAAAATGGAGAAAACATAATTTTCTCGGGTTCAACTCCTGAGAGGACGAGGCCCTCTGATATCCATTATAAAATTATTCTATTAAAATTTTAGTTTAGAGACCTTAAATATAAATTCTTATCTTAATAATTTTCTCATTGTCTTTATTGAGTTTTTAAGGCCATGTCTTAATATGGGTATAAAAGAGCGTTCCGATTCTTGAAAAAGTTTTCACTTTTTCCTCCATTTTTTTAATTTACTCATTTTTGTTTAGAAATGCTAAGTCACAAATTTTTTTAATAAAAAAATGGAAAATGTATTTTTCAAAATATTTAGGATAGTAAAATCTTTATTATATGTTGTTCATAGCTAGATAATAAATTTTTTTCACAAATTCAGGTCAGGAGGTTGGTTTATAATTCATGTTAAGTATAAAAAATTTTTTTTATTTAGAATTGAATTAAAACAAAATAGCCTAATAATTCTATTTAATGCATTCCTCGTCAAAATAATTATCCGATTATAATTTTATTGGGATTTATGATTTCGTGGGAAATGATTACATAGAACTTGTAAATTTCAAGTTTATATCTTATTTAATCTACGAGCTACATATCTCTGATGATAAACTGACGAAGAGAAGAGACTAATAATATGTTTTCATTTTACTTTTGTACGGAACCCTAAAAATTGAACTCGAATTGATTTTATTGAAATGAAAAGAGTTCAAAAAGGAGATATCATTCCAATACTTCAATTATTCTAAATAAGTTGTTGTAAATTTTAAGGTGAATGATAGGGAGAATTAGTTAAATCCAATTTTAATTACAAGCTTGTGTTCTTTTTCTCTTTAACTTTCTTTGAATTTAATTGTTTTTAACGAATGTACAAAAACAGATCAATAGCTTTCTGTTTCGAAAACAACCTTACGTATTATGACTTATTAGGGTATATAAATGAGACATATTTTTTTAGATTTTTTTTCATTACTCAGAAATGTATTTTTTTTTTTTATAAAAAACAAAAACAAAACAATCAAGTTGTCCTCTACTTCAGTGGTTCTTAATCTTTTATTAGTCGCGACCTCTTTAAAATACTAAAATATTTTCGCGCCAGTACCTCCCCCATCATTAGTTACATACTCTTAATTACTCGTAAAAAAAACTCTAAATGTAACAATAATTCCTAAATAAATCAAAAAGCAGAACTAAACATAACATTTATATATGTATATTTTCTTTAAAGAATCCAAAAATGAGAGGTAAGGGGGGAGGGACCCTTTGCATCACTTCATCATTTTTGGAGTGGTTTATAAATTTAATTTTTGGGTGAGATATAAAAATAAATATTATATTCGAGCTCTGTATATAATATAATATTAGAATAAATTAAAATTTCTTTAAAAGTAAAACTTTATTTTCTTAAAAAAAATCCGAAAATGAGAGGTAAGGAGGGACCCTTTGCATCACTTCACCATCTTTGGAAGGGTTCGTAAATTTAATTTTTAGGAGAGATATAAAAATAAATATTATATTAAGCTCTCTATAAAATATACTAGTAGAATCAATTTAAATTTCTTCAAAAGTAAAACTATATTTTTCTTAAGAAGAGGGTCTACCTAAAATAGAAAAACATAGTAAAAAAAGTGTGGGAATCTATGTGCTACATCAATAAGAGAAGTTTGACTCTTGTATCCGGCTCGAAGGACCATGTATAAAATTGTAAATTTCCTAGATCATATCATGTATAATTTTTCATGTATAAATATGATAATGAACTTAGGATAATGGTGTGGACTGTATTTCTTTAATTAAGATAAAGGAAGGTGTATTTTCTCCTTCTTCAATAAATAAAAGCAAAGATTTTTTGATATGATATTAACAATGGTTTTAATGATAAAAATAATGGTTTTTTGTACATACGAATGAAATTTGATACAATGGGGATGGCGTGGCGTAAATGCAGACTTCTTGTGGCAATTTCGTTTCACTTTGGTTTTTTATCCGACGATGAGATATGGGATGATTCAAGTTTGGTTTTTTGTCCTTCTACACTCAATTCAAATATAATCAAAATTCTGCTGATGCAGTTATACAAAACATTCACCTCAATTCAATCTGCTAACGCAGTCAACCATCAAACTTTCAACTTCTCAAACAGAGACTCAATTTCAACTATTCGTTTCAATGAATCTATTAAGACTCGTTTCAACTACTCATTTCAACTACTCATTTCAACTCACATCATCAATGAATCAATTAAGACTGACTGGCTGGCAAGCAACTCACCCACGAGCTGATCCAGCCAGTTTCTCTTTTATCCCCTTAGAGGGCATCACTCGTCAAACTATCAATTCTAATTTATACATAATTCCCCCCAAAGACTCGCTAGGGAGTTTACCTGTGAGTCTTTGCTAGATTGACCCCAAATTAGTTTTAAATTCCCACCAATTCATGGCCAACCCAAAAAAGGGGAACCTCTTTTAAGAAACCCTTATGGGCCCAATAAATAATTAATCCCTTCATGCATACAGTAAAAGGTGTGAAGGAGGGCGTAAATCTCCCTCAAACCTCGTTCCGATGAGCAAAGAGATTTCAAACCAACTCAAAGTGAATTAACATAGTGAAAATTCACACTCTTAATAAAAAATATTATTATTATTTATCAATAAATAAAATTTAATAATGGTTAAAATAAAACCTTAATTAATTAGAATTATTATCCCAGGTTGGAAATTACAGGCTACTCAATTGGTAAAGGAGCTATTTGTGTAATGGCTCTTCATTTCAAAAAAACAAATAAATCTAAATTTTGAAAAACTTTTCAACGAACTAAAGCATACCTTTTAAAAAGCTCTAAATGCCAAAAAATTGAAATTTAATAATTTTAAACAAAACCAAAAATTATTATTAATTTTATATAATATTTATTTTAACTCAAATTTAATATAAGTAACTAATTTTTTAAAGAGAAAAGAGAAGAGGGAGTCTGACATGAGAAATGGGAAGAAATGTCAGACCCAGCTAGGGACCCCGTGGGCGCCAGCCACGTACTAACAAATTGTCAGCTCCCTGAGGGTTTAACTATCAACAGCTATCAACAACTCTATCAAAATCAATCATCAACTATCAAAATCAATCTGCTTGCTAAGCAGTCAATCATCAAATCTACTGGCTGGCGAGCTCAGCTCCGGCCAGTTCCCAAAACACTCCCTTTTTTTAAAGAGAAGAGAAGAGGGAGTCTGACATGAGAAATGAGAAGAAATGTCAGACCCAGCTAAAGGGACCCGCGGGCAGCCAGCCGCGTACTGACACGTTGTCAGCTCCCGCCGAGGGTGGTCCCTGCTTCAACTATTAACTTTTCTATTCGACCTAAAGGTCAATCAAACGGAGGGGTAGGCATAAATATAAATACTAATTTTGCTATAAATTCTCATCACTTAAAATTTGTTATATCGCTTTCTATTATTTTTGTTTTAAACATCAAAAAAAATCAAAATGTTGTAATCTATAATTTTTATTTATTTAATATCAGGGAGGAAGAGGAAGGCGATAGAACTCTTAGAAATGTCATTGTGAAGCCTAACCTGGTGCTGATTCAATAAAAATTGATTTTCTATTTCTTCAAGAATTTGGATCTTTTGTAAAATAATTTTACATTTCGGGACCTTTGATCTTTTTTGTAATTTTTATATTTCTTACCTAAAAGCATCGGTAGCTACATGATCACAGATGTTAAGCATCAATATTCTTAAAACCGGTTGTATGTCGCAAAGTAAATGCTTTTTTACCACTAACCAAGGGTAGATGGTAAATGGAGGGGCTGGGATGGCCAATCAGATGACAGGAACTTTCAGTGCCTGTCATCTGATTGGCCATCCCAGCCCCTCCATTTACCATCTACCATTGGTTAGTGGTAAAAAGCATTTACTTTGCGACATCAACCTTTAACGGTTGACCATGTATCTTTTATCTATGGTTGACCACTTTCAATTCTGTGCGGTGTTAGCACATTAGCCGCTGTTCCAATTTTAGTTTTGTATCTACATTTCTTAGAGTTGATTAAGGAGAACTGAGAAGAACTAGTGTTTACCTGCAAATGCAACGATTAAATCTCTAAAGGGTATATCGCATCACCAGTACAGATAGAAAGAAGCTGGCCAATATCTTTGTTTGAAAAACACACAAACACATTCATACATGGCTTTCTTTTCATTTTCAAACCTTATACTACCTCATCTTAAATTATACAAGGGCCATATTTGTTTGTCCCGAATTTCGCCTGGGCTCGTGGCGGATCATAGGGTAAGCGAAATGAGCGGCTGCGGAAGGCCCCGTACTTGTAAGGCCGATTGTGTTTAAGTGTTTGCTTAAACATTGTTTTATAACACTTGTATTCAATTGTAGAAACGTAACAACAACTAGATTTTTTTCAATTCACTTCTAAATAAGGATTGTTTGTTTCAACAATCCAACTGAACTAATTTATAATATATTTTATGAAAAATTATTTGAGAAAAAAATAAATGTTTTGTTAATAAGTACCAAAATTTGGATATAATCGTTCATGGTTCAGAATTTTTTTTATTTTTTGTTTAATTGATTTTGAAGGCCCCGTTATTTTACCGCTTAGGGCCCCCACTTGACTTGATCCGCCACTGCCTGGGCTTACTTTTGGAGTGTTATATATATAAAAAATAAAATACTAATAGAATTTAAAATAAACGAAACATTTATAACTTTTTTTTTTTTTTTTACTAAAAATAATATTTGAAATGATACGAGTGAAAAAATAACATAAAATTCTGGTTAGAAAAATTGACAATATGAACAGCGCAGTTGATCATTGGAATGGAACGGAAAAAGCGATGATGATAAAAATCCAAATACCATGTCGTTAAAATGAATAGGACAGCTGACGCTTAACTGCGGAAACAAACTCGTCTGACAATTCAATATTTACTCTTTCGTGATCCATTTGACGATTTTGATGTTTTTTAACTTTCCGGCATGTTTTTTTTTTTTTACTTTACCCTACATAATAAGGGAAAGTATTATATTGTATTAAAAAACCCTGAATGATGTAAAAATAATACATTACTAAGAATTTATGAGCTGAATCAAAGATTTTATTAGATATGTTTAAATCTTTTAGAAAGCATTGCCCCCTCGGGAGTCAAACCTAAGTGCCAAACTCGCATTATGGTCAGTTGGCTTAACCCTAGAAACGAAATATTTCCTACCTCATCCCCCGCTAAGGCGGTTACTTTGCCCCAGACAAAAAGACAAATTGCCGCCCATTAAGAATATATCTACTCTTATTAAACGAGCAAAAATTGTATATTTATTTATTTATTTAGTATATTGGTTCTATTTTGAAAACGGCCCTACACGATTTTGATGAAACAAAATCTATTAACAAGTTTTGAGGATGAAAAAACGATCTGGCTAGGTCTGGACCTCATCAAAATTCATCTTAATTGATTTTTTCTTAATTAAAGTAATTATTGATAGATGAAAATCTCAATAAAAAAAATGACTCGCCGGATTCCAGATTAGAACTTGAGACCTCTTGCATCAGAGGCAAACACTTTACCACTGGACTATAGAACTATTTTAAATATCTTTGCTTTTTACTTTTACTAAAATGAATATTTTTGAATTAGACTTTATTATAAGTGTGGAAATAATTGAATATATTATATATAGCTATGTATTTAATAAATAGAATTCATTGAATAAATTGCGGCGAGGCAAATTTGAAATATGTATAATTGAATTAAGCTGAAAGAAAGACAACAATTAATTTTAAATCCAGAAACATTAAATATATTAATAATTATTCCTTGGCCACCCCCCCTCCACTCTTCTAATTAAAATTAAATATTCAATTCTCTTTTCTCCGGGCAATTATCCTTGAAATTGTCTTCCCGAGACGCACATATTTTTTTTAATTTTATGTTTTTATTTCAGATCCTACTACTGATTATTTTTTTTTAATTTGTCCAATGCGAAGCATGGGGGAAAGTATTGCAATCGGTCTGGCGGCAAGCGCGACTTCAAAGGGTCCTCAGGTAAAGACTACGGAACCCATGGACTCAATTAAGGTCACAAATTGAAGTATTCAATTAGATTGAATTTTAGCACGTGACGGTTTTGCTAAAAATTACCTGGGATCTAGCCGAGAGGCCAAAAAGTGCCATTTTTTTGGAAGTGCGTGGGGATGGATGGATGGACTGTGTGTTATCGTTTTTTTCGTCCACGAATTTTTCCACACCGTTGCACCGATTGAATTGAAATTGAAAACCTACCAGTATTTTAACAAAATGAAGCGCTGATTAGTTTTTTGGTACATATCGGTCCACAAACATTAGTACTTTATTTCAGTACTTTTTTAGTTTTTTCTAAATATCTTGAAAATGACTTAACCAATTTTGATGAAATTTAATATCCTAATTAAGTACCTTGGGGACCACAAAAAATGTTAATTAAAGTTTTTAGTAAAATTTATATTTTAAAGTACTTTACTTTAGGATAATGTAGTACTTTTTTAATTTTTTATTTTATATTCCTTAAAAATTTATTAATTTGATCGTTTTAACATAGCTCTTACATTCAACCTAACTTAAGTACGGAGAAATGGTTAAATTTTCGAATAGTTTATTTTTTGTTAAGTATTCGTGTTTAAAAAAGTCTTCAAAACGAAGAAAAATCAATTTTCTGCATGTCTGTCAGGAACACATTTTTCCGAAATGCAATATTTTGAGATTTTTATATACTTACATATATACATATATTGTGTAGTAATGGAAATAAAATTCCATAAATATACAAGGAGCGGCAGGTGTTTAGTAAAGTCACGAGGTGTGTTTAAGTCACGTTAGATATTTTTCTTTATACTTTTTCCCCTCGTTCTTAAATTTGTTGATTAGATTATTTGCACCTTTCACCCCATGGCCAGATGTTTTAAGGGTGGCAATGTGGAATAAATACATAATAAATAAAATACAGTTTTCTAAATACATGAATATATGTATAAGCAGTGTAAATATGCTTTACTATCTAGAATAAATCGGTTTCCAAAGATATCTTAAAAAATCCTCTACTCGTAGCCTAGAAAAGAGTAGTTATTCATATTGAATTGAAAAGATTTTATTTGCAGAAAGTAGCAGAGAAGGAATTATTCTTGAGGTTCTCGTTTGCTTTATGAAAATAAACATACGAGTACCTATACACAGTGGCATAACCAGAAAACTTTCATGGGGTGGGTGGGTCAATCCACAAAGCAAAATATTTAGTGGAAATTTTTTTTATTAAAATAAATAGTCCAGTTAAATTGTGTTTTAATTTCCTCATTTAGGGGTTTTCTCCTACCAACCGTTCGGGCTCAAGCGCTAGTTGAAAATTGGCGTATTTTTTCTGTTTCCGCAAATCCCCAAAACTCGCAATTTTTTGGTTTTTTCCCCATTTTGACCATGAAAGATCACTCTATACAATTTTAAACTAGATTAAATTTGATACAATTCAAACAAAGTTTCATCTTAAATGGATAATAGTAACCCGTGCCGCAGTGAGGTTGAATTTTTGAAAAACTGCAATTTTTTGCAAAAAATCGCAGTTTTTCCTTCATAAAATGAAAACCACTCATCCTAGAAACTTGATTTCTGTCTCATTGTCTAGGAAATTTTGTTGAAACGTTTACTTGAAGCACTTTTTTGATGAAACTCTTAGATTTATAGATTCCATGACACTTTTGAGGATTCGGATCATATCATCTATAAGAAATTTCTTAACATAGACACAAAAAAAAATAAAAATTCAGTCGAATAGAGAATCTCCTCCTTTTTTGAAGTCGGTTAAAAATATAAATCATCTGCATAAAAAATATAGTCCTTATTTCCCTATAACAGCTTTAATAATATTCTATAATGTTATTATGATATATGGCTTCAAATACCCGATCGAATTGAGGTTAATTTGTTTTCTTATATTACTATCTAAACGTTTGCCTCTATAAATAATTTGAAGAGTTACTGAAAAGTAAAAATGTATCAAAACATTGAAAATATTTTTCAACGCAATAAATCAACCTATAAAAATAATATTATAAAAGCTTACCATCAGACAAATTTCCTATGAAAACCACCTAGTTTAGATATTTTTAATTAAATATTCATATCTGAAATTCGCTTTTAAAATGATGCTGCCTGCCTATGGTAACATGCTCCAAGTAAGAAATGATATTTTCGAATCCGAAACATTTTCAGTTAATCTAATGATTTCCCCAGCACTTGAAAACTAAGTACAAAGGTCTAAACGTTGAGAATTCTGGTGAAAATATCACATTAAAAACGTTCAATTAAGAAGGCTTCATCCCAAAATTTATTAGTATTTAATATAGTATTACTATTTACTAGGGTGGTCCTTATTTTGGGTATTTTCGAATTTTTACTCAGACAAGGGTTCATATTTTCAGATTTTTAGCTATTATAATTTTGGAGTCTCTGACTTGGTAACACTAAGATATAGCATTATTTTATCTAGCTGTAACTCCAAAATTATAATATCTAAAAATCTGTAATAATTCTGATGGATAGCTAGTATTATAAGGATAACGTCTACAGAGTTTCAAATTTTTTGAACTATTACTTTGGCCGAAATAAAAAATTGATATTTTAATGCCAAAAACTCCATGTTATTTAGATAATAAACTTACATCGCTGGGGGCACAGATTATAATTGAGATAGAGACTTGAAACTTGGGGGATATTTTTTATGAGCCCTTGTCCTCGTAAAAATTCGAAAATACCCAAAATATGGACCACCTATATACTATAAGTAGTATGGCGATGGGAACGGTCCGGAATGGGGTTCCGGTTCTTTTTACTCAATCAAGAACTAGAACAGATAAAGAATATAAATTAACGCCAATTTTTACATGCGTTCTGTTTAGAAATAAGCCCTGATAGGTAGTATTCGTTACAATTTATTTTGCCAAGCGCCTGTTAATCGGCAACCAGAATCTCGGGCTTATTTCGGTTGCGGGAACTAACTCTATTAAAAGCAGTGTTCAACAATCGATTTTAGACCAGTTGTATAAGCCTATGAAGATTATATGAGCTAGTCTAATGTTTGTATTTGCCAATTTACTTAATAAATTAATTTATATTAATTTATTAAATAAAATATTAAATTTAAAACAATTAGTGTCCGAGAGTAGCAGAGTTGATGATTCCATTCATTAGGAGGAATCAAAAAGATTGTTCTCTGCTTGGTGCAAATGAACTCATGATAAATTACAGATATTTATTTATTTATTTATTTAAATAATTCAATTAATTAATTATCAACGGCAAAAGCCTTAACAAGTTGATTGTACAAACACACAAACATCATCCACACCACAACTAAACAGCGAGATACAATGGACAGTATGGCAATTGAGAATAAATATAGATGAAATAAATTTTTAAATGTTGGTCACACAAAGTAAAACACCATATTATACATCACAAGAGAGAGCATATCAAATAATAATAAAAGTGATACAATATATAAATGCATGGCAATAGAAAACAAATACCGATAAAATAAATTTCACATGTTGGTCGCACAAAGTAAAACACTATATACAATACAATGAGATAAAAAGTGATACAATATGTAAAAATGTATGGCAATAAATAACGATGAAATAAATTTTTACATGTTGGTCGTACAAAGTAAAACACTATATATACTACAATGAGAGAAAAAGTGATACACTGTGTAAAAATGTATGGCAATAAATAACGATGAAATAAATTTTTACATGTTGGTCAATATGTACAAATGTATGGCAATAAATAACGATGAAATAAATTTTTACATGTTGATATACTATTTCTAATTAAAAAAAACTGATGATGAAGGCCAAAAGCTGGGCACATAACAAACCTCAATTGGATGGAGGTAAATTTATTTATTATTTTATTTTGTAATAGCGAGCTGGTCACATAACAAACATTTACAACAACGAATTTAACTATATCCAATCGGGTATTTGAGCCCATGAATTAACAGATAAAATATTTCAATTTAAAAGGACCAATGATGAAGGTCAAACCTTCGAAACTATAGTCTCTAACAAATAAATTATAGAAATCTATTTATATTTGTTTTTCTTGTTATGTTTAACAAGGAAAGGATAACCTCTTTAATTTCTCCAGAGTAATACAATATGTAATATGTTGACACACTCACACACATGTTATTTATTTATAATAATAAATTATTTTTTTTATTAATTCAATATACAGAAAATGTTTATTCAGCGAAAAAGATAAACCCATGGTATATTTAGAATTAATTCTAGTTAAACTATTATCAAATTTATTTCTAACTATACCTTTTGACCTCTTCTTTAGATAAATTGGATAAATCTTTTTTCTTCGTCACCAGTACATTCAGATATTGCTTTCTTATTTTAGACAAAAATATTATTTCCGCAAATCTGCCATCAATAGAGAATAACTCAGTAAGTATTCTTCTTCATCCAATACTCTAACTGTTACTTAATTTTCACTAGTTTCTCAAGTTCAATAAGTTAAGGCAATTAGTTAAAAAATTAATCAAAGCCTACGTCTTCTGTTTGATGTATATATTGTATTGGTCATCTTTTACCTTTAATGGCAATACCATATACCCTTGAATATAGATAATGCGTTTTTTAGAGAATAATGTGGGGGCAATTCCCAGTATCTCCCTTTAGGCTAGGACTGTCCAAATCGCGGGGCCAAATGCCCAACTCTATAATTAATAACCAAAATAAAACATTGAGATTTTTATGTATTTTTTTTCATTTTTTTTTATTTGATCCCATAGTAAACGAAGTTTAATCTTTATTTTCCTCAATAGAGCATAATCGAATAATTATCAGGGTAGAGCTTGTGGTTGAATAATATCCATATTTTAACTATTACTTCTGCTATCGTTTCATCATCACCTAGAAAAAAGGGAGTAGTTTTATTTATGGCAAGAGTAGCTAATAAAAATGATGTTTTTTCCCAAATAATACATATTTGCGAATTCATTTTTGACCAAACCGGATAAAGATATAAATTAGTTTTCTAAAAACATGAAATATCCCACTAATAACGATTTGTTCCATTTTTGTACAAAAAATATACAAAAAAATAATTAAGTATTTAAATACGTATCTATATTTTTCTTATTCACATTTTTCAAAATATTTCTTATTGAATTAACTAACTTTTTCCTTTGCTAAATTATCAAAAAAAAAAATTCTAAGAAAAAGAAGTAAAAAGTCATTGTTACGACCCTAGTAGCACAATGTTTCAAACTATATAGTAACTATATAGGGGCTTTATAGATTCGGGAAATCTACTATATAGGCACTATATAGTTACTATATAGTTTGAAACACTGTGCTACTAGGGACATTTTCGCTTCTCTTTCCTAATGAATATCACCAGTATTGTATATTATTTAGTAACTTTTTTTTATTAACAACTATCGTCAAAGTACAACCAATAATTGTATGTTAATTATTTTTTTTAAATTTCAACATATGTAAAATTTACAGATATAATAATAAAATATATATATAATAAGTAGGTAAGGCGACGATATGGTGTCAGAGGAGAGTTACCCACCTCAGAACAAATCGCTCTTCTTTTTAACTAATTATTTAATATTCAAGTGGTTGATCTATTTATTTATTTATAATAATTTAATGAATAATTTTCAAAGTTGT
This sequence comes from Forficula auricularia, assembly GCA_024734495.1. Taxonomy (NCBI): domain Eukaryota; kingdom Metazoa; phylum Arthropoda; class Insecta; order Dermaptera; family Forficulidae; genus Forficula; species Forficula auricularia. Next base: position 9,803,872 of record JALMQS010000074.1, read on the forward strand.
CAGCAAGTATGAATCTATTTCAATAAAATATCAACATTTTGTAAAATTTATTTTGATTTAGGGGTTCCGTGCCAAAAAAAAAAAAAAATAGAAAATGAACCTTTAAGGTGAAAGTTTGTTGTCAATCAGTTTGTCCAATGTGCCACAGGCTAGTAGCTTCTAAACTATAAAGATAGAAACTTGAAATAATGCTTGATGTTAGCTAGAGCTTGTAGAAAAAAATAAATATTCAAAAGAGAAAATACAAATAACCTTGAGACACGTGCTCATCCATAAAAAATGACGGCGGAAAAGCCTTTGCCCACCCCATCGAGTCAATTACCGTGTGATATGTAGGTATATTAATATTGAATATGTTTTTTGTATTAATTTTGACGCCCCATTCCGCGCGAGTTTAGAGAGTCGTCCGTCTGTAAGTTAGCATTACCTAGATTTAATGAGTTGGCCAAATGTGAAGTGGACTGCATACCGAGGGTTCAAAAATACTTGAGGTATCAAATTTGTTTTTATTGCTCATTGATGAGGAGAGAATCAGGGAATTTGTGTAATTTTTCATATTTTTAGGCAAAACTATTTATAAACGCTAACAGGTACAAAAATTACCTAAAAATCGCCAATTTGGGGCTTTTCGAAAAATCCTTTCTTAGTGAGCCCCTGTGTCATAGAAGTATTATGCTCTCCAATTTCATGTTTCTATGTACAGTGGCTGTTTTGATAATGAGTGAGTGAGTGTATCGGGCACAAGGGCGGATCCAGGGGGGGGCGCGAGGGCGACCCCCCCCCCCCATATAGCGAGACTTCCAAATCGCCCCGGTTATATTCAAAAATTCCCACATTTTCAGCCAGGAGGCAGATTTATCGTCTGAGCATCAATCACAGAGCAAAATGAATTTTTGTTCATTTATGATTTATGAGGGCCTAAAAAACACGAAAATTTTGGACTATTTTCAGATATTCGCTTATAAATCCAAAACCATATGTCTGACAGAAAATTTCATTTTTACCAAAATAAAAGAGCATAAAATTTCACGGCGGACATGAACTTGCAAGTTAAAATCAATTCAGCCATTTTGCCACAATTGATTGTCAAAGATGGGAAATTTTTACCAACTTAGCAGAAAAGTGGATTATGCTTATTAGGTGGTCACAAGAAACCACTCGTCGAATTTTGGTGTTGACCCACTAATAGTATGAAAGTGATATTGTCAAAGTTTCATCCTAATTAGACAATGGTATCGCGTGCCGCAATGAGGTCGGATCACTTCATTCGATTGCATTAAAAAAAATGTCAAGTCTTGGAAAATCCTGGATATCTTCAAATCTAAAAGTTTTAACAAAAAAGTAGCTCAAGTAAAACTTCAAGCCAACAAAATTTCCTAGAAAATGAGACAAGAGTCAAGTTTCTAGGTTGAGTGATTTTCATTTTATGAATGCAAAACTGCAATTTTTGCAGTTTTTCAAAAAGTTCAAGTTCATTGCGGCATGGGTCACCGTTGTTCAATTAAGATGAAAATTTGCCAATCTAATTCTTTAGTCAATTGGCAACTATTATGGGGGTCGGCACCGCAAAAACTTGAAGCGTGGTTTCTTCTGAACACCTAATAAGCTCAATTAACTTTTCCGCCAAAATTGCCTATATTTGACGATCGATTGTGGTTAAACGGCTGAACCGATTTTAACTTTATCCGTTCTATTTTATTTATTCTTTAACGTTATGGTCTTTCATTTTGGTAAGAGTGAAATTTTCGGTAGATCGCATGGTTTTCAAGTTATAAGCAAAAATTTGAAAAAAAAGTCCAAAATTTTCTTGGTTTTTAGGCCCTCAAAAATTTAGCGCCAGCCAGAAATCGTCGCAAACTCATATAACTCCTATTTGGGATGCCTAACGTTGATTAAAATTATTTCCACCTTGTGTATATTTATTAGCCAGCGCAATCTTTTTTCGGTCTAATTTGCCTGTAGCCCAGTAAATAGAGGATCCAAAAAGTGATTGAGCTTACATTAATTGCAGGAAAGGATTTTTTCTTAGATCGATTGGTATAGTGTGAGTATGACAAATCTAAGTTCGCGACCTCGAAATTTTCTGACCTTTTCTAGTTTTTTGCTTATAACTCGAAAACAGTTCATATTTTGTAAATAAACGTTCAATAGTAAATCAAAGAGGTCAAAATTTTACGTCGATTAAAAAAAATGAAAATTGGTCCAGTAGTTCGATTTTTTATGGGGATCCAAAAAACTACCCCCCGGATCACTTTTGAATACCTATCACAAAAACTCGGACTTTTTTTTATTTTATTCGCATTTTGACCATGAAGGAGCACGTTTTCGACAAAGACCACTCTGATGTTTTTGAGGATTCGGATAATGTAGGATATCTATAAATCTAAGAGTTTTATCAAAAAAGTCAACAATATTTTCTAAGGAATGAGATAGAAATCAAGTTTCTATAATGAGTTGTTTTCATTTTACTAGTATAAAGGAAAAATGTGATTATTTGAAAAAATGGATTATTACTTGTCATAGAAAATGCTGGATTTCATTAAATCTAAGAGTTATAACAAAAAAGTAGTCCAAGTAAACGTTCAAGTCAACAAAATTTCCTACAGAATGAGATAGGAATCAAGTTTCTATGATGATTGGTTTTCATTTTATGAAGGAAAAACTACGATTTTTTGCAAAAAATTGAATTTTTTCAAAATATCAACCTCATTGCGGCACCGGTAACCATTATCCAATTAAGATGAAACTATGTTTTAATTGTATCAAATTTAATCTACATAATTTAAAAATTTCTAGGGCCGTCTTTGTCATATACTTAATGCTACATGGTCAAAATAGGAAAAAATCGAAAAAGTGCGAGTTTTAGGATATTCAAAGTGATCCCGGGGCTATTTTTTGAATCCCCATAAAAATCCAACATCAGGATCTATTTTCTATATTTTTTAATCGACGCGAAATTTTGTATTCTTTAATTTACTATAGATCGGTTATTTACAAAATATGAACTGTTTTCGAGTTATATCCGAAAAACCGGAAATAGTCCAAAAATTTCGAGGTTTTTCGGCACCAAAAGTTTCGAGGTTGAAAACTTAGATTTGGCATACCCACACCATACCAAGCGATCCTAGAAAAAATTTTTTCCCGCAATTAATGTAAGCTGAAACCCCTCTATATACTGAGCTACTGGGCTAGTAGTATTTGTTTTGTTCAAAATATGAATTTACTGTTACCTACGATGGCTGCTGGGCTATCATGATTTTTTTTTTCAATTCAAAAGTTTTTATTTAGAATATATTATAAAATTTTCATAAGTACATTATAGAATAAAATAGTTGTATTCATTTTAGAAGAAGCTGTAACTAAGTTTTTTTTAATTTAAAAAAATATCTATTTTACATTATAGTCCAGACAAATGAAGATTTTAATAGGAAATAATTTCAGGTAAAGATTTAATTACTGGAATACCCTAATTGGCACTCCAATATTACTACCCTAAGTTTTCCCCCAAATCTGTGATTTGAAAATTTTCCCACGTGCCTCAAAATGAGAAAATTTCGGAGTTTTTTCAGTTTTTCTTGAATAACTATAAAACAGCTTATCAAATCAAAAAGATTTCAATTAGATAAATTAATAAAAGCTCTTTAAATTACACGTAAAATGATAACAATTTCATCTATTTAGTTTTACTTATGGAAAGTGGTGTAGATTTTAGGTGAAACATGATGTTAGTTAATAGAGTAAAGGGTGTGTAGTTTCACAGTGAATGAAATAAAACTCAAAGAGGTTTATACAAACTCAATATATTTCGGATTATTAGTCCATCATCAGGAGTTTACAAGTTAATACTAATAATAATTGAACGAGTGGTCGCCATTCTTGACATTCAAATCATGGTTACCAATATAACAAAATATAACATTCAAATCTTACATACCAACCTAACACAAGAAAAACACCAATGAAAATTTAAAATTTAAAAAATTGTTTTACAAAGATTTTTCTTTTTTAATTATAAAATATATAAATGTAAATATAAGAAATCTAAGTAAATATGAATATTAATATAAATAAAAATTACAAGTATAAATATAAAGTCTTTTTAGAATTAAATTAGAAAATAAAATTACAAATTTAAGTCATAGACACAAAATTAATTATAAATATCAATTTACAAATAAGCCTAAATAACATATAGAGATGAAGAATTAAGATAAAACATAATAGGGATAAATTAGATGAGATAAATTACAATATACAACAATTTTTGTGGTTATCTCATATATCAAAATGTCATTTATTTTAGAAGACTGAAGGCGCGTGATTTGAATTTAATTTTGATTGTAATTTGGGAAATAGTATATATTTGAGAGAGACTGAGGTTAAGTTTTTTTAATTTTTGTTAATTAGTAGATCTATTATTGTGGAATTTCTAATGTCCTGCTGGTTATTGAGAATTTTATCTTTTTCAATTATAGCTTTCTTAATTTCGGTTGATTCTAACAGGTCTAGTTTTCGGCTTTTAGAGGCGAAGTGTAGTGGTATAGGATTTTGGGGTGAAGGTGAGTGATTGTTTTCAATAAGGTGGTCTGCGAAGGCGGAGGTTGGATCACTCTGTATGGTGTCTGATTGCAACTTTCTTAACGAACTCAAATGTTCTTTATACCGGGTTTTGAAAGTTCTGCCCGTCTGACCAATATAAAACGAGTCGCAGTCTTGACATTCAAGTGTATAACACCAGATTTCTCCTTTGGGTCATCTATTTAGGTTCAGTAGAACCAGTACTAGCGTCTATAAAATGCTGGATATCTATAGATCTAAGAATTTAAACAAAAAAGTGTTCCAAGTAAACGTTCAAGTAAACAAAATTTCCTAGACAAGGAAATAAGAATCAATTTTCTAGGATGAGTGATTTTCATTTTATGAAGGGAAAACTGCGATTTTGTGCAAAAAACTGCAAAATTCAACCCTAATAAATTTTTATAATTTTCTAACTGATATAACAAAGAATAATTGACCTATTAATGAGAAGTGTTTTGACCGCGCTTTATTTGAAAAAGATATTTTATCACGAGACTATTGCGAATTATGCTATTAAAGTCTGTGGAGTCTTAAATCTGGACCAAGAGAGAAAAAAAGATGTGATCCACTTAGCTACAATCCAACGTCATTTTGCGTATAGCCCGCTAGACATTCGGATGGATCACCAAGTGAACTTGAGATCTCAGATGTTATATATTTAATCTCCCAGTACAGAGCGCTCGGTCTATTGGCATGTATGTTAGATGCTTGCCATAAATTAACCGAATGTTTTCTACATTTGATTCAATCACGAATCAACTGTAGGGAATTTTTGTCAAATATTGAGTGAAAATAATATTTGAACTTATATATTTCTAACTTGAAATAATGATCTTAAATAAATTTTTATAATTTTTCTAACTGATATAACAAAGAATAATTGACCTATCAATGAGAAGTGTTTTAATCGCGCTTTATTTGAAAAAGATATTTTATATTATTTCAAGTTAGAAATATATAAGTTCAAATATTATTTTCACTCAATATTTGACAAAAATTCCCTACAGTTGATTCGTGATTGAATCAAATGTAGAAAACATTCGGTTAAAATTCAACCCCATTGCGGCACGGGTTACCATTTTCAAATTAAGATAAAACTCTGTTTAAATTGTAACAAATTTAATCTAGTTTATAAATGTATAGAGTAGTCTTTGTTGAAAACATGATTCTTCATGGTAAAAATGGGGAAAAATCGAAAAAAGTACGAGTTTTAGGGATATTTAAAAGTGACCATGGGGGCTGTTTTTTGACACGAGCTAGCACCGGTTTTACTTAACCTAAATAGATGAAATTGTTATCATTTTACGTGTAATTTAAAGAGCTTTAATTTATCCAATAGATATCTTTTTGATTTGATAAACCGTGTTAGAGTTATTCAAGAAAAACTGAAAAAACTCCGAAATTTTATCATTTTAAGGCACCTAGAAAAATTTTCACAACACAGATTTGGGGGGGGAAACTTAGAATAGTAATATCGGAGTACCAATAAAGGTATTCCAGCAATAAAATTGAGAATTATTTCATGTTTATGCCATTTTTTCACGTAATTTGCCTGGACTATTAGTAGTCTCAACCAATTTATTAACCACCATGCAAACAATCATTTTATTCGAATATATAGGTACATGAGTAATTTCATTATAAACTTAATATATAAATATGAAGAACTTAATTAACGAACTATATTCCAAGTATATTATAATATACATTTAATAGGAAACTCTGTATATTTTCCCCTTCTTCATGCACTCTTTTTGTTTGTTTTTAATTTTACAGAGGGTCAAAATCGCCTCTAAAAACTACTTTTGAAGTCCAAAATTTCAAAATTTTCCCCGGGGGGGGGGGGGGGGGGGGGGTGCACGTACGTCTCAAAATGAAAGTATATCAACGCCCCTGGTATAAGCATAATATTTCTTTATAATGTAAGCTTATTTCTTGTAAATAAACATTAATTAATTGAATTTCCTACTAAAATATAAATGTTGTTATTTTCTTATATTTTTTTAATATCGCCCCCCCCCCCATAAAAAATTCCTGGATTGATCGGGCAAACAATTATATTATACATATCATATACTACTAAAGGGCATGTGTGCCTGCCTCTGCACCTACCTATGTCCGTCCCCCAGATGGTGGGAGGTGAGGTCCAGGGGTGGGGGTGGGAGGTACTAAAGGGCATTTCTTTCTGTGTCTGTACCTTTATCCAGTGGGCTACTGAAGGGCATTTGTGCCTGTATATATACCTATGTTTGTCCGTCCCCCAGAAGGTGTGGGTTTGAAGGTGGGGTTCAGGGCGTGGGGTGTCAGGGGTGTGGGGTCCAGGGGTACTAAAGGGCATTTCTCTCTGTGTCTCTACCTATATAATCACATAAGTACTACTAAAATGCATTTGTGCCAGTCTATGTATGTACCTATGTTTTCATTTCCCCCCCCCAGGCGTTGAGAGGTGGGGGTTCAGGGCTAGGGAGTCCAGGGGGTAGGGAGGGTGATCAGAAGTGGGGCAGACGTTCCGGGGTTTGGGAGAGAGTCGGTGGGATGGGGAGTGATTGGAGATAGAGGAGAGAGAGTGTTCAAGTTATGGGGGTCCAGGGGGCGTTTCGTACCCTTTAGCTAGCAAGAGGCCCACCGAAGGTATTATATATAAAAGAACGACAAGCAAATTTACCAAAGCTTTGAAATTATTATTTAATTGATTTTAATAATTAGTTATATATTTTAATTTAATTTATCTATTTAATTTTAGAGAAAGACAGAAGTAAACCTTCAAAAAAGTCCGGATCAAGAGGAGAAACCAAAAACTATTTTTAAAATTGATGTTGAAAATTTAACCCAAAACATAATTCTAATATTAAAATATAAGAATCAATGGAAGGAAATTACAGTGAAATCCTTAAAAAAGTGAAGTATTATAGTATATATAACTTGTAAATTTTAAGTTTTGATCTTATTTATTTTATAGAGAGATACAAAGGGGTTGTCCGTTATTTTATTTATTTTAATAATAAGTTTTATATTTTAATTTAATTTATCTATTTAATTTTAGAAAAAGAAAGAAGAAAGCCCTAAAAAAAGTCCGGATCAAGTAAAATACAGTGAAATCCTGCAAAAAGTGAAGTATTATAGTATATATAACTTGTAAATTTTAAGTTTTTATCTTATTTATTTTATAGAGAGATACAAAGGGGTTGTCCGTTATTTAATTGATTTTATTAATAAGTTTTATATTTTAATTTAATTTATCTATTTAATTTTAGAAAAAGAAAGAAGAAAGCCCTAAAAAAGTCCGGATCAAGTAAAATACAGTGAAATCCTTCAAAAAGTGAAGTATTATAGTATATATAACTTGTAAATTTTAAGTTTTTATCTTATTTATTTTATAGAGAGATACAAAGGGGTTGTCCGTTATTTAATTGATTTTATTAATAAGTTTTATATTTTAATTTAATTTATCTATTTAATTTTAGAAAAAGAAAGAAGAAAACCCTCAAAAACGTCCGGATCAAGAGGAGAAACCAAAAACTATTTCTAAAATTGATGTTGAAAAATCTAACCCAAAACAAAATGCTAATATTAAAATTGAAGAATCAGAGGGAGGAACAATTTGGCAAGTAATAGGCAGAAGAAACACCATTAAAAAAGTGAAGTATTATAGTATATATAACTTGTAAATTGTAAGTTTTTATCTTATTTAGTTTATAGAGAGTTACAAAGAGGTTGTCCATTATTTAATTGATTATATTAATAAGTTTTATATTTTAATTTAAATTTATCTATTTAATTTTAGATAAAGAAAGAAGAAAACCCTCAAAAAAGTCCGGATCAAGAGGAGAAACCAAAAATTAATGTTAAAAAATTTGACCCAAAACATAATGCTAATATTAAAATTGAAAAATCAACGAAAGTAAAAGACAGCAAAACCATTAAAAAAGTTAAGTATTATAGTATATATAGCTTGTAAATTTTAAGTTTTATCTTATTTAGTTTATAGAGAGATACAAAGAGGTTGTCCGTTATTTAATTGATTATATTAATAGAGTTTTATATTTTAATTTAATTTATCTATTTAATTTTAGATAATAGAAAGAAGAAACCCTCAAAAAGTCCGGATCAAGAGGAGAAACCAAAAAAGGTTGTACGTTGCTTGATGCAAATAAACATACACACATATATATATATATATATATATATATATATATATATATATATATTATTTATTTGTTTGAGGACAACCTCTTTGTTTCTCTCTATGAATCAACAACTCAGCTACTCTGGGTAAAATAAAAAACTTTTCAATTATTTAGTTTACCTACTAGCTACAATGCTCTAACTTCTAACAGATAAACAGAAATTGTAGTAGCGACACTAATAGAGTCCCGATTAACTTTTAAAAGAAACCCTAAAAAGTATGTAGCAATTTATATCTATCAAAGAAAAAACTAATTATTGATCGTATAATAAATATTAAAAAATACCAATCAAAAGATACGTTTATTCAAAACGAACGTTTCGGGAGAATTTCTCCCGAAAGTGTTTGGTTTCGAATAAACTTGTTTTTTAATGATTAGTATTTTTTAATATTTATATATACCCGAGGGGTGAACCGCAACCTAATATGCTGTACACCTACTTCCACTCGTACTTCCAAATATTTCCAAGTACTTCCAAAATACTTCCAAAGAGGTGTACACCTACTTCCAATCGCGGATCACCCCTCGTATATACCTACTAGTATATACCGGGTGATTTTTTTATCTTGAGACAGTCCTAGAACTCAAAAACAGTGCATTATTTGAAAAAAAGTTTCAAATAAAAGTTTATTTATATCAAGGGGGAAACTAAGCTACTCTATTGTTTATCGACCTAGAACAAGGTTTCAAAGGAGTATTTTGAGGTCAATTTCTGTTTTTATATTGAAACCTATATGTTTCTGTACATATTCTGAATCCACAAAAAAAACTGAACAACTTTTATTAGAACTATTTTTTATATGAGATAAAATAAAAAAAAATTGAATTAATTAGATCTCAAAAAAAATTCTAATAATTATTTTTAACAATCATTCAACTTAATTATCAAATAATTAATTATTAAATAAATAATTATTAAATTTAAAAGTCACAACAATGAAAATGAGTGTTTATCATGATCTTGAAAAACTTCGGTTATACGTAGGTACACAGATTTAAAAGATTATTTTCTATTTAATAGAACTACTTAAAATTCTCGAGTTTAAAAGTTTCTTTCTCGTGTCAATTCCGTAGATAGTTATATTGTATTTTCTCGTAAAAATGGAGCATTTTTTTGTTGAAGAAAGAATTAAAATTGTCTTAAATTATGTGAATGTGGAAGAAGTGTTATGGGGCTGCCATTGAAATGGAGGCCGAGCGTTTTCCTGACAGGGATACACCCTCACGAGCTTGATTTTATAGTGTTGTAAATCTGTTAAAAAACCAAAGAAATCGGAACTGGAATTAATCCAGAAGACTTGCGATACACTCTGGAATGTCTCAACAATAGCGTAGTTTAGTTTCCCCCTCTGATATAAATAAACTTTTATTTGAAACTTTTTTTCATATAATGCACTGTTTTTGAGTTATAAGACTGTCTCAAGATAAAAAACTCACCCGGTATATATATATAACATAATTTAAAAAATATTTTTTGGTAACTATTTTGTCTGATGAAAAAACTATGGAACTATTGTTATATGGTAGTCTCACTTGGCTGCTTTTTGCATTGAATATAATCGTCAAATAGAGTTGATATTATAAAACAACAAGTAAATTTGGAAGCATTGAAATTATTATTGTATTGAAAATTTGACCCTAAACATAATGCTGATATTAAAATTGAAGAATCAATGGAAGTAAAAGGCAGTGAAACCCTTAAAAAAGTGAAGTATTATAGTATATATAACTTGTAAATTTTATGTTTTTATCTTATTTAGTTTATAGAGAGATACAAAGAGGTTGTCCGTTATTTAATTGATTAGATTAATAAGTTTTATATTTTAATTTAATTTATCTATTTAATTTTAGATAAAGAGAGAAGTTAAAGTTGAAAAACGTCCGGATGAAGATCAAGAGGAGGAACGAAACGAATCTCCTGGAATTGATGTGGTTATCCATTTATTCATGGATGCAATAGAGAGAGGAGACCTTAATAAAGTGAAGGAATATAGTTCAAGATATTTTAGCGAAATCTATTATTTTGAATATGACTATAATCCGTTGCATTTTGCAGCCCAAAGAGGTCGTTTAGATATTGCCAAATTTTTGATTTCAAAAGGAATAAAATCAAATTCAATTGATTCTCGAGGATCATCTCCTTTAATGGAAGCTTCATGGTTCGGTCATGCTGATATAGTGAAGTTTTTCTTAGACAGAAGGGCAAAAATAAATCAGCAAAATAAAAAGAAAAGAACTGCACTTCATGAAGCAGTTATTGCAAATCAAGAGGAAATTGTTAAGATATTAATTGAAAGAGGAGCTAATCTAAATATAAAAGATGAAGATAATATGACTCCATTGGAAAAGGCTGAAGACTTTGGATCCAGAGATTCGATTGTAGAACTTCTTAGAACTGCTTCTCTATAAATATTTATATAAATCCAAATATTATATTAAATAACTAACTAAATGAAATGACAAGGGAGATTCTATGAGTTATTCACTTTCTTGGTAAAATAAGAAAAAAAGCTTAAATTTTCACTATGTTCGAATTTTAATTCTAAAGATAGATTCAGGATTTCACAGATTTATATGTATTTTAAGATATATAAGTAATCCCTGTTCAATTATCTTAAACTTTAAATATAATTATTTTAGGAAAGCTGAAATTTAGCATTTATTAAAGCATAAGACTTTTCGAATTGTTTTAATAAACTTTAAATTTAAATGTTTCTAAAATAATTCTATTTAATTTCTAATATTATACATTCATAATCGTCAAGTTAATTTTAATTACATATATTTTTGAGAAGCCAAACAGACAAAAAACAGAAAAATATTAATTGTTTTTTTTTCTCATCAAGAGGGTGATCCAGAAGAATCTCTCAGATCAATCTAATCGAACGATAAAGCTTAAAAAAATGACAATTATTTTATGTATTAAATAAACAATTACATGTTCTATTAAAATTTTTTAATAATATGTATTTTATTTATTTATATTTTTTTTGATAATATATTTTCGAATTAACAACAAAAATATAATAGTTTCCAGTAAAATAACCATTTATAATTAAAATAATTATATACAGTAGGCAGGGGATTTATTGTCCTGGGGAAGGGTCTTTGAAGAGGACCAAATATTTGAAGCCATGAGAAATATCAGATCAAATATGACATGATTATATAAAAAGTACTTACTTTAATTTTTTCATAATAGTGCGTCTTATAAGAAAACATGAATTTATCGGTATAAATAAATATATGGCATGGTTGTACCGAATTTCTTTTTAGGTAGCTTCCAAGACCTTACGAGAATGGCTATTCAGGAAAAAGAAAAAGTATTTCGAGCTGTTCCGAATAATTAAAATAAAAAAATTAAAATTGTGCAAATGAATTATTAACTATTTAAATGAAAATACAAATATGTAGATATATTGAAAAATATATGGCATGGTTGTGAAGCTTCAGCCCTAATGTTGAAATCATATTCTCAGGCTCTTATAGAAAATAAGAACACTCAACTAATATTCGAATTTATAATTTTATTAACCGACTTCAAAAAAGGAGGAGGTTCTCAATTCGAGTGAATTATTATTATTATTTTTTTTTGTATCTATGTTACCTGATATCTTCGCCAATTGTGAACCGATTTTGTTGATTTCTTTTGCATTGGGTTCAGTATAGTTTCCGATTGGTCCTTTTTTTTCATTGGTATTGGACCTTTTTTCTTATGTTTGTTCAGCCATAACTTCTTTGTTTATGAACCGATTTTAATTATTATTTCTGCGTTTGGATCAGTCATAGCTCCAAGATAGTCAAGATACTTATACTATTTATTTATTTTATGTATGTCCAGCGAGAACTTTTTGCCACGTGGACCGATTTCGATGATTCCTTTTTATTGGAAAGGGGATACCTTAGTGGTGATACCATATTAATTGTCACGTTCTGATGATATGATCAATGACGAAATAACGAAAATCTCCAATTCTAATGAGCAAATAATCGAAATTATAATAAATAAAATCTTTTATAAAAAAATGCAATCTTAAAACGTTCATTTAAAACCCACAAACGTTTCGAAAGAATTTCTATATTTATGAATTGAATTTTATTATCAATTTCTGATTACTTCGCCCGAATCTTTCTCTTACGAGATGAATGCAAGGTATTATATTAAGTCACTATTAATAACATCACTAAAAAGAGAAAAATAAAAATATTTTTTTAAAAAAAAAAAATAAAACAGACTTCAATAAAATATGTTATAAGAATTTAAAAATCAAATAAAATGCACTAAAAGGTATAAAATAATTATCTAATTTAGTTATAACTAATCGACGAAATATTAACATGAGATAACTTTTTGAAGTCGGTGCTAAACAAACTATATAAAAAGCGGAGCGTACCCGCCAAACGTACTATATAAGATCCGTCGAGTTCGATTCATAAAATATATATTTTTGGCACCGACTTCAAAAAGTGATTTCATGTTAATATTTCGTCGTTTAGTTGTAACTAAATTAGATAATTATTTTATACATTTTAGTGCATTTTATTTTATTTTTGAGTTCTTATTATTTTATTTTCTACTTATTTTAAAAATGGATTTTGAGAAATAGAAACTTACAAAATCAAATGGTGTGTTCACCACAAGACTTTCACATTTTCATTTATTTGAAATTATCGCGACACTACTAATTTACACCCCCTTCCTTTATTTCGTTTTTTTTTATTTTCTCAAAAAAAGTTAATTTCATTTTGTAACTTCTAGGTGGAAGGAATCGATGCCCTTAATAGTTGGAAACCGGATTTGGGATATAAACCTGGATATTGTGGTCCCCAGAGGCCAAAAAGGGCCCAAAAATCCATTGGTCAGTGCATACCTATGCACACCCCCCCCCCCCCCGTTGCCCCTTGCTGTACTCTTTCTAGCCTATATCGACCTTGTTTCGAATTTCGTAGCTCTGAGACTTATGGTTGCAAAACGCAATGTGGGTACATACGTACGCACTGACCAATGGATTTTTGGCCCCTTTTTGGCCTCTAGGGACCACAATATCCGGTTTTATGTCCCAAATCAGGTTTCCAACTATTAAGGGCATCGATTCCTTCCACCTAGAAGTTATAAAATGAAATGACCTTTTTTCATCTCTGAGATACAAACTCTCAAAGAGTCAGGACCCAGACAGGGCATTGCAATACTTCCACATTCTATCAATATAAATGTGAAAGTAAAAAGAAGGTCATTTCTATCGCCCTTAATTCAATGTTTTAATAATTATTTCCATTAATAAAATTACTTATTGTATTATTAGATGAGATTGTGCATCTAAATATATTTACCAAGTGATTAGTTGAATTGCACTATCATTTCATAGTCTATTAGTCAAGAGGTCATTTCTATCGGCACTGATTTGGATGCCTTTATGTGTCCCTCCCTCTGCAAGGGATAAGCCACCTCGCAGATCCCAGCTGGCCACTTGAGCACGTGCGCCCTGGCAATCTCTGCAGTCTTTCGCGCCCTCTTACCATGTCCACGCGTGTCGATTCCTCCGACATCGCAGCTATTTAGGTAAATTTTGTATTCCATTCAATCTGATTGAAAACGTCTAATATGTTAAATAAAAAAAAAAAAAAACCTATAATGTATTTAGGTTAATATTATATTTTTTTGTCGAGATTATCAAATTTGTTTAATTTATAAGGAATAGTGCCTGTTGCACCGAGCGATTCTCGTTAATTTTTTGCCTCTAAATAGCTTAAGTTTCAAATTTCAAGGCTCTGCGACTTACCGATGACGATATAAGAATGATTAAAATATTTATTTTACGACACTCCTAACTTACATCCCCTTTCTTTATTTCAATCGGATTAAAATCTATACACGACTAATAACTCATGACACTTGATAAGAATACTAAATAAAAAAATAAATCGTTATTGGCGTTTTTGAGAAAATCAGAAAAAAAACGAAAAATCTTTCATGTAAATGTCAACTTACGGTGTTCCGATTTCAACCAAAAGTTTGCTGTATCCCTTCTAGCCTATATTGAGCTTAAGTTTCGAATTTCGTAGCTCTGAGATTTATGGTTGCGAAACGCAGGGGGGTACATTCTTACGTACGTAAACATCAACTTCCGGTACTTCTATTTTAGCCAATCCCATTTTGTGGTACTTCTTGTAGCCTCTAGTTAGCTTAAGTTTCAAATTTCAAGTCTCTGCGACTTTCACAAGACAAGATATGAATAATTAAAATATTTATTTTATGACATGACTAATTTACACCCTTTTCCTTTATTTCAATCGAATTAAAATTTATACACGACTAATAACTTATGAGACTTGATAAGTACACTAATTTTTAGCGAAATCGTTAGAGCCGTTTTCGAAAACCCAATTATATATATACATATTTAAATACAAGAATTGCTCATTTAATAATATAAGATAAGATAAGTACGTCTGCTCTTTGGCGTAAATATAACAACAAACAGTAAAAATAAATTTAATTAAGCCATTTTAAATTTTAGATCTTGGTAGATAGGTATCTACGTTTGCATTATATGAATGCTACTCTTGCCAAATCGATTAACTCCACTTTCTGAATTTTATTAAATTTTATTGTCAAAGCACTTAAGCGACTCCTAAGTGTATATGTTCAAAACAAATTTCTCTAATAATAAGTATTAACACCACTAAATAAAAAAAAATTTGACTTGTTACACACTCATTAGCGGATTCCAACTTCCATGGCCACCATCCTGCTGTCTTAAGTAAGCGCGACGGTCACGCGAGTTCAGTTCTTTTTCCCCATTCCAAAAGTGCCCAGCGTGCCTAAAGAAGTTTTCACTTAAACTATATCACTTAAACTATAACACATTTAAATTATGAAATACCTATATATAAATATTCCATATTATTTTCTCTTGTTAAAAGCTATAGTGATGTATTGATATTTGTTTATTTTTTAAAAGACACCCATCATAATATTTGTTTGGCGAATTCCCAAATCAAATTTAATAAGATAATAGTGATTGTGATGGCAATGATAATGTTTAGATGTCACTTAGGATGATGAATGGATGAAATGGCGGGGCGCGGTGGGGAGAAAGAGAAGAATTCCTGAGTTCGCTCGAGGCTTACTTTGCTGAGCGGGTCAAGGCATTCAATTCGCTTGAAAATTTTTATATTTCGATTTTAGTTTATTCCTTATTAGAATTGAGGTGTAGGTTTGTAGTCAAACATTTTGTCAAAGGTTAAATGTTTATGAGTGAGTTGACTGCTCGGATAGCATGTTAGTTCTCACTTTCGACTCCTGGGGGGATGAATCTCCTCTGATTTCGCAATTAAAGAATATTTCTACTAAAATCTGAGAATTAGTCCTAAAAAATTAAATTCTTTCTATTTTAAATATACATTGGTTTTTTTAATCAGAGACGATTTTTTGAAAAGCAATTCAAAAAGTCTTTCTTTTGGTCCAACTCACAGTGGTTTAGAATCTAAAATACGTGATCGAAATCTCTAGGTCCTTCAATAGTTGACCAAACGAGGTAAAAATTTAGCCACGGGGGCTTCAAGTCATGTAGAATCGACTGACTTTTAGTACACATTGCCATTTAGGGGGGGGGCAAGCAAAAATGAAAATCTGGACTCTTGGACCAGACTCAACCAAATTTTGTATACATAATTAGTTGGCCCCCAGAAGTCTAAAAATGCAAAAACTAACCGCTCAAAGGGGGGGGGGGATGAAAATCTATGCCCTTGGACCAACCTCAACCAAATTTTATATACATAATTAGTGGGCCCCCAGAAGTATGAGTTAAAAAATGAATATTTAAGCCCTTGGACCAAACTCAACCAAATTTTGTATACATAATCATTATGGCCCCAGAAGATTAAAAATTATTAATTTTAAATACAGGTTTTATGAATTCATTGACGGAAAATTCAACCAAGTTCATCGCACTAAATTATACTATATGGATAGGTCAGGACATTCATTATAAAGTCATAGAACAGTTATATGTATTTTCAAAGAATTTCTCTGGGCAAAGCCAGAAATATGAAGAATGCCGTTTTAGGATGCTAGCTAATAACAATATGCCCTTGGCAGGGTGGGCCAATTATTGTAGAAAGATTGGGCCAATGACTGTAGTAATGGGGCCAATATCTAGGTTTTGGAGAAATTTTTTGAACTTTGTGTCTCTTCTCAAAAAGAGTTCTAGATTCTTACATTTTTTTTATTTTGAGTCAAAAGAACTGTACTTTTAGCATTACTATAGACAAGTTTTAAGTTGATTGTCTTTCGGGGCTTTCAGTAATCGAGTAAAAACAAGGTAAATTTGCTTAGGGGGGGCCAATAGCTATGGACTTTGCCCTATTTTCGAAAAAAAGATGCTCAAATCTTTTGATTTATGTTTTAAAAAAAGGTCGTGAATGAAAAACTTTTTTTCATTTTAAGCTGAATTTTTTAATTTCCGTTATTGAAGGATGGAATAAAAAATTATTTGCCTATAACATACCAATTGCGATTCAGAGAGAGGTTTTTGGTCTCGAGCTGACTGCCCCGTGTACCTGAGTTCGACTCCTGGGGGGATGAATTCCCTCTGATTTCGCAATTAGAGAATATTTCTACTAAAATCCGAGAATTTGTCCTAAAAAATTAAATTCTTTCTATTTTTAAATGTTTATGTTGCCTTTTCACAGTAAAAATACCCATAAAATTTTAAAAACTAAATATCACTGCCCAAAAAAATTAAAAAGCAACACTTCAAATTTTTATATTTTTAGGATTTTATTTTCATCTTACTTAATTTTGAGCATAGATAATACATTAATATCATTTTAATGATCATTCTTATTACCTATATTAAGGAACATAGGTGGCGTCAGGGAAAGTGAAACATACATTAATTCAATAACTTTAAGGAGATAGGTGGTGGTTCAAGGTGAAATATTGAATTTAATGATTGATTGTGAATAATTTTACCTAATTTTTACTTTACCATACAGGGTATGGTCAAGTATTGTAATCGTGCATGAAAAAAGTGGTTTTTTCCTTCTTTTTTTCGAAATATCTAAAAAACGGCTGGAACTATTTTGATTAGAAAAATTGAGCGAAACCATGGCATTTCTCTCTACAAAAAAGTTCTAATAAGTGAACATCGAAAAAATTATATTTTTCGAGATAATAATTGTTTTGTCAAAATGTCTGTTAGTCTGTCCGTCCGTCCGGTTGTCTGGTTGTCCGTTAGTCTGTGCGTTATCAAATTTTTGTGGACGAGCTAGCTCAAAAACTAGTGTGAATATCGAAACCAAATTTCATACGTAATTTTGGTCCATTGAGATTAAGAGCTGATTAGATTTTGGTTCAAATCGAGCCAAAATTAAGGGGGGTGGAGGAGTGGGGGGCTAAAAATTAAAAATCTAGGCCATTTGTAACAAACTCAACCAAATTTTGTATACATAATAAGTAGACCTCCAGAAATCTAAAAATGCAAAAACTAACCACCCAAAATGGGGGGGGGGGGGTGATAGAGTCAAAAAATGAAAATCTTGGCCATTTGCCAAACTCAACCAAATTTTGTATACATAATCAGTAGGACCACAGTAATGTAAAAATGCAAAAACTAACCCCCAAAATGGGGGGGGGAATTATAGGTCAAAAAATGAAAATATAACTAACACCCCTCCCCTACATTATTATAAATAATTTTATTGAATATTAAATATAAGTGAGGGGCCAGGTTGTATGGTAAAGTCAAGTGGATGGCCACATCAGAACACGTCATCTTATTTTATTATAAATTAATTCAACTATCATTCGAACTATTTACGATTTTTCGGAATGATTGATTTATTAATTTATTGCCATTTTTACTTTAAAATTAGAAATTACAAATTAAACAAATTGTTATTTATGCATTTATATATTTATTAAAAAAATAGTTATTGTTGGTTTCCAATAGATTTGAAATATTATATTTATTAACTTTAATCAGTTTACTAAAAAAAATTGCTCGTGTAAAATTCCTTTAACCCAAAAAGAACATGGAAAATAAAGCAAGTTTATGTTATGTTGCTGGGGGTGTTTGTTGTTAACGTTTATATATTCAAAGATATAAGCTTGGTACTTGCTATAGAAGCCTGAATCAAGCCGCAATAAATTAAAGTCGGCCCAAAACGATCAATTTTTAAGGTTGGAAGTTTTGTGTGATTGTCATTCAAGCGCAAGTTTTTTTTTATGAGCAATACACTGCTCATAAAAAATAAAAAAACATCTTCAGGATCAACATATTAGATTAGGAGAAGAGATATAAATAATTTATATGTATATATACATATTTATATTTGGTATAAATATGTACTCATGTATATTTGCATCAATCAGTGGACAACCTCACTGATTTCTAAAATTATATTAGGTTGGAGTTGGTGGTGTTTGACAAGGAGAATAAACTTCAACGGATCCTTGCTAAACTTTATCCGAAGTCATTTGGAATATTAATATTCCCTAATGTTCCCTAAATTTAAAATTTGTTATTAATATTTGTATTTCTTTAATATTAATCAGATATCACTGACTATTTGCAGTTCATGTTGACTTAAATTACAAATAGCCATCGATTTTCAACTAATATTAAATGTGTGTTTGTGAATGTGTATTTATAGTAAAAGCGAATATATTTTGAGGTTTCAATAACTCAATTAATTACCGATATCTGTCTCATTAAAAAATCAATATAATTCAGGTACGTTCATTCATTTTTGGGCTATGAGAAATAATCTAATTTTTAGTTATAAATATTTTTTAATCTATATTAATTAATTTTTATCATTTTTTATTTAAATCTTTTATCATTTAAATCTAGACAAGAGAATCAACAATTGAATTAGTGTGTGATTTTCATCGGTCTTTATGAGTACCACTAGTACTTTTAAACACTGCTAAATAATTAGTTAATGATCAGTGAAAATCGAATAGAGTGCTTTAAACGCAGTTAAAAAATTAGTAGTAATAAGTGAAAATCGAATGGCGTGGGTTAAACAAGGTAAAATAATTACAATACTAAGCAGATTAAGATTATCACGGAAGATAAGATAAGAATAGCTTTCACTAATTGTTCACGAAGGGTATATAAGAGTGGGGGAAATGGGCAGAATGAAAAGTGGGGAGAAGATAGGGACAATGAG
This sequence comes from Forficula auricularia, assembly GCA_024734495.1. Lineage (NCBI taxonomy): Eukaryota > Metazoa > Arthropoda > Insecta > Dermaptera > Forficulidae > Forficula > Forficula auricularia. The sequence continues at coordinate 9,823,818 of JALMQS010000074.1, forward strand.
GGGGGATAGGGACAATGTTTTGGATAGTAGGAGATAGGGACAGTGAGTAGGGGGGAGATAGGGACAATGGGTTTGGAGTGGGGAGATGAGTAAGTATATAAGTGGGAGTGATAGGCAGATGGGAAGTGAGTATCAGCCAGTGACGGATGAAACATCAACTGTGAGTATTACAATATACCTTCTCCAACTTCATCCTACCTCTCAGCTGACTCTACACCTCAATAATAAACAACTTTACATGAGTTATATTAAGGAATTTGAGATTACGAATAGGTTTTCTTATTTTATGGAAAACCAAATTCATTATCAATGGGTAACGAGTAGGTGTCTACTTCTTTGTTCTTTTAGATAACAAAAGTACAAACCTACTTCAGGGCATGGCATCCCTGCCCACGTGAGCTCATGATTTTTTTATCAAGAGAATCATGTCCTATCCCTAAACATAATTAATTTCAATCCATGTTTTCACAGATCCTTATTCCTCAGGTAGTTGCTAAGTACAAACATACTTCAGGGCATGGCATCCCTGCCCACGTGAGCTCATGATTTTTTATCAAGAGAATCATGTCCTATCCCTAAACCTAATTAACTTCAATCCATGTTTTCACAGAACCTTATTCCTTAGGTAGTTGCTCGTCCTTCTAATACTAACATTGAGATTACGACTAAGGTTTTCTTATTTTATGAAAAACCAAATGCTTTATCAATGGGTAACGAGTAGGCGTGTACCTCTTTGTTCTTTTAGATAACAAAAGTATAAACCTACTTCAGGGCATGGCATCCCTGCCCACGTGAGCTCATGATTTTTTTATCAAGAGAATCATGTCCTATCCCTAAACCTAATCAACTTCAATCCCTGTTTTCACAGATCTTTATTCCTCAGGTAGTTACTCGTCCTTCTAATACTAACATTGAGATGACGACTAAGGTTTTCTAATTTTATGAAAAACCAAATGCTTTATCAATGGGTTACGAGTAGGTGTGTACCTCTTTGTTCTTTGAGATAACAAAAGTACAAACCTACTTCAGGGCATGGCATCCCTGCCCACGTGAGCTCATGATTCTTGTGACAAGAGAATCATGTCCTATCCCTAAACCCAATCAACTTGAATCACTATTTTCACATATCCTTATTCCTCAGGTAGTTGCTCGTCCTTCTAATACTAACATTGAGATTACGACTAAGGTTTTCTTATTTTATGAAAAACCAAATTCTTTATTAATGGGCAACGAGTAGGTTTGTACTTCTTTGTTCTTTTAGATAACAAAAGTATAAACCTACTTCAGGGCATGGCATCCCTGCCCACGTGAGCTCATGATTTTTTTTATCAAGAGAATCATGTCCTATCCCTAAACCTAATCAACTTCAATCCATGTTTTCACAGATCCTTATTCCTCAGGTAGTTGCTCGTCCTTCTAATACAAACATTGAGATTATCACTAAGGTTTTCTTATTTTATGGAAAACCAAATTCATTATCAATGGGTAACGAGTAGGTGTGTACCTCTTTGTTCTTTTAGATAACAAAAGTATAAACCTACTTCAGGGCATGGCTTCCCTGCCCACATGAGCTCATGATTTTTTTAACAAGAGAATCATGGCCTATCCCTAAACCTAATCAACTTCAATCCATGTTTTCACAGATCCTTATTCCTCAGGTAGCTGCTCGTCCTTCTAATACTAACATTGAGATTACGACTAAGGTTTTCTTATTTCATGAAAAACCAAATGCTTTATCAATGGGTAACGCGTAGGTGTGTAATTCTTTGTTCTTTTAGATAACAAAAGTACAAACCTACTTCAGGGCATGGCATCCCTGCCCACATTAGCTCATGATTCTTTTCCCAAAATAATCATGTCCTATCCCTATCCCTAATCCTAATCAACTTCAATCCCTGTTTTCACAGATACTTATTCCTTCGAAATCGAAATGATTCGCGAGTATATTTATATTTATTATCTAGTGTAATAGTGTCTTCCTGTGGGGTAAGATAATTCCAAGTCGAAGCCACGAGAGTTTGGCTGATAAGGTAAGATATCTTTATAATAACCTTTTCTATAAATACTGTAAATTTTTCAAGTAATTTATTCTAGTTTCAAAAAAAGATCAATTTAATAAATAATATATTACATATAATTTTATACCGAATATTTCTATAAAAAATACTTTAAATTCATTATATTATTTTACTAATAGTATTTTTTATTTTTCCAGGTAGGTGCTCTACCTTCTAATACTAACATTAATAATAAGTCTTCAGTTTTCTTATTTTATGGAAAAACAAATTCTTTATATTTGGGTTACGAGTAGGTGTGTACCTCTTTGTTCTTTGAGATAACAAAAGTACAAACCTACTTCAGGGCATGGCATCCCTGCCCACGTGAGCTCATGATTCTTGTACCAAGAGAATCATGTCCTATCCCTAAACCCAATCAACTTAAATCCCTGTTTTCACATATCCTTATTCCTCAGGTAGTTGCTCGTCCTTCTAATACAAACATTGAGATTATCACTAAGGTTTTCTTATTTTATGGAAAACCAAATTCATTATCAATGGGTAACGAGTAGGTGTGTACCTCTTTGTTCTTTTAGATAACAAAAGTATAAACCTACTTCAGGGCATGGCTTCCCTGCCCACATGAGCTCATGATTTTTTTAACAAGAGAATCATGGCCTATCCCTAAACCTAATCAACTTCAATCCATGTTTTCACAGATCCTTATTCCTCAGGTAGCTGCTCGTCCTTCTAATACTAACATTGAGATTACGACTAAGGTTTTCTTATTTCATGAAAAACCAAATGCTTTATCAATGGGTAACGCGTAGGTGTGTAATTCTTTGTTCTTTTAGATAACAAAAGTACAAACCTACTTCAGGGCATGGCATCCCTGACCACATTACCTCATGATTCTTTTCCCAAAATAATCATGTCCTATCCCTATCCCTAATCCTAATCAACTTCAATCCCTGTTTTCACAGATCCTTATTCCTTCGAAATCGAAATGATTCGCGAGTATATTTATATTTATTATCTAGTGTAATAGTGTCTTCCTGTGGGGTAAGATAATTCCAAGTCGAAGCCACGAGAGTTTGGCTGATAAGGTAAGATATCTTTATAATAACCTTTTCTATAAATACTGTAAATTTTTCAAGTACTTTATTCTAGTTTCAAAAAAAGATCAATTTAATAAATAATATATTACATATAATTTTATACCGAATATTTCTATAAAAAATACTTTAAATTCATTATATTATTTTACTAATAGTATTTTTTTTATTTTTCCAGGTAGGTGCTCTACCTTCTAATACTAACATTAATAATAAGTCTTCAGTTTTCTTATTTTATGGAAAAACAAATTCTTTATTTTTGGGTAACGGGTAGGTTTGTACTTCTTTGTTCTTTTTGATAAAGAAGTACAAACTTACTTCAGGGCCTAGCATCCCTGCCCACGTAAGCTCATGATTCTTTTATCAAGAGAATCATGTCCTATCCCTAAACCTAATCAACTTCAATCCATGTTTTCACAGATCCTTATTCCTCAGGTAGTTGCTCTTCCTTCTAATACTAACATTGAGATTACGATTAAGGTTTTCTTATTTTATGAAAAACCAAATGCTTTATCAATGGGTAACGAGTAGGTGTGTACCTCTTTGTTCTTTTAGATAACAAAAGTATAAACCTACTTCAGGGCATGGCATCCCTGCCCACGTGAGCTCATGATTTTTTTATCAAGAGAATCATGTCCTATCCCTAAACCTAATCAACTTCAATCCCTGTTTTCACAGATCCTTATTCCTCAGGTAGTTGCTCGTCCTTCTAATACTAATATTGAGATTACGACTAAGGTTTTCTAATTTTATGAAAAACCAAATGCTTTATCAATGCGTAACGAGTAGGTGTGTACCTCTTTGTTCTTTTAGATAACAAAAGTACAAACCTACTTCAGGGCATGGCATCCCTGCCCACGTGAGCTCATGATTCTTTTACCAAGATAATCATGTGCTATCACTAAACCTAATCAACTTAAATCCCTGTTTTCACAGATCCTTATTCCTCAGGTATTTTCTTGTCATTCTAATACTAACATTGAGATTACGACTAAGGTTTTTTTATTTTATGAAAAACCAAATTCTTTCTCAATGGGTAACGAGTAGGTGTGTACTTCTTTGTTCTTTTAGATAACAAAAGTACAAACCTACTTCAGGGCACTGGCATCCCTGTCCACGTGAGCTCATGATTTTTTTATCAAGAGAATCATGTCCTATCCCTAAACCTAATTAACTTCAATCCATGTTTTCACAGATCCTTATTCCTCAGGTAGTTGCTCGTCCTTCTAATACTAACATTGAGATTACGACTAAGGTTTTCTTATTTTATGAAAATCCAAATGCTTTATCAATGGGTAACGAGTAGGTCTGTACCTCTTTGTTCTTTTAGATAACAAAAGTATAAACCTACTTCAGGGCATGGCATCCCTGCCCACGTGAGCTCATGATTTTTTTTATCAAGAGAATCATGTCCTATCCCTAAACCTAATCAACTTCAATCCCTGTTTTCACAGATCCTTATTCCTCAGGTAGTTGCTCGTCCTTCTAATACTAATATTGAGATTACGACTAAGGTTTTCTAATTTTATGAAAAACCAAATGCTTTATCAATGGGTAACGAGTAGGTGTGTACTTCTTTGTTCTTTTAGATAACAAAAGTACAAACCTACTTCAGGGCATGGCATCCCTGCCCACGTGAGCTCATGATTCTTTTACCAAGATAATCATGTGCTATCACTAAACCTAATCAACTTAAATCCCTGTTTTCACAGATCCTTATTCCTCAGGTATTTTCTTGTCATTCTAATACTAACATTGAGATTACGACTAAGGTTTTTTTATTTTATGAAAAACCAAATTCTTTCTCAATGGGTAACGAGTAGGTGTGTACTTCTTTGTTCTTTTAGATAACAAAAGTACAAACCTACTTCAGGGCATGGCATCCCTGTCCACGTGAGCTCATGATTTTTTTTCATCAAGAGAATCATGTCCTATCCCTAAACCTAATTAACTTCAATCCATGTTTTCACAGATCCTTATTCCTCAGGTAGTTGCTAGTCCTTCTAATACTAACATTGAGATTACGACTAAGGTTTTTTTATTTTATGAAAATCCAAATGCTTTATCAATGGGTAACGAGTAGGTCTGTACCTCTTTGTTCTTTTAGATAACAAAAGTATAAACCTACTTCGGGGCATGGCGTCCCTGCCCACGTGAGCTCATGATTTTTTTTATCAAGAGAATCATGTCCTATCCCTAAACCTAATCAACTTCAATCCCTGTTTTCACAGATCCTTATTCCTCAGGTAGTTGCTCGTCCTTCTAATACTAATATTGAGATTACGACTAAGGTTTTCTAATTTTATGAAAAACCAAATGTTTATCAATGGGTAACGAGTAGGTGTGTACCTCTTTGTTCTTTTAGATAACAAAATTACAAACCTACTTCAGGGCATGGCAACCCTGCCCACGTGAGCTCATGATTCTTTTACCAAGATAATCATGTGCTATCACTAAACCTAATCAACTTCAATCCCTGTTTTCACAGATCCTTATTCCTCAGGTATTTTCTTGTCCTTCTAATACTAACATTGAGATTACGACTAATGTTTTGTTATTATATGAAAAACAAAATTCTTTATCAATGGGTAACGACTAGGTGTGTACTTCTTTGTTCTTTTAGATAACAAAAGTAAAAACCTACTTCAGGTCATGGCATCCCTGTCCACGTGAGCTCATGATTTTTTTATCAAGAGAATCATGTCCTATCCCTAAACCTAATTAACTTCAATCCATGTTTTCACAGATCCTTATTCCTCAGGTAGTTGCTCGTCCTTCTAATACTAACATTGAGATTACGACTAAGGTTTTTTTATTTTATGAAAAACCAAATGCTTTATCAATGGGTAACGAGTAGGTCTGTACCTCTTTGTTCTTTTAGATAACAAAAGTATAAACCTACTTCAGGGCATGGCGTCCCTGCCCACGTGAGCTCATGATTCTTTTACCAAAAAAAACATGTCTTATCCCTATCCCTAATCCTAATCAACCTCAACCCCTGTTTTCACAGATCCTTATTCCTTCGAAATCGAAATGATTCGCGAGTATATTTATATTTATTCTCTAGTGTAATAGTGTCTTCCTGTGGGGTAAGATAATTCCAAGTCCAAGCCACGAGAGTTTGGCTGATAAGGTAAGATATCTTTATAATAACCTTTTCTATAAATACTGTAAATTTTTCAAGTACTTTATTCTAGTTTCAAAAAAAGATCAATTTAATAAATAATATATTACATATAATTTTATACCGAATATTTCTATAAAAAATACTTTAAATTCCTTATATTATTTTACTAATAGTATTTTTTTTATTTTTCCCGGTAGGTGCTCTACCTCCTAATACTAATATTAATATTTAGTCTTCAGTTTTCTTATTTTATGGAAAAACAAATTCTTTATTTTTGGGTAACGGGTAGGTTTGTATTTCTTTGTTCTTTTTGATAAAGAAGTACAAACTCACTTCAGGGCCTAGCATCCCTGCCCACTTGAGCTCATGATTCTTTTATCAAGAGAATCATGTCCTATCCCTAATCCTAATCAACTTCAATCCTTGTTTTCACAAATCCTTATTTCTTCGAAATCGAATTTTTTTTACGAGTATCATAATATTCAAGGTCCATGCCACGAGACGTTGGCTGATAAGGTAAGATATCTTTATTCTTAAAATTGATTAAGTAATAAATACTGTAAATTTTTCAAGTAATTTTTTCGAGTTTCAAAAAAAATTAATTTAAATATATAAAGAAATAATAAATTAAATATAATTTTATACCGAATATTTCTATAAAAAAAAACAATTTAAAATCATTATATTATTTTAGTAATAGTATTTTTATCTTTTTTCAGGTAGGTGTTCGTAATAATACTAGCATTGCTATTAAGTCTATGGTTTTCTTATTTTATGGAAAATCAAATTCTTTATCTTTGGGTAACGGGTCGGTGTGTACTTCTTTGTTCTTTTTGATAAAGAACTACAAACTTACTTCAGGGCCTAGCATCCCTGCCCACGTGAGCTCATGATTTTTTTATAAAGAGAAGCATGTCCTATCCCTAAACCTAATCAACTTCAATCCCTGTTTTCATAGATCCTTATTCCTCAGGTAGTTTTTCGTCCTCCTAATACTAACATTGAGATTACGACTAAGGTTTTCTTATTTTATGGAAAACCAAATTCTTTATCAATGGGTAACGAGTAGGTGTGTACTTCTTTGTTCTTTTAGATAATAAAAGTACAAACCTACTTCAGGGCATGGCATCCCTGCCCACGTGAGCACATGATTCTTTTACCAAGAGAATCATGTTCTATCCCTATCCCTAATCCTAATCAACTTCAATCCCTGTATTCACAGATCCTTATTCCTTCGAAATCGAAATGATTCACGAGTATATTTATACTTATTTTCTAGTGTAATTCAATAAGTAATAAATACTGTAAATATTTCAAGTACTTTATTCGAAATTTTGCGTATAATACGAAACATGACGTTTGATTGTAGCTTAGTTGATCAGATCTTTTTTCTCTCCTGGTCCAGATTTAAGACTCCACAGACTTTAATAGCATAATCCGAAATAGTCTCGTGATAAAATATCTTTTTCAAATAAAGCGCTGTCAAAACACTTCTTATTGATAGGTCAATTATTCTTTGTCATATCAGTTAGAAAAATTATAAAAATTTACTTTATTCGAGTTTCAAAAATAGATCAATTAAATAAATAATATATTAAATATAATTTTATTCCGAATATTTCTATAAAAAATACTTTAAATTCATTATATTATTTTAATAATAGTATTTTTTTTCTTTTTTCAGGTAGATGATCTACCTTCTATTACTAACATTAATATTAAGTCTTTGGTTTTCTTATTTTATGGAAAAACAAATTCTTTATCTTTGGGTAACGGGTAGGTGTGTACTTCTTTTTTTCTTTTTGATATTGAAATACAAACTTACTTCAGGGCCTAGCATCCCTGCCCACGTGAGCTCATGATTCTTTTATCAAGAGAATCACGTCCTATCCCTAATACTAACCAACTTCAATCCCTGATTTAACAAATCTTTATTTCTTCGAAATCGAAATTTTTTTACGAGTATATTTTTACTTGTTCGAGAGTGTAATAGTGTATTCCTGTGGGGTCAGAGTATTCCAGGTCCATGCCACGATACGTTGGCTGATAAGGTAAGATATCTTTATAATACCCTATTCTTATAATTGATTAAGTAATAAATACTGCAAATTTTTCAAGTACTTTTTTCGAGTTTCAAAAAATATCAATTAAATAAATAAATAAATAATATATTAAATATAATTTTATACCGAATATTTCTATAAAAAATACTTTAATTTCATTATATTATTTTAATAATAGTATTTTTTTCTTTTTTCAGGTAGATGATCTACCTTCTATTACTAACATTAATATTAAGTCTTTGGTTTTCTTATTTTATGGAAAAACAAATTCTTTATCTTTGGGTAACGGATAGGTGTGTACTTCTTTGTTCTTTTTGATAAAGAAATACAAACTTACTTCAGGGCCTAGCATCCCTGCCCACGTGAGCTCATGATTCTTTTATCAAGAGAATCATGTCCTATTCCTAATCCTAATCAACTTCAAACCTGTTTTCACAAATACTTATTCCTTCGAAATCGAAATGTTTCGCGAGTATATTTTTACTAGTTCGCAAGTCTAATAGTGTCTTCTTGTGGGGTCAGAATATTCCACGTCCATGCCACGAGACGTTGGCTGAAAAGGTTAAATATCTTTATAATACCCTATTCTTATAATTGATTAAGTAATAAATACTGTAAATTTTTCAAGTACTTTTTTCGAGTTTCAAAAAAAAGATCAATTAAATAAATAAATAAATAATATATTAAATACAATTTTATTCCGAATATTTCTATAAAAAATACTTTAATTTCATTATATTATGAATTATTACCAAAGGAGGAAATTGTTACAGGGAGAAGATCCAGAGGAGATTCTAACAATTCAGCCCATCAAGAAGTGTAACAAATCTTCAAACAATAATTTCTGTAATAATCCATTCTATTTCGATTCAAATAATGATAAAAACAAATTCACATTATTAAAATTTAAATAACTCTAATAAAAAATCTTTATTATCGTTGAAAACCTCACATCCCTCCTTTTAATATTATTTTATTTTGTTTTTTATTATTCTTAATCAATTTTTTATTAATTTTTACACTAAAATTAGTAACGTGACTCACAGTAAATTCCATCAATTTCAGAAAAAAGCATTAAGAGAGACTACCCTGAGATTCGCCCGCCACTCAAGAAATAGTAGTTAAGTTAACCATTGCTATAAAAGCAAACACACGTCACCTCACAACCAAGCCTCATATCTATTTTTAAAAACCAACATCCATTATCATATTAACCACTGCAAGCTTATCTTAGGTAAAATAAATAAATGAATATAGTGTAAATTTTGCTATCTCCTTCTTCTCTCTTTTTTGAGTTTTGCTTTTTTCCTTTCGCTCAGCTTGTTGTTGTTTTTGTGTCTCCCTAAAAAAATAAGTTAATTTAAAAAAAATAAGTTAATTTATTAAAAAATAAGTATACACACTGAAATTAATGACAGAATATGTGTGTTTTATATATATATAGATGAGAATCAATCGCTATTTTTGATTATAAGTCGATTCCTCTATGTCTTCAGCAATGGTTACCAATAAAAACCAAAACGTCAAAAATCCAATATAGAATGGATTATTCTCAAGTATTAGATGAGAATCAATCGCTATTTTTGATTTTAAGTCGATTCCTCCATGTCTTCAGCAATGGTTACTAATAAAAACCGAAACGTCAAAAATCCAATATAGAATGATTATTCCTCAAGTACTAGATGAGAATCAATCAAGGGCGGATCCAGGGGGGGGGGGCGGAGGGGGCGATCGCCCCCCATAGAGGCCCGTGCCTGGCAAAAAAAAACATTTAGTGTTTAGTGTGTGGGGGCACCGTCTCTGACCCCCCCCCCGCTTGGACAATTCGATCGCGACACACTTTCGAGATAAAAAGTAGATCTTATATACAATATCACCCCCCATAAAAAATTCCTGGATCCGCTCTTGGAATCAATCGCTATTTTTGGTTTAAAATCGATTTCTCTATGTCTTCAGCAATGGTTACTAATAAAAACCGAAACGTCAAAAATCCAATATAGAATGATTATTCCTCAAGTACTAGATGAGAATCAATCGCTATTTTTCGTTTAAAGTCGATTTCTCTATGTCTTCAGCAATGGTTACTAATAAAAACCGAAACGTCAAAAATCCAATATAGAATGATTATTCCTCAAGTACTAGATGAGAATCAATCGCTATTTTTGGTTTAAAATCGATTTCTCTATGTCTTCAGCAATGGTTACTAATAAAAACCGAAACGTCAAAAATCCAATATAGAATGATTATTCCTCAAGTACTAGATGAGAATCAATCGCTATTTTTGGTTTAAAGTCGATTTCTCTATGTCTTCAGCAATGGTTACTAATAAAAACCGAAACGTCAAAAATCCAATATAGAATGATTATTCCTCAAGTACTAGATGAGAATCAATCGCTATTTTTGGTTTAAAATCGATTTCTCTATGTCTTCAGCAATGGTTACTAATAAAAACCGAAACGTCAAAAATCCAATATAGAATGATTATTCCTCAAGTACTAGATGAGAATCAATCGCTATTTTTGGTTTAAAGTCGATTTCTCTATGTCTTCAGCAATGGTTACTAATAAAAACCGAAAAGTCAAAAATCCAATATAGAATGATTATCCCTCAAGTACTAGATGAGAATCAATCGCTATTTTTGGTTTAAAATCGATTTCTCTATGTCTTCAGCAAAGGTAACGGATAAGAAAACAACGCAGTTGCTATGGTTACTTATAAAAATTCCTCCCAAATTTTTAGCATTTCACAGAGAGAAGCCTATCCATTCTTACTTAAGCAAGGCTAAATGAGCTATATTAAAACTTTCAAATGAATAAATTTTAAAGAATTTAAAAAATTAAAAAAAGTACTCTCTTACTCTAGAGTAAAGTACTTTAAAATATAATTTTACTAAAAACTTTATTTAACCTTTTTTGTGGTCCCCAATGTACTTAATTAGGATATTAAATTTCATCAAAATTGGTTAAGTCATTTTCAAGATATTTAGAAAAAACTAAAAAAGTACTGACATAAAGTACTAATGTTTGTGGGCCGATATGTACCAAAAGCTAATCAGCGCTTCATTTTGTTAAACTAATGGTAGGTTTTCAATTTCATTTCAATCGGTGCAACGGTGTGGAAAAAATCGTGGGCCAAAAAAACGATAACATCCATCCATCCATCCGCACGCACTAAATGAAAAAATGGCACTTTTTGGCCTCTCGACGAGACTCCATGTAATTTTTGGCAAAACCGTCACGTGCTAAAATTCAACCTAATTGAATACTACAATTTGTGACTTTAATTGAGTCCATGGGTTCCGTAGTCTTTACATGAGGACCCTTTGAAGACACGCTTGCTCCGAGAGCGATTACAATACTTTACCCATGCTTTGCATTGGATAAAAGTAAAAAAATTAAAATACAAAGATTTTTTAAATATACTCTATATATTTCGAGCTTTTAACTCATCATCAGGAGAACGTTGACTGAAGATGAGTTAAGAGCTCGAAATATATAGAGTAAATTTAAAAAATCTTTGTATTTTAATTTTTTCTCCTTGTCAAACACCACCAACTCCAACCTAATATAATTTTAATAATGTTTCACTATAAACCAACATCGTGTTCCCTAAATTTAATTGATTTCTCTTTATGAATTAACAACTCTGGGACTCTTGGCAAAATAATCTGGAAATCATATATACATATTTATATTTGGTATAAATATGTACTCATGTATATATTTGCATCAATCAGCGGACAACCGCATTGATTTCTTTTTATGAATCAACAACTCTTCTACTCTCTTCAAAATAAGCTCGATATTAAAACATGGAACACAAGTAATAGTAATAAAATTAAAAAAAAAATTGAAATTTTTCTCACAAATAAGGGTTGAGTAATATATTTAGAGACTAAATAGTTTCAAAGGCCTTTATAATTATTTCACATAAGAATATTAACAATCGAAAGAGAAATCCTTTAGTTTGGATAAATGTTTGCGGGCACGCCTGTAGGGTATAATACAACTATTATAGCAGAGCAAATTGGTTGTATAACTCATAGGCGCATATGCAGAATGTCACTCATTTATAAATTATTTTTATGTAATGTTATGACATTTTAATCATATATAGAAAAAAAATAAGATTCTCGAATGCAAGTGAATTCTAAATGATTATTACCTTTCTCTAAAAAGAATATCGTTTCTGTACAAATGGATAAATCTTGACTAATCGAGGCTGAGAAAATTTCTAACCAAGTTAAAACTTGTCTGGGCTTGTTTTTTTATCTTTGCATCTTCTTACATAAAATAGCAAAAAAGGATCACTCTATCTGCGGACTTTTTACAAAAGAAATTCTTAATTATGTATGCGAATATATATGAAGGAAATTATTGAATTCATCACGCTTTCATTAGTCGATTAAAAGTAAATACAATTTGATGGCTTTATATGTATATAATTAAGTAATGGAGAGGCATTCAGCCAATGGGTAATGAAAAAAAGAGGAAATTATATTTTTAAATTATATGTTCAGAAAAAAAGGAAAAATTGTTCTCACCCAAATTTAAAAGACCTTATTCATGTCAAATTTCCGTGATCGAGTTTCAACTAAAAAACTAATTAGCTCCTAATCTTTCTCAATGAAAGCGATGTTCCTTGTATTGTAACCTCCAATGTCCTTGATATATGAATTTCATGCATCATAAATTAATTATTATTAATTTATTATTATTATACTTGAGAACGATGGTAGAATAAGATCGAAACGTCGTAGTTATATTGTGTTATTTCTTCGTGTTCGATAAATAATTATAATTAATTATGTGTGATTTAAACAAAATGTCAATCCTTAATAAATTTAATCACATAAATACTAGCTTTAACAGCTACATATCCTAATCTTAATATTTATGCTTACTGAATATGACATTTTGTTTTGAAATCCTAATATGTAGATATAGATACGAGTTAGGTCTCTTTTGAAGTCTGGTGGGTAAACAAAAAGCTGTCTTGCGAATTTGAAGCTTTTTGGTAGGTTTTTATTAGTTCTTTTTTCGTCTCTTTTGGGGAGAGGGGTTTGTTAACTCTTCTTTCCATTTAGAGATAGGAAAAGCAAGGGTTGGTTTTGAAATTAGGCTGGAATAAGGAAATCTCTGCGTTGCTAAGGTAAATATTTTGTTTATTTTAAAAATATTTTTTCTTTTTTTTTAGATAATATGGTTAAAAAGGATAGTCAATTCAGGGTTGGGACTATGCTAGAAGTATAGGTGTTAAAACCAGTGGTGGTTTTTTCTTATGAGAATAATTCAGATGGTTATATAGATTATAAGGATATAGGGAAGAATGGTATTAATTTAAATACAGTATTGTTCCTACAAGTTAGTTAATTCAGATATTAATATATAGGTTTGCATTCATTTGTAGGATCTGGCATTGATTTGTGGAAGTCTGTCTATTTATTACTAATTGGGATTATAGTATTCTGCCTCCTATGATTAAATCAATTATAAATTTTGTCAAGTCCTAAAGTCCTAGAGCTGTACAAAATTTTATTTAGTTCTCACAAGCAGAGATTAGCTGAGGTAGAGTGAGGTCATACCATCCTTGTTAAGGTTTTGACCAGGTTTCCTTAACAACTTATGGCAAATGCCGGGATGGCTAATGCGTCGCTTGCTCCTGGTATCGGGTTTTTGCGCGGAATTTTTAAATTACTTTTTGTCTTTTGATGGAAATCTATGGTCATGTTATTTGTTAATGAGCATACATTTCTATTTTTTTTCTTTTTCTTTTTTTTTTTTTTACTTGTTTATTAATTGTTAAATTGTTGTAATTAATTTGTATTGATGTTTGTTAATGTATTGTAGCTAGATTGTATTGATGTTTGGAGGACCTAGCCACCGAGGACTTGTGCCTCTAAGCAGGTCGAGGAATAAAGATTTATTTATTTATTTATTTATTTATTTATGTTTTCGAGCTATAACAAACATATACATTGACCAAAGACTCTTTGTTTGACTCCACACAAGCAAGTGGCCCTTGTCCTATCTTGTAATTTTGGGATAGGCCCAGGACAATAAAGACTTGGAACATTTCAAATCGCGATCTTAAACTCCTAGTTCTTGTTTGATTCTTTGAAATCCGCCTGGTCCCGAAGCGATGCATCGCCATTGGTCCCGTGACACTGGAGAGTTTTTTATTGAGTGAGATTGGTAATTTCAGGTCAAATCCCCTTTAACCGCTTCTACGACTAGCAGGGCTACTGTGAAAACCTATTCTACCCCTGGGTACCACATGGGGTGACCTTAGCCTTAAAGAAATTAAAAATAAGCCAGTGAAGAGCGATTCGGTCTCAATTATCGAGGGTTCTAATGCCAATTTATTATTATTGAAAAAGATTAATCTGTTTTTAATTAAAATTAGTTTAAAAAGTTTTAATTGAGTTTTTTCAAGCCCTACTCTCAATAAAATATCGACTTAATATTATAATTATTAGAAAAAGAATTTAATTTTTAGGACGAATTCGAAGATTTTAGTAGAAATATTATTAAATTGCGATATCAGAGGGGATTCATCCCTTCAGGAGTCGAACCTGAGAACTAACATGCTTTTCGGGCAGTCAGATCACACCCTCGAGACAAAAAACCTCTCTCTGAATCGGAATATAAGATATAAGCACAGAAATTCTTTACTCCATTATTATAAAACGGAAATTAAAAAATTTAGCTTAAAATAAAAAAAGTTTTTCATACAAGTCCTCTTATTTAAATATTAAAATAAAGATTTGAGCATCTTCTTTTTGAAAATAGTTGGAATGTTTTTCAAAAAATCAGCTCGGGTTCAGATTAACAAATCTATTTTAAAAGAGAAAAGAATTTAATTTTTAGGACAAGTTCTAAGATTTTAGTAGAAATATTATTAAATTGCGATATCAGAGGTGATTCATCCCCCAGGAGTCGAACCTGAGAACTAACATGCTTTCTGGCCAGTCATCTCACACCATCGAGACAAAAATTCCCTCTGATAACGTATTTGAATAATATTTCCACTAAAATCCTCGAATTTGTCCTAAAAATTAAATTATTTATCTTTCAAAATAGATTTGTTAATCTGAACCCGAGTTGATTTTTTGCAAAACATTCCAAATATTTTCAAAAAAGAAGATGCTCAAATCTTTAGCATAATAATTATTATTAATTAGTATTTTATGAAAATTATTATTAAAAAAAGGAGACAGGAAGGAAAAATATTACATGCTTCTTTCATTGACCCTTTGAACCCTGAAGAAGAAGGGAAGATCCTCCGAAACTTTGGTTTCAAAAGCACTGAAAAGGGAGGCAAAAAAGGGGAAAATATTACATGCTTGCTTTTTTCATTGACCATGTGAACCTTGAAAATAGGAGGGAAAATCCGTCGAAATGTCGGTTTCAAAAGCTGTAAAAAAAACCCTTCCAATAAATACTCTTTTATTGGAATTGTTCTTTTTATTTATACTTAGACTTTCATTAAAGTTATTAAAGAAAAAAATATGAGAAATGTTTTTATTTCTCTTAAATAATGTCTTCTGAAGGAAAAACAAAATTGTTTTGCGTAAATACGAGAAACAGAAACATGGTTAAAAGACTAGTCGATATTCCTAGCCCTACCACTCATCTAAGAAGAGCAACGTTAGAATAGTGCACTTGTATCAGCAGTGACACTAGGTTTTTTTAAAGATAAGAAAAAGGATCAATTCTTCCAAAATACTTTAGATTTCAAATTTGTTATTATTTATTATTTATAAGGTGAGAATGAGGGAATTTTCGGCATTTTTTTAAATTTTAAGTTCATTGGTTTGGAAATTCCATAAGGTACAAAAATAGTGTACAAATGGGTACTCTGTGGCCTTCATACATTTCATTTTAAAGTGTATTGGATTTTTAAAAAATTCAGCTAAATTCTACTAATTAGATCATTATAGAGATTTCTTTCAGGATAGGTATTTATTTTTATAAACAGAAACAAAGAGGTTGTCCTCTGCTTGATACAAAATAACTTACATACATATATCAAAAATATATATATCGTCGCCTTAGAGTTTAAAACCTGCTAACTCTAAAAATTTTTACAGGGTAGATAAAAAACAAACAAAATTTAATATTGTTGTTATGGCAAAAACTATTTTTCATATTTTTTTTTTATACAACTTACGATCGTAATTTTAAGTAGCAGTTTTACTTGGACGATGCTACATCTCTTTTTCTTTCATATGGTATTAATATGTTATATATCATAAAAAGGAGTTAGCAGGTTTACACTCTAAGCCGACGATATGTATATATATTATTTATTTGTTTGAAACTATAGTTTCGAAGGTTTAGCCTTCATCATCAGTCATTTTTAATTATAAATATTATTTTTCATGGGGTCAGTATCGCGTGGATATTGAACATTTTTCAATATCCACAAGGCCAAGCCTTCGAAACTATAGTCTCAAACAAATAAATAATATATATATTTTTGATATATGTGTGTATGGTTATTTGCATCAAGCAGAGGACAACCTCTTTGTTTTATTTTATGAATCAACAACTCTGCTAGCTCTCGGCAAAATAAAAACTTTTCAATTATATTTATTTTTACTTTATTTATTTTTGACTACACCAAAAAACCGACCCTTCCCTTAAGATTCGTCTGATTAAAATTGATAAATACGATTTTTAATGGATGAGGAAATAAGAGATTTTTTGAACGGTTATATCTAATGATGACATTTGATCTGACTGTTTGTATTATTAATCTAGACCTTTCTGGCAAGATTCACTTTCTATCTCAACCCATTCACCGACATTTAAATTGCCAAATGATCCGAATTTGTGCAGACTGTATCATGTCTTAAAAAACTTTTCGCTTATTCCTTCAATTTATTTCATTAAGTGCATCATCTTTCACTTTCTCCAGTTATCATTTCATTAAATGAATCTCAAATGAAATCTCAGATGAAATTTAATTTTCATCATTAAAATAATGAGCTTTTTAAGCTGGTTTAAAATATCTGAGCGAGCGTCACTTATCTCTAAACTTGATAGATAACACCCTGAACGCGGTGCTGATTTTCCTCTATGGATTTCTAATATTTCAGTAAGATTGATCTGTATGAGCCAATGAAATATGTGCCGACTAACTGATCAGATTTTACAGTCCATTTGCGATGAAATCTATCTTGAGTGGAATTTTTCAAATAATCAGTTTTTGTAATTATAAATATTTGATCTGTTATTACTCATGGGTTCAAATACCCAATTGGATGTCAGTGTGTTCGAATTGTTTTGTTATAATAGCGAGTATTGTATAAAAAGGGGCCGTCCAGTAAATTACGTCACACAGTAAGGGGGGAATCTCAGATTTATGACAAAATGTGACAGGGGGCCCGGGGGATCTTAAAAATTATGATGTCACAAAAGTCAAATTAAAATTTTTTAATATTTCAGATTTCAGGTTATTATTATTCCAACCTGAAAATTATAGGGTATAAAAGTGGTACTGGGGGAGTCGGATTGGCCGAGCTGGCTAAGGCGCTGGCTCCGCTTCAACATCGTTGATGACAATGTTCAAGCGGCCGGGTTCGAGCCTGGCTATCATATACAATTTCTTCCGGCTAAAAACTCGGCTCCCTCACTAACACTACTAACACTTTACTGATGTGCTGTCTAAATGGGCTTTGTTAATAAAAAAAGTGATAGTGTGACGTCACAATACAGGGAGGGGTTCAATGAGAATGTGACAGAATGTGACGCAGGAGGAGGGGGGGGGGGGTCTAAAAATCTTGAAATTCGTGTGACGTAATTTATGGACGGCCACTAACAAATAAATGGAATTATTTAGATCAACCAGATGACAATCTCTGATACTTTTAATGCCAAAACGGATGTATCAAAGCATAATTTTCGTTTTTAAAAATGAAGTAATTCTGAAAAAAATAGCCAAAGCAGATCATTTCTTAAATGAATGGAGTAAAATTTCCTTGCTTTTATTATATCTGTATGTCAGTGGCAATTAAATTCTATGGTAAGCTAACAGCCCGGGTAGCAACGTTAGCGCTTAGGTTCGATTCCAAGGGGATGAAACCCTCTGACATACAATATATTATCAAGATAATTTTCACTAAGATCACATTGTTCCAAAAATGTAAATTCTTTTTTTAATTAAATAACAAGATTCAGAATTTTTGAAAATATGCGAAATCTATAAAATTCGCTCAATTTTTGGTCAATAACAGACGAGATATTAAATAAATCCTCAAGTAATTTATCTTTAGCTTGCTATATTATAATTTATTAATTAACTGGTGATACTTGATTATACAAAGTGAGAGAAATTTGAATTAGACTAATTGGATAATATTATAAAAAAAAACTTGAAACAGTTATATTAGGGTCCGTTAAATTACGGATTTATAAAATAAATACTTCTTTCTGCACTGGAGAATTATCTCGTATAAAGTCTTGAGGCGTAAAATGAATTGAGAAAACTCTCATAGAAGGAATAATTTTTTCCCCTATTTTCAAACTTTTTATCCATTGTGTTCCTTGATCAATTAATTCTTCCTCATTGAACTTATTCAATCTTAATAACACTTCTATTTTATTTTATTTTTTTCAGTAAAACGATAAAATTATACTATATCATTTTACACCCTAAATATTCCAACCGTTTCATAATAATATATGAATACTTCACTTGCCAAATCAATTAACTCAAAAACAAAAAGTGGAGAAATACGATGAAATAATGTACATTATTACATTATTTATTATTCACTAGCTAAAACAATTTTGTCATTTAGTGGTATTAATACTTAATAGAGAAATTTGTTTTGAATATATACAGTTAGGAGTCAATCAAGTGCTTTGACTTTAAAATTTAATAAAATTCAGAAAGTGGAGTTAATTGATTTGGCAAGTGAAGTATTCATATATTAATTGTGGACATATTCGTGGTCTGAATGCTAGTGGCATATAAACTATTTTCTTTCTTAAGCTGCTCAGTGAAATGTTATTATTGCACACAACAATCTGATAAAAAGAGTAATGTCAAATAACGGAATAACTAGTTCTTTCAAGTGAGTTTTTATTCACTTACCGGTGGGTCAAATTCCACGTAGGGGAGGCGAAGGGGTGTCTGCAAATTAATCCAACATCGCCATTCAAAAAGAATAGTTCAGCTACGAATAGAAACATATGTTCAAGAGAACTTATTTAATATTCATTACTTTTGAAGTCGGCGTTTACTAAAATAAAATTGGTTACAAGTCGAATTTTCATTAATAGAAATCAATGAGGATATTATCTCGCTTAAATGCATTTATATATATATCAGTGGCGTGCGGTCCATGGATGCTGTGGATGCAGCGCTCTTTTTTGGACAGCATGAAAAGTCACCGCCCGTCACTGATGTATATGTATGTTCAAGCAGAGGACAACCGCAGTGATTTCTGTTAATAAATCTACCAAGTCTGCTACTCTCGTCAAAACAAGGCCTTTTCAGATAAATTAATAAAGTAAAGGGTGTGTAGTTTCACAGTGTATGAAATGAAACTCAAAGAGGTTTATACAAGCTCAATATATTTCGGATTATTGGTCCATCATCAGGAGTTTACAGGTTGAAACTAATAATATTTGAACGTGCGATCACAATTTTTAACATCTAAATCATACGTACCAATATAACAAAATATAACATTCAAATCACACATACCAATATAACACAAGAAAAACATCAACATTTAACATCGAACGTTCAAATATTATTAGTTTTAACCTGTAAACTCCTGATGATGGACTAATAATCCGAAATATATTGAGTTTGTATAAACCTCTTTGAGTTTTATTTCATTCACTTGTGAAACTACACACTCTTTACTTTATTAATTAATATCATGTTTCACCTAAAACCTACACCACTTTCTCTAAGTAAAAAAAAAAATCTTTTCAATTAAGTAAGTCGATTTTTTTTTTGATTTTTTTTTTCAAAATAAACACATCTCGTGACTTTACGAATCTCACTTTAAGAATATTCAAATAATTTTGTACACCAAAACACTGATGATCCTTCGACCACACAAAATTGCCAAAGATGGGAGGTAATAACTAAAATAATTTCTTTAAACAAATATGGCACTACTAATAATAATTATATTTATATAATATATATATATATATATATATATATATATATATATATATATATATATATATATATATATATATATATATTAAACTAATAAAGTAAAAATTAAATTACATCAATCGGAAGAGTAAAAATTAATATAGAATGTAATGCGGTTAAAAGTTTTTCGAGAAAAACACTCAGAAAATCATTTTAATAGGGAGCAAATTATAACACCTCTAGTCGTTTATTTCTTTAAAAGTGGGGGATGTTTTTTTATACTCCTATCTAAAATAAATAAATAAATAAAAATCTGCAATGTAAGAAAAATTCAATTCACTAGGTAAAAACGCAAATTAAAGACTTAATTTTTAAAAAATATCATTTGTTACCCATTTGACACAACAGGCCGCACATACATCTACTCTTATTAAACGAGCAAAAATTGTATGTTTATTTGTTTGTATGTATATTTGTTTGTATCTTGGTTCTATTTTGAAAACGACTCTACCGATTTTGATGAAATTCACGAGTTAGGGGTTTTTGGGGTGACAATTCGATCTGTCACGGTCTCATCTTCGAGAAAATTGTTTTTGATGGGTTTTTTCGTAATCAAATTAATTATTCTCAGGTAGACAAATCCCATTCTTAGGGTTTAAAAAAAAGGTTTCCTTTTCCTTTTGTGCTCAGGCAGACAATGGGTCGGGTAAATCCTTTATTCTCAAAGGCCTTGAAGAAGTATTGTGATTGTGGTTTAAAACATATTTTGTTCAACCTAAACGTTAGAAATATTAATAAACGTTTTATAATTGTTTTTATAAAGAATTTTATTTATTTAATAGAATAAAAAATAATCAAGAATTTATTTTAAAATATATTTCGCATAAGCAGGTCTCAATTTTCTGAAAAAACAACACATTTTGATAGGTTTTATTTATTAACAATTGGATCAATAAAAATGAATCATATGGTTGAATCAAAACAGGTGCAGGAGGTGGGGTGCAGTGGTGAGGGATCCGGGGGTAGGGCGGGGTGAGGGGGAGGGGTACAGTGGGCGAATACTATATATATTTGTATTTTTTAATTTGAAAACGGCTCTCAAATAAAAATCGACCTTTTTATCAGAATTTTAAATTAAAAATAATATTAAAATAAAGGTTTTAACTGAAGGTGCCTCCAGGTACTATGTATTATAATAATAACGAATTAATTTATATATTATATATTTATTTAATCAAACATCAAACATCTCACCATCCACAAGCATTTCAATCGCTTCACATAGATATAGGGATTGCAATCTAGCAAGGTAAGATCCCGCAATACCACATGATCCATGCATATCGTTCTAGTTTTTAGAAAAATATACTTATGTAACATTAGTATTAGCTAAAATGAACAAAGATCCAATGTATAAAAATAAAAAAATTAAAAAGTTGTGGAAAATATATTTGATTTCATTTCTCAAATGCTAGTTATAACAATATCTGTCCTTAATGGATAGAAACGGTCAGACGACGACAGAGAGAAATATTATCTCTTTCAAGAATTTAATTTATTTATATACAGACAACATTACATTTTCTTTTACCTCTTTTTTATTTTTATTTTTATTTCCTACTCTTTATATCCTATCTATCTCTATAAATTTATCATTCGGAAAGTTTTTTCGTGTTAGACCACCCATGGGAAAATTAGTAATTTAATTAAAACTATATTTTAGAATGATCACGTGGTTCAATCCAAGAACTCCTACACCCAAACGTTTTAATTATTCTGATTTGTTTCTAATTAACGTGAAGGGACGTTGATTGTTTACGAATCACTTATTTTGCACTAAATAGCGATGAGGAATATATTATATTTTGTTATAAAATATGCCATTGAAGTATTTTGGAAGATGGCAAAATCGATGGAAACGTTTCTACGATAAGTTAAAGAAAAATTAGATTGAAAAGAATTTAAGAATGTAGGAGGAATGTTTATATATATATATATTGGAGCAAAAACCCGTTTTTTAGTAAGAACGGGTTCTTACTAGTTAAAACGCGTTTCACTGAATACCTTTGTGGCAACTAGAATTTGCTGAGTTTGGTTCAAAGGTCCAGAATCTTCATTTTTGACCTGTTTTGTTTTTATTACCCATATATCCGGATTATCCGGTTTGACTTTGGTCCCAGTTAGTTCGGATAAACGAGGTTCTACTGTATATATACCAATATATATATATATATATAATTGAAATCTTAATAACTTAATTTTTTATTTAACAGTAATCGGGTAAAAATTATAAAATTTATACAATAAAAACATTTTTGTATGTCTAAATTTCAAATCAATCCTCAGCAAAACTTTACATGTAAGATAGTTAGATCATGGTCTGAAATTTAGAAGCTGGACTTGATAGCTTTTTTTTCACTTGGGCTCAAATCCCGAGGTGACAAATCTTTTGACATGTAACCAAATTTATCTATAAAATATAAGATTAAACAGATGAGACTGGTTGAATTTTTTTTTATAAAATGAGCCCTGCTACCAGAAGAATTAAAAAAATCGAGCCATAAATCTAAGTACAGGAATATTTAAAGATTTTTATCTGAAAGGTTTGCATAGTTAGAGGAGAAGGTCGTTTTTGTAGGCTCAAAAAAAGAGACGGAAAATTATCTAAAAGAGTTCTGTTTTTTTTCATTTTTAGTACGTAAACCTGAAAATCATTCCAAGACCAGAAAACTTAAGCCCCTAGTAAAAAGCTCCAATATAAATGAAAAACATCAGTAAGCACAGAATAAACAAGCATATATAAATGAAATAAAAATAAAAGATGAGGGGACTCGAAAGCAATGTCCATTCTTTTACTTTCTAATCAATAGTCAAATTTTTAAACATAACACCCGATTGGGTTTCGATTTTATATTTTGACATGACAATCAATGGACGATGCTGAAGAGAAATAGGTTTTATTGTTTTTTATCAATGAGGCTGGGGCAATTTTTAATTGGATTAAGCACTGTCAGTCAGTCGACTTACTTGAAGAATAAATCAATTTTTTTTTTTTTTAATTTTCTGAGCGTCCTAAAGGCGAACGACATCGGATAAGGGTAAGAAGTGAGGCTTAAACTTGTTTTATCACCTGAACTTGGAGTGTTGCTGCAACGACACATCCAGCCACTCATTCGCAAATAACGATTATGTGGTCGTTCGTAACAAGATAGGTCACCCTATCGTCTCCGGATTCGTCAACCGCCTTTTCTTCGTCAATTGGGTAAAAAACAACAGTAAAAGATCATGATCAATTTGTGCATGTACCTATTCTACACACACTCAAATGTAAATAAGCTGGACCGTGTACTAAGGGTTCACTACTATATATTTATATATATCTACTCTTATTAAACGAGCAAAAATTGTATATATATATATATATATATTTATTTATTTATATATTTGTATCTTGGTTCTATTTTGAAAACGGACCTACCGATTTTGATGAAACAAAATCTATTAACAAGTTTTGAGGATGAAAAAACGATCTGGCTAGGTCTGGACCTCATCAAAATTCATCTTAATTGATTTTTTCTTAATTAAAATAATTATTGATAGATGAAAATCTCAATAAAAAAAATGATGTCGTATTATAACCTGAGACCTCATGAATCTGAGGCAAGCACTCTACAACTGGACCAAAGAACTATTTTAAAAACCCTTGCTTTTTACTTTTACTAAAATGAATATTTTTGAATTAGACTTTATTATAAGTGTGGAAGTAATTGAATATATTATATATAGCTATGTATTTAATAAATAGAATTCATTGAATAAATTGCGGCGAGGCAAATTTGAAATATGTATAATTGAATTAAGCTGAAACACAATTAATTTTAAATCCAGAAACATTAAATATATTAATAATTATTCCTTTGCCCCCCCCCACTCTTCTAATTAAAATTAAATTTCAATTCTCTTTTCTCCTGGCAATTATCCTTGCAATTGTCTTCCTAAATAAATACTTGGTTGGTGAAAGTTATCACTTCTGTCGCACGTCCCGAGACGCACAGATTTTTTTAATTTTATGTTTTTATTTCAGATCCTATACGATTATTTTTTTATTATTATTTTCTTATGTATTTTTTATAATGTTTATCAATATGAACGAATGTGGGCAAATTGGTCTACGAGTAAACAAATATACACATATTATGTGGACCATTAGAAAGATAGAAATGCAAAAACTGGGTCGGGGGTGGGGATGGATGTGGGGGGTGCAGGAGGTGGGGTGAAGTTGTGGGGGTGGGGTGGGGCGGGGTGGGGGTGCAGTGTTGGGGGCGAGGTGTATGGTTCCGGGAGGGGGGGTCAGGGGTTACCGAGCATCGCTCGGTGCCTCCAGGTACTATATATATATATATATATATATACAAACAAGATGAGATTGAAAAGAAGGTTCCCATAAAAGACTAGGCTTAAAAAGAGTAAACGTGTTTTTAGCGCCTCTGTTGACCATGACCGAACATGAAAAGATTTATGGAGAATAAGTATTTAGAAATTGTACCAAATATTAAATATATAATCAATAACCAACAATATATTTTGAGAGATAATACTTTATTTAAAATATAATTTACTTACATTAAATCATTCATCTCTATATTTCTATTTTATTAATTCGAATGGTCAAAGAAGATCTCTAGCATGTCCAGATTACAGATTTAAAATTTTGGCAAAAAATTTGATATATCCAAATTATAGAAATTTTAGTCTATCTGAGATCAAACAGTCCTAAGAGAATTGAAAAAAAATATATTTTATTTGAAATGTGTAGAAAAAATTTTTTTGTCCAAAAACGAAAAAATGGTAAGGCTATATAGTCTTGTGATATTTCAAATTTTGACAAAAAATTTGAAATATACATATTATAGAAATTTTAGTATATTTTGGATCAGACGATCCTAGAGAAATTAAAAAAATATTTTATTTGAAATGTCTTGAAAGAAAAATTATGTGGAAAAATGGAAAAATGGCAAGGCCTTGTGAAATTACATATTTTGGCAAAAAAATGATATATATATGGTAAATTTTGGAAATTTTAGTATATTTTGGATCAGACGGTCGTAGAGAATTGAAAAAATATATTTTAATTGAAATATTTGGAATTTATTTTGTTTTGTTTTTAATATCTTTAAACATCTCTATCTCCCTAAATAATGGTCTGAGAGCTTTAAAACAATCGAATTTATAAAATTTATGAAATATTTCCGAAATTTTTCATATTCTCTATCTACATAAATAATGCTCTGAGAGCCTTAAAACAATCGAATTTATAAAATTAAAAAAAAAATTGTCTTTAAAATGTTTAAACGTCTCTATCTCCGTTAATAATTAATGGCCAGAGACCCTTAAAACAATCGAATTTAAAATTTTTTTTGTTTTTAAAATTTTTAAAAGTCTCTATATTTCTATTTTATTAATTCGAATGGTCAAAGAAGATCTCTAGCATCTCCAGATTACAGATTTAAAATGGACATAGGTAGCTGAGAATAACTTGACGATGGATGTAGCAGCTTTGGCAAAACAACTATTCACCTATATCTAGCCTAGCGCTAGATTATATTGAAATCTGCAAGATTCTAGCGTAAAATAATTGAACCTTAGTGTAAAAAGTCCGCATAAATGGAGGGATTATTTACCGGGTATAAAAAGTACCACGGAATTAGGGGAGGACTATACCGGGTGAGTTTTTATCTTGAGACAGCCTTATAACTCAAAAACAGTGCATTATATGGAAAAAAGTTTCAAATAAAAGTTTGTTTATATCGAGGGGAAACTAAACTACGCTATTGTTTGTCCACATAGAACAAGCTTTCAAGGGTATTTCAATGTCAAGTTCTGTTTTTTAAATGGAACCCTATATTTTTCTATACGTCTACTTAATTTACAAAAAAAACTGAACAACATTCATAAGAAGTATTTTTATACGATATAAAATAAACAAAATGCATGAATAAATTAGATCTAAAAAAAATCTTAATAATTATTTTTAACAATTATTTAACTTAATCTAATTGATTCATCTATTTTGTTTATTTGATGTCGTATAAAAATAGTTCTTATGAAAGTTGTTCAGTTTTTTTGTAGATTAAGTAGACGTATAGAAAAATATATGGTTCTATTTAAAAAACAGAACATGACATTAAAATACCCTTGAGAGCTTGTTCTACGTCGACAAACAATAGCGTAGTTAGTTTCTCCTCGATATAAACAAACTTTTATTTGAAACTTTGTTCCATATAATGCACTGTTTTTGAATTATAAGACTGTCTCAAGATAAAAAACTAGCCCGGTTATATATATATATATATATACCTGAGAGAATGTGTGCGAATGTATAGAGTCTACGATGTTTCTAGAAATGCTAAGGGGAAAATCCCTTAACTTTTCCCAATCACAAAAAATATCTTGAGATGGCCTCGCACTCTTGAAAAGACTCGGTTGGGTAAAATTCTTGTGAAAATCTTTTCCGAAGTTCCTGCCTGCCCATCATAGCGCGAGTTGAAGAGAAGTTTCGCAAAAGTTCGGCCACCAGTGAAGACATCTCCGATTTCCTTTTCATTAAAGTGAGGGATGTTTGCTGGTATGCGTGTTCTGCAGCAATTAACAGCACGAAAAAAGTTTCGGCTCTTATTTCGGTAAGATAAATCGATCGAACCACTACTTTATTTAATTTATATTTACGTTTAAGGTGTAATCAAGTTAATTCAATCTCCTTTTTACTTCATTCGGTCTGACAAAGAAATATTTCGTCCCCTAAAATTGATTCACTTGAGATCCAATCAAAATTGTAGATATTCTAAAAAAAAATTCCTGCCGTGTTTCGTGCAGATGACTTTCTCTTACCTTTTTAACCGACTTCAAAAAAGGAGGAGCTTCTCAATTCGACTGAATTTTTTTTCGTGTCTATGTTACCTGATATCTTCGCCAATTGTGAACCGATTTTGATGATTTTTTTGAATTGGGTTCAGTCTAGTTTCCGATTGGTCCCGTTTTTTTTTCATTGGTATTGGACCTTTTTTCGTATGGTTGTTTAGGCATAACTTCTTTGTTTATGAACCGATTTCAATGATTCTTTTTATATTCGAAAGAGGGTACCTTAGTGGTGGCCCCATATTAATTTGGTCAAGTTCTGATGATATGATCAATGACGATTTAACGTAAATATCCAATTCTTATGAGCAAATAATCGAAATTAGAATAAATAAAATCTTTTATAAAAAATCTTAAAACATTCATTTAAAACCCGCAAACGTTTCGAGAGAATTTCTATATTTATGAATTTAATTTTATTATCATTTTCTGATTCATTCGTCCGACGCTTTCTCTTACGAGATGGATGCAAAGTGTTATATTAAGTCACTATTAATAACATCACTAAAAAGAGAAAAATAAATATAATTAAAAAAAAAAATAAAACCGACTTCAAAAAAATTAAATGCAACAAATAAAATAATAAAACTCAAAAATAAAATAAAATGCACTGAAAGGTATAAAATAATTATCAAATTTGGTTACAACTGAACGACGAAATATTTACATGAAATCACTTTTTGAAGTCGGTGCCAAACAAACTATATAAGCGAGCGTACCCGCCAATCGTACTAAGTCCGTCGAGTTTGATCCATAAAATGTATATGTTTGGCACCGACTTCAAAAAGTGATTTCATGTAAATATTTCGTCGTTTAGTTGTAACCAAATTAGATATTTATTTTTATACCTTTTAGTGCATTTTATTTTATTTTTGAGTTTTATCATTTTATATTAGCAAGAAACCAGCATTAAAATAGTTAAATTAAATCTAATGTTAAAATATAATTGAATTTAAATTATGATTTAAATCAGATTACTATAATGTTTATTTAATAAAATTCTTGTGGTGGATGAGGCTCATAAAACCCTGAAGACAGATGGATTGCTTCAGTTAATAAAGAAAAGAAAAATTCGTTTCTATATTTAACATTTATTTTTGAAAAAACTTCGAGACGTTTCGGCGGAATACTGTCTCGCCAATTGGGTTGGTTTTTGAAGAAGAAATTTTAAAATTGGAGCGAGTTAGTTTGTTTGATTGGTTTATGTTGGTACTTCTCTTGCATATTATTTTGGCCTGCTGTCATTTTTAATGAAAAATAGATTAATTATTTGAGAAATTGTCATTCAAATAATGAATTGTCATTTTGACTGTTGAACATAAAGTTGTGTTGTTTCTTTTGTTGTCCTTTGTCTTTTTTATGATCTGACATTGCTTGGATTGATGACAAGCTGTTTGATTTTACATTGGTTATACTTTCAAGACAAGTTTTTTGGTTGTGTAGTAATTATACTTTCTCAAATAATATAGAATTGGCATGTTCCACAGGTATTAACCATATTTTATAATTTTAACAATGAAAATTTATAAAAAAAATTTTTTGATAATTATTCAGTTCATTTTCTGAACTTTATATTTTAGCTGCCTTGTTGAATTTTTATGCTGTTTTGGAATAATGAATTTGTAATGAGATGTGAATTTGATTTCACCTCAACAGTTTAATGTTGCTATTGTGAAAAATTCTAGGTGAGTCTCTTTGAACTGCATTGAGTTTAATCTGTTTAAATATCTTGTAAACACATTGAATGTATGGACAGTTATATTTTTAAGTTAAGTTTGTGAAAGATTGTAATTGAATGTTTTATTCTTTGTCCTTAGACTGAAGATGGCGAGATAGTATTCCGCCGAAACGTCTCGAAGTTTTTTCAAAAATAAATGTTAAATATAGAAACGAATTTTTTCTTTTCTTTATTAACTGAAGCAATCCATCTGTCTTCAGGGTTTTATGAGCCTCATCCACCACAAGAATTTTATTAAATTATGATGTTCGACTGAAACCTAGATTAGACATTTTTAATGAGATATTCTCGTTAGAATGCATAATTTTTCGAATCTAATTCTGGAGTCCTTTCATGTGCTTGTGAATTCATTCCAAGTGGAAAACTGAAAGAAAGACTCTCATTATATTTATAAATTGTTTGCAAAGTGTTTACAAATTAATATATTTAAATAATAAATTTAAAAAAAGAACAAGTTTAACTGAAGGTGTTGATATCTTCTTCATGCGCTCTTGAATTGAGTAAGGGACCTCATTTCAACAAATGGCAAGCAATTTGCCTTTTTTAGGCCGATCGTTGAAAGAAGTGAGTCTTTTGGATAAGATAAACGAAAAATGCGACCGTGAGAAAATAAAGATTTCCACATAGAAAAGCGACTCTGCATTTGAAAGAGAAGACACAGTAAAATATACAAAATTAATTTTTAAAAATACAGAATTCATATTCGTAAATATTCCCTCTTTTAATAAACTTGCAAATCAAAAGTATTGATGTGTATTTATGTCTATTATTTTTGGTCCACTTATTAAAACCAAATAAACTTATTTTTCATTATACTTTAGTCAATTATGTGATTCATTGTACAGCTAACTCCGTATTACACGGTTTTTAAGTTACTATAAAATGCCGTGTTATGCGAATCCATGTTATACGAAATTAATACAAAAAAGGAGGGGTTTTTTCCAAAAAATTAAAAAACATATATACATACCTACATACATATTATATTATATTTTTATTAATGCAATTTTCATCAAAAGCATTACATACTATAGGTTTTTAACTTCTAATTCGGACATACATATTATATTATATTTTTATTAATGCAATTTTCATCAAAAGCATTACATACTATAGGTTTTTAACTTCTAATTCGGACTTTTACATATCAAATTCAGGGTGTTTATAACCAAATTCAGAATTTTAAAAATCAAAATCAGACTTTTTCAAATCAAATTCAGAAATTATTAATAAACAGTTGAAAAAATAGAAAAAAGTTATAGTTAAGAAAAAGGTTTGATTTAATTTAACTCTCAGGAAAATTTTTCATGTAAAAAGCTAAAATTTGGTGCATTCTAAGATATTTGCGTACCAATTTTCAGCTCATCAACTAAAACCTTTCAAGATTGGCATTTTGTACTCTCAAGAAACATTTTCAGGTAAAATGCTATAATTTTATATGTAAAATATGCACGGTTTTATAGAAATTATGAATTTGATTGGAAAAAGTCTGAATTTGGTTTGAAACATCCTGAATTTGATTTTTAATATTCTGAATTTGATATGGAAATATCCGCACTTGATTTTTAAAATCCTGAATTTGATATGAATAAGTCCGCACTTGATTTTTAAAATCCTGAATTTGATATGAATAAGTCCGAACTTGATTTTTAAAATCCTGAATTTGATATGGAAAAGTCCGAATTTGAAGTTAAAAACCTAATGTAAATGTGCTAAAAATATTATTTTCTTCGTTATCACTCTTAAGCACCATTAACCGAAACTATTTCTTTTGTCAATATATCTTCATCTTTAGAACATTTTTCAGAATTATGTTTCTTTTTTACTTAATTATGACAGTTTTTATATAGTTAAAAACGTCATTTCATGATCTATTAATTTCCCATAACCGATGATGATGCTTGATGACAGTCATCTATTATATTAGTTTTCTGATTTTTTCTTTCTTTTGAATTAAAATGACCAATTCTTCGATAGGAAAAATTGGGCCACTGAATCGAGCCTAACCTGCAAAACTGTAAAAATATATAAATAAATTAATTAAAACGATTGACTTGAAAATTATAATCATCTTTAAAATGAAAAAATTAAGGCTCGGATGACTAAACTCTTAGGGACAGAGTGTTGATCTTTTCCACTCAATTCCGTGATAGTCCTCTGGATTAGCTGGCAAGCTAAGATACATTTACACTCATTTATCTTCATTTTAGTGAAATAGATGAACCGCTTAAGAGAAAGTGCCTTGTGTGCACAGACACGAGCAAAACAAATAGACCTTTCCGGAATAGCCAATTTATATACCTACCAAATTTTTCGAAACATATTCTATTTAAGTATAAATTGAACAATAATACTTGAACTGTCTTTGGGTATTGTTTGAGTGCTTGGAAGCTGACAGGCTCGGGGACAAATCATACTTTTCTTGTGACCGGAAAAAAAGATCCGACCCTTCAAGATTCTTTCTATTGATTATTGATTGTTCATGTTAGGCCAAATAGAAAGAAGAAAAGCCCTTAGAGGAAGGTATCCGATATATTTTTGGAATCTAAACAAATATTTTTTTATAAATGGAAAAATCATTTAGATATCAAGTAAAAAATGTTAATTCCTAATTGATATCGAACTGTCAATATAAAAAAGTACTCTTGTAATAAAAAATATGCTATTTCTATTTTATATATTTTGCTTATGAACAAAATGACACCTTACCTTTTGCAAATCGGTTGATTATTAACCGAGTTATGGTGCTATTTTTATTTTTATAGTTATGGCTAGTTATTCTTAAATAAATGAAATAAAATCTAGGAAATGGTACTGGATTCAATCAAATGTTTAAATTTTCGTAATTAAGATGAATAAATGGATCTAAGATGACAATAGTGAAAAATAATACTTCTCCATTATATTCTATAGAATATAAATGTGAAAGTAATTAATCAACTGCAAATTCAAATATTTAAAATTATCTCATATCTTAATTCATCTTTGGACTAAGACAATACTCGTATGATCATAGTATAAATTATTACTTAGAGATTTAATATATATATATATATATGTGACAACCTGCTATGGGCGTGCAGAAGGTACCATGTCTTACGGGTAGCGTCTCGAAATTCCATATTTGACCCTTTCAAAAAAAGGAAGCCCCTTCTCATTAAAAACTTTTGAAATGAAAACTAATTCTTATGACAATATAATAATATTTTAAATGAAAAATATAGTAAAAACTCACCCACATAGCGAGCAATGGATTTTTGGCCACTTTTTTAAGAGTTCAAATCGCCTATAATATTAGACTTTATATTTCTAAGGAAATCACAAGAGATTGTCATATACTAGGTCAGACATTCTAATTATATATCAAAAGCGTTGTGTTCGAACCTTGGTGTCAAAAATAGCAATCCAGGTCATTGGCCCTGTGAAGTAAATTAATAATTATAATATTTATTGATAACTTTTATGAAGAAACATAAACAAGGAACTAGTTATATACACAATTTACATATATAATTAGCTTTAGTTTAAGATCAAATTATTTAATTGTACCTTTTATTTACTAGGTATAAAATCACATGAATGGAGCATTAAAGCATAATTTTTTTAGATTGACTCGTATATGAGTAGTTCAGAAGCTCAACCGATTCCAATCGTACTTTTGGAAAATTTATACATTTTCGTAAATTCTTAACCAACATATTAGGTTTATTTTTTTGTACAAAACTTCTGGCTCTGGTTTTCATCATGCTTCTTTTTATTTCTTTTGAAATTGTTTCCTATTGAATTTAAAATTTAAAAAATATAACTTTTTTGGTTTATAGACTTAATTCGATTGGCCTCTGAATGGCTCATACATAGACATATAGATATATTATACCTATACTTAAATTTGTAAAGATTATTCCTAAGCAATATTTGAAAACATTTAGATTATTCCTAAAGAAAAAGCAAACAAAAAACGCCTGAATATAGGCAATCAATTGGTCACTTCTTAGTCAAAGTTGCGTAAAATCTAGGCTCTGCCGTAAAGTACTTGAGTTCATCGATAGACGTCAACAAAACATGCATGCCTGCCTGCCAGGATGGCCAAAGTATTAAATTCATTATTATAATTATATATTTATCAATTTATTATAAGGAAATTCAATGTAAAAAATCATTTGGCAATAGGTTTTTCCTTATTAATTTTAAAATAACATGTAAATACAAGAGATGTCAATTAAAATCTCTATGAAATTTATTAATACGTTCCTGTGGGTCTAGGTAAATTGACCGAAAACAATTGACCGAAAGACAAATAGATCGAAAACAATTGATTAAAGTGCAAAAAAATCGAGCCACCAATAAAAACTTTATTAAATAGTAAATCATTTAAACTTTTTTTTACAAGTAACGATAGATTATTGAAATTTTTGTTTTTTGAAAGTGTACTTGCCACTTGTCTTTGACTTAGCCCTTGATTAATTAGGCACACAATTTGAACTGTTTGAAATTGAGAAATATCCATTTTGTATATTTTATCTTTGTATCAATAAAGCTTAATTCAAAATTATTCATTTTATTGATATTTCAAACGGAATTTGATGTTTTATTAAAACTTTATTTAAATGTAAATGATATTGGGAAAGTAGGATAATTTGTAATTGTATCTTTTAAATTAATTTTACTTTTTTTTTTTTTATAAAATTCAAAAATTATCAACAATATTTATTGAATATGTTAGTTTAAGAGTTAATGGAAGAAATTATATGAATATTTGTATAAATTTTAAAAATAATTTGTTATTTAATCAAGTTTTTAATGGTGGGTCCATTTTTTTGCACCGTAGTGTAGTTTCACAAAGGTGTTTCAATCTATTAAAAAGGCAGATCTTCTGAAATAACTTGAAAAACCTTAAATTTTTGTCAGAGGTGAGAATTTTTTCTGGGAATCGATCCCGAGTCAACGCGATTGGTAGTCGCTCGCTCCAGCCATACGCTATCAGCGTCTCTTTTCACTGGACGAAATTTTAAGATTGATTGCAAAAGAAGACATCATGATTTTTTTTTCTTTCTTTTTTTTTTTGAAAAACTGCCTTGGGCTGTTTATAAGAAGTGAATTTTCAGTTACAAGTTTTCTCTAAGTGCTATTAGAGGAAGAAACGTTTTGGGCCCCCATTATTCCCCACCTCCTCAGGATTCGTAAGATTTACTGGACCCTCCTCCCTTCCTCCAAAAGCCTTTCGTAATTAATGGACTCTCCCTAGGCAAAAGTTTTTCCCATCGTGGTAGATTCGATGGATCAAGCCAGAGGCAATTTTTTATTAATTATTAAAATGTTATTTCATTTTTTAATACATTAATTTTTTTAAATAAATTATCATGAATAATAATTTGTTATTCATGAAAAAAATTATGACATGATATTTAAATAGTATTATGTCCACATCATAAAAATTTCCCTTACCCCGCATTAATAACAAGTCAACAATAAAATAATATAATCAAACGTAAATTAAATTACAAATAAATATATTCATTTTGAAGCAGATTTAAAAAAAAATCTTGAGCAAGTAGAGCAGTATTTCAAAAAAGACAAAAACACCGTAATTAAAGGAATACTTAATAATTGGTCGATTTGAACCAAACATTATGATGAAATCTAAAATCGATCACTTATAAATCTTGTTTAATGAAATTTCCAGTTTTAAAATTACCATATTTGCATTTATAGGTGACTGAAGTCTACGAAAAGCGAATTTTTCTTCATTTTTGAAATTCTGAAACTATAACCCCAAAATCTCTTGAGTTCTTCATTTTTGAAATAAAAATATTTTAGCACGTAAATGAAATTTCTAAGGTGAATAAATATGAGTTCAAATTGACGATAGAAATAGACTTTCTAGGAATTCTGAGAAAAGGGGTTGTCATCTATTAGATACGAGATGGAATGGATTATTTTTAATTATATATCAGAAGGGTTGTTTTTACCCCCTCGGAAATCGAGCCCGAGTACCAAAATTGACAATCCAGGCCAATTAGCTACCTTATGAAGAGAACCCATCTGCATTTGTATCGCACTAAATTTTTCACTCAGATTTAAACCTTTGACCTTAAACCTAACAAGGTAGCCATTTGGCCCGGGTAGCTAATTTTGGCACTTGGGTTCGATTTACTAGGGGGTAAAAACAATCCTTCTGGCATATAATTAAAAATAAGTGATTCCATTTCGGATATAATAGATGCTAACCTCGTGTGATTTTCTTAGAGAAAAAATAATGCTTGAATATTATTTTTCTACGTTTCAGACACAGGGATTTATATAAAGAAATACAACAAATTTCAAAAATTCCAACTGCCTAAAAATATTTTTCAACTCCCTAGTAAGAAGCAAGCTAGAATACTGCAGTTTAATTTGGTCACCGCATGTGCAACATCAAATTGACCAAATTGAAAGAGTGCAAAATAAATTTGAAAACATTATTTCATATAAATTCTCATCAACTAATAACTCTCTTACTCCATTTAACTATTCATCTTCTAGACTCTTAAGAACCAAACTATATATCCAAAGTTTATCATCCCGTAGACTACAAAGTGACTTGATATTCCTTCGCAAACTGTTGAATGGTCTGATTGATTGTTCTGAAATTTTCCATTATATCAATTTTAAAGTTCCTCAGTATTACAGTCGCTTTGTCGAAACCTTTTTTATCCCCATTTGTAATACTAATTATTCAAAAAATACAGTACTGAATAGTGATGCTTGAGGCAAACTCCTGACAATTAGACTTCTTTTCATGTAGAGTGAAGTATATCAAAAGATATTGCTCACACTACAATTAAATGTCTAATAAATTGTATTATATTATTACTAGGGCTCAAATTTGGCCCTATTTGCCTTTTTTTATTTATGGCTTAAAATTTAGGCTAATATGATATCTATGCGTTTCATTAAATTCTGAATAAAATAAGAGGCATTTGTTAGTGCCTATAATGCCTATTTTGCCCTATTCTGGGTGTTAGTGCCTACCCCATACGGAAATAAATAGATTTTCGAAATATGTTTTTTATATATTTTTTGAAAATATATTAAAAATAAAAAATTTTGTGTTAAATTTATATAAAATTTATACTAGAGCGACATAAAAATAATTTTATTTTAAGAATATATAGAAAACATAAACTTTATATAAATTTATCACAAAAATTTTATATTTTAAATATATTTTCAAAAATATATAAAAAACATATTTCCAAAATATATTTATTTCTATACGGGATTTCATCTATAAATGTTTTTTAGTACCTATTTTAAAATTGTTTTAAAATATTTCTAAATTGTTAATTCCCATTTTTTACGATACATTTTCTAAATTTAAAGTTTTTTTTTTTTGAATTATTAAGAAAATATTCTGAAAAAATTATTAAACTAGGAAACGTGGATCCAAGCAGCTATATATATTATGTTTGGATGAAATTCACAAGGTACATTTGAAATTTATTTTTTTAAATATTGTTCGGTAATTCTATTTATTTATTAATTTAGGTCATAGAAATAATCAATGAAGATGATGGCTATCTATAAGGGAAGCTAAGAATGTTTTAACATCTATTAGTCTTGAGGCTGATTTAGCATATATAAAGTGTAATTTTAACAATCTACCTGTAACCATTACAGCATTAGAATCAAGAAATTATCAAAAATGCCTCTAGTCCTATTGGCTTCAATCTCAATCATAAAGTACAAAATATTGAAGCGGAATCCTGGATGGACAATAATGGAAGAATAGCCAGGAATTTAGGAGGATATAGTAGTGCGAAAGAGGAAAATTTAACACCATCCGAAATTGCTTATTTGAATTTAAGTGCTTATTTTTACTTGAAATGCCTTTTTAAGTGCCTATTTTAGTTATTTTTAGTGCTTAGTTGCCTGCCTATTTTAAAGATTTTTAGTGCCTATAAATCCGAGCCCTAATTACATGCTTTATATTAGCTTCACTTGTATGTATCTATTTATGTATTTATCTATGTATCAATGTTACTTTTATTCTATTAAATTCCGCAAACATTTCTCTATAAAAATAATTAAGACTATAAATTAGTTTTTGTTAGTTTTGTTAATTTATTGTATAAAAGTGTAAATTGTAACTGGGATAACTCCCGTATCTGAGCTGTCTAAGGCACTGGCTCCACTTCAGCATCGTTGATGACGATGTTCAAGCGGGAGGCCTGGGTTCGAGCCTGGCTAGCATATAAAATTTCTACTGGCTAAAACTCGGCTCCCTCACTAACCCTACTAACACTTTACTGATGTGCTCTCTAAATGGGCTTTGTTCCTGATGACAATAAATAAATAAATAAATAAAAACTCCCGTATATCGAATAAAATAAAAAATAAAATAAAAAATTTCTAAACAATATAAGCAAAGAATGAATTGAATACATCGGCCCGCCCGTCAATTATGGGAATGATAAATATAAAAAAAAATATCCCTTCTTAGGGTTGGAAATAGTAAAAACTGCAAAAAGATTAAAGTTTGTATTCGTGACAGAATGTGGCTCAAGCTTAAGAGAAAATCTTGCTAGAAGTTAGATAAAAAATTTCCCCAAAAAAGTGATTAATCACATTTCTATTTAAATTTTATTACATCCCAATGTTTTTATTCCTTTTGGTGTGTAATACATAAAAAAGAGGGTTAGAATGTTCTGTTCGCTCTACCTCAAATGAAAATATCAAACGAAAGAAGTCTCTTCTGAACTTTCCATTTGAGTGTCCTTCTATTATCTATTGATTTGATTTTGATCCTTTAGTGGCCTCCATATCATATTTGATCAACATCAAAAGAGCGTTGCTTGTTTTTTATTTCCTCGTAGGGAACTGATTCGCCGGCAATACATGTTGCCTCCAAATAAATCCCATGTGGCTCTTCTCATTTTCTATGAACTAAATTGAGTTATTATGCCACCGAATGTCCGCTGCTGTACCTTGGTAAAAAAGAAAATGGAATCTTCGACAAGCGTAGGAGAGAACCCTAAAATATCGAGAATTCGCTCGTTCTTTCTTTGTCTTTTTGTTCTTCCTACACAAAAAAATTCCACCCCAAAGTAATGTGCAGCCCTTCGCCGCTTCGCCGCCTCCCTACATAATAATTGCATCTGACTTCGCTTCTTGAATACGAAATAAGAACGAACCGAACAACTGAAAAAACTTCTAAGAGCAATAAGATAATAAAAAAACTTTATGAACCACGAAGTCGAATAGCAGTAACACAAGCCCCATATAGATATGACCCAAAGTGATAACGGCGACGCAGAGAGGGTTCCTCTTTTATGCTCTGCTGGCTCTGATCTTATTTGACCATTAACATACCATATATAATTGTCTTCTCCTTTCTGTTTATGAGCGAATAAAAATAATAGTGGAGTTTGCGGCTGGTCATTAGGAAATAGACCAATACTTTCTTCAATTTCTCTAGACCAATAATAATTTGTGTTCCTCGACCTTCCTAAAATTAAAAAGCGAAACGATTATGGAGAACTGTTAGAATGAAAGAGGCCTCGATTGTTTTTAATAACCTGATGTAAGAAGGTGCAAGAAATATTACACGATCTAACTGGCCTAAAAGTCAATTTTCTCAAGCTCATTTTATTAAAAAACGACTATTTTCAAACAAAAATACGCTCTCAGGCGAGACGCCTTCGTAATAAATTATAAACTTAATCAAAAATTGTTTATTTATGCTTATATTATGTCATCGTCTTAACCCTTTCGAGACTCCTGATACATATGTGTACCACCAACTTTTAATTCAGGCCCGAAACTGTTATTTTTATTTTAAATTGATATTTTAATTTCTTTTATGTAAAAACTGTTTTTCAGCTTATCACGTGTAATTTTTGTATTTTTTCTAATAAAATTGTTGAAAGTTTTTCCCCTTTCATTTTTTCCAGGACTGGTGGTGGTGGTACACATATGCACCATATACCAAGACTGGTGGTACATATCTATAGGTATGTCCACCACTCCTCAACAAATTACATATTTTTTCACATAAAAAATGTTTTCTACATTTTTGCACCATAAGCTAGAGTTTTCAAAATCGAACCGAAAATACAAACATGGTTGAAAATGAATAAATGAACCGCGAAATGTAAATAAATTTAATAATTTTTTTGACTGCTAATTCTGAACAACGATAAATTATTTTTAATTATTTTTGAAAAGGAAAAATTAAATTGGGCGCCTGGCAGGATGGTTGAAAATCATTCTTCTTCACGTTTAAACAAAATGAACATCATTTTTTTAAGCGAATTCAATACTATGCTTATCGAGTAATAATAATCCAGTGCCATTTAGGGGTTAGTCAACCTTCACCCTTACGATCGAAGTAGGAATTGCAAGACCGTTCAGAGTAGTACTTACAGTTCCAATTATTTCTTTATAACTTTGAGTAAGTTCATCTCGCAGGTTGAATTTTAAAATGCATTTTAATG
The DNA here is from genome assembly GCA_024734495.1 of Forficula auricularia. Taxonomy (NCBI): domain Eukaryota; kingdom Metazoa; phylum Arthropoda; class Insecta; order Dermaptera; family Forficulidae; genus Forficula; species Forficula auricularia. The sequence goes on from JALMQS010000074.1 coordinate 9,863,377, forward strand.
ACTAATTAGAAGTATAAATGGAAAGGTTAATTATTTTAATAGAATCAGCAATAACTTAAATATGAATAATAGAATTACAATTTATAAGAGCATAATTAATCGCAATTTTTTCTATTATCCTACAAGCTTATATTTTGGTACAAAAATTAAAATAAATGAGCTACAGTTACTACAAAATAAGTGTATGAGAATTATTTTGAAATGAAATAGATATTTAGAACCATGCTGGAATGCCTAGTTTTTTTTGAATGTAAGTAATGTATGAGTTTTGTCTACAAATTGTATAACAGTATTTAGAATTCACAATAGTAAATTAAATGCATGAACATTATACCAGATATAATGATAGGATATATCTATATAAGATAAATAGAGGATTGACGAAAAACTCACTATATTTTAGGGGGCTTGAGGAATTCAATTCTCTGCCCTCTGATGTAAAAAATTCAACTAGTTAAGCATTTTTTAAAATAAAATTAAGGAAACATATTAGTGAAAATAGAAAAATGTTACATAGACATTAGAACTTAATTGTAATTATGTAATATATTGTATGTAAATACATTTAAATTTAAATAAATAAATTCATAGCTACGATATTAGAGTTATTTAATTTTTCTTTTTAAAAATACTTTAGAAAAATTATTACTTATAAGATGTGCACGTTTTTAAAAGTAATTTTGCCAACTAAATCGGCTTAAGTGACAGTATGTGGTGCCAACGAATTTATATTGGATCCTTAATCGTAAACTAATTAGAAAAATAACTATATATAAAAATCTATTAATTAGATATCTGGTTGTCATTCTTTATAAGAAACCCCACTTCAAATTGAAGATTTTACAAATCAAATTGAACATTTTATTATTATTATTTTATTTGTAATATGTTCAATTTGAAGTTAAAAACCTCTATTAAATACAATATTTTGTCTTTTCTCTCCTCTTTATCATGAACCTAATGGGTGTATAAGCCCTAGAATCTATGCAATTTTTTCTATTAATATTAATCAAAGGGACAAGGGTTCTTAAAAAATTAATTTTATTAAAAAATATTAAAAATTTAAAAAAGATTTAATCCAAAAGAAGAATTCTTATCTGTACCTATACTTTGTTAATTCACTCTAAGATTGGTTAGCGATGCAACAAGGGAGGTCATTATTTGGACATTCGTGTCTTGAAATTGCAAAAAGGTTTGGATACGAACAAGAGACAGCATAGATAGAGAATCAGGCCTTGGCTGGTCAAACGGGGGAAAACAGGGGAATCAAATCAATGCCACACAACAACCACCATTAATCATCGTGATGGAAAAAAAAAACAAGCTCGCCCATACAAATACTCGGCATTGGCTGGACCACGAGTAAGAAATCGCAATGGGGAGGGTTTTTGTTCACTTGCTTTACCGTAATTGATATCACACGCTTTAATAAATATTTATAGATCGGACAAATAACCGATTCTAATGTTTTTTAATGGATGAAAAAAGGACAAAGACAAATTAAATAATTGCTTAAATATATCATATCATTTCCTATTAAATGAGTAATTCTTGTACATATATACATAGAATCAGTTTCTCGAAAACAGCTCTAAGGATTTGAATGAAAATATCGAATTAAGGGGTTTTTGGATCGACAAATCGAATTTTCAGGGTCTCATTTTCGGATAACTTTAATTGAATCTTTTTTTCTTAATTAAAGTAATTATTCACAGGTCAATAAGTTTGAGTTCTTAAAAGCTTTCCTTTCTCTTTTCTCTCTCTCTCTCTCTCTCTCTCTATATATATATGCTGCAGTAAAAACCCGTTTTTGGTGAGAACGGGCTCTAACCAGTTAAAACGCGTTTCATTGAATTACCTTTGTGGCAACTAGAATTCACTGATATTGCTTGAGTTTGGTTCAAAGGTCTAGATCTCTAGAATCTTCATTTTTGACATTACGCCTTATTTTTAACCGACTTCAAAAAAGGAGGAGGTTCTCTATTCGACTGAATTTTTTTTTTTTTTGTGCCTATGTTACCTCATATCTCCGCCAATTGTCAACCGATTTTGAAAATTTTTTTGCATTGGGTCCAGTCTAGCTTCCGATTGGTCCCATTTTTTTCATGGGTATTAGACCTCTTTTATTAGGTTTGTTTAGACCTAACCTCTTTGTTTATGAACCGATTTCGATGGTTCTTTTTTTATCCGAAAGGGGGTGTCTTAGGGATGGTGTCATATTAATTTGGTCAAGTTCTGATGATATGATCACTATTAATAACATCACTAAAAAGAGAAAATAAAAATAATTTTTAAGAAAAAAATAAAAACCGACAACAAATAAAAAACACTAAAAGGTATAAAATAATTATTATCTTATTTAGTTACAACTAAACGACGAAATATTAATATGAAATTACTTTTCGAAGTTGGTGCCAAACATATACCTTTTATGAATCGCACTCGACGGATCTTACTTAGTACGTTTGGCGGGTACGCTCGCTTATAGGTATAGTTTGTTTGGTACCGACTTCAAAAAGTAATTTCATGTTAATATTTCGTCGTTTAGTTGTAACTAAATAAGATAATAATTATTTTATACCTTTTAGTGTATTTTATTTTTTGCATTTAATTTTTTGAAGTCGGTTTTTATTTTTTCTTAAAAATTATTTTTATAAGAGTTTATTTTCTAAAAATGTTAAACGAAAATGCAAAAAATTAAATCTTCATTAGAAGCAAAGTTAGTTTTTGACATTTTCGTTTAAATTTTTTTTGAAAATAAACACTTAAAATGAGGCGGAATGTCAAAAATGAAGATTCTAGACCTTTGGACCTACCTCAAGCAACATCAGTAAATTCTAGTTGCCACAAAAGTATTCAGTGAAATGCGTTTTAACTAGTAAGAACCCCGTTCTTACTAAAAAAAGTGGTTTTTACTGCAACATTTACACGGGAAATGGTCTTGGTCAGGTCATTTTTCTCAAAGGCCTTGGAGGGGTATGTGGGCTGGTTCTTCAGGTCATTTCAACCTACTTATCTTTTTCTCCCGAAACTTTTGAATTATTAATAAACGTTTTATGTTTGTTTTTATAAAGTATTTTTAATAGAATGAAAAAATAATTAATTCCTGGGAATCAATTGTAATAGATTGATGAAGATGGCAAAGTTATCGAAACTATCGTCTCGTTATAAATAAATTAAAAATTTATAATTCCAGCAAAAGCCTCACTCTTTTATTGTCTCCTTCAATATATAAAAATTCTGCTACTTTAGGGCAAAAAACTTTCAATTTAATAAGAGCTTAAAGTTTAAACTCCAAATTTGTTCTGCTTTTTTAAATTTCATTCATAAAGATGTGTGTTTTTACTTTACAATATCAGGGTATGGTCAAGTATTGTAATCGTGCATGAAAAAAGTGGTTTTTTTCCTTATTTTTTTCGAAATATCTCAAAAACGGCTAAAACTATTTTGTTTAAAAAAATTGAGCAAAAACCATCGCATTTCGCTCTACAAAAAAGATCCAATAAGTGAACATCGAAAAAATTATATTTTTTCGAGATAATAATTGTTTTGTCAAAATGTCTGCTAGTCTGTCTGGTTGTCTGGTTGTCTGTGCGTTACCAAATTTTTGTGGACGAGCTAGCTCAAAAACTAGTGTGAATATCGAAACCAAATTTCACACGTAGTTTTGGTCCATTGAGATTAAGAGCTGATTATATTTTGGTGCATATTGACACAAAATTAAGGGGGTGGAAGGGGGTTAAATGTTAAAAATCTAGGCCATTTACCAAATTCAACCAAATTTTGTATACATAATCAGTGGGGCCCAGAGGTATAAAAATGCAAAAACTAACCGCCCAAAACGGGGAGGAGGGAGGGGTGTAGGGTCAAAAAATGAAAATCTTGGCCATTTACCAAATTCAAACAAATTTTGTATAAATAATCAGTGGGAGCCCAGAGGTATAAAAATGCAAAAACTAACTCCCCTACATGATTATAAATAATTTTAGGGGCCAGGTTGTATGGTAAAGTCAATTGGATGGCCACATCAGAACACGTCAGCTTATTTTGAATTTGAAAAATATTTGCATTTTTTCAAAATAATTTTCGAGACTCAAGCCCATAGAATAATTTAAATTTAAAATGAGAATTCACTAAATTTATCAAAAATGTTATTATGCCTCTACTTATATTTTCAATCTGACTCCTGGTATAAATGTTTAGTATGAATGGGTGGTCGTGATCGCCGAGGGGCCCCAGGCTCGTGTGCCGCATTTATCTTTTTCTCCCCTAATGAGTAATCTAAGGGTAAGTGAAATCAAGATGTTACTTCATTCTTGACCTCGAATACCCTAGTAGAATATAATTAATAAAGTAATTTAGTAAATCGATAGCAATGTTTTTAGTTTACTTTTCGAAAGGGAGTCAGCCTTCGCGTTGCAACAGCGGATTTTCAATTCTTGTCAATGCAGATATCACGTTCGCTCAGTCATGTCTTATTCAGCACGTTTCTGGTCTTGTGATCTTATTATTTTGCTGTTTGCTTCTGAAAATGTCTTCTAGAGCTCTTGGTGAGATGTCTTCATGATTATTCTGCAAGGTATCTTAAAGACATCTTTAAGACAAGGGCGGATCCACAGGGGGGAGGAGGCGACCGCCCTTCCATACAGGCCCGAGCCTGGCGGAGTGCAACACGTGCGTCGCACGCATAGGCCAAAAAACGGCGGCCAAATCGACAGGGAATTTATAACAATTTTTTATTTTATTTTAATGAACTTAAAATATGAGATATGAAATTTGTAAAAAAATTAAAAAAAAAACATTTATTTCTTAAAAAATTTTTAAAATTGAAAATAAAGTTCTATGTGCGTGTGTGTGGGGGGGGCGTCGTGTCTCTGAATCCCCCCCCCCGCTTGGACAATTCGATCGCGACACACTTTCTTGATAAAAAGTAGATCTTATATACATCGGGCACCTTATATACATTCTCCCCCCCTCCCATAAAAAATTCCTGGATCCGCCCTTGCTTTAAGATCATGCGAACAATTAAAATAAATTTTGCGTTTACTTTTTATTAGCTGACTTATATATATTATTTTGTTTGTTTATGTCCATCGATTAAATTAATAAGTTGTTGTAGGGAAATAAGAACACAGCTTATGGAAATACTTTTTTATTTTATGCCAACTTTGTTGACTTCCTCAGTGCTCTAATAAATGAAAGGCCTCAATTAGTATAACAATTTCAATCAATACAAGCCTTGATCTTAAACCACCTCGGTACATACAAAAAATACAAAAATTCAACACACTCAAAAAGCTCATTTTACATACCAAACAAATGATCTTCTTTGCATATTTGTCAATTTATAAATATTTATTCTTAGCAAACACAAATAGGTCAGTCATTGAACAGATTGAAAATATTTCCTATTTAAATCTAAAAATATCTTTCTTTGTTCTCCCTATACATATAATATATATACATTTTTATAATTTTAAAATTAAAAAAAAAGAAAACACCAGATTCACACAAAATAAAATAACCAAAAGAGTAAATTCAACAAATAAATTTCAATTCTTATTTCTATCATTATATTTTTTTAACAATGAATTATAACTTTTTGTATGTACAGAGGTGGTTTAAGATCATGATTGAAATTGTTATACTAATTGAGGCATTTCATTTTTTGAGCCCTGAGAAAGTCAACAAAGTTGAAGAAACGTTGGCATAAAATAAAAAATATTTGCATAAGCTGTGTTCTTATTTCCCTACAACAACTTATATATATTGTTAATCTTGAGTAGTTTTCACTGGGCCAATTTTTTTAAAATTTCGCGAACATATATTTCAAATGACAATATAATATTCTATCAAATTTTAGTTAACCCTCAATATTTTTAGCCATGCCTCTTAAATCCTCTGTCAAACTGGCAGTCAATTCTATAGATTTACATTTCTGGAAAGGATTTCTTAAGGTAATTCTTTCACAAATGCAAAAAAATTCAAGAAGTCTTCTGAAACTTGGAATTTAAGTCATTAAAAGCATTATAAACACACTGTTAAAATTTGAAGACGATCTACCACACCAAACATGCAAATAATTGCAATTAAAAATGAAATTTTTTACATATGGAAGATTGGGAAAGTTTGGGAAAATGATCATTATTTTGTTTTTTTTCATTGAAGGACTTTCACCATCTTGATGAAAAATTAATATTTGTTAGAATAATATATTCGGAGTAACTTAATAAAAAAATTGAAATTATTTACCTCGTAGTTTTGATAAAAAAATAAAAAAAACATATTTGGGCGATTATTTTTAGTGGAGGGGATATAATATCAATGGCTTGGAATCAATCCATTCATAAAGAGAATATAGTAGTGTTAAAAAAACATAACCGAAAATTTTAGTATCGTTCATATTTATAGAGTGGTTACGAGGCTAAAACTTTTTGTGTGGATTGTCCCGAAAGAACCTCCTTAATGAGTAGAACACAAATTGTTGTCCAAACTTGAGGTAACCCCTCTCTTCCGACTATAAGTGTTTAGAATAGCATATTTTAAAGCCCAAGAAGATGTAGAATACACTTTGAGTATCTTCTAGACATCTTTTAGACTAACAGAGTAATGAGTAAAATATCTTTAATATGTCTGGAAGATGAATTGGTGTTATCAGAGAAGAGACTCCCAGTATGAATGTTTTAGCTGTTTGCCATGTTTGTATGAATAAAGAATGAATTAATGTACATATTTTCAAACTCTAAGGGATTCATCAAAACATAAATTAGTAATTCCATCCAAATAGTTGAATCCGGATATGTTGTTAACTTTCTGATTACACACATAGTTGAAAGAAAGAAGTATATAGGAAGGATCTATTGCGGTCATCTGAGTTTTCGATGTTAGCACATTTGATATATAGGGGAAAATATGGTTCAAATAAAAGAAAGTACTAAGAATTTTTTTTTCGATATAAAATGAAAGTGGGGGTTAGAATTGATGTAGCGTTGTATTTTGTTATTTAAAGACATGTATTCTATTGTATCATCATAATTTCTAGAGAGTGAAGACGGTTTTAGTCAAAAACCGAAACGTTTCTTCCTTTTAAATTAAATAAATAATAAAAATAAAAATTAATTATTTATACACACAAGGACCAATAACTACCTTTGGGTTAAAAATTACCCTCATCTCATTCCCTTTGAAAGAAGTGATTAATAATATGCCATTAAAGTACTTCTATATAAATAAAACATATCTAAATTATCTCTAGTTCGGCCTTTAAATTTTTAGCAATGTTAAATTAATTTATATAGCCTCTAGTGATGTTAGATTTTTTTAAAAATATCTTTTTTAAAAATTCAAAACTCACTTGCTTTTATTCATGCTACTCAATACAGCCTTATACTGAAAATTTCATTCATTCGCCAGTAAAATTGTTCATTTGAGTTTTTACTTTTACCATACAAGGTATGGTCAGGTATTGTAATCGTGCATGAAAAAAGTGGTTTTTTTCCTTATTTTTTTTCGAAATATCTCAAAAACGGCTAAAACTATTTTGATTAAAAAAATTGAGCAAAACCATGGCATTTCGCTCTACAAAAAAGCTCTAATAAGTGAACATCGAAAAAATTATATTTTTCGACTTAATAATTGTTTTGTCAAAATATCTGGTTGGTTGTCTGGTTGTCCGTTAGACTGTGCGCTACCAAATTTTTGTGGAAGAGCTGGCTCAAAAACTAGTTTGAATATCGAAACCAAATTCCACACGTAGTTTTGGTCCATTGAGATTAAGAGCTGATTAGATTTTGGTGCATATCCACCCAAAAATTAAGGGGGTGGAGGGGGGTTAAAAATAAAAATCTAGGCCGTTTGAGCAAACTCAACCAAATTTTGTATACATAATCAGTGGAAACCCAGAAGTCTAAAAATGAAAAACTAGCCGCCCAAAATGGGGGGGGTGGTAGGGTCAAAAATGAAAATCTTGGTCATTTACCAAACTCAACCAAATTTTGTATAAATAATCAGTGTGGTTCCGTGAAGTATGAAAATTCAAAACTACCCCCCCCCTACATGATTATAAATAATTTTAGGGGCCAGGTTGTATGGTAAAGTCAAGTGGGCGGCCACATCAGAACACGTCAGCTTATTTATAACTTAAGTAAAGTTTTCTAAATGAGCAACAACTAGAGACCGGTTGTATGTCGCAAAGTAAGTGCTTTTTACAACTAACAAAGGGTAGATGGTAAATGGAGGAACTGGGATGGCACAATCAGATGACAGGCACTGAACCCATTTACCATCTACCCTTTGTTAGTTGTAAAAAACATTTGCCTTGCGACATACAACCGGCCGCCTAATGTCAGAAGGTTTTGTCTTGAGGGTTAAGCCAACTGCCCGGAAAGCAAGTATGGCACTTGGGTTCCAACTCCCGGGGTAGTGATTCTTTTTGACATGAAATAAAACATCTAATAAGACTCTTTGATTCGGCTTTTTAAATTCTTAATAGTATTTAGTGAAAATTATATGTTTTATATGATATATAAAATTTTAAAGAAATATAATTTTCTCAAAAATTAATTAAAACCATGTTGTTGAACTCTTCAAAATAAGTGATATATGAAATATAAATGAAAAAAAATACAAATCACACATAAAAAACAATCTAGAATACGTTTATTCAAAATTTGGAAATTATTAAAAAACATTAATTGATAATAGTTGTGTAAAGAATCCTTTGCTCGACTTCCTCACCATTAAAAAAAAAACTTTAAATTAGCTCTAAATCAAAATAATAATAACAGCGATAAAGAAAAATTTAGAGTTACCTCTCTTTCCCATATATAAAAGGGTCATCTGAATATATTAAAAAAATATTATTTATTCATAATATTCATGCCACCTTCAACTAATTCGTTATCATTTTCAAAATTAAAAGACAAAGATCCTCTTTTGAATCAAAATAATTTAGTTTATAAAATTGATTGGTTAAATTGTTAGGAAACATATATAGGACAGACTTAAAATCTCGAATTTACGAGCATGAATATTCAATTAGAATGAAAAATTCCGAATGAACAATGCTGGCTAACCATTATATTAACCTTAAACACAATTTTGACTTTTCTAATCTCACAATTTTAGATAAAGAATATAACTTGGAAAAAAAAGATTAATTTTGGAAATGATCGAAATTTTAAATAACAAAAATTCGATTAATAAAAGGTCAGATATGCTTTGTTTTTCGAATGTTTATAAAAACATTTTAGAGAAAAATAAATTTTCATAAATATTTATATTTTTAATTAAAGGTAATTTGGTCACCAAGACGATCTGTACAATTGTCTATTTATAAAAATATTTAATATCTTAGTGTTGCTTTCTAAATTCTAGAAAAGCAACTTTTTTCTACAAAATTGTTCCAATGATAAAGGGAGAAATTCTCCCGAAACGTTTGGCTTTTGAATAAACGTATTATGGATTGTTTTTTATAAAGATGAGCTGCTCCAGACGTGCCGAAGGCTTCGCCCTCTACAGCTCGGCCCTCTGGGCAGGTGACCCTGGCGGGCAGCGTCTCGGCATGTGATTATTAGGTCTGTAATATATATTGTAATATTTTGCCCAAACTTTCGCCCCCACTCACTCATTTTGGCTATTGATTTTTACAGCATACATTTTATATTGGTAGTCTTAAAAACTAACATTACAAAATTTGATCTATATCGGAGAGAGTATTAATTTTTTGCCCCCACTCTTTTGGGAGGTTGAAATTATTTTTTAGATATTTGCAAATAAATAACTCTCAGTTTTCTAAAGAGTAAATGTACAAAAAAGTTAAAAATTTCTATATTTTGCCCTCCCCCTTTCGTCCCCATACAGTAAATTTTGATAGTTGATTTTGACCCTCACTCACATTTTGGATAGTTGAGGGGGAGGGGGATCGGATTACAAAAATCTTGAAATTATTTTTTAGATATTCGCAAATAAATAATCCACAGTTTTCTAAAGAGTAAGTGTACCTACTAAAAAGCTAAAAAATTTCTATATTTTGCCCCCCCTCCCTTTCGGCCCCATACAGTCAATTTTGATAGTTGATTTTTACAGGAATAGTTTCTTAAAGTAATAAAGAATAACTACAAAATTTGATCAAGATAGGGAGAGTTTTTAATTTTTGCCCCCACTCACATTTTGGATAGTTGGGAGTCGAATTTCAAAAAATCCTAAAATTACTTTTTAGATATTTGTATTTAGGAATTTTATTAAGTTATCAAGTAGACATCTTATCGTTCTTAATTGAAAATGCATAATTAGTGTAAACACATTGCAAATATATTTTGCCCCTTTTGACCCCTTTAGGGTTCGAATTTCAAAAAATCCTGAAATAGATTTTTAGATATTTTAATTTAGTATTTTTATAAGTAAAAAGCAAGTAGATATTTTATGCTCCTTAAGAGATATCGCATAATCGAGTGAAAACTACTTTACTTCTGACCTCCTTAGGGGTCGAATTTCGAAAAATATTTTCTTAGTGAATCCCTATGTCATAGATGTAATATCCTCTCCAAATTTCATGTTTCTATGTCGAGTGGTTCTGACCATTTTGATGATGAGTGAGTGAGTGAGTGAGTGTATCGGGCAAAGAATTTTATATATATAGATTTGAATTTTTTTCATTTATAAAACAATCAATTAAATATTTTTCTTTTCTTGATATATATATTGTAAATTACAAGATATCATTAGAGTCCTAATTAAAAATATAAATTTGTCTTTAAAAGAGATGTTTTTTATAGAAAAATATATAGTCTTTCAAAAATTCTAAATAAAAAAAAATAGAATATAAATGTGAAAGTAATAATAAATAAACTGAAATAACTTCATGTCAGATGTCACAGACAGAGCAATGAAACTCCAGCTGCGTTCCCAATACACGATTACTTAAATTTCAATATTATTTTTAATTTATTTTTAATGATGATTTATATACTCCGAAGTGAATGTCGGGTGATCTATAGGTATATTAGTTTATTTTACTTGTTTTGATACTAAAGCTTTCATAGGTTAGACATGCAGGCTCTCTGTTTTCTTATAAAAATAAAACATAACATATCTTCTTTGATATAGCAAGTGACATATTAGAAGATATACAAGTAAAAATACTTTATGACTTCCTTCCAAGGAATAGATCTATTTGTTCATTTACACGCATAGTAGTTGTAATTTTTTCTTACTATACCATACGTAGTATGCAATCGTATAAAAAAAATTAATATTTTTGCTTGATTTTTTACTTTACCATAGAGGGTATGGTCAAGTATTGTATTTCAGCATGAAAAAAGTGTTTTTTCCTTCTTTTTTTCGAAATATCTCAAAAATCGGCTGAAACTATTTTGATTAAAAAAATTGAGCGAAACCATGGCCTTTCGGTCTGCAAAAAAGTCCAAATAAGTGAACATCGAAAAAATTATATTTTTCGAGATAATAATTGTTTTGTCAAAATGTCTGTCCGTCTGGTTAGTCTGTGCGTTACCAAATTTTTGTGGACGAGCTAGCTTAAAAACTAGAGTGAATATCAAAACCAAATTTCACACGTAGTTTTGGTTCATTAAGATTAAGAGCTGATAAGATTTTGGTGCATATCGACCCAAAATTAAGGGGGTTGGAGGGGGGGTTAAAAATTAAAAATCTAGGCTATTTGAGCAAACTCAACCAAATTTTGTATACATAATCAGTGCGACCCCAGAAGTCTAAAAATGGAAAAACTAACCGCCGAAAATGGGTGAGGGGGGGGGTCAAAAAATGAAAATATAGGCTCTTGTTCCAAACTCAACCAAATTTTGTATACATAATCAGTGGGCACACAGTAATCTAAAAATGCAAAAACTAACCCCCCCCCCCTACATGATTATAAATAATTTTATTAAATATTAAATATAAGTGAGTGGCCAGGTTGTATGGTAAAGTCAACCAGCTGGATGGCCACATCAGAACACGTCAGCTTATTATCTTAAAAAATTTCCAAAAGTGTTTTAATAAAAAATAAGTTAAATTAAGACTTTAAAGCTTATAAGAAGAAGAAAAATGATAACTTATGAATAATTTTGTTGAATATATGCACGTTTCTTGGGGAGTCAGGATTTGGATCAAGACTTTTTTCTTTTAAGATATATTAATTATATATTTGTATATGTTTTTTATCATCAAGCAGAAGACAACTCATTGATTTCTCCTCATGAATCGACAACTCTGCTACTTTCGGCAAATTAAATATTTCCAATTGAATTCTAAGTTTCAGATGAAGTCGGAAAAGATCGACGAAACATTCAACCCAGATTAATTTTCCTATTTGAAAAAAATTATTTTGTCCAGATCCTTACATACCTCAATTAAATATATAAATCAAGGCTGTCCAACCCGTGGCCCACGGGCCGCATGCGGCCCAGCACTACAATGAGTGTGGCCCAATATAAAATCATGAACTTCCTTAAAACATTGAGATTTATATGTCGAGATATATGTATTCCCTTTTTCGAAATATGAGTTGTACATTTGTAAAATTCGTGAAGCTTCTTTCAAGAATAAAATTCACTAAAAGCAAAATTATAAGCTCAACTATAATAAGATAAAAAAAAACATTGAAATTTCGAATATTTGAAAATTCTTCTTCTTCTCATATTTACATTTTCTAAAATATTTATTATTTCAGTAATTTATATGCTACGACACTAATCAAGTCTATGGTTATATCATTCTAGTATAAGGAGACAAGGAATTGGGGTTTTCTAGAACAATCACAATTAATTGATAATTTCTCTCCGTGACTAAAACTAGTCAGGACTTGTCTTTTAGATCTTTGAACGTTCTTACGTGTCAATAGATAATGGATAGTTAGAGATTATTATATCCGTTCCTCGTATCCTTTAATCCCATTCGATTTAAACCAGGGCTGTCCAACCCTTGGCCCAATATAATGTCATAAAATTCCTCAAAACATTGAGATTTATATGTAGATACTGGAAAACACACAACAATTTGGCCTGATAATTTTTTTCTGTAAAATAAGAAAAATAAAAATGCTAATTTTAAATTTTGAATCTCGAACTAGATTTCAAGATTTCCGAAAAAATAATCATTATTTTGGTCTATTTTCGGTTTCATTTTCATTAGAAATAAATTTTATACTTGCAAACTTTCTGTTTGAAAGTTCAAGAACAACAATTAGGTACCGATCTGAAAGAAAAATTGAATATTGTCTCATTATTAGAATTTTATATTAACTATCTAGCCAGGAAAAAATATAAACAAATACTGATACATAATATCACTTTTTGTAAGTATGTAGGTATATGTATTTACATATATGAGAAACTGTTTGCAAGTATAAAATTTACGCAAATTAAAATTAGAAGCTCACTATGAGGTAAAATAAGCTAACGTGTTCAGATGTGGCCATCCACTTGACTTTACCATACAACCTGGACCCTCACTTATATTTAATATTTAATAAAATTATTTATAATCATCTAGGGGGGGGTTAGTTTTTGCATTTTTAGACTTCTGAGGGCCCACTGATTATGTATACAAAATTTGGTTGAGTTTGGTACAAAGGCCTAGATTTTCATTATTTGACCCTACACTCCCCCCCCTATTTTGGGCGGTTAGTTTTTGCATTTATAGACTTCTGGGGTCCCACTGATTATGTATACAAAATTTGGTTGAGTTTGCTCAAATGGCCTAGATTTATCATTTTTAACCCCCCTCCACCCCCTTAATTTTGGGTCCATGTGCACCAAAATCTAATCAGCTCTTAATCTCAATGGACCAAAACAACGTCTGAAATTTGGTTTCGATATTCACACTAGTTTTTGAGCTTGCTCGTTCACAAAAATTTGGTAACGCGCATACTAACAGACAGACAACCAGACAGACTAACTAACAGACATTTTGACAAAACAATTGTTATCTCGAAAAATATAATTTTTTCGATGTTCATTAGAGCTTTTTTGTAGACCGAAATGTCATGGTTTCGCTCAATTTTTTTATCAACATTTCGATAAAATGAAGGAAAAAAACACTTTTTTCATTCATGATTACAATACTTGACCTTGTATGGTAAAGTAAAAATATTAAAGTTCTTATTTCTAAATTATTAACTATCTTTTTTTATTAACAAATATCAATAGAATTATAATATTTTATCCGCGGTCAGAGACAATTTTTTCTTCGAATGTGGCCCGTGTAAGCCGAAAGGTTGGACACCCTGATATAAATCATGGACCCGATTCGTCCTATAAATTGTATTGTTTTATTAAATTGTAATAGATTTATAATTTTTCTCATTAATATATCAAAGAATAATTGACATATTAACGAGAAATGTTTTTATAGAGCTTTTTCAAAAAGATTGAATCAAATGTAGGAAACATTCGATTAATTAATGGCAAGCATCTAACACACATGCTAATAGATCGGGCTGGGACTGGGAGATTGAATATATAACATCTTAGATTTCAAATTCATTTGGTGATCCATCCGAATGTCTAGCGGGCTATACGCAAAATGACGTTGGATTGTAGCTAAATGGATCACATCTTTTTCTCTCTTGGTCCAAGCTTAAGACTCCGCAGACTCCAATAACTTCAACAGCAGTAGTCTCGCGATATCTATCTTTTTCAAAAAAGCGCAATCAAAACATTTCTCGTTAATATGTCAATCATTCTTTGGTACATTAATGAGAAAAATTATAAATTTATTTAACATCATTATTTCAATTTAGAAATATATAAGTTCAGATATTATTTTCACTCAATATTTGACAAAAATCACCTACATTTGATTCGTCGATTGAATCAAATGTAGGAAACATGCGATTAAATTGTAATATATTAGGGAAGAGGGTAGATATCTGTCAGTCATGTGCATGGTCACATCAATTTATATTTTTATTAAGATACAACTTGAATATTAGCTTGTCTTACTCCCAAGCAATAACAAATCTATTCTATGTTTTATAGTGGAGTTTTCAGTGCAAAGAGAGAATAGCCAGCTCGGATGGTCTCCAAAGAGCAGGGAGGATACTTGGAGGAAAACACATCGCATTTCATGAGTCACGTTAGTGTCAAGTCACGGCTCCTTCCACCCGTCACTTAGAAATACATGATGTGTCAATTTAGCTCTCGAATAAAGTCAATATCCATCGAACCAGAAGTGCTCGCAGCCAAAGGCAAGGGATCACGTCTTTTTTTCTTGTTTTTTTTTTGTTTGTTTTTTATTCTTTTAACATTTTCTGCTAACATTTTGTTGCCACATTTATGAAAATGTCAATATTTATTTCAAATTGTTAAGAATTTGAAAGAAGTCCTAATTATATTATATAAAAGGTACCTATTTATATAAATAAAAAAAAATACAAATCTTTTATAAAAAACAATCCAGAATACGTTTATTTAAAAGCCAAACGTTTCGGGAGAATTTCTTCCTTTTTTAATAGTGAAAAAATTTTCAAAAAAGAAAAAAAAAGTTGCTTTCTCTAAAATTTAGAAAGCAACACTATTTAGCAAATGTATTTTTTTTCATTTGTATAAACAATCAATAATTTTTTTTTATTTATTAAATTTCTTCCAGAACTTAAGTGACTTGATTTAAATTTTTCATTAAATTGAAGGGTTGGTTTTAACATCAGTTTTTTGAATATTAAAATTGTCAGAGTTGAGGAACGTTTGAGGACAGACCTGTATGTGAAAGATTCAAAATCAAATAGAATGTTGAACTTTAAATCAATACAGCCACTTCAGCATAAGATTAGTTTAATATATGGAGAAATAGGTAGATTGGATAGAATATGTGATGAGAGCTACAGAGACATAAGATTGATTGATTTGCAAAAGAAATGTGAAAGCAATGGATATTCGAAACAATTTTTCAATAAAGTTCTAACTAAATATAGAAAAAATAAATTAGTAACGGAAGTGATTAAAAAAGAAGATAAAATTATTAAAGGCTCCATCCCATATATTCATGATTTATCTGCGAAAATCTTGAGAATTCTGAATAATAATGACATAAAATTAGTACACAGTGTTGGCAGGCCACTCATGAACATATTCAATAATAAGACTCATCTTGAAAAACTTGATAAAATGGGGGTTGTTTATGAGATGGTTTGTGATTCATGTAAAAAAGATAAAAAAACACACAAATATATAGGTGAGACTTCAAGACATTTGAGACAAAGAATTAAAGAACATATTTCATCGATTAATGGAAATAAATTGGTCTCCGCGTTATCCATTCATGCTATTGACAACGAGCATAATTTTGATTTTGAAGGAGTAAAGATACTAGATTATGAGAAAAATTGGACCAAGAGAAAAATAAAAGAATCTCTTTATATATTGAAGGATATCGATAATTGTGTAAATTTCAAAATGGATTCGGAAAACATATCAGAATGTTATAGTCTCATTGTGTCATTGTTGTGAGAATATTGATTTGATTTAGTGTGTTGATTAAACATGTATTGATTTTATAAGAAAAATGTAATAGGGAGATGTGTATTTTGATATTTCATTAATAAAAAATTAAAAATAAAGAATGAATTTAACTTATAATGTGTTTCTAGAATGGATTATTTATAATGGGTTTTTTAATTGTATAATAATTGACGATGCAATGAGATAATTAGAAAAAAATAAAATTTAAAATAATATTTAATATAATCATTAATTCAAAATAGTTTCTAGTTCAGTGATAAACGTTTTTATAAATTGTTGCTATATATATATATGTGTGTGATTGTAATGAATTGTGTGATGTATCTATAATGAAGATTTAAGAATGAATGTTTCATGTGAAATGACAAATTCCGGTTCTTGAACGAGATGTATGTATGATTTCAAATTATTGTAAAATTAAAAAAAAAAAAAAATGAAATTTTGTATTATATAATTCTCTATAAAAAGAAAAAATGTAAATAAATGTTTCATTTCAATTTTTAGAACTACTGAGGATGGTCGACCAGTGGTGACCGAAACTGTATAGTTATCAATTAAATAATTCTAATAGTTATAAAAATTATTGTTTTATTATATTTGTGACAAAACCAACCCTTCAATTTAATGAATTTTTTTTTATTTTCTAGGTATGTATATAATCAGAATATACTTTATTTTATTTCATAGTTGTTAAAAATATAACATTCCAAATTTTTATTCTGAAGCATTTGTGGAATAATATGGTAAAAAACACAAACAAATGTTTCTTTCCTTAAATATGATCAATTCAAAAATTTAGATTTTCGATTTTTTAAAAACAAAATTGTTAAATTTTATTATAATGTTCTTGATTGTAATATTATAAGAAATAAATTTATTAGTTGAATAAAAGATTTCACTGTCGATGGTAACAGAATTGTTTTTATTTTAGGTTAAAAATAAAATAAAATGAGAGAGTCTTCTGTTTTTTAAATAATTAAAAATGATTTTATTTAAAAAACAGAAGACTCTCTCATTTTATTTTATTTTTAACCTGAAATAAATTTAATTTATTTGCACGAAATTTTCTCTGGAGAGAGACGGACTCATAGAAATTTTAACTGAAAGTAATTGAAGTCAGCCCAGGGGTAGTGAAGAAAGAAAAAAATATCAAATATCTAAATAAGGTGTAATTTATTGGATTATTTCCTCCTTTCCTTTCAAACCGACGCCGACGTTTCGAGGATTCTTCCTTCTTCAGGATTTCAAATGGTCAATGAAAGAAACAAACAAAATGCTTCCTTCCCCTCTCCACAACAGTGTTTAAAACTTTCTTCTTCCTTTCGGAGAAGCATTAAAATGGAAAAACATTTTTCTTAAAAGAGGGAAAAAAATATTTTTCTATTTTAATGTTTCTGCTAAGGAAGAAGAACGCTTTAAACACTGCTGTGGAGAGAAGAAGTAAGCATTTTGTTTATTTCCTTCATTGACCCTTTGAAACCCGTGAAGAAGGAGAAAAGAATCCTCCAAAACGTCGTTTTGAAAGGAAAGGAGGAAAGAATCCAAAAAATTACACCTTATTTAGATATGTGTGATATTTTTCTTTCTTCACTACCGCTGGTCTGCATTCCATTACTCTGAGTTAGTAAATATATTTTTTAATGTACACGTGTGTATTGCACTACTGAATCCGAGTTGTTATTAAGAATTTTACACGTCGGGAGGGAATTAAACCAAGTTCCAAATAACAACCCGAGCCAATTACTATTTTACGAGATGGAATCATATATTAAAACTCGACCAAGTGAGAGTTAGACAGACTATATACTGAGAGTTCCGAAATTTATATAGTTTAAAAATATTTGAGATATCAAATTCGTTATTATTTGTCGTTGGTGATAAGCAAACAAAAAGGTAATTTATGAAATTTTGCCGTAATTTTAAGCTAGCCCGCAAGTGTAAAAATCACTTAAAAAATTATCACTTTGGGATTTTCTAAAGCCGTCATTTTAAAGGTCAATAAATTAAAAAAAATAATAAATATTAATTCTACTTAAAGAAATCTTTTTTTAAACGGGGTCTAAAAAAAGAAACAAAAAAAATATGTTTAAAAATGGCTTAACTTCATCATCATCATTGAGTACCCAGTCCTAAGACTGTTTTGAGACAACCACCCGTCTCCACTCTGCTCTGTCCCATGTTACTCGAGGAGAAATCATCATGGTGTGTTAACTTGGGATTTGTGAAGTGGTGGTTTTCCATCGCCTTCCACATAGCGTAAATCTTGAATTAAGCCGCTAATCCTATATTCAGGGAAGGTGAGGATATAAATGGGAAGCTGGTATAGATGTAGTACCGGCGGACTTTAGGCCAATAACGGTCCAGTCAGTCTTGACTCGGGCCTTTAATAAAATTCTAGCTTCAAGGGTGACAAAGTATATTAAATTCGACCCTAGGCAAAAAGCGTTTCTACCCGTTGATGGCTGCGCTTTGAACACTTTCGATCTGGACATGATCTTGAGATTTCACCGCCAGAAGTTCAAATCTCTGTCAATGGCTTCAATTGACATTTCTAAGGCCTTTGACTCAGTGTCACATAAAACCCTCAGGAGACTCTCATAATAATGGGACTCCCTGGAGGCATGACCGACTACATAATGAATTCCTATGAGAGAAGCACAACTACTCTCTCATTTGATGGCTGGAGTTCGCACGAAATCCATCCAACGTGCGGAGTTAAACAGGGGGACCCTCTGTCTCCCTTAATCTTTAACATGGTCATCGACCGAATGATCCGGCGAATTCCACCTCAAGTCGGATCACACATAGGTAACATTGAATACAATGCCCTAATGTTCGCCGATGACATGTTATTATTTGCACAAACTCCAATGGGACTCCAGTCGTCATTAGATTTTGTGTCGGAATTCCTGTTAAAATGTGGTCTTAGCATTAACAGGGGAAAATCCTTCACATTATGTATGAAGAACATACCTAATTTAAAAAAGTCGGTCATAGATGCACGCCAGAAATTTGTCTGTAATGGAGCACAATTACCATCTTTGACAAGAGAAGACGAGTTCAAATATCTGGGCATTCCTTTTACACCGGAAGGTCGAACAACAACTAGGCCAGACATCAAGCTGAAAGGAGCAATTAATCTTCTGACTAAAGCTCCTCTTAAGCCTCAACAACGGCTCTTTGCGCTCCGGGTTGTGGTTCTCCCAGGTCTATACCATCTTTTGACCTTGGGTAGTTCAACGCTTGGACGCTTAAAGAAGATAGATGTCATCGTGAGGAGTGCCTGCAGAAAATGGCTTGATCTGCCACACGATGCGCCGAACGCGTATTTCCACGCCAGCGCTAAAGATGGCGGGCTATCCATTCCATCAGTTAGATGGTTAATGCCCATGCATCGTGTGTTTAGACTCAAGAAGATGATGTCCGGGGTAACAACAACAGAGCGGGATTTCGCACAGAATTTCCTGAGCGATGAAATAAACCGTGCGACTCGGCGCCTCATGGATGGAGAGGTGACTCTAGATACAAAGTTAAAACTGGAAGCTAGATGGTCAAGGCTGCTCTACGCATCGTTCGATGGGAGAGGCCTTCGTGAATCTGGGAGGGTACCTCAACAACATATCTGGATCACCGAGGGTAGCAGATTCCTTAGTGGCAGGGACTTTGTGAACTCGGTGAAACTAAGGATAAATGCCCTTCCTACGAGATCGCGGACGGCTAGGGGGCGACCAAAAGATCGGTCGTGTCGTGGTGGATGCGCTGCTGTCGAGACTCTAAACCACATACTCCAGCAGTGCCACCGTACGCATAGATCGCGTATTAAACGCCACGATGCCATAGTGGCCTACGTCAAGCGAACACTAATGACCAAATCCTCTTTAGTAGACGAAGAGCCTCACTTTGTTTCCACTACACATGGTCTACGAAAACCTGACCTTATCGCTGTTCTTGGTGACTCGGCCCTTTGCTTGGACGCCCAAGTTGTTAGTGAGCACATCAAACTTGATGAAGCTCACGCAACAAAGGCAGATAAGTATAAGGAGCTTGAGGAGAGCATAAAGAGGCGATATAATGTGGAAACAGTGAGATTCGGGTCTATTACCCTTAATTATCGAGGGGTTTGGTCCGCCAGATCCGCGAAAGATCTCACTAGCAGTGGTATACTGCTGAAGAGGGAATTGAAGATACTTTCATCTAGAGTTGTGGTAGGGGTCTCGCCGGGTTTTGGAAGTTCAACAAAACCACACAATTTGTCCGTCGTCCCAGAACACCTTTAGGAACCGGATAAGGTCAGCGGAAGATTTCAATGAAAGGGTGACGCCTGCCCCTCAGGCGCAATAAACGTGTGTTTTTAGTGGGTATTACTGTTCTTTTCTTTATGTTAGGACAGTCGAGTCCCACAGTACCAACAATTAGTTGGTCTGCGTAAATGCATTTTCACACGTTAAAAAAAAAAAAAAAAAAAAAAAATTGGGACATAGGTAGTATGATATGAGAGAGGTAAGAACTCGCGCAACTAGGGTCGCTGTCCCTCTAGCTTTTAGCAAATCTTCCTTTACCGGGATCGCAAAAGATTATCTGCATTTTGTAATAAAAAATAAAAAATATATAAAGAGGACTCTATAGGTATAAATAAAAATTTATATAAAGCAAGAGATCAGGCAAATATATTAATAATAGTTCGTAAGAAAATAAAAATAAAATCAGAAGGAATTTCATATCTCAACTATTTTGGAAGTTATGAGTTTCAGAAACCTCGGAATGCGGACCGACTCGCACTTTGTTGGCTTTTTTAGTATTGCAATCCAGACTAAAAAAAGACAAACAGAGGAAAAAATAACCGACTTCCAAAAAGGAGGAGGTTTTAATGATTCTTTTTTATTGGAAAGAGGGTACCTAAAGGGTGGTACCATATTAATTTGGTCAAGTTCTGAAGATATGATCAATGACGAAATAACGTAAATCTCCAATTCTTATGACCAAATAATCGAAATTAAAATAAATAAAATGTTTTATAAAAAAATCTTAAAAAAACGTTCATTTAAAACCCGCAAACGTTTCGAGAGGAATTTCTATATTTATGAATTGAATTTTATTATCATTTTTCTGATTCATTCGCCCGACGCTTTCTCTTATGAGATGCATGCAAGGTATTATATTAATTCACTATTAATAACATCACTAAAAGAGAAAATAAAAATAATTTTTATAAAAAAAATAAAACCGACTTCAAAAAAATTAAATGCAACAAATAAAATAATAATAACTCAAAAATAAAATAAAATACAATAAAAGGTATAAAATAATTATCTTATTTAGTTACAACTAAACGACGAAATATTAACATGAAATTACTTTTTTAACTCGAATCCAAACAAACTATACCTATAAGCGAGCGTACCCGCCAAACGTACTAAGTATGATCCGTCGAGTATGATTTGATTCATAAAATGTATATATTTGGCACCGACTTCAAAATGTAATTTCATATTAATATTTCATCGTTTAGTTGTAACAAAATAAGATAATTATTTTATACCTTTTAGTGTATTTTATTTTATTTTTAAGTTATTATTATTTTATTTGTTCCATGTAATTTTTTGAAGTCGGTTTTATTTTTTATAAAAATTATTTTTATTTTTCTCTTTTAGTGATGTTATCACTTTAATAGTGACTTAATATAATACCTTGCATGCATCTCATAAGAGAAAGCGTCGGGCGAATGAATCAGAAAATGATAATAAAATAAAATTCATAAATAATTCGAAATTCTCTCGAAACGTTTGCGGGTTTTAAATGAACGTTTTTAAGATTTTTTTTATAAAAAGATTTTATTTATTATAATTTCGAGAATTGGAGATTTAAGTTATTTCATCATTGATCATATCTTCAGAACTTGACCAAATTAATATGGTATCACCCTTAAGGTACCCTCTTTCCAATAAAAAAAGAATCATTAAAATCGGTTGATAAACAAAGAAGTTATGCCTGAACAAACATATCAAAAAAGGTCCAATACCAATGAAAAAAAAAACGGGACCAATCGGAAGCTAGACTGAACCCAATGCAAAACAATCATCAAAATCGGTTCACAATTAGCGGAGATATGAGGTAAAATATACACAAAAAAAAAATCAGTCGAATTGAGAACCTCCTCTTTTTTTGAAGTCGGTTAAAAATAGAAAATGATTTTTCTTCTCGTTTCGGACATTTTTAAACACAATCAGCGAAAAATTTAATGAAATCTATATCAAGTTTTAATAAATAGAGCTATTTTATCCGAATGGAGATTGAAGACGGTGAAGGAGAACGATAGTTATCAAGAATCATACTCGAAAATAGATCTTGTGATGAGACAGTGGAACCGAGTGAGGTTCTCTCCTCACAGGCTCAGAGCCTTGTCTGACGTTCTCACTCTTTTTTCATATCTTTCATGAAGATCTTTATCAAAACAAACGTCTAGATGCTGATGACCTTTTTCACAGAACCTTGGCCGGGTTGCCGATGATTAGCTTCCATTCTTAGTATTTATCTTTGGGGCTGTGAACCACCAGTTTTTTCTCTGTCTCTCTCTCTCTTTTAAATGCTCGTGTAATTTATGAGAGAAGTCAGCTGTCGAAAGTTTCAGCGGCCTGGTTGAGGAAGCATGAAATAGGGATGCTCGCAGGCTCAGGTCTAATCGATAAGATTGATCTTTGCGATTCTTGAATGCTAAGGAAGGAATTAGCGAGATTTGCTGAGGCGAAATAACTATTGAAATTGGGACCATGTGTTCCTTTAGTTTTATTAGGGGAATAACAAGAACTTATAATTCATACGAGATGTAAATATATAATATACAGTGTGTCAATTTGAAAACTTCAAACCCTTGTATTGTTAAACTGCCAAATTATTTCAAAAATCGCTGAGACAAGTCAAATTTGTATTCTAGGCGGATGAATTTTGACGTATAAATTAGATCGCCCCCTTCACCCGCCTGCCCAACAGAGCCATCCCCACAAAAATCTTAAATAGGAAAGGGGGTCGAGTGAGACATCATTTTAAAGGGCTTTTTATTCTTTACATTTTGGTGTGCTATTATTTGAATTTGAGTGCTGCGTTATCAAGTTAGGCGTTTTTGAATATTGCAAAATTGAATTTTTGTAATTATTTGTGTGATACATCAAACTTATAAATTATCATTAAAACAGGTTTTGACGGTGGTACCTTGTTTTAATAAATCGAATTTTTACAGATAAAGTAGCATCATACTTACTAGATTAACGTAAACCAAAAACAGATTAGAACCTCAAATAAATGTACAAGAATAAAAACGCATTCTAATTTGATTGTGGATTACGTTAATCTAGTAGGTTTGATTCTACTTTATCTGCAAAAATTGATTTATTTAAACAATGTACCACCGTCAAAACCTGTTTTAATGAGAATTTATAAGTTTAATGTATCACACAAATAATTATCAAAATTCAATTTTGCAATATTCAAAGACGCCTAACTTGGCAAAGCAGCACTGAGATTTAAAAAAGAACACACCATAATGTAAAGATTGAAAAGCCATTCAAAATGATGTCTCACTCGACCCCCTTTCCCATTTAAGATTTTTGGGGGGTGGCTCTGGGGGGCAGGGTGGTGAAGGGGGAGATCTAATTTATACGTCAAAATTCTTCACCCTTGAATACAAATTTGATGTGTCTCAGCGATTTTTGAAAAAAATTTGCCAGTTTGGCGATACTAGGGGTGGGAAGTTTGCAAATTGACACACTGTATATGGTAAAAGTGAACAAACTCAAATAGAAAATTTAATATTTCCTTTATACCAAATAGAAATTAATTTTTTTATAGAAAATATTAATATATTTTATATTATTATTTTTAACCTTAGAAGAAGAAAAAAAGAAAAAGTCAAATAATATTGATAGATCATAACAGCCCCTTTTGAACTTTCAAAATGGTAAATGTCAAATTATCTCGAGAGAATTTTCTTTGAAAATATTCTCTTGGTCTTAAAGGTGTTTGCTACTGATGATAAATATATATTCTAAATATAGACAAAAATCTATATTCTTTTTCAATCTAGATTCACTATTTTTGTGTACAGTAAGTAATTCTTGCGATATTCCTGGTAGACATGATCTAATTATCAATTTTTATTTTTAAATAATATTTGAAATGGTAATAATCTAATAATTATAAACATAGAGTGTTATTCTTAATGATCAATTTGTTAAGAGAATTTCGTGTTAAGACAGGACCCTTTTAGTGATCTGAACATGACTTTCAATTTATTTTTGTCAGTTTCATAATAAATTTGGTGCGGATAGATAAGTTTCTTTTTCTCTTTTTAATAATACTTGGTGTTGGATGTAGCAGGCAAATAGTAATTCTGGAAAAATATTTTTTTCAAAATAGTTTTAGAAAATAGGTTTAACTACCATTTATTTTCTAAATGACAAGGGTAATAAATAATTAAGGACTTAGGATGATTAATGGCTGTTGAAGATTTAAATTATGAAAGCTCGTTATAAATAAACTGTAAAGGATCGCTTCTAGAATTTATCCATAGTCGCTTTAAATATTAATATGTTGATTCCTTTAATATTAATTAGATAATTAGAAACTTAGAAAAATCCAATCTAGAATGATTATTACTCAAGTATTAAATGAGAATCGATGGATATTTTTGATTTTAAGTCGAATCATTTAGATCTTCCGAAAAGATAACAGATGCGATAACAAAGCAGATACTAGGTTACTTATAAAATTTTCTTTCAAATTTAGCATTTTACAGAGAAAGCTTATCCATACCTACCTAAATGAGCTATATTATATAACAAACCAAATAAATAAATTTTAAAGAATTTAAAAAAGTACTACCTTACTGTAGAGTAAAGTACTTTAAAATAATAGGTGTAGCGGTAAGTGGTAGTCGAAATAAATAGATCGTAGATGTCATACAATAAGCTTAGGAATTTGTAAACATAACCCCATCGAAATATTAGTCGATTTGTGTCTGTATCATAAAGTTATTCTCGATTAAACATGTCAGCTTACGAGAAAAATTCTCGTCATTTGCGGGAGGTTTTAATTTTCTGCTTTAAAATGAAGAAATCTGCGGCTGAGGCTCATCGAATGCTCTCAAATACCTATGGTGAGGCCGCTATTAGTGAAAGAATGTGCCGAGTGTGGTTTTAACGCTTCAAGAACGGTGATTTTGACGTCGAAGACCAGCATGGCGGTGGAAGAGAGAAGGTTTTCAAAGATGCAGAATTGGAGGCATTACCAGATCAAGACTCGTCGTCAAACGCAACAAGAATTGGCAGGATCGTTGGGAGTGACGCAACAAGCCATTTCAAAACGCCTAAAAGTAATGGGAAGGATTCAGTAACAAGGAAATTGGGTGCCATTACGAGTTGAAGCCGAGAGATGTTGAACGGCGTTTGTTTGCTTGTGTGAACAGCTGCTTGCAAGGCAAAGACGGAAGGGATTTCTGCATCGCATTATGACTGGGGACGAAAAATGGGTTCATTACGATAATCCCAAGCGCAGAAAATCATGGGGACATCCCGGCCATGCTTCCACGTCGACGGCCAAACCGAATATTCACGGTTGCATGGTCATGCTCAGTATTTGGTGGGACCAGCACGGCGTAGTGTATTATGAGTTGTTAAAACCGACTGAAACAATCACAGGCGATCGTTATCGAACAGCAATTAATGCGTTTGAGCCGAGCATTGAAAGACGAAGACGGCCGCAATACATCAAGAGACATGATAAAGTGATTTTACAGCATGACAATGCTCGACCCCATGTTGCGAAAGTGGTCAAGGCATACTTGGAAACGTTGAAATGGAAGTTCTACCCCACCCGCCGTATTCTCCAGACGTTGCTCCCTCGGACTATCACTTGTTTCGATCAATGGCACACGGCCTGGCTGACCAGCACTTCCGGTCTTATGAAGAAGTGAAAAATTGGATCGATTCGTGGATCGCTTCAAAAGATGACCAGTTTTTTCAACGCGGGATTCGTACGCTGCCCGAAAGATGGGAGAAAGTAGTGGCCAGTGATGGACAATACTTTGAATCATAAATGTATAACCAGTTTTTTACAATAAAGCCTCGAATTTCGGAAAAAACGGCGGAACCTTTTTTGAGGTACCCAAGCTACTTAAATAGAATATTAAATTTGATCGAAATTGGTTAAATCTTTTTCAAGATATTTAGAAAAAACTAAAAAAAATACTAATGTTTGTACAAAAAACTAATCAGCTCTTCATTTTGTTACCATAAATTAATGGTATATTTTCAAATTGTGTGTGGGTAAAACGTAAAAAAGGAATCCACAGATAACATGCATACATACCCATTACCCACTGACTAAATGAAAAAATGGCACTTTTTTGCTCTGGACGAGACCCCGTGTAATTTTTGACAAAACCGTCAGTTCCTAGAATTTAACCTGAATGAATACTTTGTAACTTTAGTTGAGACCATGGTTTCCGTATTCTTTACCTGAGGGCGCTTGGCTCGCGACTAATTACAAGTGCTTTACCCAATATTCGTTATGGATAAAATAATCAACTGGTGTGGGCACCACGCGACTTTCACGTTAGTTTCTCACTTATTTGAAATGATCATACCAATTTTCTTTTTTCAAATTACTTCAATTTGGGTCCCCTCCAGGCTGTTTTGAGAAAACCAGAAAAAAGCCAAAAGAGACTTAGACTAAATACTCCCAGTTCTGTAATTTCAATCAAAAACATATGGTACTTCTTCTAGTCATGGATATCTTAAGTTTCAAAGCTCAAAATTTACTATATCAAGCAAAGAATTGTCGCTGCTTTGTCTATTTTAAATACAGTAGAACCTCGTTTATCCGGACTAACTGGGACCAAAGGCAAACTGGATAATCGAAAATCCGGATAATCCGGATATATGGGTAATAAAAACAAAACAAATCCTCAAATAAGCGAATTTGAATTTATTACGATAAAAAACATGTTTATATCAAAATTAGATAGAATTGTTTAAAAATACATACTTTAAAAAAAATATAATAATTTTTCATTTCATTACTCCGTTCCGATTTCGTCAATATAAAAATATCAAAATTAAACCGAATTTTTGGAGAAATTATAATAACATTCTTGCTATCAGAGCTAAAAATTATTATCTATGTGAACATTTATTAAAATAAAAATGTTTACAAATCCGATCTGGATAATCCGGAGGTCCATATAACTGAGGGCCGGATAAACGAGGTTTTAATGAAAAAAATTTAAATGGAATTTGGAACTAAATTTTCTCTGGAGAGATACGGACTGGTAGAACTTTTAATTGAAAGTAATGGAAGGCAGCCCAGGCTGTGTAGACAGGAAGGAAGCATTTTATTTATTTCCTTCATTGACCCCTTGAAACCCTGTAGAAGGAGGGAGGAATCCTCCGAAACGTCGATGTGAAAGGAAATGATGAAGAATTCCAATAATTTACATCTTATTTGAAATGTGTTATGTTAATTTTTTTGTCTTTACTCACTACCCTGGGCGGCCTTCCATTACTTTCAATTTAAATGAAAATTTATTTGATTTTAATTGAAAAATTTCAATGTTAAAAATACAAATGATATTAATGTATTCTTATAGTAAATTTCGTTCTTTATAATTTCTTCATTTTATATACCTATATATTTTTTAAAAATTCCACACCGTCACAAAGAAAGTGTATTAAACTTATCTTGAGACATTGAGTATTCGGATTAAAAAATTAACATTTATCCAATTGGATATAATTGCTTTTCTATTGATGATGTTTGCTTAACCTTTAACCGACCTATAAATTTCATTTCGGTATAAGGTAATAAATAATATCATGGGTGAAGAAGAACATGCATAATTTAAACGATTCCTAATAAAAAATAAATATATTCTCCAAATCCCTTGTTGTCCATTATGGCTTAGTTTACACCGTAGCATTAGTACGCGTACCTAACAATTTGTTCATAAAGAATTCCCACTGAAAACGATGGCTTATAATGCGACTCTCGAAGAAGGCGTTTCGTATCGAAAAGTAGTACGTATATTAACAGTCATACAGCGATGTAAACAAATGGGTATTATATTTAAACAGCAAAACATTTTTAGTATCGTCTTAAAGTTTAAATAAATATCTTCCTTTTTTACGAACATATTGGTGTATCATTAACAAAGGAAAGAAACATTTATGCTTTGATCTGTATCCCTTTTTCTAAGTAAAGTTTAAAATTGACAGCTCAAATGAAACCTTACTAGCGTATTTATCTGAACCTTATTCGTATTTATAAATTCCAATGCGATGATGCATATTCACCTCGGGGGTTACCATTTACGATTTCTGTTACCAGCTTTTTGATTTTCAAAATAAAACAAATACAGTGAAACCCCTCAAATCTGAACCCTGAAATCCGAACACAAAAAAGAGAAACTTATTTATTTAGTCATAAAACAATTATGTATATATTTTACATTATAACATTATTTTACATAATTAGTTGAAAAATTAACAAAGAAGTACAGTTAGCATACCTAACCAAGTGTAAATGTGTCTACATACTTGTCATCCAGGATTGAAAAACGGTAAAAGTTGGTTATTGAAATTATTTAGATTAATCACTTTGCAAAAACAATGGAATAATAATAGAAACATAAAATATCACTTATTAATCTTTCACTTGATTTCAGTTATCTTCAATTGTCGAAACCGCTTTCGGCTAATCCGATCAAATTGAAATCCGAACAGGCTACAGCCCCAATTAGTTCGGATTTGAGGGATTTCACTGTAATTTCAAGTCAAGAATTATTATTTTTATTTTGTATTAAATTTATAAAATAAAAAAAGAAATCCGTTAAGAGATCACAATAAGTAAATATATGTTTAAAATCTTGTAAATGTTTGAATTTTAAAAATGTATATATAATATATGTATATTTCTTAATTTTAATTTTTTATAATTTTTTCCCATGAATCATGTGTTGTAATAATAAATTACTCTGCACAATAAATATGTCGATGTTATTTGTAGGGGGTTGGGCCGTCTGTATATATTTATAATAAAAATGCCACTTTTGTTTAATTCTTTTGATATTAATGTTAAAGGATAACAGTAAACAAACACTGTTAAAGAAAACAAGGAGGTAGTTGTAAACTTTCTTCATCTACCACTTTTAAGTAAGTTAAACGTTTTTCTCTTAATTCTTTTGCAAATAATTTGATTATTAATCTATTAGGTTGGAAGATGTAAATTATTTGTAAATTGCTTCATACCAGTAAAAATTTTAAAACATTTTATTAGCTAAATCCAAATATTTCAAAGACATGTAGCACTTTTTCATCAGCGGAAACTGTAACATTCCCTTCAGATAAGTTTTTTAATTAGAAGGAATTAGCCATAGGTATTTGTTATTTGCAACACTAAAATCCATTACAAATTTTATTTTACGAAACAAAGAATTATCGTATGAAATTTTTTTTAACTCATCTCTGCCAATAAGTCAGCTGTCAATAAAATACAAAAATAATTTTTCATTATAGACAGAAGCATGGCCGTATGTAGGGGGAGCCCTTTACTCTCCTGGCTTTATAAGGAACAGAATTTTAGGTCAAATATATTTAATTTCCGAAATTTTTTCCAAAATTTGGAAACATTAAGACTTTATATTCGCCTGTATCCCCGTGCGGTAAGATGACTTTCAAAATTTCTAGAGGGGCCCTTACCGAAATTTGCCCCCCCCCTAAAAAATGCCCGGGGAGAAGAATTAGCAAAAAAGTTTCATTAGTAACATATTTTGTGTATTCCATTGAAAGCTAACATATTGATGGGATGAATCATCATAGATGAGTAGTAAAAATTATTTAATTTGATAATCTATTGTTTTGTAACATAAAATATGTGATAGATCATGTTATTTCCACAAGGCTAAGTGAAAAACACATCTGTTCGTTTGTTACAGCTTCCATTGAAAATAAGTGGTACATACCAACATGTCTTCGAGAAATATTTGAATTAAGCAATTAAAATTTTTGTAAAATTTAATTGACATCTTCTAAGCTAATAAATAATAATCATTAAGCACCAAGTCCCTGTTAATAATATTAATCTAGTTATTATAAATTCTTATAAATTGCCAATCTCTATTAATTTATAGACCATGAAGAAGGAAAGTAGATCTTCCCAGTGACGTTGAGTCAAATCCCCCCCCCCCCCCCCCTACACACACACAAAAAATCGTATAGGTCTCTTTAAAATTACAACAACGTTTAGAGAATTGTGTAATTAGCAATAGTAACCCTACGTAGCTAGTTTGGATCCTGCCAAACTTGGGTTTTTAAAACAGTAAAATTGGCATTCCAAAAAATTTATTTTATTCGCTTTTTTTCCTTATTATTCTTAAGCTGCATCTCATCGAATCTCCATTAAAATCTAGTAGTCTGACTACAGGAAGATAAGTCTAATATAAAAATTAATTTTTATTTAATTTTATTTATTTTCTTAGAAAAACGGACTGGTAAGCGGAATAAGTAGGTTATAATGAAGGGCAGTACATAAATTATTCAAATTTTATTCAAATTTCCGACGGTTCGGGAGAGATTTTTCTTTCATTCTTCAGGGTGTTGAATAGATGAAGAAGGAGAGAAGAAGTCTCTGAAACGTCGGAAATTGAATAAAAATTCCAAATAATTTGATGGACTTCGTCTTTCATTGTAACCTACTTATTAATTTTTATACCTACTATCTATATAAAAGCAGTAGTCATTGGCGTGTTCAGTTAAATTTCAGGATACTTATCCCATCTCTTACGTAACAGGATCCCTAGCTTTTGGTGTAAACTGCACCGCATGCTAATGTAGTCATTATATTATTTTATTTTATTTCAGTACGCGTACTCACGGTGTAAACTAAGGATATGTTTCGCATTCAATTTTTCCTAAGTTTTAGAAATTTCTGCTCTGGGAAGGAATTTGCTATTGTGAGGGTCTCCATGTCCAAAGCGAGTGAAGGTGGTTTATAGGGATGATGGATGTACCTTTCCGATGCCATTGAAGAGGTCTCGTCCACCGAGGCGCCTGAGGAGCGCAGGTGGCGGGGGTGGCGGATGCCGAAGCAGGGCAGCAGCGAAGGCCGGCAAGCCCCCTCGTCGGGGGCGGCTGGGGGTGTGTCCGCTTGCGCCGGTGCGGAGACCCCGCCGTCAGCTTCTGCGAGGCTCTGCAACAAACAAACAAACAGTCAACATTAACCAAGTCCAACCGCATGCAAACCAACCAACCAACCCATTCATTCATTCATTCATTCGATTACACACACACATGCACACACACAAAAAAAAACAGTCAGATTTATTCCCAGAATCGGTCGTTAAAGATTAAGTGCCTCGAATCGTATTTCAAAAATATCCTCTGAGGGGAATAAATAGCAGAGACATTTTTTTCTTTTTTATGTTTATTATTTTAATATAAGAGTTCAGTTTTAAATTGAGTTTCATTGCCGTTAGAAGTAGACTTTAGGTGAAACTCACATGGGATTGTCATTTGATATAATAGATCAGAGATGGAATGGATTATTACTGTATTACTGTAACTTTTTAATTGATTGGTGTGAATACACTAGTCGGCAAAAATTTCTGAAGCCTAAACAATGAATTCCAGTAGAGGTTTTATACGCTGATTATCATAAAATTTCCCGGTTCCTTACACAACAGGTCAGAGTTTTGAGATATTATATGTCAAAATGACGAAAAAAGGCCATTTTTGATCACATTTTCGAGTTCCTTTGAGATTTAAACAGCAATATTTGCAATCAAAATATTTTGTTGGTGCAATAGAAAACAGCTTCTTTTGATTTTCAAATTACCACATGTTTCTTAGTCTCAATTAGAACTCGATATATAACGTAAAAACTAAGACCTTATGTTTTTATCTATGTTTATTATCCTTTATAATCACGTAGTTTTAGTTTTTTAGTTATAACTCGAGTTCTAATTGAGCTAAAAACAAGTGGTAATTTGAAAATCAAAGAGGAAGCTGTTTTTATTACGTCAACAAAATATTTTGATTTCAAATATTGCTGTTTAATATCTAATGGAATTCGAAAATAGGTCAAAATGGCCTTTTTCGTCAGTTTGACCGATAATATCTCAAAACTCTGACGTGTTGTAAAAATCGGGAATTGCATGATAATCACCGTAGAAAACTCTGCTTGGAATCGGAGCAGGCAGTGTTGCTTACGGTTATAAATTTACGTTTAGTTTTTTTCAGAGACAGAGATATGTTTCTTTTTATAATGGAAGATGAAAAAAATCATTTGATTGTTTCCAGTAATTTTTATTTATTTAAGGGATTAATCAAATATTTCGAGGGCATACTCGCATCACTTCTCTGTGGATACCACCAACCCCATCAGTTTACAACAAACTTAACGAAAACATGCCTCGGCAATTACTGTGTTAGCAATCTTATATGATACGATATTTACAATTTCCAAAGCACACACATTAGACTGACTTCTTTCGGAACGAAAATTGAACAGTTATCTTATGCTTTGAAAAATATAAATATGTATATATTGTGTTGTCAACAAGTAAATTGTCAGGCTGTTTTCGTTAAGTTTATGTAAACTTGTTCGAGTTGGCATATTGGTGAGCTGGTCGTATTTACCGAAGAAGAGGTGCCGTAGGTCCTCGAAGCATTTGGTATAATCATTTAAATAAATAAGGAATGGATTATTTTTAATTGCATGTTAGGATTATATGTTTTCACCCCTCGGGAATCGGGCCTCGAGTTCCAAAATATTAGCAATCAGGGCCAGTTGGCTACCCTGTGAGGTGAATCCCTTTATCACGATAAATATTTCAATCAAAGATTTAAAACTTCTCATTTGTAAAAATTTCGCAGTGATTTTAAATTTAACCATGTAGCCATTACCATATAGTTTAAAAAAGATTTGAAAAAATTCCAGAAACAATCAACAATCTTCTTATTTTTCAATGCGCGGATAAGAAGAGGATTTCAAAAAAAAAAATAACAGAGACTAAAATAATTAGGCTTCTAAAGGCTTGGCCTTCATCTTCAAATCTTTCTTATAGAATAGTATATTTGTTTTCTGAGTATGAGTACCTTTTCATGGAATATTTCATTTACAACTTAAAAATATATAACATATTTCATTGTTCGCATTCAAAATCAAATATTTAAAAGGATTGTAGGGAGCTTGGAATCAGAATTTAAATCAAAAAAAATTTTTTAATTAAATGGTCCAAACATTTCGTCACCGATTAGCGATCGTGTGTTCTATTTTTTTAATGTTTTATATTGTCTTGATAACTAATTGAATGATTCGCTGAAGACATAATCTTTGAAATGTTTTTTCAGTTATTATAACACCTTGTAGTTATAATTTCTTCTTATAGTTATAATTGAATTCAAAAATCAGTTGATATCTATATTTCCATGAGCTTCTGCAGTATTTCACCAGGGCCCCCGTTCCCTTCCCATTAAGGCACCTAGCCAGTCCCGGATCTGACAATACTTCCTTCCAAAGAACCTCTTCATTCGGTATTCCTTCAGTATGGGGCAAACCGAGACATAGTGAAAAAACGTCCTCTTACTTCCATTGCATAATGAGCACTTCTTTATCTCCTTAGAGTATGAACATCATTCAAGTAGAGCAATTTTCCCCACTTTCACCAGTCAGCTAATGGAGTTATTATCTTGAGATCCAAATTTGAATTCTCCGAGAATATAAGTTCACTATATAATGAGCGATTTAAGCACTCATCAGCAGCTCTTCTTCTAAATCAAGTTCCATCTCATTTTTCATTAAACTCATAATATAAAACTTTATCGATTTCCCCCATCAGACAGCTAGCGATGTTAATATCAAATTTGGTACAAATATTTTGCCATTCTTCATACCAAAATAATTTCCTATTGACCATTTCTTTAGTCAATGGGCATATCATCAGAGGCACAAGCTTAAACACTTAAAAATATAATGGAAAAGTTTTTGTTTTGCCGAGAGTAAGCAGAGTTGTTGACTATCAAAGAGCTGTTTGATGCAAATAAACATACACACACATATATATCGAAATGATATATCTGTATATATATATTATTTATTTGTTTGAGACTATAGTTTTCGAAGACTTGGTCTTCATCATCAGTCTTTCTTCAACTATAAATGTTTTTCATGGAGTCAATATCATATGGATATTGAAAAACTTTGGTGTTCTTCGTTTACCGGAGTGTTAGAACGTAATAAAGACACTCTTTTTCCGGCTCACACCTCAAATGTAACCATATGTTTCCCTTTCTCCTTTCTCCTTCAACCTGTGTGGATTTTGCATATAGATAACATTTGAATGTGTCCCTCAACGAATAATGTTTATTAATTTCCAGATTCTTAACGCTCCATTTTTTCCGGCTATCCTGGACGACTTTTGAGGCGATTGTTGAACGATTTTTTGTCTTGGATCTCGTACATATTTCGGAGTTATGTTTTCAGAAAGACAAAAGCTTGCTTTTGTTATGTAAAGTATATTATCTATATGAAATCCACACTAGGTTGAAGGAGAAAGAGAGTAAACATATTGTTATATTTGAATGTGAACCGAAGAGAATTTCTTTTATTAGTTCCTAGCCGACCAGCAGTACGAAGGAACACCAAGTTTTCAATTTCCATATGATATTGACTTCATGAAAAACATTTATAATTGAAGAAAGACTGATGATGGTTAATTGCGCCTCGAAACTATAGTCTCAAACAAATAAATAATATATATACAGATATACTCACTCTCAGATACCTGTGTGTGCATGATTGTTACCGCATCAAGCTTAGAGGACAACCTCTTTGTTTCTCTTTGAAGACTTAAAAATATACTCTCAAATGCGGTTGGAATGCTGTAAATGAAGGAAGGAAATACACTCCGATTCCAAATACATAATATAGTCCGGAGAGCCTTCTATATATATATAAATGAGCTATATCCAAATAAAAACCGATGTTTTAGCTTTTAATCTCATAGTTTTTGCCTGTGGGGTAGGCAACCAAAAACGAACGCAGACCTTTGTATTCATAAGAAGGGAAACGAAATGCTGCGTTGACTGTAAATCTACAAGATAGAAATTAAATAAATCTTATGAACACTTATCAGAAATTGTTCCTAATATACATCCTTATGTTTATTTGTCTTCTATCAAATAAAATATAGAGATATACCTAATTATGGATGGCAGATTATTTTAGTATATCGATATATCGATTTAGCTTATAGCACTATATCGATAATAAATATATCACAGCAAATATATCGATATAGAATATATCGATATATTTTTATTAATTATTTTTGAATGTTTATTATCAAAAAAACTAACCACTAATTGTAACTCTATTGAGAAACAAAACCATCCTATAGATAGTAAAAATAATTTAAGCTTAAAACTACAACTTTTTTAAAAAACATTCAAGGCTAAGACTACCTCAAAGGTTGTATAACAAAATACAGTAGTGAATAGTCATAGCCATGTGGAGTAGATTATTTTAAATTTAAAAATTAAAAAAAAACACAAAAAACATGAAAAAAACTACTTTCCACAAAATGATTCCAAAAACAAAAAGCTTGGACAGTCTTTTGCCAGTCAGAAGGCTGTTGTTTTCTCTCCCTATTTCTCTAATATTATATGGTATGTTTTTCGCCTCTCTGTTACAATACATGACATAAATTTTTATTTTTTTGAGTTTTGAGTACCTAGTCAAAGTATTTTTTAATAGTTGTGATGTTATGAAATAAAAATTTTCGTATTAAATTGTACAATTAAAAAATTGCAGCAATTTTTTGTATTTTTAAATGAAAAAAAATTCCTATATATTTTTCGATATACTATATATCAAAAAGGAGTATATAGATACTTATATATCGATATATTTTGGAAATATATCCATATAAAGAAATAATCGATATATCGTTGCCATCCCTATACCTGATGCTAAAAATAAAAATACTTAAGTCCAAAATCCTGAATAAAAAAAAAACAAAAAAAACTAAAAATTTAATATAATAATAACATAACATAAATATATATTTTAAAAGAGAAAGAATTCAATCAATCTTTTTCGGACAAATTCTAAGATTTTAGTAGAAATATTATTAAATTGCGATATCAGAGGGAATTCATCCCCTCAGGAGCCGAACCTGAGAACTAACATGCTATCCGGGCAGTCAGCTCACACCCTCGAGACAAAAACCTCTCTCTGAATCGCAATATATGATATAAGCACAGCAAATTTTTACTCCATTCATCTATGACAAAAATTAAAAAATTTAGCTTAAAATGAAAAATAAGTTTTTTCATAAAGTCCTCTTATTTAAATGTATAAATAAAGTTTTGAGCATCTGTTAGTTCTCAGGTTCGACTCTGAGGGATGAATCCCTCTGATATCGCAATTTAATAATATTTCTACTAAAATCTTAGAATTTGTCCGAAAAAGATTGATTGAATTCTGTCTCTTTTAAAATACATCTTGGTTAATCTGAACCCGAGCTGATTTTTTGAAAAAACTTCCAACTATTTTCAAAAAAAAAGATTCTCAAAACTTTAATTATACATATAAATATATATATCTAACACCTCCAAAAAATAATTAAAAGTCTACATAAAATTTTTTAAGCTTAATAGATATGTCTCTGGAGTGTGATTTTTAAAGGGGATAAACTTTTGGCCGTTATATACAAATAACATCTACGGCTAAAGAAGTTTCACTCTCCCCATGCGCTTATGTGGAAGTGGCTCACACATATTTTTATTATTATTTTATTTTATTAATTAGTATTTATACATAATATTACAGATTTTTAAATTATTTACATTAATCTTTGAGGAATTATCTCTGCTGATCTATAAAGATCTAGAGAACCATTATTTAAGGAGGTCCTTTCGCCGCCAATGTTAAATAAAAATATTAGATTATAACTATAACTTAATTTTTTATAATAGTTTAAGTTTCAATCACATATTAGCATGTAAATTTTTGAAAATGTAAACATTTTCTCAGAGAAACTTGTGGAAAATTAAGATCTTGACACTTTCTTGAATTATACTACTATTATTGAATAGATACGTGAAAAAAAACTAAAAATTAGCTTTTTGAAACATGCCGGTTTCTTTTTGCAATAAAATATATCATTGACCGTCGAATTTACTGAGATATTTACTTTAAAAAATCACATAAATGCTATGTTTGGATGTAAACATAAACAGTATTAATACAACGCATTGCCAAATCATACAAGAGTTATTATCAGCTGATTTGAATAAATCAAACTAACTTTTGTATTTAAATTTTTTTTATAATTGTTTCTATTTCAAACATTTACGGCTTTCATACTATTTATTTTTTAATTCTATTATTGTTCATTTGTATTTTTAACCGACTTCATAAAAAGGAGGAGGTTCTCCTATTCGACTGATTTTTTTTTTTTTTTTTTTTGTGTCTATGTTACCTCATATCTCCGCCAATTGTGAACCGATTTTGATAATTTTTTTGCATTGGGTTCAGTCTAGCTTCCGATTGGTTCCGTTTTTTTTCATTGGTATTGGACCTTTTTTGTTATGTTTGTTCAGGCATAACTTCTTTGTTTATGGACCGATTTCGATGATTCTTTTTTTATTGGAAAGGGGGTACCTTAGGGGTGGAACCATATTAATTTGGTCAAGTTCTGATAATATGATCAATGACAAAATAACGGAAATCTCCAATTCTTATGTGCAAATAATCGAAATTATAATAAATAAAATCTTTTATAAAAAATCTTAAAACATTCATTTAAAACCCGCAAACGTTTCGAGAGAATTTCTATATTTATGAATTGAATTTTATTAGTCATTTTCTGATTCATTCGCCCGACGCTTTCTCTTACGAGATGCATGCAAGGTATTATATTAAGTCACTATTAATAACATCACTAAAAAAGAGAAAAATAAAAATAATTTTTATAAAAAAAAATAAAACCGACTTCAAGAAAATTAAATGCAACAAATAAAATAATAATAACTTAAAAATCAAAATAAAATACACTAAAAGGTATAAAATAATTATCTTATTTAGTTACAACTAAATAACGAAATATTAACATGAAATTACTTTTTGAAGACGGTGCCAAACATATATATTATATTAATTAGCACTCGACGGATCTTAGTAACGTTTGGCAGGTACGCCCGCTTCATATAGTTTGTTTGGCACCGACTTCAAAAGTAATTTCATGTTAATATTTCGTCATTTAGTTGTAACTAAATAAGATAATTATTTTATACCTTTTAGTGTATTTTATTTGATTTTTAAGTTATTATTATTTTATTTGTTGCATTTATAACTTATTTTATTAAATATTAGATACTACTTGAAGGTAATGAAGGCAGCCAGGGGTAGGAGGAAGAAGAAATATACACAATAAGGTGTGGTTTATTGAACCCTTCCTCCTTCCTTTCAAACCGACGTTTCGGAGGAGTTTTCCCTCCTTCTCCAGGGTTTCAAAGGGTCAATGAATGAAACAAATAAAATGTTTCCTTCTTCTCTCCACAGTAGTGTTCAAACTTTCTTGTTTTTCTATGCCTTTGTTAAAACTAAAAAGTTTTGAATACTCACTGTGAGAGAAGAAAGAAACATTTTATTGTTTCATTCTATTGACCTTTGAAACCCCTGAAAGAAGGAGGAAAAATCCTCCGAAACGTCGGTTTGAAAG
This sequence comes from Forficula auricularia, assembly GCA_024734495.1. Lineage (NCBI taxonomy): Eukaryota > Metazoa > Arthropoda > Insecta > Dermaptera > Forficulidae > Forficula > Forficula auricularia. Next base: position 9,902,623 of record JALMQS010000074.1, read on the forward strand.
GAAAGGAGGAAGATTCCAATAAATTACACCTTATTTGATATGTAATTAATTTTTTCTTCCTCACTACCTCTGGGCTGCCTTCCATTACATTCAATTAAAATTTCTATCAGTCCGTCTCTCTCCAGAGAAAATTTCGTTGCAAAAAAATTAGATACTACACTTCTTTTTGACTCAACTGAGCGAGGTCCTCCTTAATTAGCTTTTGAATAGCTAATTATGTATTAATTGACTGATTTATTATTGTATATTTTATATATTTAAAATATGTAATGCAAATTAGTTTCTTGTTTAGGATTAACTTTATTTTAGAATACTTAAAAACCTAAAAATATGTTTTTCTCTGAAATATCTGAAATAGAAGTAGATGAGAGATAGATGACAACGACGTCTCACCATTAAAGGTCCGTTTTATTCAATTTTTTGAAGTAAGCCTAGAGTAAATATGTGTTATTCTTGGCAAAATATACTTAGGTATATTTTTTCAAATAATATGATAGCGTTTTTAGAAGGGGTTAATGGACAGTCAAGCTAATGGATGTTATTCTCGAGTCCTTAACATTAATAACCCATTATTCCCGTTTGGAGTTCAGTGAATAATTCTTACTAAATAGAAATATAATAAATTCATGATAAAAAGTTGACAGAGCAAATTCGTTTCGTTTTGAAGAGGATTTGCAAATATGAATTTTTCCCTTTTTTTTTTTTATTTTTATTTTTTTCACTTTCTTTGAAGACTTTTTATCAAGTCACATACTTTGAATATATATGGAGGTGCATTGTGGAAGTTGTGAGCAAAGGCAATTTTAGAAGGGGTGGCAAAAAAAAAAGAAATATTCAAACAATTGTAAAAAGGAATTCATATTTCAAAATTTAAAAATAAACAAGCAATAGGTGGAGATAGAGGCGTGAATGAATAATATATAAAGATGAGGAATGAAACAAAATGAAATAATAAACAAAGCTAGTATAGATGTCCGGAAAATCAATGTTTGTTAATCTTTTAACCCCACATAAGGATCAAAACAAAGGATAATAAACATAAAGTTCGAAGAGATTAATAAATTTTTTGTGTATCTGGAGCAGGGAGAATCGAGAGTTTATTTTCGTAGAACTTCCTTTGTTTGCTTTTCGAAGCAAGTTGCTGCAGGATAATTCGAAAATTCTCTTTACATAGATAGTCTAAAAATATTTCAAATACAAATATAATTTTCAACGAAATAGAATTATATATGTGTATTTGTTAAATGTGTTGTATACAAAGGTGAAATTTTCTGAAAGACTTCAATTTGCCGATGGTAATTTTCTTAGAAAATCATAAGATGGTGTCATCTATTAAATCCGATGGAATTGATTATTTTTAATTATATACCAGAAGGGTTGTTTGTCACCCCTAGGGAATCGAATCCGAGTGCCAGTAACAACAATCAGGACCATCTGCCATTCGGGTTCGATTAAATGAGTGAGTATAATTTTTGAGTTTTATGCATTTTTTCATGATATTCTCGCGGAACATATCAATAAATTTGATCCAGTTTTTAACATATTTTATTTTAATACTTATTTTTCTTAAAATTTATAGTGAAAATTCTATCACCAAATGAAAATTTCACCTTAGAAAATGATGGTGTCATCTATTAAATCCGTGGGAATGGATTATTTTTAATTATGTGTCAGAAGGGTTGTTTTTCACTCCCTCGGCAATCGAATCCGAGTGCCAGTAACAGCAATCTGGCACTTGGGTTCGATTCCCGAGAGAATGTAAAACAACTCTTCTTAACACATAATTAAAAATAATCCATTCCCTCGGATTTAATAGATGACACCATCATTTTCTAAGGTGAAATTTTCATTTGGTGATAGAATTTTCACTATAAATTTTAAAAAAATAAGTATTAAAATAAAATATGTTAAAAACTGGATCAAATTTATTGATACGTTCCTCGAGAATATCATGAAAAAATGCGTAAAACTCAAAATTAGACGCACTCAATTAAATGGTAGTTATGAATCTTAGCTTGAAATTAAAATTAATTTTTTTACTTTACTTGAAGTAAATCCGAACAACGATGGTTGTTCTTCCAGTATTAGATGGAAATCGATGGTTGTTTTTTGATTATGGTAACATTAGCTGAAGTAATGGAGGAATCCAGCTAAAATGAAAAATAGTAACCGATTCTTATCAAATACTGGAAGAAAAACTATTCTACATTGTTTTTTTTTAATTTTGACCATTAGTGGTAACCATTACTGAAGACATGGAGGAATCGACTTAAAATAAAAAATAGCCATTGATTCCCAACTAATACTGGAAGAATAAATAACTATTTAATATTTCAAATGACTATGGATAAAGTCTAGCAACCAGCCTTGCCACTTCAGTTTTTATTTTCTGGAAAAAGCCTTAACGATCTTATCAATTACACTGCTCGACAAAAATTAAACAAAAATTTCTCCCCGTAACCCTAACAATGGATTCCAGTCGAGTTTTATACCCTGATTATGATGCAATTTCCCAATTTTTTACAACAATTCAGAGTTTTGAGATTTTATCGGTCAAAATTACGAAAAAGGCAATTTTGATTTAATTTCGAGCCCCATTAAATATAAAACAGCAATATTTGAAATCAAAATATTTTGTTGATGTAATAGCAAACGGCTTTCTCTTTTATTTTCGAATTACCACTTGTTTTTAGCTCAATTAGAACTGGAGTTATAACTCAAAATCTAAGACCTTATCTTTTTATCTATGTTTATTATCCTTTATAATCAAGTAGTTTTAGTTTTTTAGTTATAACTCGTGCTCTAATTGAGCTAAATTAAGGTGGTAGTTTTAAAATCAAAGAGGAAGCTGTTTTCCATTTCGTCAACAAAATATTTTGATTGCAAATATTGCTGTTTAATATCTAATGGAATTCGAAAATAGGTAAAATGACCTTTTTCGTCAGTTTGACCGATAATATCTCAAAACTCTGACGTGTTGTAAAAAATCGGGAAATTACATGATAATCACCGTAAAAAACTCTACTGGAATCCATTGTTAGGTTTACGGGGAGAAATTTTTGTAGAACAGTGTAATCATAAATTCTTTATTGTCCATTCTTAAAAAAAATTCCACTATCTATGAAAAAATGTTATATTTTTTTTTTTTTTTTATGATAATGATGAGAGAAGGAGTTACACCAAAAAAGGTGCAACCCCTAAAGGCCTGGGTTGGCCCCTCCATCGTGAAAAGAAGAAGAAAGAATTTTATGGGTTGGGCGGGGGTCGAAGGTATCTGTGGATACGGGTCTTAAATAGCTGAAGGTTATAGGTCGCGGGAAAGATGGTGGCAGGGAGCGAGTTCCAGTCTCTGGAGGTCAAAGGGATAAAAGAGTTGGCGAAAGCGCTTGTTCGAAATTTATCCAATTTGACAGCGAAGGGGTGCTGAGCGTTAGAAAACCGCGTGCTTCGCGCAAAGAGGGCATTAGGGGGGATAATTGATTTCAGTTCGACTGAACAGATTTGATTGGAAAGATTGAAAAACCAACATGTTGAGTCCACATCCCAAACACTGCATTTAAACTTCGTCCTTTAATCCTTTGATACTCATGAGAGATATATATGTTCTTTTATTATTTTTTGTTAAATTTTAAATATAAATTCCCTGCCCTGTGGAGTGATTCATTTCAGAGATTCTATTTTATTTTTGAAAGGTTCAATATTTATAAAATGTCATAGTTAATATCGTTTTCATAAGAAATTTTAACAAGTTCTGGTTATCTCAAGATACTTTATAAAGAGAAATTACTTCTACGAAATTTGATTAACTTTTAATAATATTATTTTATTGTAGTTTTTTTTTATTAATTCGGGGTAAGTAAGAGCCATGTCGTATGCTTTAAACACTCCAGAATTTTTTTATATTAGAAGCCTGCAAGAAATTTCTATTCATTTTTTTTTTTTTTATTCAAGAAGTATTTGATAGGTGAGAGTAAAAAAGGCATAAAATATTGGATAGAAAAATCGAACGAAACGGGAAAGTAATGACCCACCCGAGACTAGTAAAATGTAAATAAATTAAATGCTGACGTCTTTTAAAAATGACATCAAAAACTTTAAAACGACAGTAGAATTAGGGGTAGAAGTAACGTGTATTTTGATAGACATATATCACCTCTAACCTGCAGTCATTGTCACGTAAAAGTGCCCATTAAATTTCCACCACTCAATTACTATTGCGAGGAATAGATTTTTTTCCACTATGAGTGTGAATTCTGCTTTGCTACTTAAGTTGGTGCTCTGTGCAAATGTCAGCAAATCATCGCTGTTTCAGCCTAAAGGAATATGAAAAATGTCTAAATAAGAATAAAGAGTTTGTTACATACATGCATACATGCTCGGAAGGAGAATAACGGAAATAATTTAAATACTAACTTTTTAAATAAAAACATCAACAATCTTTATAACGACTAGATAAACGATACAAATTGGAATGAATTATCTCTTTAATTGAAGGAGACAATAATAGGTATGTCTTCGTTGGAATTATAAATTTTTAATTTATTTATAACGAGACTATAGTTTCGAGAGTTTTGCCCTTTCATCAGTCTCATTACAATTGATTCACAGGAATTAATGTATGTAAGTCAGATTTACACGTGGTACATTAATTTCTGTAAATCAATTGTAATAGTGTTGAAGAGCTCTCGAAACTATAGTCTCGTTATAAATAAATAAAAAATTTATAATTCCAAGCAGAAGACACACACTTTTATTGTCTCCTTCAATTCATAAAAATTCTCCTACTCGCAGCAAAAAGAAACTTTATTTAATACTACCAAACCTATTATCGATGTCACATAAGAAAATTATAATTGAAAAAAAAATATACAAAAAAGTGAATATATTTTTACTCGAAGGCTTCCCAAAAATCTTAGTAAGTAATAACTAGGTTATAATGAAAGGCAGTCCAAATTATTTAACTTTTTTATTCAAATTCCGACGTTTCGGAGACTTTTCTCTCCTTCTTCAGGGTCTACAAAACAATTAACACATAACACAATAATGAGAAATCAAATAGAGGAGAAAGACATTTAGCTTACATTGAATAGTTATTGATGGGTGAGTATAACTCGGCTCCCATTTGTCATCTTTCAGTGACGAATGGGAGCCGAGTTATACTCACCCATCAATAACTATTCAATGTAAGCTAAAATGTCTTTCTCCTCTATTTGATTTCTCATTATTGTGTTATGTGTTAATTGTTTTGTAGACCCTGAAGAAGGAGAGAAAAGGTCTCCGAAACGTCGGAATTTGAATAAAAAAGTTAAATAATTTTGGACTGCCTTTCATTATAACCGTCTTTCTAAGAAAATAAATAAAACTTAGTAAATAATTTGGCAATTGCAAACGGATTTAGAAAGTTGAAATTTGGCAGAAAGGTGCAGTTTATTAATAAAAACATGTTGGTAAAATTTCAGCTAATGTCTACATCTATTTGATAGCTTTTCATAAGATAATTCAATTTCCTCCTGATTGTATGCATTTTTTTAACCGAAAGTTTTGAAGCTGGAAAGCCCAAAATCAAATCAGTCGGAATATTAACTATAGATAGAATCAACATAAACAAATGATAAATAAATTAATTTGAAAAAAAAATTAAAATCCAAAAACACTCACTAATTGTCAACCATGAGAAAAATTGAAGGAGACAATAAAAGAGTGTGTCTTCTGCTGGAATTATAAATTTTTTATTTATTTATAATGAGACTATAGTTTCGAGAGATTTGCCCTCTTCATCAGTCTATTACCATTGATTCACATGGAAAAATTTTAATTGAAAAAAGGCACCGCGACTCGGAAAAGTTTGGCAACCACTGCCTGTACCCTATTAAATTATTGGGCTAGCCCTAGTTTTGTTTACCTTCAGTCCATCATTCGATGTCTTTAATATTAATACATACAGTCTCGTTATACCCGTGTAAGTCTTTTGTTTCCACAAATGGAGTTCCTAATACATGGTATCTCGATTCTTCATAGTAGCAAATAATATGTTCGAGTGACTCAATTTCTAGATTACTGAATCATGTAATGTTTCAGACAGACCCATGATATTGAGTTGAGTTGTTTCCTTACAGATGTATTGATAGGTTAATTTTCATTATAAATAAAGATTATGAATTACAATTTTAGGGTTATTTCCCAATAATATTTTTTTTCCAAAACCTAAAAATCACCAGCGTTTTATTTATTTATTTATTTTAACATACTTTTATATAATTTGGTTTCTTTGTCTGCCCGCCCTGTCTGTTTGTTTGGAATCTTGAAATCGAATTTCAACTCGCCTCAAGGGTCAAGGTTCTCAAATGAAAGTTTCTATGTTCGTTGTGATTTATGATAATTATGTACTTTTCTTTAAAATATCTTATGACACTTTTCAAATAATGCACCCCTTCAATATTTTATGTTAAAGTCAAATACTTTGAATAATCTCCTCATCAAATCGGACAAGGTTAATAACTTTTCTCTTTTATTACTTTTTAAGAAAATCATAAAAAATCATACCGTACTTTAAATCTTTCTTAATTTTATGATTAATAATGACTTATTCAAAAACATCGACTCAAGTTTGGAGTAAGAAAGAAGCTGGGAAGAAATCGAGGCAACCGGAATGGAATGGAGGGGAGGGTCTTTCCAATTTCACAGGTTTGTAGGCAGAGTTTTAGCGAGGCGCCGTAAACATCCCGTCAAGACGTATTTATTCCTGGTCATTGCTTTTCCAAACTTTAATTTACTACCACCTCCCCTCTAGTAACAGGCTTCACGATGGAAGGCTTTCCACAACGAACGACCACTTTAAATCAAGACCAAATATTCTTCGCATCCACATTTCCCTCAGGGAAATTCTTCATACAATTCACTCACTCACTCCCTGGCAAAAAGGCAAAGTAATTGCTGACTTTTTACTTATTATTACAATTTAATAGATTTAGGAATACTTTTTTTTAATGATAGTGATGTGAGAAGGAGATACACCAGAAGGTCCATCCCCTAAATTTAGATACAATCCAATATCCAATTTACTAAGTTTTTTTAGGGGCTTCGAGCAGTGGTAAATTCTCCGATCGATAAATTAGGTTTTTAAATTTAGCTCCCACTTAATTTTTTTTCCCAGATCCTATACTTACAGAAAAAATGACTGGTCATAGCCGGGAATCGAACCCGAGACCCTCCGGGCTGCCAGCCAGACATGCTGACCATTACACCAGGGAGGCCGACAAGATTTTGGTATTTACTGTCATTTTTCTAATTTGGGATGGTAATGTGTCTATTACCACATCACTTTTTAATGAGGGAAATGGCCATCATTACCAATTATTAAAAATTTTTATTTTTATTTGACAATATATCATTATTATTATTCAGTTCCGATTATCAGTATTCTAATTATCAAGAAAAAGAATTGAATGAGGAAGTGTTTTTAAAAATTTGATCAAGGTATTATATTATATTATGTCTGGGTTGATTCTGATGATTGTGAATGATTCATTTCTAGTTATTTTTTGTATAGAGCCTGATGAAGCCACAATAAATTGGCGAAACGTTGCAATTGGTTGTGACTTTTAAAACAGTGTTTAATTGTTCCTTTTTTCCTCTGATTTGTTATATTTAATTATATATTTAATAATAATAAGGGTCATCCACAAATTACGTCACACGTTAAGGGGGAGGAGGTGTCAACAAAGTGTGACATCGTGTGACAAGGGGGGACGAGTCATAATCTTCGTGACGTCACAATGTAAAGTATTAAAACTGAACTCTAACGAAAAACTTTAAAATGTCCATGGACACAAGATGATTAAATTTTGTATCGTTCATTTGATTTGTTATGTTTTGTAAAATTTCTAAAATGCTTGATTTATTATTGATTTTATGAAAAAATATTTTAAATCAATGGCGGTTGGTGACTTTTCAACCAGGGGATGCTGTCCAAAAAAGTACCCTTCATTTTTTGAAATTTTATTTTAATGTTCGCTTTTTTTTGCAAATTTCATCGAATACGGCATCATTTTCGTTATTTTTCAAATTTAACATTAGATTTTTAAAAAAATATATTTTGGGACCTTTGCCCCAAACGGATACTGATTTGTGTGAGTGAGGATAGGAGTCAGAAATTAATTCTAGCAAGCTATGACTTATTGTCCATTGCATTCTTAGTTATTTCCGATCTTATATATTGAGAGTTCTTACAAATGGTTTAGTCCAAAGATTCACTTTTTTATAATTATAGTTTTTGTAAAAATAGTTCCTCAGGGAAAACAATTTTTATTCGACCCAAACTCGTCTGGACTTGTTTTTGACATGCTTGAACTGGAAGATATACCTGGCAGGAACTTTAAACCTTTATGGCACCTTTTCAGCAAAGCATTCATTTTAATTTCCCTTGAAAACTATGCAACAATTTTATATCATTTCGAGAACCAATATACTTTTCAAAACAAAAAATGTTTTTTTATAGAAATATTTGAAATAACGGATAATAATTTGAAAATTTAGAGATCCTTCTGAAATTTTGAAATTGACCTTATTATGTATTTATGAAAACACTCTAAGTATTTGAAATTTTAGGGATGCGCCGCATCCATGGACCGCACGCCACTGCTTTAAATAGAAATATAGAAATAATTTTGGAAGTGCAGTTTAAATTTAATAATTTCTAAATTTTTTTTTTTTTTTTTTTTTTATTTAAGGACACGGCGACTACAAAGGTCATTAGCGTCAGTAGATTTATTCTCTTTTCTAAGGATCTAATTTAATTTATATAAATGCAAAAATTTCTAAATTTAAAATTGCCAAATATGTGACGTCATACCAGGGGGGGGGTCACACAAATGTGGCCACCTGTGACAAGGACGGGGGGGGGGGGATTCCAAAAATAATGAAATTCGTGTGTCGTAATTTATGGATGGCCCTCATTCAATTGTTGAGAAAATTAAAAAAAAGACACATAAAATCACTTTAAGTAAATGAGTACTCAGACTTACTGATTTGAAGCAAAATCTGCTATGACATTTCCAGAATATAGCAAACTTAAATTTTAAATTTAATTCTCTTAGATTTACCATTTGTGTTTTATTGTGATTACTAACTAAGACATGCAATTATGAGATATTTTGGACTCTTGCTCTGGCAATCTCAAAACTTGTATTTTTAATCAAGACTTAAATTCGAATTTTCGAAGTTTCTAAATATACTTTGAATTAGTTTTTGAAATCACTCTTAAAAATTTTCAATATTGTTTTTTTTTTCTGAAACTTACAAGCATGATTTTTTCTGTCTTTTTCTGAAATAAGATATCGACAACTACTCAAGAAAGTCGTAGAAAGTCCGTTCTTGTTCCTAAGTAATCATATTTTCAAAACAACTAATTGATTAGATCTTAGTTAGTTTCAGTACTTCCGGTTCAAAAATGCAACAAATAAAATATATGAAGACTATTGTAGAGCTTATCAAACGGTTGTAGATAAAATTCAGTGGCCATGTTTGTATTTATAAGCTAAAACGCTATCCAAAGTTTCGTCTTTTTAACTCAAACAGTTTGTTGAGGAAAAATTATCAAATAAATAAAATTTGAAGAAAACATCCCCAGACCTGAATTTTCTTACTCTTTAATGTTTACTCGTTATAAAAGAGTGGTGATTAAAATAAATGCTTAAAACAAATTCGATTTTTTATATGATATCAAATAAATTGGATTTCCAAGCGCTCCCTGCCACTACAATGAAATATCTATTGCAATTCATGAAGAATGTAATTCCAATCGTCGTTTGTTTCCTTCTTCAATTTTCTTTTTAAATATAGATTTCCATATTTATTAAAAAAAGTCCATAACTCAGAATATGCAAAACTTATCAGTCATTTCTATTCAGGCATAAAACCGGTCGCTTTCGTTGTTTTTCTCATTTTATTCATTTTATTATAACATATTGATACTATCGTAAAAAAACAGATGTGTTGAGAATAGAACGTATGCGGAGTCAGTGATTTCTCTCCTTAAGCTCCAAACAATCGTTCCTTGGAACTAAATGGGGAGTATCAGGTGGCCTGAACACTAGCAAAAATATAACAAGGGTGTGAAGACTTTGCTGGTCCCTAGGGTCAATTGGCATCCACCTGGGACATGATGGATCAGCTGTCGGAATGGATTCCAATTTTATCAATTAAACCAAACAGAATTCTTGACAATTCGGTTAACATTGAAATTTTTCTACTTCTCTAATAATTGAAAACTAAGCATAGCGGTATCCCTTTATGGCTTTATTTATTTTTTATGGTATTCATGTAGAGAAATAACTAAAACGTGGGTAAAAATATTTTTTAAGTAAAATGTTTTTTAGCCCGCCTGTCAGTCGGTGGATCTCTGTGTGTGTGTGGATTCCAATACCTACAATAGTTCAGTAGTGACCTGATTTTTACGCAGTAAAAACTGCCAAAATATGAAGTTAAAAATGCCGAAATATGGAGAATAAGTTGAAATATGCAAATATATGGAGCAAAAGATGGCAAAATAAATTTTTTATGGATTAAAAAATTAAAATTGAAAACAAAATAGACTATATATTTGAAGGAGTGCTAAAAAAAGAATAAAATGATAAAGTAAGCTACAGACACCAAGTGTCAAATACATACTTTTATTGCGTAAAACATTGGACAAAATTCTCATTTCATTTAATATAATATATTAGAAAATCTTTAAACTCAAAGGAATATGATTAAGTGCACTTGAATAAAATCAACATAATAAATATAATAATTTTTCAAAAATGTGATCGAAAAAATACTGGGGGGGGATGTAGTTTTATTTCACAGACACGATTGTATTGTATTTCTTTTATTTTTGTATATTAACAAGCTTTTCTTATTAACGTACCTACAAATAATAAACTAATAAAATAATGCAAATATTTGTCCGGCTATAATCTGATTTCTACAATAATTTACACACAATTCCACACACACACACGAACACTCAATGGCCAAAATGGGCTCTAGTTCCCGAAGGCCTTTAAAAAATAAATAAAAAAATAAAGAAATAATTAACAAAGGAACTCAAAAATAATTAAAATTTGATTATAATTGTGAATAATTTATGTTTACAAGTATTTTTTTAACTATCTTCAGCTTATTATTTCTACGGTCACTTATAATTGATTTATACGATGAAAAAGACCGCTCCACATCCACAGACGTACTGGGGGCGAATTTAAAGGAACTTAAATTCCCCACTTAATACATTGGAAGAAAAATATTGCAAACTTTTCCTCATTTTCGTGTAGAATATAGTATCTAGTACAACTGAATAATAAGAAAAATGAGTGGGTTGTTTTGTTTTGTAGCTTGTTTACATCCTTTGTATTCTAACTTCCTACTTCGTAGTCCAACACTACACTTCGTGTCGTTGAGGCCTATTTCAGTTTTCTTCGAATTTAAATTAGTGTCCCCCTGTTTTAATTATCTTTTTTCATTCTTTTTCTGAAAAATTCCTTTTAAAACCGCTGTATTTGGCGCGAAATGTGTAATTTTATGCAAATTTCTTCAAATTTTATGCAATATTACTCAAATATGCTAAAATATGCATTTTAAAATTTAATCCACAGTATTCTAGATGCATGATTCGGATAGATAATTGATCTACTGGGTCGTATGTGGCGGGAAACAAAATATGCAATTGCATAGGAATCCGGTCTCTAGTTATGAATAAATGGGTAAAGAAAATTGCTTCTGGAACCAAAATTTTTGTATTTTCAAAACAAGGAAGTGACTAGATTCTAGCTTCAGAACTTGCAGTTGAAAAATACATAAATTAGAAAAAACGGTTCCAGCCATTCAGAAGCCAATGCAGTTAAATCCTTAAAACAACAATTGACCAAAATTGATGCTTTTTCCCATGGCCATAAGAAAACAAACATATTCAGAAGAAGTAAAAAGTATCAGGGAAGTTGAATTAAATAATAAAATTTTTGTTCTAAAAAAATCAATATTATTTGTTAGATAAGAATATACCTAATTTAGAAAATTTTTAAAAGTGATATGATCAATGACGAAATAACGTAAATCTTCAATTCTTATGAGCAAATAATCGAAATTATAATAAATAAAATCTTTTATAAAAAAATCAATCTTAAAACGTTCATTTAAATCCCGCAAACGTTTCTAGAGAATTTCTATATTTATGAATTGAATTTTATTATCATTTTCTGATTCATTCGCCCGACACTTTCTTTCTCTACGAGATGCATGCAAGGTATTATATTAAGTCACTATTAATAACATCACTAAAAAGAGAATAATAAAAATAATTTTATAAAAAATAAAACCGACTTCAAAAAAATTAAATGCAACAAATAAAATAATAAAATTCAAAAATAAAATAAAATGCACTAAAAGGTATGTAATTTAGTTACAACTAAACGACGAAATATTTATTTGAAATCACTTTTTGATGACGGTGCTAAACAAACTATATAAGCGAGCGTACCCGCCAATAATACTAATTGAAATCTGTCGAGTTTGATTCATAGAATATATATGTTTGGCACCGACTTCAAAAAGTGATTTCATGTAAATATTTCGTCGTTTAGTTGTAACTAAATTACATAATTATTTAATACCTTTAAGTGCATTTTATTTTATTTTTGAGTTTTATTATTTTATTTGTTGCATTTAATTTTTTGAAGTCGGTTTTATTTTTGTTTATAAAAATTATTTTTATATATTCCTATTTCTTTCTACACTTTAGTTTTACCCAAATTAATTATCCTTTAATATAAAATTTAACAAGAATCTGCAAGTACTCACGAGTGAAAAATGGGGCAGTTTCTTTATCCCTATTATTCTTCTTGTAGGCTATTGAATAGATGGCGTTTGCTAAGCTCACACTTATTTTAAATAGCTCTTAAATGCGGCGGCGCATTTACGAAAGCGTCATCTCCTGGCGAGCATTAATCATCCTCGCGGAGGTGATTATTCTTTAGAAAGAAGGGGTCTTCGGTGTCATAGATGTCATTTGTCAGAAGACATCATTCCTTGGCCAATTGACCTCGGGAGTAATCGAGAAGTGTTTAATTAGGGTGTTTATTGAATCTCGGTTCAGCCGGTGTTGATCTTGTATGGAATTCTCTCCTCCAGGGTAGAAAGTCCATTAATCACCATTAACAGATCTGCTCCCCTATGTCCTCACTCTTCAGCCCTTTTGACGGAATTTCTTTAGACTTTGAGACCCGTCTTTTACTATTCGGATTTGACTTCTTATTTTTATGACAAGTGATATATAAAATGTACTTTCAAAATTCACTCAACTAGTTAAGAGCATTTCTTATTTATTTTTTATGGAGCTTATAATAAAATTAATTATATATTTATAACCTAGTGGAGTAGGTATGGCATTATTAGTTACGTGGATATTAAAAATAAAGACACCATTAAAACGAAAAATTAATTATTGATCAGATTGGAGTAATTTTTGGAGACGGACTGATAAGTTAATTAAGTGGATATTAATGAGTCAGTCCAGAAAGAAAAATTCTGGAAATGATAGCTATAAAAAATTTCTTTCCATGTGCCGTAAATTACAGAACGGACATAATAGACCTGAGTATTTGTTGGGACGGCATACTTGGTGATCTAAAAATTGTATAGTTGAAATATAATAATGTAAATAGATAATATGTAAATAATTGTAAATAGTAAATTTGTAATTTTATTTTAAAGACTTGACAAATCTTTTTAAGATTTATGATGGAAAAATAAAATAATAATAAAGTAGAATAAATAAATGAATAGTTTGTATATACTGTATAAGTATAAAGTGTAATTAAAACATAATATTCATTGTTGTACTGTATAAATCAAATAATTATGCCCACAGCCGCTAGGCGCGGGTTTTATCTGGGAGGGGATTTGGCTAATTAAGTATATTTATATCAAAATTTGCAAATCATCACTACATTATAATTCTGCTGAGAATGAAATACAATATATTATTGTTACTGCCACTGAAAGAGGAGACAGAGGGGAATGTCGCATTGGATTTCCTTCACTGACTTTTCAAAGTGGGTAGAATTTTTTGATTAAAAAATTGTATATAGTGATATATTAATTGTATTTATAAAAAAAATGTGATGATCTTGTTTGTAATCATGGCCAAATCCCATTTTAATTAATTACAGACTCTGAATAAGGAGGGAATAGCCTCCGAAACGTCTGTTTTTGAATAAAAATAAAAAGATAGTATAAATTATCTTCTTTTTTTGGACTGCCTCATCAATATCCACTTAATTAATTATTGATTTTTTTAATATAATAAAAAAATATAAATCTTTATAAAAAATCTTGGAACATTTATTTTGAAACTAGATGTTTCAGGAGAACTTCTCCCTTTACCAATAGAATTTTTTTTTGAAAAATTGAAAAAAAAAGAAAAAGTTGTTTTTGCTAATATTTCAAAAACAACCATAAGAACATGAGCAATTGTAAAAATTGTCCTGGGGAGGAAACTACTTTTAATTCAAATAAAAAATATAAATATTTAGGAAAAATTATTTTTCTCTAAAAAGTTTTTTAAACATTAGAAATTTCTCGTTCGAATCGAGGTTCTCTTGAAACGTCTAGTTTGAAAATAAACGTTCCAAGATTTTTTATAAAGATTTGTATTTTTGACACCATTAAATAGAGGAAAAAGGGAAGATTTTGTCAAAACTCACTACCCCCTTTTATTTATACATATATATTATGAGCTATCCTTAAAATTTCAATAAAATCAATGAAAAAACGATCTGTTCTCCATTCCTGTACCCAAAATCTAATCAACTATCCGCATTGCCAAAACTTTGGAATCAGAACAAACTTTCTACGACTTACGAGTTTCGTCGGTATTGTAATCCAGGCAGAAACACAAAGACACATACAGAAAAATCATGAATGAAAATGACTTTGCATCACGTTCAAGATATTTTTAAGCTCACTGAGAAAATAAAAAAATAAAAAAATATTTTGGGGTAAATTCAATAATTTATCCCAATACAGGACACGAAAAATATGTAGATAGATATGTAGTTATTTTTGGTATTGTAGGACATCAAAGAAAATTAAAGAACTGTTTATTTTTGAAAATTTTTGATTTATAATCTTTGTATTATTAATTCAAATAAATTAATACAGTTTTAAAATAAAACTATTTTAATGAATTTTCTTTAATTTATATATTCTAATGTTTTGATTAATTTCTCGGATCTAGTATTGAATTAAACTTGATTTTTACTTTATCGAATGCGAAGCATGGGGAAAGTATTGTAATCGGTCTAGCGGCAAGTTCGAGTTCAAAGGACCCTCAGGTAAAGACTACGAAACCTATGGTCTCAATTAAAGTCACAAATTGTAGTATTCAATTAGGTTGAATTTTAGCACGTGACGGTTTTGTAAAAAATTACACGGGGTCTCGTCGAGAGCCCAAAAAATGCGATTTTTTCAGGAAGTGCGTGCGGTTGGATGTACTCGTATGTATGTATTTTATCGTTTTTTTTCGTCCACGATTTTTTCTACACCGTTGCACCAAATGAAATGAAATTGAAAATCTACGAATATTTTAATAAAATAAAGCGCTTCTTAGTTTTTGGTACATATAGGCCCACAAACATTAGTACTTTATTTCAGTACTTTTTTACTTTTTTCTTCATATTTTGAAAATGACTAAGCCAATTTTGATGAAATTTAATATCCTGATTAATTATCTTGGGGACCACAAAAAACTTATATAAAGTTTTTAGTAAAATTATATTTTAAAGTACTTTACTCATGAGTAAGATAGCACTTTTTTAATTCTTTATTATTTTATTTTAAAGATGGACTGCAAATAGCCAGTGATATCTGATTAATAATAAAGGAATAAACATATTAATATTTCAAATGACTGGATAAAGTTTAGCGAGGATCCGTTTCAGTTTATTTTTTTATTTTTTGTGTAAACATGTCTAGAACGGAGACAAATAATTTTAAATAATGATTTTTTTCTATCTGTGTGTATTTGGATTCTGATAACTGCGATTACTCAAGAATAAAACATCGTAGAAATTTCGGACTGTTGGCAAAACGTTTGTATTTCCATTATGGAAAACTGATTTGATTTTGGAGTCTCTAGCTTTAAAACTTCCCGTTCAAAAATGGACCAAATATCATTTTTGGAATGCTTTTATAGAGGTCTTAAGGGGTCGTCATGATATAGGTATAAATAAATATCTCTTTTCAATTAAATAAATAATCAAATTATTTAATTTAAAAGTTTAACATTTTATTATTAAAAGAATTTGTATAAATAAAATTATTATCATGTTAGAATGCACAATCTATGCGTATGTATTTATTTCATATTATGAGTATATTTGTGTACATTTATTTGCATTAAGCAGAGAATTTGATTTGCTTTTATAAAATAATATAAGTAATAATTTTTAATAAGTCATATATTTAAAAATCGGTTTATTAATTGTTATAAACCAACCATCTTTATTTAAACTATATGGCATGGCTATGTGTTTAAATTTATAATCGAAAACTAGATCGCGAAATTTTACAAATGAAGATAACAATTAATCAAGTATGTTAGGAGGTATTTGGACAGGAAAGTAGCAAATCATAAAATTCTCATTGATTTACGCGACGTTTCGCCAATTTTACTTTGGCTTCATCAGGTGTCTAAAAAACACAAAAAGGAGAGTTTCAGAGAAATTACAATAGTTACATGACTGTTTCCTCTTTTCTCTCTTTTCTGACTAAATCAACAAATGATACTACAATGATTATACCTGAATGATTATAATTAATTTTAAGATATGATAGATGTGCACATATTTCTGAATTAACTCAATTGTATTTATTTTTAGACGCCTGATGAAGCCAAAATAAAATTGGCGAAACGACATGTAAATCAATGAGAATTTTTTGATTTGCTACTTTCCTGTCCAAATACCTGTTAACATACTTGATTAAATTTAAATAATACTAAATTAAATAATAATTAATTAATACCATAATTATATTAATTATATTAATTATATTAATTAATACTTTAACGAAAGTAACAATCTTTGAGTAAAATTTTTAACGAGTTTACATATATCAGAGGGGTTCGCACCTCACAGGGTAGCCAAATGCTTTATCGCGCGGAGAATTTACCACTGCTCGAAGCCCTTAAAAAACTTAGTAAATTGGATTGTATCTAACTTTCTGAGATTTGGCTCGTGATTCCGGCTTCTTTCCTTCTACTCTGTTCCTTTCACGATGGAGAGGCCAGCGCATACAGGCCTTTAGGGGATGCACCTTCTGGTAAAAATAATGGCCCGGATTGCTGTTATTGGCACTCGGGTACGATTCCTGAGGTTGTGAAAACAACTTTTCTGATATAATTAAAAATAATCCATTCCATCGGATCTAATAGATGACACTCTCTTAAGAAAATTTAAATCTATTACTATCGGCAACTTGAAATCTCTTCTATTCAATTGTTATATAAATTGTACCTATATATAGTATTTTGTTTTTTTCAGGGAAATTGGACAGGGCATTATTAAACCGTTCACCCTAATTTTTTGTTCCTTGTGCGAGAATTAACGTTGTTTGGAGGGTTTGCAGGTTACCGAATCAATAATAGCTGAAGGTATGCTTGACGGTTTGGTATGCGATACACCATACAAATTCAACTCTCTCTCTCTCTACTCGGAGTAATTGTTTCCGTAAAGTGGCAGATTTACATTCCAAACAAAAATTCCACTCTGATTAAACTCCCTCTTAGTAAGAGAGACATCAACCCATCTACTAATATTTCACCGCAGAGGTATTTATACTCTTTAGGGTTGTTGTCAATCATTTTTGAAAATATAATAAATTGCAACGGATCGATGCTAAACTTTATCCAAATTCATTTGAAATATTAATATGTTCTAGAGTAAAGTACTTTAAAATATAATTTTACTAAAAATTTTATTTAACCTTTTTGTGGTCCCCAAGGTACTTAATTAGGATATTAAATTTCATCAAAATTGGTTAAGTCATTTTCAAGATATTTAGAAAAAACTAAAAAAGTACTGAAATAAAGTACTAATGTTTGTGGACCGATATGTACCAAAAACTAATCAGCGCTTCATTTTGTTAAAAGAATGCTAGGTTTTTAATTTCATTTCAATCGGTGCAACGGTGTGGAAAAAATCGTGGGCCAAAAAAACGATAACATACATCCATCCATACATACATACATCCGCACGCACTAAATGAAAAAATCGCACTTTTTGGGCTCTCGACGAGACGCCTTGTAATTTTTGGCAAAACCGTCACGTGCTAAAATTCAACCTAATTGAATACTACAATTTGTGACTTTAATTGAGTCCATGGGTTCCGTAGTTTTTACCTGAGGACCCTTTGAAGCCAAGCTTGCCCCGAGAGCGATTACAATACTTTACCCATGCTTTGCATTGGATAAAGTAAAAAAAAGAATGGCATTTGAGGCTTAAAATTGCTTAATATTACTTTTTACTTTGCCATACGGTCAAGTATTGTAATCGTGCATGATAAAAGTTTTTTTATTTTTGTTTCGTTTTTTCGAAAAATCTCAAAAACGGCTGAAACTATTTTGATAAAAAAAAATATTGAACGAAACCATGGCGTTTTGGTCTACAAAAGAACCGAATCAATAATAGCTGAAGGATGAGTGAACATCGAAAAAAATTACATTTTAAGAGATTAATTAATTATTTTGTCAAAATGTATGTTAGTAAGTACGTTACCAAATTTTGTATACGCTATAGCTCAAAAATCAGTGTGAATATCAAAACAAAATTTCACATTTAGTTTTGGTGCAATTAAGAAGTGATTAGATTAAAAATTAGAAAAAAAAACAAAACAAAAACAAGAACAATGAATTATACTATAAAATGAATCTATAATAAAAATGAGAGTTATTATTGTTGAGGTGCGGAATTTGGGCTTAGGGGTTGTTTAATTTAAAAGCTGCCACCACGGACAGGGTGAAATGATTTAATTGATTTATGAAGAATATTTGTTTATTGGTAAAAAAGATCAAAGATATAGTACAACGTTACACTTTGGCTGCTTAATGATAAGTATTGTTTATCATTTACAAGTTTAAGTCAAGGTACTTGTTTTGAGTATCAGGGGAGAGTGTCTTTTTTATCAAACACCCTCCATATTTATATTAATATTGTGTTTATTCAATTTTCAAAATACGTCCTTAAAAGGATTATGAATAAATATTATTATTCATAATCAGCTCGAAAATTGCTTAAAATTATATTGTTGATACATTGTTGACCTGAATCTGTTTAATAATACATTTCATTGAAAAGTTTTTGTTTTGCCGAGAGTAGCATAGTTGTTGATTCACAAAAGAGAAACAAAGAGGTTGTCCTCTGCTTGATACAAATAAACATACACACATATATATCGAGATGATATATCTGTATATATATATTAATCAAACAAATAAATAATATATATATATATATACAGATATATCATCTCGATATATATGTGTGTATGTTTATTTGCATCAAGAGAGACAACCTCTTTGTTTCTCTTTGTGAATACATTTCATGTTTGCAAAACATCTCTAATTACTCCGATTTAAATATTCATTTTATTTGATCAAAATAATTTTATTTAAAAATAATACATTTTATTTATCATTTCTAATATGCTATTAACTCATAACAGAAAGAATCCCTTTGTCTTTGCACCTTTTGTTAGTTGAGGAGCGTAATGCTTAGTTAGTCTTGACCTGAATTTCCTTTCTCTCTTAATAAAGTAATTATACATATGAAAATATTATATTATATTTATTTAAATATTATACTCTATCGGATTTCCCAACATTATTTTTAATTAATGGATGTATGAGTATGTAGCATTGTAGCATATTAAGATCTTATCTTGAATAAAAGATTTCACTGTAGATGGTAACAGAATTGTTTTTATTTTAGGTTAAAAATTAAAATGAGAGATGGAGTCTTCTGTTTTTAAATAAAATAATTTTTAATTATTTCTAGAGACTATAGTTTCGAAGGCATTGCCTTCATCATCAGTTTATCACAAATATTTCAATATTTAGTACATTCAATGTATACATCTTAATTTGAATGTAACTAAATACTGAAATATTGGTGATAGACTGATGATAAAGGCAATGCCTTCGAAACTATAGTCTCTAGAAATAATTAAAAATTATTTTATTTAAAAAAGAAGACTTCAACTGTCATTTTATTTTTATTAACCTAAAATAAATACAATTCTGTTACCATCGACACTGAAATCTTTTATTCAACTAATAAGATCTTAGTTTTATTAGTTTTAAGCGACAGAAATTCTATATACCTATAGATGCAAATTCTTAACTAGTTCATGGAATATTTTCGAATTTTGTGTGTATGATCATGGGTGCGGGAGAAGGGGGATCCATTTATGTGTAATTTTAAAATAAACCATTAATTAACGTATACAATTTTTGATTAGATACTTTCGCCCTAAAGTTATGCAACCAATAAGTCTCAGAGACGTATCATTAATATACCCTTTAGGCAATCATATACAGTGGAACATCGGTTAATAACGAACGCCCTAGTTAACGACTAAATCGATTAACGAACTTTTAATTTGCAAAAAATTTATTTCGACTAGCGAACACAATCACAGGCCTGTTTTTTGGCTCAATTATAGTAATGTTAGGAGTGGGCGCGTAAATATTGTTTTTCAGAGTGTTTGGATTAAACTGTTTTCTTTTTTACTTTTCTATACAGGATATGGTCAAGTATTGTAGTGTTAGTGCATGAAAAAAAGTGTTGTTTTTTACTTTCGTTTTTTCTAAATATCTCGAAAACGGTTGAAACTATTTTGATTAAAAACAATGGCGTTTTAGTCTACAAAAAAGACCTAATGAGTGAACATCAAAAAAATTATATTTTTCGAAATCGTATTAACAAAATGTATGTTAGTTAGTTAGTTATTTGTACGTACGTTACCAAATTTTGTGTACGCTCTAGCTCAAAAATTTATGTAAATATCAATTTCACATGTAGTTTTGGTGTATGAAGATTAAAAACCTGATAAGACCTAATCAGATTTTCGTTAAAATCGAACCTAAAATTAAGGGGGGAGGGTTTAAAAATTATAATTATAAGATTTTCAAGCTAAAAAAACAAGAAAAATGAAATATACTATAACATGAATTATTGAGTTATTATTTTTTTTTTGTTTTCAAAATTGGGGGATTCAAAAAAATAGAACTATCAATCTAAGTCCTAGACCCTTTAATCGATTTATACGAACTTTCTCATATGCACGTACTCTATACGACCTTATGAAAAAGTCTTACTATGTTGAAATTGATAGTGACGAAAAAGAGGGCTGAGGGGGAAGGGGGTTAAAAATATTTTCAAACAAAAATACTGGTATTTCTAATAAAATTGTCTCATAATTGAATTGAATTTCTAATGGGCCCAATTAAGAGGTTCTTCCGTAAATAATTGTAAATAATTTTATTAAATATTAAATATAAGAGAGGGGCCAGGTGTATGATAAAGTCATGTAGATAGATGGCCACAGCTTATTTTTTTAATAAATAGTACCCATCGCATTTCATATTCAAACAAATTTTTTAGTTTCAATATTACTTACATATTCTTTACATTATTTTTATTCAATTTTTACTTTCCCTTGTACCTGACCTTTGAATTACCCAAAAAGATGAAGGTGATTGAGAAAAGGGATAAAGACGAAGGTGTATCTGAACTTTTCAGTGTGTTGAGGACTGGTGAGTGAAAATTTGAAACAAATTAATATTTGTTAATGTTGAATTTTTTGGTATTTTTGTTTGTACGGGTGATGATGGTGGTATTTCAAAAACAATTAATTTCAGGAAAATGATAAAAGGAATTTGAAATATAAACAAGTTATCGGTTAAAATCATTATCTTTTGAAGAAGACAATAAAAGAGTATGTCTTCTGCTGGAATTATAAATTTTTAGTTTATAACGAATAACAATTTAATCATTATCTTCTTGTATTAGTTGTTTTTTCTATTAAAAATTATACGAAATTTATTGTTTTTAAAATTTTTTTCTAAAAAGTCATCCTCCTTAGTTAACTAGATGTTTTTGTATTTTTTTTCATTAATTTTAAAAAAATTATTTATTTTTTAATATAATTTGATGTTATTAACCTTTACTATAAAGATAAAAACGCACTTGTAAATCCATTTTTTATAGAAAATACTATCAAATAATTTAATAAGTAATCTATATTTTATTTTATTATTCAGTCATATTTTTACTTTACCATACAGGGTATGGTTAAGTATTGTAATCGTGCATGAAAAAAGTGTTTTTTTCCCTCTTTTTTTCAAAATATCTCAAAAACTGGTGAAACTATTTTGATTAAAAAAATTGAGCGAAACCATGGCATTTGGTCTATAAAAAAGTTCTAATAAGTGAACATCGAAAAAATTATATTTTTCGAGATAATAATTGTTTTGTCAAAATGTCTGTTAGTCTGTCTGTTAGTCTGTGCGTTACCAAATTTTTGTGGACGAGCTAGCTCTAGTGTGAATATCGAAACCAAATTTGACACGTAGTTTTGGTCCATTGAGATTAAGAGCTGATTAGATTTTGGTGCATATCGACCCAAAATTAAGGGGGTGGAGGGGGGGTTACAAATTAAAAATCTAGGCCGTTTGAGCAAACTCAACCAAATTTTGTATACATAATCAGTGGACCCCCAGAAGTCTAAAAATGCAAAAACTAACCGCCCAAAATGGGGAGGAGGGGGTGTAGGTTCAAAAAATGAAAATCTTGGCCATTTACCAAACTTAACCAAATTTTGTATACATAATCAGTGGGCCCGCAGTAATATAAAAATGCAAAAGCTAACTCCCCTCCCTTACATGATTATAAATAATTTTATTAAATATTAAATATAAGTGAGGGGCCAGGTTGTATGGTAAAGTCAAGTGGATGGCCACATCAGAACACGTCAGCTTACTTTATTATAGAACTACATTTAAAACACAAAAAATGAAAATAAAAAATAAAAAAAAAACTCATTTGCATAGAATTTCCCTCGAGGTGAGGTAATAGCGCACGATGTCAATTCGTAATGGAATCAGGGGAGAGAAAAAAGTATAATAATAAAAATATATATTTCAACAAAACACCAAATACTAAACACAATAAAACAAACAAAATGTAATTTGTATAACTGGACTTTTTAAATGAAAAATATTTGTAATGTTTTGTAATCAGTAATTTGAATATAATTACTTTTTAAAATATATATTTTAAATCTTTGTATAGTTTTATGATCGCCATTTTCTAGACCGCATTTATTTTTTGAGAGTTACTCCGAAGCAGGGCAGCCGCGAGCTTATTTTGGGACTCTGATTGGATCTTATTCCCCCATCTTAATTAAATATTTGTTAAAATATGTTTTATATAACTATTTATTATACATTTGAAAAAAATGTGTGAAGTATTTGTTATTTTTATAACGAATTAAGTTTTCAACCACTTTTTATTTTATTACAAGTTATAGCTTTCTAGGTTTTATTCAGATTGAAAATTTTATAATTTTAATTTTTTTAGTCTCGCCTCCCCCCCCCCCCCCCCCCCACACACACACACACAACCATATTTTTGGGTTCATTTTGAATAAAATCTATTCACCTCTTAAACTCAATAAAAAAAATACAGACAGTCGTGGGACTGTCGGTAGAAGCTTTGCTTCTTCGTCGTTGATATGCATTGTCCATTGATTACAAATAATAAAATAATAAAAAAAAAATATTGAATAAAAAAAATCAATTATAATAATGAAATAAGAAGATGTTGGAAACAGAATTTTTTTCAAATAATAAATTTATTGCAAATAATAAATTTATAAATAAATTATAAAAAATATACAGAATATGTATTGAAAAATATGTAAACAATTGAGATCTATTGTGTTTGTATCATAGAAACTATAGGTTTGTGATAACTGAAATAAGACACGTAAATTTGTGATTCAATATTTTGTGAATATCTTGAAAAAACTGCATCAATGGTGGTTCCATATTTAGTTGTAGATGTTTTAATTTTCTCCATACATGTGGCCCAACTAAGCGGGTTCTAACCGGCTTATAAATTGGTGTAGCTCTTACAGGTGGCAATTGTAGCAAATCTCCTATCAAAATAATATCTACGTTTCCGAAATCTGCAGAGTGGTTTCCAGTAATTTGTTTTAATCGCAAATCAATTTTACATAAAAGTTCCGCACTAATCATACTTATTTCAATTAAATTGAAAGTTTTTGCCGAGAGTAGCAGAATTTTTATATATTGAAGGAGACAATAAAGAGTGTCTTCTGCTGGAATTATAAATTTTATTTATTTATAACGAGACCATAGTTCGAGGCTTTGCCCTCTTCATCAGTCTATTACAATGAATTCACAGGAATTAATTTATGAATGAAAGTTTTACATTTTTTTTGAAAAATGAAAAATGTAAAACTTTCATTCATAAATTAATTCCTGTGAATACATTGTAATAGACTGATGAAGAGGGCAAAGCCCCTCGAAACTATGGTCTCGTTATAAATAAATAAAATTTATAATTCCAGCAGAAGACACACTCTTTTATTGTCTCCTTCAACATACTTATTTCATCAATGATGAGTACTTTGACATATCTAAAAAGCGATCTGTACAAATGCAATGTTTCGGATGATAAAGGCAACAAGTTCGAAATAGATATCCTAAGGGCAGGTTGTATGTCGTAAAGTAAATGCTTTTTACCACTAACAAACGGTAGATGGAAAATGGAGCCACTGGGATGGCCAATCAGATGACAGGCACTGAAAGTGCAGATTTAGGGTTAACTTTTTAAAAATTTATTTCGCTCGTATGATGTGAGGGAACAAAAGGTGATTTTTATACCTGTCAAACAATCAAACAGTAAAAATTAAAATTTTGAAGTTCATTCTTTCGAGTATTATTTTGAAATATACAGGGTCGGGCATAAAGATCTACCACATTTTGAAGAGATATAAAAAATGAAAAAATTTAACTAGAAAAAGACTGAATATATTTTTGAAAAGAACATAAAATAATTTTTTTAATGTGTTTTAAACATTATCAGACAAAAAAAGGGGGGGGGGCGGTCAAAAATGAAAATTCTAGCCATTTTGACCAAACTCAACCAAATTTTGTATACATATTCTGTGGACCCCCAGAAGGCTAGAAATGCAAAAACTAACTAAATTTTGTATACATAGTTTGTTAGAAATTGCTAGAATTTTCATTTTTGACCCTTCTCCCATTTTGGGTGGTTAGTTTTTGCATTTCTAGCCTTCTGGGGGTCCAGGAGAATATGTATACATTTCGTCTGAAATACTGTTTAATACACATTAAAAAAATATATATTTTATGTTCTTTTCAAAAATATATTCATTTTTTTTCTAGTTAATTTTTTCATTTTTTATACGTCTTCAAAATGTAGTAGGTAGGTCTTTATGCCCCACCATGTATTATAATCAATTTTTTGCTGCAAGTAAATAAAATTTGGTATGTGAGTCCGACTGGCTCTTTTGGTTTCTTGGTTTCTATATTAGACCAATATTAAGAGGGGAAAATGGAAAGAATAATTTCAAAGATTAGAATGCTGAAAGTGAAACTTGTATGGCACACACACCATTTTTTAAATACTGTAATGGCATATTTTTTGTAAAATCTCCTCTTATGCTTGATATGCGCGTGTAAGATTCTCCCTCTGATTTCATAATTTCAATAATTTTTCTATTAAAACAGGGGTGCCCGCAGAAGAGGTGGGTTAAGACACAGAGTGCGTCATTGAAATTTCTGGGGGGGGGTTGAAAATTGTTCTATTTTAGCATTATTTGCTAAAAATATAAAAAGGACAATTCTTATAATTTCAAAAAAATCTAATAAAAAATGGGGATACTTTTCTTGAAACTGGGGGAGGGTAGTTTCCATGAACGTGGGGGTTGAGTCATTAAGCTAGGAGGTGGGTAGGTACCTCGATTATAATATTTCTATCCCTTTTGAGATTTAACAAATGAAAACTAATTAATAAACAAATCTTTTGCACAATTAATATACTTATTATTAAGTAAAAGAAAATTTTGAAAATTTTTTTAGAAACTTTTAAAATTTAAAATATAAAATACTAGATAGGTTTCACATAAATAAAATGCTTGTTTAGCACGACTGTATATATATTTCGGAGTATAAGCCCATCTTCAGGAGTATTTTATATTTTAAAAGATTCTAAAAAAATTTTCAAAATTTTCTTTACTTATTTATTTAAAATGTTTCACCAAGAACACACCATTCTCCCTGAACAAAATACTTAATCATACTGAGTATGATAAAGTAATACCATAATTAACTTGTATATAAAATATTGGGCAATAAGAAGTGATGAAATGTTCTTTTAATAAATGATTCTTTCGAATTGTCAAAGGACAATGCAATAAATCTTGAATGGTTCTTTTATGTATTTAAATTAAGAAAAATCGACCTAAGCATGAGCTTAGAATGCGGCTTTTTCGTAATATATTTTCTTTTGGGTACTTCGTCAGCCTCTCTCTCTATTCCACTGTCTAGATTGGATCCTTAAAGTAAAAAAGCCTTAATAAATT
This sequence comes from Forficula auricularia, assembly GCA_024734495.1. Lineage (NCBI taxonomy): Eukaryota > Metazoa > Arthropoda > Insecta > Dermaptera > Forficulidae > Forficula > Forficula auricularia. The sequence continues at coordinate 9,929,353 of JALMQS010000074.1, forward strand.
TTAACCACCTCATAATTGAGTCCCCTTTTAATAGCCGATAATCCCCTAAGTTCTTAAATCTATTCTGGAGCTAATCAATGCTTAAGACGGTTCCCTGTTTATTGAATGGCTAGTAACTTGATTTTCCACTTTATTAAATTTCATAATTTCTTTAATGAAAGTTATTAGCTGTAGTCTGCACGCAACCACGGGCTCTTACGCTTTTAAACCATCGTTAGAGAATAGAGACGAGGGTGGAAAAGAGAAGACAACACCAGATTATGGCAGGGGTGCCAAGGGCAAGAGGGTATTAAAAATCGTTTAATAATTGATTTTTATAATATTTAGTCAGGCGGGGGATTAAAGGATTTTTTTTTAAGAGCCAACACAACGGGTTTCGGACCATGTAACGAAGCGTCCAAATGAGCTAAATTATCTATCTATATATATAAAATTCTTGCCCGATACACTCACTCACTCACTTGCTCACTCACTCACTCACTCACTCATCATCGAAACAGGCAGAACCACTGAATATAGAAACATGAAATTTGGAGAGGATATTACATTTATGACATAGGGGCTCAGTAAGAAAGGATTTTTCGAAATTCGACCCCTAAGGGGGTCAAAGGGGACAAAGTGTGTTTTCACTGATTATGCGATATCTCTTAAGGACGATAAAATATCTACTTGCTGTTTACTTATAAAAATACTAAATTAAAATATCTAAAAACTAATTTCAGGATTTTTTGAAATTCGAACCCTAAAGGGGTCAAAAGGGGCCAAATATCTTTGCAATGTGTTTACACTAATTATGCATTTTCAATTAAGAACGATAAGATATCTACTTGATTTTTACTTAATAAAATTCTAAATACAAATATCTAAAAAGCCATTTCAGGATTTTTTGAAATTCGAATCCCAACTATACAAAATGTGAGTGGGGGCAAAAATTAAAACTCTCTCCGATCTTGATCAAATTTTGTAGAGTTATTCTGTATTATTTTAAGAAACTATTCCCGTAAAAAACAACTATCAAAATTGACTGTATTGGGGCGAAGAGGGGGGGGGCCAAATTAAAGAAATTTTTAGCTTTTTAGTACATTTATTCTTTAGAAAACTGTGGATTATTTATATGCAAATATCTAAAAAATAATTTCAAGATTTTTTTGTAGTCCTACCCCCCCCACAACTATCCAAAATGTGAGTGGGGGGGGAATTAAAACTCTCTCGATCTTGATCAAATTTTGTAGAGTTACTCTTTATTGCTTTAAGAAACTATTCCTGTAAAAATCAACTATCAAAATTGACTGTATGAGGTCGAAAGGGGGGGGGGGGGGCAAAATATAGAAATTTTTAGCTTTTTTGTACATTTACTCTTTAGAAAACTGAGAGTTATTTATATGCAAATATCTAAAAAATAATTTCAACCTCCCAAAATGTGAGTGGGGGCAAAAAATTAATACTCTCTCAGATATAGATCAAATTTTGTAATGTTAGTTTTTAAGACTATATAAAATGTATGCTGTAAAAATCAATAGCCAAAATGAGTGCGTGGGGGCGAAAGAGGGGCCAAAATATTACAAATATATATTACAGACCTAATAATCACATGCCGAGACGCTGCCCGCCAGGGCCACCTGCCCGGAGGGGCGAGCTATAGAGGGCGTGCCGAAGGCACGCCTGGAGCAGCTCGTATTACTATATAATATATAATAATGCTTAATTATTTCTTCTTAAAAAAAACCTCTTCTTCTTCTTCTTCTTCAAGTGCCAAACTCGATTCCGAGCGCCAGCGATTACTATGGAGAGTATCCCTACCATTGTAATTTTCCTGGGGAAATTTTTCACAGGGGTGGTTTCCCCATTGCCTTCTCCTAAAGGAAAACTAAAAAAACTATTTTTCCAAATTTCCATTGATAAAGAGAGAATTTTCTCTTAAAACATTTTGATATTTAATGAAATTAATTAATTAATAAATTTTTATAAAAGAATTTTCAACCAGGGGATGCTGTCCAAAAGAGAACCCTTCATTTTTTTAAATTTTATTTTATTCTTCGCTCATTTTTGCTAATTTCATCGAATTTTTCGACACTTTTTAAAATTAACATTAGATTGTTTATGACAAGGTATGAAAATATTCCAAATGTTTTGAAATTTTAGGGATTCGCCGCATCCACAACATCCAAGGACCACAGTCCACTGGTGTACATGTATCTTAATTGAGGCTTTCTGGTTTTATGTAATAAGGTCATATCAGGGTTGAGACCAAATTAATCAAAACACTCAAACCGTGCTTATAGCTTTCGGTATAGTTTAAGATCTTCATCACTAAGACGGTTGAGCGTTAATAAGTCTTAAACTCAGCCGAAAGTTATAAGTACGGATTGAGTGTTTTTATTGATTTGGCCTCAGATACGATATCATTATACAGTCTCGATAATTCGAACTCTTCAGCTATTAACTTCGATAAATCGAAAAAATGATGTTTATTTTGATACGCTCGATAATTCGAAATCTTTTTCGTAACAAGAGGGGGAGAGAACGTTTTATAATTAGAACTAGGCCACTTCCCCTCTTTGTAATTCGAATTTTTCCTAGCAATGTTATCTATTGCAATGTTAATGCATATGTAATTTTTTTTTTTCTGTTTTGTCGTTTCCTTTATTTTTACTTTTTTACTTAAGGCTATAAATAAAATTTACGTAGCTCATACATATTTTCAAAAATATAATAAAAACTTTTAATACTTCGAATTTTTTTCTTTCCTTTTGATAATTCGAAGTCTCGATAATTCGAATTTTTTGTAGTCCCTTGGATTTCAAATTATCGAGAGTCGACTGTAAATCTATGTATCAGTCCATTCTTAGAATAAAAACGCTTTGTATTAAAACGAAATTTAATTCTTTTATGATTTTTTTTATATATTATTCTTTGGAAAAGTCTTTAATTACGGAACTTAAAAAATAAATTTAACTCAATTTATTCATTCTCACCGTCGGCGTCGACAAGTTACGGTGAACTCTATTCAGCTTCCTCAAGACCGGCGTTGCAACAAATTAATATAATAAAAATATTACCAAAACAAATCACATAAAGATCTATCAAATGTTTGTAGCTGATCATTGTCCCAAAAGTTTGTTTTTCCAAGCTATATGATACTACTAAGTTTCAATTTTCTAGCTCCAACTGTTCGTTGAGAAAACAATTGGTCCATCTCTAAATTTGCTGAACGACCACCAAAGATTGAATTCTTTGTTTGCTTTGAAGTTAATTTTTTTGAAATGCTTGGTTTTAGTTTGTGTTAAATATTCTCTAAATACGGAGAACCCCTGATCGTGATATTTCATGACTGATAATATCTGATAACTCGAAACGTCCCAGGTCTATACATTACCAAGGCTGACGTCCGCACACCTTAAGCCTCATGACCTGGTGACAAATGGCCTAATGAACTAGACATCTACCCCCGGCCTAATCACCTTACAACTTTTGGAGCGGAGAATAATTTTCGTTTGTTTCCGTTCAGTTCTAGAATAAATTTAACCGGTTCCTAGATAGCAAGACGCCGATTATAATCATCCCGAAAAGAGGGTAATTAATGGGAGTTGAGAATGAAACTCTCGATTGTATAGTTTCATATACGAGATATCTTAATAAAAATGGAGAACAATATAATTTTCTCATGATCCTCTAAGTATTTAATTCAGCAGGGCACAAGAAACATTCGGATTATACAGTAAAGCAAAAATACTATATACTCGAAATCTTTGAAAGTTTACTATTCAAATTTTACTATTCAAGATTTATACGTTACTGATATATTTATAGCTCAGGATTGGATGTAAGGCATTCCAGAAATAAATAAGAGACTACTTGAAAGTATTTATCGGTAATGTTTTTCCTTTATAATATTTTTAACCGACTTCAAAAAAGAAGGAGGTTCTCTATTCGACTGATTTTTTTTTTTTTTTGTGTGTCTCTGTTACCTCATATCTCCGCCAATTCTGAACAGATTTTGAAAATTTTTTTTGTATTGGGTTCAGTCTACCTTCCGATTGGCCCCATTTATTTTCATAGGTATTAGACCTTTTTTGTTAGGTTTGTTTAGGCCTAACTTCTTTGTTTATGAACCGATTTCGATGATTCTTTTTTTATTGGAAAGGGGGTATCTTAGGGATGGTGACATATTAATTTGATCAAGTTCTGATGATATGATCACTATTAATAATATCACTAAAAAGAGAAAAATAAAAATAATTTTAAGACAAAAATAAAACCGACTTCAAAAAATTAAATGCAACAAATAAAATACACTAAAAGGTATAAAATAATTATTATCTTATTTAGTTACAACTAAACTACGAAATATTAACATGAAATTAGTTTTTGAAGTCGGTGCCAAACATATACATTTTATGAATCGCACTCGACGGATCTTACTTAGTACGTTTGGTGGGTACACTCGCTTATAGGTATAGTTTGTTTGGCACCGACTTCAAAAAGTAATTTCATCTTAATATTTCGTAGTTGAGTTGTAACTAAATAAGATAATAATTATTTTATACCTTTTAGTGTATTTTATTTGTTGCATTTAATTTTTTTGAAGTCGGTTTTATTTTTTTCTTAAAAATTATTTTTATTTTTTGTAACCGTCTTTTCGAAAGATCTTCGATCCTTATTCAGGGTTAAAAATGGTCAATGAAAGGAGCATATGGTAATCCTCCTTCCTGCCTCCTTATTCAGTGTTTGCCTTATATCCAATCCTGTTCTATTCAAATTTTATTTTAAGATTTATTTCAGAGGTGTTTCTTGCAAACTAGAAGCTAATAACAATAATAATATATATAATAAGCAGACCGTAATATCTCCTCTTAATATTCATGCTTTAGAACACACATAACTTCAATTTTGAAAAACTACAATATTATTTTTAATTTCAAAATTTGTAGGAGTGGACAATGGTTTCAAAAAACAAATTTAAATCCTCCTAGAATGTTTAGTTGTTTAATAATTACAACTTAATCAGCAACTTAATAAATTTAAATTAGTTATTTCTAAGAGGACCTTCATATTTCAAATACAACAACAAAAATTACCCTTTTCTCCCTTCAAAATTCTTTGTCCTTTAATGTGACAAGTTTATGAGTTAATAACGAATTTAAAATTATTAAATAATACCAGTGACCTGAAAACATAAAAAATCCAAGTTGCTGAGGAAGTTGTAAATTAAACAATGAAACAACCAACGAATATTGAAATTTGTTTTTTTGAAACCATTGTCCATATACCTACGAATTTAGAATTTAAAAATAATAATTATGGGCACGATTTTTCTTAAACCAAAATATTGTGTTACGATAAAAAATAACAATAAATAGAAGTCATAAAGAAAAACCAATGAAGTTGTCCTCTGCTTGATGCAAATAAAAATTTCTATCGCGGCATGATAAAGGAGTATTCGCTATCATGAAATTAAAGCCCGTAATGTGGGTGATATTTGGTTTCAACAAGACGGCACTACTAGCCATACAGAGCTTGAAACAATGGGTATGTTGAGAAATTATTACGGTGAGCAGCTGATTTCCGGTGAATTGGCCACATAGATCGTGTGATTTCACACCTATTAACATTATTTTCTACGTGAAGTCTTAAGTCTACGCGGTTAAGCCAGCTACGATTGATGCCTTGGAAGCAATCATCATTCGCGTTTTTGGCCAGATTCCAGTCGTAATACTCTAACAAGTGGTTCAAAATTAAACCTATAGAATATGAACCATCTAAAGCGTAGCTACTGCCAAAATTTGAATGAAATAATCTTCAAAAAATAAATTATATCGATTGTCCTTTCGGTTCATAATTAAATTTTCACTATCACGTTCAATTTTATGTGTTTTATTTTAAAATATTTTCCTGAACCTTACGATTAATCACACTTTATTAAGCCACATTTTCACAACTAGATCATCTCAATAAAACTTCAAGTTAAATTCGATACAGAAATAGTCAATTTAAAAAAAAGGTGTTTTAATTCATCATATTTTAAAATTAAAATTATCAAGTGTCCAATATTTTTTTGCTTTGTATTTATAAAATTTTAAATTTTATTTAAAAATTCGAAGGTTTTGCTTTTTACACTTTCTTATTATAGGTAATATACAGAAACTTAACATACTATACAAAATATAATTATAAAACTTGAGCAAGATGCGAGGTAGGTTTCACAAAAAAAAATAAAAACAAAATTGAGTTTTGAATTCGATATATTTCGGGGTGAGCCCATCATCAGGAGTCAAAGAAAACTATGATGGGCTCAAGCCCGAAATATATCGAATTCAAAACTTAATTTTGTTTTATTTCTTTTTTTGTGAAACCTACCTCGCATCTTGCTCAAGTTTTATTATTATATTAAAATGTTTCACCTAGAACCAACACCTAACTCCTTAAAAGTTAGATACTATACAAAAGGCTAAATTTCAAAATCCACACAATTTTGTTCAATTATGTCGTTGTGAAAATTATGGGCATAGTTGAGGGGGGGGCAGTGCCCTCCCTACAAAATTCATTGCCTACCCCAAGAAAAATAGAAACTTCATTATTACAAGGCATCCCTGGTGTATTTCTCATTAAGTTATTTCGTTACTTCACAAATTTGTCAATTCTACTAAAAAGTTAGTTGATCTCTAATCGGAATACCAAAATTGAAACCTGCTATGGTGGCTAATCAGCTGACCAGCTGTCCCACCCTATGAAAACTCCTTAACTACGCCAATAGTGGAAATCCTTTAAGAATATCAAATGTTGAAAGTACAACTATCGGTTATTTTTTCAATATTTTTGAAAGATTCTATAGGGAGGACAAGTGCCCTCCCCCACTCGCGACCCCCATGCATTTTCTAAATACGGATTTAATAAATTTTGTTTTCATCTGTTTAAAATAAACTTTGATTTTAAAGCGTATATTTCATCAATATCTAAATTTATATTAATGTTGAGATTAAATATACTTCTTGTATACCCTTAACACCATAGTATGTATTAGGAAATATTTGTTTGTTTTGATATAATAGGCTGTTCTCTGAAACTTTGTCAAAAGCTCGGGTTACATAGCTAAACAATTTCGTTTCTCTTTAAAGCCATTATTGATGGGTTAGTTCGATACTGATGTGGTTCTCTTTAAAATCGAATTGATGTCGAGAAATGATATTTTGATTAATATCGGATAGTCCCGCCTTTACCTTTTTAAAAAGGCTCCATCAATCATTATCATTTTAGAGAGAATAAGTTGAAGATTTATCAATCTTCTAGCACTTGATTTGATGTGTAGGGTTTCTGGTTTCAGAGATATTATTAACTAAAGATATAGCTCAATAAACAGTCGGCTCAAACAATAAAGTAGCAGGAAATACTTAAAGAATTTTTTCCAGTCCTAGTCCTAATGACTACTCTAAAATTAAAAGAATTTTAACCCTCTTTGAATGAAAAATTAAAATTACGCAAACTTTATAACTTATTTTGTTAATTTTGATTGATAGATTTACAATTAATTTCCGCTTAGACAAAACATTTATAAAATTAAAAAGTGTTTCTTGACGAGAGTAGCAGTGTTGTCCATATTTTAAGAACAAATCAAAGAGAGTGTCATTTGTTTAAAGAAAATAAATATATACACCAATGCATATCTATAAATATATATAATTCTTTGCCCGATACACTCACTCACTCATCATCAAAACAGCCAGAACCACTGGACATAGAAACATGAAATTTGGAGAAGATATTATATCTATGACTTAGGGCCTCACTAAGAAAGGAAAGTGTGTTTTCACTGATTATGCGATATCTCTTAAGGACGATAAAATATCTACTTGCTTTTTACTTATAAAAATACTAAATTAAAATATCTAAAAAGTAATTTCAGGATTTTTTGAAATTCAATCCCTAAAGGGGTCAAAAGGGGCAAAATATCTTTGCAATGTGTTTACACTAATTATGCATTTTCAATTAAGAACGATAAGATATCTATTTGATTTTTACTTAATAAAATTCTAAATACAAATATCAAAAAGCATTTCAGGATTTTTTTGAAATTCGACTCCCAACTATCCAAAATGTGAGTGGGGAAAAAATTAAAACTCTCTCCTATCTTGATCAAATTTTGTAGAGTTATTCTTTATTACTTTAAGAAACTATTCCTGTAAAAATCAACTATCAAAATTGACTGTATGGGAGCGAAAGGGGGGGGGGGGCAAATATAGAAATTTTTAGCTTTTTTGTACATTTACTTTTTAGAAAACTGAGAGTTATTTATTTGAAAATATCTAAAAAATAATTTCAACCTCCCAAAATGTGAGTGGGGGTAAAAAATTAATACTCTCTCCGATATAGATCAAATTTTGTAATGTTAGTTTTTAAGACTATATAAAATGTATGCTGTAAAAATCAATAGCCAAAATGAGTGTGTGGGGCGAAAGAGGGGGAAAAATATTACAAATATATATTACAGGCCTAATAATCACATGCCGAGACGCTGCCTGCCAGGGCCACCTGCCTGGAGGGACGTGCTGTAGAGGGCGTGCCGAAGACACGCCTGGAGCAGCTCATATATATATACAAATCAGCGCTTCATTTTGTTAAAATAATGGTAGGTTTTCAATTTCATTTCAATCGGTGCAACGGTGTGGAAAAAATCGTGACGGAAAAAACGATCACATACATCCATCCATCCATCCGTACGCACTTCCAAAAAAAAATGGCACTTTTTGACCTCTCGACGAGACTACATGTAATTTTTGTCAAAACCGTCACGTGCTAAAATTCAATCTAATTGAATACTACAATTTGGGACATTAATCGAGACCATGGGTTCCGGTAGTGTTTAGGACCCTTTAAAGTCACGCTAGCTGCGAGACCGATTACAATACTTTACCCATGCTTCGCATTGGATAAAGTAAAAAGTTCATTGAAACAGACACAACACAAAAAAATACATATAGATCAACAGCGAGCAAATGGACAATCAGAAAATCAAAAAACAAACCAATACAATACAAACCGTTATAAATCAAAAATAAACAAACATAATACAAAATGTACAGAAATTCTAAAAATAGCTTAATATAATTCAAATGTGCAAAAAAATCGAAAAATAAATAAACATAATCCATAATGTATAGAAAGTCAAAAAAACTAATATAATTTGTATAATAAAGTGTACAAAAATCAAAAATAAGCAAACATAATACAAAATATACAGAAATTCGAAAAATAAATTAATGTAATATAAATGTGCAAAAAATCCAAAATAAATAAATATAAGTAACAGAATATACAAAAAAATAAATAAATAAACCAATAAACAAATAAATAATCCAATAGAAAATAACAATAAACAAATATACAGAATTAAGCTTAAATTAATCATTTCATCACCGGAAAGCAAGTCAAAAATCATTCATTAATGACAAGTGATCGTAATTTTAAGGCCCTTCCAAATAGTAATATAGTCGGTTAACATTATCGTCAACGTAAAAGGGTTCACATAGCTGTTCAAACATCTGTCTGCTCATTCAGTTATTCTAGAATTGTCTTCTCGAATCCTCATAGATCAGGCATTCACATATTAGATGGTGAAAATTTTATTTTTAAAGGTATTGCATAAATTATACAGTTCTTCTGGGTTTATCTTGTATACATTTCCGTTTAAGAAGAATGCATATAATTCTGGCATTGAGCAATCTGGTCTGGTGTATAATTTTCGCCTTCTTTAATGGTTTTTGAACAGTGCCCTGTCCATAATCCATCAGGTTGTACAACCGAGTGTACTCCGATTTGATTATCTTGTCTGTATCAACTTCATAGTAGTGAAGGCATATTTGAAATTATAAAGATGAAATAAAATTATGTATGATTATATATTTTATATTTGCAATAATCAGAGGACATCCTCTTTAAATTGATCTTAACTTGTCTCAGTGTAGTGATTCAAGCTATACTCCCTTGGCGGCCAATTTGAACTAAAACTTTACTGTAATATCTTGATTCTGTAACTAACGCTTCAAATTTCATATCTCTACCATTATCTGTCTCCGCTAGAAACCCTTTTGACATGTAATAAAAATTATCCGATTTCACCTCGATTTACTAGATGACAACCTTTCGCGATTTCTTTAGATATCCTTTAAGATCTGCTACTTATCGATTATTTGAAATTTTATAGTCACTTTATAAGCTAATAAGCAATTTTAAGAGTTTCGTCAGAAAAATTCAATGTATTAAAAAATTAATCAAATTTTAAATTGTTTGATACAAAACGATTCTATTTCCGAAATTTCCATTCAAATGACTAATGATTTCAATATATTTTGCATCTTTTAATAAATATTTTATTAACATTATTCTCGGACCATAGTTCCGCCGGTTCTTGTAATATCCCAAGAGCAATATTGTGCAGGGCTTTGACTAGGTGGAGGTTTTGCAGGGCTCTCTTCTAGCCAATCCTACTCGATCCTGCGTATCCTGATAGGGCCAGAATTGATATTGGGATTTGCAGCCCTCTATCTCCACAGACTTCCTTGGACACTAGAATACATGGCTTTGTCTACGGAGAAGGAAAGTTTATTGTGATAAGACTAAGACTTTGTTTGAAGAGATCCTTTTTAAAGACAGTTGAGATTTAGATCTTGAATTGTACATTTCAATTGTAAATTTTAAAAATTTGGATGATTTTTTATTAAGAACAAATTCAAAGAAGGTGTCGGTCCTCTAGTTCAGCGATACTTAACTTACCATAAGTGTTGCAGACCCCACATCGAGTCGATTGTTGTTTTTAATCGGTTGCGAAAAATTATAACCACATCTATATATATAAATTATGGTTTTGTCTGTACATTGCTCCAAATCACGCCAAATTTTGGTTGCACACGTTTCAAGCAAAGTTATGAACGAAAACACACTCAACAAAATTCCTGTCGGTCTGTCTGTATGTTTCCGTCGTTTTCGGAAAAGTTGCTCACGATTCACGTAAAAACGGCTGAAGGGATTATTATGAAATTTCATATTTACATCAGATGTCTTCTAACTTATGTTTTTAGCTATATAACGTTTTGATATTTTGACCCCAGAAGAGGGTTTGGGAGGGCGCACGAATTAAAATTATCAAATAACTCCTAAACTATTAACTCTAAGGCAAATTTTATTATGAGCAAAGTTATAGGAGATGTGATTTCTTCTAACAACTTTTGTTTAAAAAAATTCCCCCCAAAAACCACCCAAAGGGGGGGTCAAAATATGAAAATTCTTGCTGTTTGACCAAACTCAACCAAATTTTGTATACATAATCTGTGGGTCACTAGAAGGCAAGAAAAACAAAAACTAGCGGAATGGTGCGGTGGGGTGGTGGTTGGACACTGGTTCATGGTGCGGGGGGTGGGCGGTGTTGGGTGGGATTCGCGGGGTGTGGTGGGTGGGAGTGAAGTATGAGGGTGGGGTTCGTGGGTTGGGGGTCCAGGAGGCGTGCCTCCTGGCTAGCAAGAGGGCCGCCGAAGGCAGGACTTGCAGCTAGTACTTAATAAATAAATTTATTTTTTTAATAATATAAGTATATTAGTACCTGGAACACCAAGCGTTGCTCGGTAATTTTTTGCTTTAGTTCAAAGTGATATATTAATATTATTTTTAATAATTTGATAATTTAATATTCATTAAAAATTACCTCAAATTAATCAAATTGGCAAATTCTAATATATAATAATATTTATAATGAGTTATTAGTGGGACATAAAATTAAAAAACCAATAATTATTAAAAGGAAATTGAATAAAAATGTAATTATACATTTTTACCGAGACAACCGACTGTGAATAATAATTTGAATTAACTAAAACCCCATCAACAACAACTTAGTCGAAGATGAGAGCGAGACAGATCGATGTGGCAACCCAAAAACGAAAAAATGGCAGGGCTTGTGAAACTTCTGATTTTGACAAAAAATTTGAAATATCCAAATTATAGAAATTTCAGTATATTTTGGATCAGACGGTCGTAGAGAATTGAAAAAATATATTTTATTTTATAAATTTAATTTTTCTATTGAATGATAAAAATGAAGAAAAAAGTAAAACTTTTTCACGATCCAGTACGTTCGCCAGTTAGAACAAGTATTTTTTCACATTATTGTCTGAATTTTATTGAAGTTCAATTAATTATTTGCTCTCTCTATAACGAGTATAGTTTTGATCCAATAGCAAAAGGCCATTCCTAGAATAATAGAAATTAAAAATTGATTCTTTAATAGTCTGAACAGGTCTTGACTTGTATTTGAAATCCTTGTATTTCCTTCGCTATAAAGAAAGAAGTTAGATAATTCTTTCCACGCCCTTTTCAGTCATTTTCCTCGATCGGATTCTAATGGATGAATTGCCTCCCCCCCTGCACATTTATTCATTAAGAAAAAAGTGAAAAAATTTCCAAGAGTCGGGTCGCTAGATATGTCGAAGTAATTAATAATAAACTTAAATATAATTTTTTTATTTATGCCCATATTATGAATTCACATTATCTTCTCAATAAAATTTTTTCTTTTGCATTTTTGAAACCGAACATTTTAAAGCTCAATATTTTTTGGTTGACGGCACACTGAAAATATCTGAAATCATTTGCGGCACACCTGAATATAAAAAAAGTTAGTTGTATGATAAAAAAAAAAATGAAGTAATTACAAATACATACTATTTCAAAGTTAGAAAGCACATGGAATATTAATTATTTGTCAAAAAGCCTCGCTGCACATTTGACAATCTCTCGCGGAACACACATTGAGAAACACTGTTCTATACTGTGAGGCGGGTCCGTCCATTATGTGAGTACAACCAGGGCCGGATTATCCATAGTAGTAAAGTAGCAAATGCTACGGACCTCGAGTTTCTGGAGGCCCAGCGCCTCGAGCAGAAAATGCTTAGCTTTTTCATTAGAGTCGTGTTTCCCAAATGTAGAAATAGTCTTACAAATTTACTTGTCTTTAACGATTACTAACTGCAGCGGAGAACGTTCTTTTTCGTGTAAAAAGTGATGAGTTAAGGAACAGAATGACACTCATCTGATCGTGTAAATAACCTCAGCTTAATGAACAAATTTACTTAAAGAAATTGATTTGTCTAGTGTTATCTCTATATTTGCTCACATTAAAGTAGTTGTTTCACCATATAGGTTTTCTTAGTATTTTTTGAAATTTAGATAGATTATTATTTAAATACTTCTGCATCGATTGGTGGCAAAGCGAAATTTATGAACAATATAGTTCCGGATATATTAAATTCCAAAGATAGAGCTTTTCAGACTATGATTACATTGCACTACACGGGATATCGGAAAGTTTACATACATATTTAATTATAATTAAGAAACTCTTCTTACCATTCTTATAAAAAACTAAACCAACATTAAACAATAACTAATACATTTTTAAGAAAATTTTAATTCATAGTTACAACACAGTTTCTGAGATAATAATGAATAAATAATGAAAAATTTACACTAAAAACAAGCTGGCAACAACGCATTTATTTAACTTAAATTGTGGGTTAACTTTATTAATTTTTTTGACGTTTTTTCGCTTCAGCCATTGTCGCATCAGCTTTCAATCGCCTATTAAGAACTTTTTGTTTTATAAATCTCCCTTTATAATGTACTTTATCTGAAATTTCTATGATAAAATATATACAAGCTCGGACAATGTTGCCAGATTTGTCAAACGAGCACGAGATTGGCTAGTATGGTACATACACAGGAAAAAGTTTTGAGCTTATGAATTATGAATCCTTATTGTCTGTTCTATATACACTAGCATTAACCTTTTGCTAGTATTGTCGCGAAACAACTACCTTAAGAATAGAGAAAAGTTTATTTGTAAAAGTTGTGTTTTATTTTATTATCATACAAAAGCTAGGGCCCCGCGATAACATTTGTTACTGGCCCTGCGCTGGTTTAATTCGCCCCTGAGTACAACCTTCGTTTTCTAGTTATAATGTTATAAATAATGGTTGAAAATACTTTTCGAAATCTTCCAGACATTTCTAAGTACTAATTAGAAAAAGAAATGACAATTTTAGATTGAATTCAATACAGTGGCCGACCCTTCGAATATACCAAAGCATTTATTCCTTGTCCCTGATCATTTAATTGACTACCGTTTTAAAAAAATCTTCAATTTTTTTATTTTTTCAAATTGAAAATGTTCTTGTTAAATTCATTTTGATGCCGTTCAACGATATTTTATTAAATTTGTATTCATGAGTTGATTGCTTTGTGGAGACTATAGAAAAAATACATAATCGTTTTCCATTTATCTAATAAATAGAACAATGTACCAATTTGCTTACGGGTAAACGAATTTCCCTTTGACTTGTTCATTATATTAGAGAGCATGAGTAAAATAAATAAATAGAACGATGATTTATCGTTTTGAATTGAGACCCCCCTGCCCCTTGTCTGATTGTAAATGTTGATCAACCCTTTTACCAATAATATATTGTCGTCATGGTCATTGGCTTTTACTAATCGGTTCTCTACATCTGCCTTTTTTTCTTTGAATATTAATCACAACAGTATTTTATCAATATCCCTTTGCTTATTCAGAACATACTCATTTTATATAATATTTGATTAATTTTATTCATTACTCAATATATAAATATGAATAATGAATATGTATATATACTAGTATATATATATTTGTCTGTGCTAGCTGTGATATCATTGTGTTTTCTAATATATATTATTTAATTTCAAAATAGATTTAACTCAGAGGAGTAACTAGGGAAATTGGCGCCTATGGCCAACAATAGCTACATCGCCTATACACAGAGTAAAATGTAGTTAAGAATATACATCCATGTTATGATTATAGGAATATGGGGTAACTAAGCTTTTGTATTTAAATAATTTATATGTGAAAACATTTTTTTATTTAACATATTATCAAATATTTATTAAATATTAATATAGTATAATGACATGAAATAAAAGCAAAAATAAAAACAAAGTTATTCAATAACTTCAACTTTTCGGGCTTTTGTATTTGCAAAAACATCAATGATGGTGTCAAAATTCACATCGACTAAAAACATCTTATTAAATAGACAATAAACTTAAATTTCTTAGTCTGACTTGATTCATTGATGATCTTAAATTATTTTTTATTAGTTTAAGTTTACTGAAACTTCTTTCACCGGACGCAACAGTTACAGGTAAACAAAGAAGTATACTTAAATAAATGGTAATATTAGGATATGATTCACACAAATCCCATTGAATCATTGCTTCTAAAATTTCGAGATACTAATTTTTTCTACTCTTCTTTTTTTTATGATAATGATGAGATAAGGAGTTACACCAATAAGGTGCAACACCTAAAGGCCTGGGTTGGCCCCTCCATCGGGAAAAGAAGAAGAAAGAATTTTATGGGTTGGGCGGGGGTCGAAGGTATCTGTGGATACGGGTCTTAAATAGCTGAAGGTTACAAAAGTTACAAAAGATGGTGGCAGGGAGCGAGTTCCAGTCTCTGGAGGTCATAGGGATAAAAGAGTTGAGCGAAAGCGCTTGTTCGACTTTTATCCAATTTGACAGCGAAGGGGTGCTGAGCGTTAGAAAACCGCGTGTTTCTCGTAAAGAGGGCATTAGGGGGGATAATTGATTTCAGCTCGACTGAACAGATACCGTGATAGTATCTGTAGTATAGGGCAAGGGCAGAAACGGTTTTTCGCTTAATCATTAGATGATGATGATCTTTTTTAGCTTCAAATGGATGAAATATTTTAAATAATATCTTCTAAAAATATTATTTAATATTAAATTTATTACAATATTTGACTAAATTAATTTTAAATAAATAAATAAAACTATTTTCAAAAAAAAAAAAACATTACGTACTAGTAGGTTGGATAGATCCCGGAGTGCCCAAGCGATTAGACTCGAACATTTAGTCTCAGTGTTTATGTTAATAATAATAATTTAAGTTAAAGGATTTGATTTTAAAAATGAACGCAAGTAATTTTCAATCATAATTTATGACTTGAGATTAAAAATTATATATTAGAAAGATTTCAAAATAAAGTTCTATGTTGGCAGAATAATTTATAACTCTTGTTTTCCATATAAGTGGCTGGTTCTTTATCATTTGAGCTTTCTGGTAGTTTATTTATGGACTAAGAGACCTTTCTAGCCAACAAAGTGTCTATTTACTAAGGGATGTAGTGTTTATAGTAAGGGTCATTTAAGAAAATTAGAACAAAGGAAAATTTAAAACAGGGATAAATAAATCAGATGTCTTAGAACCTGTAGAATATAATTTTATATTATTTTTAAATGCAAGACAAGAATGTTATTATTAGTAGACCCTTTTAATAGCGGATTAGCATCTGAAAACACTTAATAAATAATTCCAAAGTTTATTGAGATGTCAACTTTGGGTTAAGTAAAACAATCATAACCTTAATTTGGAACTTTTCCTTCATTCATTGAGATTTTGTCAAGCTCTAAAAACAAATTAAAATTTGAGAAAACATTCAAAACTTTTTCATGGATTCCTATGCTCTTCACTTTTATTTAATATTTTGATATGAATATACGTTTTTAAATTAGGCCCTATACTGGGGACTTTATATATAAAATACATGATGATAACTTAATCGAGGGATACATTTTCGCGTTACAGTTCAAAACCTATCGTTTACATCAAAAATCAAATTATATCACTTGATAATTAAAAAATCAAGAATTTATTTTGCCTAGTGGCGATTTTGATGTCCTGTCGACGGGCGCCATAGTAGTGATATTTTCTCCGCATCGGGAAACTTTCACGCAATCCTTAGTAGCACAATGTTTTCAAACTATAGTAACTATATTGTCACTATATTGTTCCTATATAGTTTGAAACATTGTGCTACTAAGATGTAACTCCTGAGTCAGGGAAGCTATGACACACGTTAAGATATCAATCGAGAAGTCCTGATTCTATAATCTATAGATTTAGTGTATAAAACCTAAGTTTTAATTTCTGGTGAAGAATAGACAATTTCAACTCGAGTCGACTTTTGCTCGTGGAAAGCCAAGTCGAAATACAGAATTGTATACGGTTCGAAGGAGCATCTCAAAAGCAATTGAGTGATACCACTCAAGCCCCTTTTGGAGAGTTAAGCTACGATGGAAATGAAAAGAAAGCATCCGCTTTAACGGAATGATCATGAATATCGCACCGCCAAATAATACTGTCGATATTTTTTTCGTAAAAGGCGACTAAAGGGGTTGGATGTGAGGCTATCAAGCTCACTCTGTAAAAAAACCTCCCAGTCATCAGAAACAAGCATTTGCTTCCATTCAACAGGGAGAAGAAAATTAAGACACCTAGATAAAACAAAAATAATAAATTAAGATTCTAAAGAAAAAAAGAAACAGTATTCTTCTTCGCGTATAAGAAACTTGGATTATATGTTTACTTGGCTCCGTTTGGTCATTGCCTATATACGTAGATACGCATGTATGCTACCTTCCTGCGTTTCTGCAACTTATAACTACCAAATTCGAAACTTACGCTCGATATATGCTAGAGGGAGACCACAAGCTTTTTTATTTATTGCTTTTTATCTTAACGTGTTAATCGCACTGTACAGTTGTGGGGCACTGTTGGTGCTCCCAACACTCTGGCCGCTGTTCTGGAGAAATTGTTCTACCTGCGCCCATATATGCATTATTCTAATTATTAGCCACAACATCTGGTGCTTTGTTTGGACGGCTGATGAGGTGTTTGTTTCATGATTATTTGTAAAAATCTGTTTTCTTCTTTGTAAAGGGCTGTCCCCCTCTGCATGGCGCATTAAATCAGTCATTGAAATCGCAACACGGGAAGTGGACATTTACACGAAAGATTTTCGTTTTTTTTCTCTCAAAAACGGAAGTTACGATTTTTTTATATTAAATTGGTGTACTTATCAAGTGTCATGAGTTATTAGTCGTGTATAAATTTTAATTCGAATGAAATAAAGGATGGGGGTGTAAATTAGGAGAATTATGATTTCAAATAAGTTCAAAAGTCGTGCGGTGAACACAACCCAGTTGATTTATTTATCTAATTTATTTAGTATATTGAAATAGAGAAATATCTAAATTATTATTAGAATGTTTATTTTTTTGGAAATCTTAATAAAATTTAGGAGTGAATTATTCCAGGACTTATCTCTATCATCAAAATTATCAATAGGAGGTGTGCAGACATATATTTTCTCCTTATCCTGCCATTGATTACAAGCTCAGACAAGTTTTTGAAATTATTTTTTTTTCCTTTACGATTTTTATTCTTAAGTTAAATATTTTTTCTAAATACCCCAATTGATTTTCTTCTAGAGCCTGTCTAGAACCTCCATTCAATCTACTCCTACCCATATCCTGGCAAGTCTATTTTTAATAAAAAATTATTTTATTAAATTTTTTCTAAATTACTCTTATTCTTTTTGCTTAGCAGCCAAGTAAACATATATATATATATATATACTTTATGGTTGATCTGAGTGTAGCAAAACCGACTGGTTTTCATTGGTAGTTGCCTCTCCCTAAGCAAGTTCTTTGATTTCTTACTAATGAAAATTTGGAACTCATATATATTTATTCCATTCATGTATTGGATGTAAGCCCTCCACTGATGAAATTTCTCATCAGTTCATAAAAATGTATTCAGGAATTACATTAAAATCCTAATCAGAATTTAAACAATAAAATTTTTGGCAGATTTTAAATAAAATAGATTCAGAAGTGATTCTAAAATAAGAGAAAACAATTTTTGATTAACTTCGTTGACAATCATCAACTAATAAACATATCAATTAAACAATAAATTATCAATTTAGAAGTTTGAATAGCAACAATGGACACGTTTGAATTCAATTTAATTATATTTTAACTGAATTTTGAATAAAAAATTTCAATTATATTACATACTAGCTGCTCCAGGCGTGCCTTCGGGACGCCTTACGCATCTAGGCCCTCCGGGTGGATTGCACTGACGGGCAGCGTCGCGAGACCGACAAAAGTTTTTTTTAATATTTATTTATCGCATTGGCTAAGCACGATCGCTATCTGATGAATCATAATTGTTCTAATAATTTAACTCTTTGCCATTGGCTATGCACTGGCCAATCAGATCATTTGGATCATACAATTATATATAGATACTTTTCCATTATATATACTATATATTGTAATTTGCTTGGTGTTATTATTCTTAAAGCCATTTATTTAATGATTTCATATGAAGGGGTGCTTTTCAGAGCGCGTAGTGATCGCCTGATGCAGCCGCCTCTCTCTATCCTAGCACGGCAATGCCCTGGGAAACGACATTTAGAAAGGCTAATTTTTTTGTCAGGGAATGATTTTAGCTAAAAAGATGAAACTTGACAAGAAGACGCAACTTATTAATAAAAATTTTCTGACAAATCTTACTTCATTAACTACTGCCTAAAACACCCCATAAAATGTTTGGATTTTTCTGAATTTCTGCCTTTACCATAAAATTGGAAGTTATAAAGCTAGAAATCCCAAAATCGAATGCCTTATTTCTTTTGAAACAAAAATATTTTAGCACCAGAGCACTAAGTAGTCCTTGCGTTCTTGAATAATGATTAGAATCTTTCTTAATCCAGACAAATGGACAACAAATAATTTTTCGAAATGATTCAAACATTTCAAAATATGATAAACAAATATTTTTCGAAGATTTTCCGTCGTGTGTACTGAGTAAAAAGTCGTGAAGCTGTTTAAATAAAATATTATATGAATTTCAGAGAAATTGTTGTTGTTTTTTTAAGTCACTTCCAGACTGCTTGTTAAAAGTTATTTTTATCTACAATGAGAGAAGAGGAAATGTGGATCGAGTTCAAAATTAAAAAAAATATTTTTCCGCAAATTCTTACTTCTTAAAGATGTATTTTTCCCTGGCCAATCTTTTCCCAAATCCTATAATCCTTTAATACTTCAAGTTTTGGAATGAAAACCATCTATTTTTTCATCCCAACCCCTGAATATTATGTACTACGAATGTCAAGAATCTATCATATTGTATTTTATTGGTGAACATTTTCATACACCCTTATCATTAAATAAAAAAAAGTCGAAAGCAAGCTCTAATGATTCGAAATCGCATTTTGAGAGTTCCATACTTTATTTCTCCTAAAATACTGGAGATTTCAAATTCATTCTTATTTGTCTTTGATAATGAGAGAATGAACGTATTTGCAAAATTTAATTTAAACAGCTCTTGAACTCTGACGGGTACAAAAAAAAATCTCTAAAAATTGCAAATTTGGAGCCCTATCACACCGTAATTTTAATGAGAATTAAATTTTTTTAAATTACACTAATTCTACTTAAGAAGATCTTTACATGGATACCTCACACACCATCATAAACAAATCTTTTTTTATTTTCGATCAACTTGTTCACCTTTAAAAATAATCTATGAATAAAATTTTAATACCGTTTTTATTTGAAAGAAGACGAATCAAAGGCACAGCGTGCGCAGGCCAAGTTCCGAGCATTGGTTTGGCCGTACACGCAGTACGCTTTGTTTAAACGAATCATTTCGAGCCAATTTCGACCCCCCTGCAGCTCGGAACCCATTTGAGATATAATGCTGAAATTATACACATGTAATTATGTAATCCATCTTGAGGAGAGTTCAATAATATAGCTTAAATAGATTCTGAGATATGGACCTGAGAAAATAGCTAATTTTGGAACCCACTCGCTCACTCACTGACAGGTCATCAAAAACCTATAGGGTACTTCCAATCATTCCAGCATCATGAAATTTCGCCTGATAGTAGAGTTTGGGACACAGACGAAGGAAAATTCAAAAATCCAAACTTTCTATCTTTCAAGCCCTTCAAAATGGGGGGGGGGGTCAAAAATGAATATTCTAGCCCGTTGAACCAAACTAAACCAAATTGTGTATACATATTTTGTGGGGCCTCCTGAAGGCTAGAAATGCAAAAACTAACCAATCAAAATCGAGGAGGGTCAAAAATAAAATTCTAGTTTTTGACCAACGGGCTTCCTCATAGTTTACAAAAAACGGAGAAACTCCTTCAACCAAACATTTTGAAGTGAAAAAACATGCCAAGTTCGAAAAAAGTAGTGAAATCTAGTTTTGTAGCCCAAATTAAATTCGCCAAGAATAATTAAATTGAGAAAATACAAAGATCTCTCAACATAATTATTCTTCGCGAATTTAACTTGACTACACACTAGATTTCACTACTTTTTCGAACTTGGTCTGTTTTTTCACAGAATGTTTTGGTTGAGATACATTTAACATCTAATTTTTAAAGTTGTATCTTATTTAGTTAACGAGCTACGATGCTCTGACAGAGACAGAGACACCATAGGATTCGGGGGGATCGTTGGATGGAAGGCTAAAAATTATCAATTTAGTAAAATTTTCGGGAAGCTTTGAATTTCGAGCAATTTTAATTATATATTTACACCATGGGTGGTCTAATCGAGTGCCTTTTCAAATCGATGGAAGGCCAGCTCTATTGATTTTTATATTTATTTAGTAAAAGCTTCATTCAATGTCTTTGCTCCTTGACCATTGTCGTTTTGTTAAATTAGCAAGGCGTTCTGCCAATATTTACTGGCCATTAATGCTAGATAATCCCATTCCTTTTTACCAAGCACTTTTCTCAAGTCTTAATTTGCACCAAGGCCTGCTGCTTTTCATCTTTCTTTCGTTCTTCCTTTAATCTTTTTTTCTGTCTTGAACCACCCCGTCTTGTCTTGCCAATGGTTCCCCTTTATTCCCTAAGGATTCCCTTCTTTTGGCCTTTCCTTACAAACCCATAGGGTTATTGTGCGCTTATCCCGAGGCTTTTTTGTCACCCAATGACACTTTTTATTCTTTTCTCTTTAAAACCAACGATATTCTTTTTATCTTATTTTTATTGGTATTTTCAAATCCCTTTTCCGATTTCATAACACGGTTTTTCATTTTGATATCATTAACTTCTGCTGCTTATATAACGAAAATAAATAATTAAAATTTCTTATCAAATAATGTAAAATGAAGACGTAGCTGTGTTATTTATAAGTTAAGATAAGAAGAGACGCAGAAAAAATCACCATCAAATAATATATATTGTGAAATTCATTAGAGAAGGACAAAAGACAAAACACAAAAAGTTGAAGTCTTAAATCAGGGCTGGCCAACCCACGGCCCGCAGGCCGTATGTGGCCTTCGTCGTCCCGCGGTATATATGACATACGAATTTTTTTTTTTAATCGGGTAATTCAGAGTGTATTTGAAATAGCATTAAATTAATTAAAAGAAATAGCGTTCCCTATAATTGCACAAAGAATAACATAAAAAATAATTATAATAAAATTCAACAAGAGAAATTGAATTGAGAAGTTTTTATTTTACCGAGACTAGCAGAGTTGTTGATTCATAAAGAAAAACAAAGAGGTTCTCCTCTGCTTAATGCAAATAAACATACACACATATACCTACTATCAAAAATATATATCTGAATATATATATATATTATTTATTTATTTGAAACTATAGTTTTCGAAGGCTTGGCCCTCATCATCAGTCTTTTTTAATTATAAATATTATTTTTCATGGGGTCAGTATCGTATGGATATTGAAAATTTTTTGATCTTTACTTAGCCGAGAGCCTGTTAGAATTTCTATTGGCTCTCGGCTAAGTAAAGATCAAAAATTTTCTATATCCATACGATACTGAACCTCATGAAAAATAATATTTATAATTAAAAAAGAGTTATGATGAGGGCCAAGCCTTCGAAACTATAGTCTTAAACAAATAAATAAAATATGTATATATATTTATTTGTGATATATATGTGTGTATGTTTATTTGCATCAAGCAGAAGACAACCTCTTTGTTTCTCTTTATGAAAGGGAAATTGATTTAAAAATAGCCGAAATGAAATGCAAAAATCACACTGAAAAAATAGCCATTGATATTTGTTTGTTATTTTAAAATAAAACTCGAAATATTGTTAGGAGTATGTGAGTTGACTAATAATGTTGATAGTTAAAACTATTTACCTTATTAAAATCACTCACTATGTAGAAATTGATAGTGACCAAAGGGGGGGGGGGGGGTTAGAAAAATCGAGCTTCGCCTGTGTGTTCTAGGTTATGCATTCGTATCGAACACTCTGAATTGCTGGTTGCGTCATTATGCGTTAAATATTAAAACCTTATATTTTTTTGAATATCACTAAAATAAAAAAAATTGATAGTTAAAAATACTTTTAATACCATACAAATACGCAAATTTTGTTGTTCGGTCATTCAATGCATATTTTCTTTTCGTATCTTGTTGTAGAATTGTTTTTTTCCACATTTACACTTATTGAAAATTTTCGGTGTACTTTTGCATTCACTTACAAAAAAAATCACCAAATACGAAATCCGATGTATAGCCAGATCTCGAAAAAAATATTAAAAAAAAATTAAAATTATTCTTATTTCTGTGCGGTCCTTGGAAATTTTTAGGTCTTCAATGCGGGCCGAGGTGCGATTTAGGTTGGCCAGAGCCTTAGACAAAACTTATAGAATAAATAAAATATATATATATATGTAGGTACACCGTATATAGTTCGGGAATCCTTGACACATTATTTACATTCATCTAGAAATGTCAAAGTGATAGTAACTTTTATAAGCTTGGTTATAGGAGCTTTCAAAAAGTGTCACACGTATATCTAATACCTGATTATCAGATTAATAATGATATAGATTTAGATATTAGTGAAAGTAAAAGTGTATCCAGAGATAAATTTAAATTATGTTTGATTATATACTTCATATTCTAAATAAATACATAATTATTTTCAATAAACGAATTAAATGATTTATCAAATGATATTATAATTATAAAAAAATCTCCATAAATGCTAATTAGTACTGTTATACTTTGACATTTTAATAAAACAAAACAAAATATCAATTAATATATTTTTCCTATTAATAATTTCTTTTGAATATTTTATTACTTGTACAATTATTTTCAATTAAATGTTTTTTTACTAACGATGTGATTTATTAATTATAGTAAAATCCATTCTCCCGTTTAGTTGACATGGTATTCGTTGTAACATAGTCATAGTCATATTGGGACATGATCAATTTAAGTTATTTCCTATGAGGTCAATACACAAGGGATTCCCGATCGAATCCAGTTCGGATGCTCTGATGTCTGTCAGGATTTCAATATCCACGATAAGTTAAAAAATAAAAAACAGTAGAAAGTTCGTTCTTTTGCCAAATCCTTGTAATTTCACTGCGGAGAATGATTATATTTCGGGCTCTCTAGCTTTAGAACTTACGATTCAAAAATGGAGAAAACATCATATTTTCAATGATTTTATTGAAATGTTATGGTAATGTCATAATAGAGGAATAAAATAGCGTACCAAATCACCAAAAAGTTTTTCATTTACCTTCAATTTGAGCTAGATACTTATTATCAAATATCAATTGTTCTTGCAGTATTAGGTAGTTCATAAATCTTGAGATATGTAGATAGTCAAATCGCTTTGAATTATCTTGACTTCTCAGCCATAATTACATAACCAAATCTAAGAAAGAAAAAATTAATAAAAATGTTCATTTAGATTGTATAGTATTCACCGAGGGGTGAACCGCGGCCTAAAATTGTGTACACCTACTTACACCTTCATTTCCAAGTAGAAGACAATAGATTATCTAATGAATTCCAAAGTAATTCCAAATAATTCTAAAGACGGTGTACACCTCGGTAGTCACTCAGGGGAAAATCGTATTGTGTATCACTTGTATTCTGTAAGGAAATAAATAGATTTTTGAAATATGTTTTTTATATATTTTTTGAAAATATATTAAAAATATAAAATTTTTGTGTTAAATTTATATAAAGTTTGTGTTTTCTATATATTCTTAAAATATAATTGTTTTTATGTCGCTCTAGTATAAATTTTATATAAATTTAACACAAAAATTTAATATGTTTAATATATTTTCAAAAAATATATTAAAACATATTTCGAAAATCTATTTATTTCCATACGGGATTTTTTGATGGAGAAAACGTCTTTTACCGTGTTTCTATCTGTGCCTATTTGCTCGTCTGAATTCCGATCCCAACGCTTAATATATTATTATTATTATTATTATTATTCAGTTCCATTATAAGTATTAGATGTGACAAATCGGAGAAAAAAAGAACAATTAAACACCGTGTTTGTATTTTTTTATAGCCACAATAAATTGGCGAAACATTGTAATTGGTCGCATGTTTTAACACGGTGTTTAAACATTCCTTTTTTCCTCTGATTTGTCACATCTAATAGCTTAATATAATATTATGATTGTTTTACAACCAATAACTGATTGGATTTTGAGCTATCTATCATTAGAACTTTCGAATGAAAAATGCAGAAAATCAGAAAATCTAAAATCTTAATGGGTGCTCTTGAACCGTTGATCTTTATGAGCTTAAATTTGGCAAAAAAAAAGTTCGAGTTAATAAGCTACACTTGTGTCTTAAGTAACAACATTCCAGCTAATTCAGATCGTTCCCTGAGAAAAAATAAGCCGTTCAAGTGCGAATCGAGTAGGGTTTCGTACCTAACATAGGTATATGTAGCAGAAAACCGCACACGAGTTTAAGTGTTGCTCATTAAGTTTAAACGTTATCCGCTACCCATACATATAACTAATTTCTTGACCCGATGCTCGGTGAATTCATTTCTTCTGATCACCCAGGCATGCAGAAGAAAAATTATTATATCTTCCAAAATACTTGAGATGTCAAATACGTTGATTAGGATATAATGAGGCGATTCGTGGAATTTTGTCATAGTTTTAAGTTAAATCAATTTCAAAGGTCGATAGGTACAAAAATCAATTAAAAATGGCCACTTTGGGGCTCTCTTAAACAAGCATTATAAAGCTATTTTTTTTTTAATTAAATCTGATTCTCCTTAAAAAGATCCATGATGAAAAAAAATATTTTAATTTTTTTTTTCGTTTTTTTAAATTCGAACCTTCCCAAAATAATTATTCGATTAAAATTTTAATACTATTTTTAATTTCAGAGAAAATTAATACATTTGTGCAAGCTGATGGAGTCGGTAAAATGGTGAGACGGTGGTTTCCACTGAGGAAGAGATGCCGCGGAGTACTCTCGAAATATTTGGATTAATAAAAAAATTACTGGAAAGAAGCAATTGAATTTTATTCATCCCTCTTTAAAAATTAACAAATCCAATACGTACCAATTAAATTTCATATTAAAATTAATACATTTAACTTGTAAATTTGGGATTCGGGTTAGCCGAGCCGGCTAAGTAATTGGCCTCGCTTCGGCATCGATAGATTATGACGATGTTGGAGCGGAAGGCCGGGGTTCGATCCTGGCTGGCAAATAAAAATTTCTAACTGCTAAAAACTCGGCTCCCTCACTAACCCTATTAACACTCTACTGATGTGCTGTCTAAATGGGCTTTGTTCCTGGTGACAATAAATTAATAAAAAAAAAAACTTGTAAATTTCAATTTTATTTAGTTTACAAGCTAGAATGCTCTAACGGACAGACAGACCATGCGAGTGAACCTAGTTTTGAAAGAGATTTCATTTTACTTTACCCTAATTTCACAATTGAAAAGAAAAACCTTTTAATGAGGTGGTAAAAAGGTGTCATTCTCAAAAGATAGAATTGCCTTGCAGAAAAAAGATAGGGAGAAATTAAGAAGTTAAAGTGAAGTCTTAAGTATTTAATAATAAAAATGTTTCACCTAGAACCAACACCTATCTCCTTAAAAGTTGTAAGGGTCTAAACCCCCTCCCCTTAATTCTTCTCCTTTTTGCAGGCCTACATGTCTTTTTGGGCTCGATTATATTTTTGTATAGATTCTGAGGTTGGCAGCAGCGCTGGGACCGACTCGCCGTCCTATTTATCATATACTTGACCAACCGGGATCATCCAGATTGCTTTTATGCCGCCTTGCTCGACTGAAGTGTCACACTGAATTCTGACCAGAGGGCCCACCATCAAATCTTGGCAATATTAATTTACATTGTTCAATTTGTATAAATTCACCTTCATTAAAACATCTTTCTTTAAATTAATTTTATAATATTCACCAGACAATCTTTTCTGGTTCGCCCTAGTGGTCACTCTCAATTCAAACCTTTTTCTTTAATTATATTCAATACATCATTTATCTATTACATCTTTTATCATTTAATTCCGGTTAAATAAAATAAATAAAAATAAATATTTTTTTTCTTTAATTTTTTTATTTTAATTTATCAAGATATCGACCAGAGTTCTACCTACCACCAAATAAGTCTATTTATATGAGAACCAAATATTACATTTTCAAACCAGGGCCTCCAAACCCTTATAAAGTGATTGTAAGTATTTGTTAATTTTGAAGTAATATAGAAGTAGGATTGGGGAGAGACGACGAAAGCAGAAAAGGAATTTAATAAAAATAATTTTTAAGAAAAAATTAAAAACAGACTTCAAAAAATTAATGCAACAAATAAAATACACTAAAACTTATAATTCCAACAGAAGACACACTCTTTTATTGTCTCCTTCAATTTTTTTCAAGGTTGACAATTATTGAGTGTTTTTGGATTTTAATTTTTTTTTCAAATTAATTTATTTATCATTTGTTTATGTTGAGTCTATAGTTAATATTCCGACTGATTAGATTTTGGGCTTTCCAGCTTTAAAACTTTCTGTTAAAAAATGCATACAATCAGGAGGAAATTGAATTATCTTATGATAAAAATAATGTTTAAGAAAAAAATAAAAACCGACTTCAAAAAATTAAATGCAACAAATAAAATACACTAAAAGGTATAAAATAATTATTATCTTATTTAGTTACAACTAAACGACGAAATATTAACATGAAATTACTTTTTGAAGTCGGTACCAAACAAACTATACTATAAGCGAGCATACCCTCCAAACGTACTAAGTAAGATCCGTCGAGTGCGATTCATAAAAGGTATATGTTTGGCACCGACTTCAAAAAGTAATTTCATGTTAATATTTCGTTGTTTAGTTGTAGCTAAATAAGATAATAATTATTTTATACCTTTTAGTGTATTTTATTTGTTGCATTTAATTTTTTGAAGTCGGTTTTATTTTTTCTTAAAAATTATTTTTATTTTTCTCTTTTTAGTGATGTTATTAATAGTGATCATATCATCAGAACTTGACCAAATTAATATGACACCATCCCTAAGATACCCCCTTTCGAATAAAAAAAGAATCATCGAAATCGGTTCATAAACAAAGAAGTTAGGCATAAACAAACCTAACAAAAAAGGTATAATACCTATGAAAATGAGACAAATCGGAAGGTAGACTGAACCCAATGCAAATTTTTTTTTCAAAATCGGTTCACAATTGGCGGAGATATGAGGTAATATAGACACAAAAAAAAAATTCAGTCGAATAGAGAACTTCTTCCTTTTTTGAAGTCGGTTAAAAAGGAAATGACAAATGAATTAGTTGGATTTGCTTCTAATTTGACCTCTAAGAGATATTGAATTGTTTACAAATTATGCGATTCCCTAGAATGGGAGAATGATGCTTTGATTCAATTAGTACGTATGTTGTATTAGTATCTATAAGATTAAGGGCGGAAACGTTTCTGTGATGGGCTAGAGGATCAAGAGAACGATAACTGTTTAGTTTGAAACCAAGTTAGAAATAGAAACTGAATTAAATTATCTAATATGTATACCTGACAATACTGATTACCTCTCGGCACCAGTAATTAATTATGAAAAATGGACCAGTCTGATTGAGTCTCATTACACTCGATGGCTGAATTTGAGATAGGCATTTAATAGGAATTTTCAATTAAGCGTCTATTTACCCCCTGGATATTCCAAATGGAAAATATCTTTGAAATGATCCCAATGACCACCAACGTTTCCAAATTAAATATGTTATTAAACAAGTTCCTAGTCAGTTCTTTGTCTTTATGGGATTTAATTAATCAAAGCAGCCCTCGACATGGGGGTCAGAATAAATTAATTTAGGGTGGAAAGGCAAGTAACATAGCAAATTAGTTAAAAAAATTCCTCTAAATATATATATTATAAAGATATAAATTGCGGGATAAACTGTCTTTTTATCAATTAATCAATTTTAGAAAATAAGTAAATTTGACAATATTAGTAATAATTTTTTGGTAGATTACTTTCCAAGAGGAATTAATAATAACTTAAAGTAATGGAAGGCAGTCCAGTGGTAGTGAAGAAAGAAAAAATTAACACATATCCAAATAAGGTGTAATTTATTGGATTCTTTCCTCCTTTCATTTCAAACCGACGTTTCCGAAGATTCTTCCCCTCTTCTTCAGGGCTTCTCCGATGATGATGAAGATAAGCCATTTTTAAACATATTTTTTGTATCTTTTTTTAGACCCCGTTTAAAAAACGGGACACTGATTTATTTAAGTAGAATTTATGTTTATTATTTTTTTAATTTATTGAGCTTTAAAATGACAGCTTGAGAAAATCCCAAAGTGATAATTTTTTAAGTGATTTTTACACTTGCGGGCTAGCTTAAAATTACGGCAAAATTTCATAAATTACCTTATTGTTTGCTAATCATCAACGACAAATAATAACGAATTTGATATCTCAAATATTTTTAAACTTATATAAAGTTCGGAACTCTCAGTATATAGTCTGTCTAACTCTCACTTGGTCGAGTTTTAATATAATATGATTCCATCTCGTAAAATAGCAATTGGCTCGGGTTGTTATATGGAACTTGGGTTTAATTCCCTTCTGACGTGTAAAATTCTTAATAACAACTCGGATTCAGTAGTGCAAGACACACGTGTACATTAAAAAAATATATTTATTAACTGAGAGTAATGGAATGCAACCCAGCGCAAGTGAAGAAAGAAAAAATTAACACATATCTAAATAAGGTGTAATTTATTGGATTATTTTCTCCTTTCCTTTCAAACCGACGTGACGTTTCGGAGGATTCTTCAGGGTTTCAAAGGGTCACTGAAGGAAACAAACAAAGTGTTTTTCTATTTTAGTGCTTTTGCTAAGGAAGAAGAAAGTTTTAAACACTACTGTGGAGAGAGAAATGAAACACATTGTTTGTTTCCTTAATTGACCCTTTGAAACCCTGAAGAAGGAAGGAAGAATCCTCCGAAACGTCAGTTTGAAAGGAAAGGAGGAAAGAATCCAATAAATTACACCTTATTTGATTATGTGTTAATTTTTTCTTTCCTCACTACCCCTGGGCTGCCTTCTATTAATTTCTACCAGTCCGTCTCTCTCAGAGAAAATTTCGTGCAAAAGGAATTAATAATATTTATGAAAAAGAATTTTAGAAAATTAATCTACATATATCTGATCTTTTAACGTTTTTAACGTTTTGTCAAATTATGAAATTTTAACTGTTTTTAATTATGAAGTCCTTATAATTAGGCCGAAAGTTATAAAGATAAGATTTGATTGTTTCTTTTTTGTCTCACCACTGAGTTCGGTTATTTTATGCTTTGACTGCATAAAATTTAAGCTTTTATTTCAATTGAGTGGATATTGATGAGGCAGTCCAAAAAAAGAAGAAGATAATTTATACTATCTTTTTATGCATAAACCGACGTTTCGGAGGCTATTCTCTCCTTCTTCCGGGTTTTGAAAAATCAGTGAAGTAAATTCAATTCGACATTTCCCTCTCTCTCCTCTTTCAGTGGCAGTAACAATAATAATAAAAATTTCATTCTCAGCACTACACTGTAATTCTGATGAGAATAAAATACAATATATTATTGTTACTGCTGTTAGAACCAACACCTAACTCCTTAAAAGTTATAAGCTATGACTTGTCTATAGGACTTTTAGTTATTTTCGATCTTATATATTGAGAGTTCTTAAAAATGGATTAGTCCAAAAATTCGGCCTTTTATATATTTATGAAAATACTCTAAATGTTTGAAATTTTAGGGATGCGCCGCATCCACAGCATCCATGGACCGCACGCTACTGCTGCCTGCATTTTTTATATCTTATATTTGTCTTAATAGACATTTAATATATATTGAGTGGATATTGGTGAGGCAGTCCAAAAAAAGTAGATAATTTATACTATCTTTTTATTCATAAACCGACGTTTGGGAAGCTATTCCATCCTTCTTCAGGGTTTTGAAAAGTCGGTGAAGGAAATCCAATGCGACATTCCCTTCTGTCTCCTCTTTCAGTGGCAGTAACAATTGTTACTGTCACTGAAAGAGAAGACAGAAAGGAATGTCGCATTGGATTTCCTTCACTGACTTTTCAAAACCCTGAAGAAGGAGGAATAAGCCCTCGAAACATCGGTTTATGAATAAAAAATAGTATAAATTATATTCTTCTTTTTTTGGACTGCCATCAATATCCACTCAATTCGCTTAACAGTCCGTCTCAAGAAATTGCTTCAATCTTATTTTATTTCAATATTTGACTGTTCAGTACTTTGTACTTAACCATCCATTATGGCTAATTTAATGAAATTAAACCTCGAACCATTTTTGTTTATTTTTGGAATATTATGGGGTGCAGGGGGCACATGCCCGCCCTCTCTATTAACTCCCATGACTCGCTTTCCAGAGCATAAAAGTGGATTTTTGATTGGCGCATAGAGCAAATACAAAATTAATTCTGGGCTAAAAACGGCTCCAAAATGGCCAACTAAAATGTCCCATCGATAATGGAGATGTCTGCATAATTCTTAACAAAACAAATAATAAATTTCGATATCGATTTTGTAATTATGTGAAATGTAAATTTATTTTAGCAGACCAGTGATGTATTGTGTAAATTTAAATAGTAGAACAAAAGTAGAACTCGGAAAATAGACAAAAGGCATCAATAAATGAAAGAGCGACCTCTTTCAAAGAGTTTATTAAATATTCAGCACTTTTATTTTTCACCCAGCAACATTGTGCAAAAATCTAAAATTATAATTCTTTTAACTCAAAGGACAATATATCAATCCCGTCATCCAATGCTTCAACAGAGTAATCCTTCCGCTTTATAACATTAAAACTACCAAATTCAAAATAATTTATGATATATACTTTGCCCTATATAGAATAAGTGAAATATTGGAATGACATCTTCAGGAATACACTTTTAAATGGAGGCAATGACTTTTTAAAGTTCGGGTACAAGTTTTAAACAAACATTTGAGGTTTGTGGTCTTATCAGAGCTCCAAAAATGTCTCAAAAACGTTTAATTCAATAAAATAAGAATTTACGAGTGTCATTGAATTAATATATTATCATTTGTCCTTTATATTTATTTTTATGTCAGAAGGGATGTCGCGCCCTTGAAAATCAAACCCGAATGCTATCCTGTCGATTGGAAAACAGTGGAGATGAACTACTTATGACTTATGACATACAGGGTGGGTCATAAAGATATACCACATTTTGAGAGAGGTATAAAAAATGAAAAAATTAACTAAAAAAAGTGAATATATTTTTGAAAAGAACATAAAATAATGTTTTTTTAAATGTGTTTTAAACATTAACAGACAAAAATGGGGGGGGGGGAGGAGGGTTCAAAAATGAAAATTCTACCCTTTCGACTAAACTCAACCAAATTTTGTATACATATTCTGTGGACTCCCAGAAGGCTATAAATGCAAAAATTAACCACATTTTGTATATATAGTTTGGTCGAAAGGGCTAGAATTTTCATTTTTGACCACTATTTTGTCTGGTATAATTTTTAAAACACATTTAAAAAAAAATTATTTTATGTTCTTTTCAAACATATTCAGTTTTTTCTAGTTAAATTTTATACCTCTTAAAAATGTGATAGATTTTTATGCCACACCCTGTATAAAACGAAATTCTGGTTTTATTTCAGAGATACAATTTCGTCGGCTGAGAATTAGTGTAAACCAAGTCCATTTTTAAACATTTTTAACTCTTAAGGTTCAAGACTTTCTTTTTACAAAATGAACCAAATGTACTTGGTCCCATAGTATTTTTAGTTCTGTACCTTCTAAAACTCAGTGTAATAAAAGTATTATGTCGATTTAAAAACAATGTATCTTTAAACTTTGAACTTCAATTTCTCAAAATAAGGATATGTGGACTTGGATCACTCCAATTCTCAGCTGACGATTTTTATTTATGTTTATACAATTTCGGTGGAGACTAATTTAAAATTCAAAATTATATAGTTACACAATATGGTTCAAATAGAAACAAACCTCTGAAGGGTGCCCTAAGTGTTCGATAAATGAATGATTTTGAACTTTATATACTTAATTATATCCAAACGCCTCCCACTCGATCGTGAACCCAAAGGTCGAAAATAATTTTCTTCTTCACTGCAGGGCGCAATCACAATGAGGCCGGGTCGAAAGACAATTATAAATTAAATTAAATTAGGGAATTTTATCTGACATTAAATATCATTACCCTAGGAATGTATGAAGCCACTTAAGAAATAATTAATAGAGCACTATAATAATAAAACTTGAGCAAGATGCGAAGTAGGTTTCACAAAAAAGAAATAAAACAAAATTGAGTATTGAATTCGATATATTTCGACCTCATCCTTCGTAATTCACTTACATGAATTCAATCATTCCACCGCTAATAATAACCCTATCCCCATTCATTTCGAAAGAAAAGGCCTTAAATTGGATCTCTTAGAATCGACGGAAATTAAAATAGCCCTATATATATATGTAATAAAGTTTATTCTTCCCCGTGGGGTTTTGAGAGGTAATTAAAGATTGATTCAGCTATAAAGAAGAATATATTGTCAGAAATATTATTTACATATATAATACAATATTGTTTGAATGAACATGATTAATTACCTATAAAGAAGAATCAAAATTCAATGTCCTTTATTTATTCTAAATATAATTTAGAATAATAATATATTTACAGTGTTACAATTATTTCTATTATAATATTAAATTCTTATAAGACTCTATATAATGCTATATTATAAAATGATATCAAAAAGACATGTTAAGGTTAGATATTTGATTCTTCTCGTCTCCTTCTGAGGGCGTTCCGTGCTTTGTCATTTTGGCGTTAATTTCAAATTTACATCTCCCCCCAGATTTTCTTCCGCACTGCGGAGATAAGGAAGCAATTTCTTGATATGAAATAGTGTGGCGTTTTTACCTCTTTTTGCCAGGTTTACTTCGTAAACTGAATTTGAAATTCTTTGAATTATTTTGTACGGACCTCTCCTTACTTTGTCTAGTTTTCTTCTGTTTAACTTGTTTCCCATTTCTATATAAACCAAATCATTCTTCTTAAACGTATGTTCTTTTCTGTTTTTGCTTAATCTTTTTGCATTTACCTCGAAATTTTTAATGGAGTTTTCCAGTGCCTTTTTACTGTTTTCTTCTAAGTTTTCTTCTGCCTGCAGACTTTCCGGAACGATCTCCGATCTTTCTCCTCGGAGCAGATATGCTGGTGGAAATCTTGTTATGGAGTGTGTTGTTTTATTGTATTCTTCTATACATTCCTCTGCTATTATTGCCCATGATCTTTTTTTATTCTTCTCACTGTTTATCTTCACTCTTAATCTGTTAGTTATAGATTGATTTAGCCTTTCATTTAGCCCGTTTGATTCTGGACAGTCAGTACACGTGAATATCATTTTTATGTTCTTTTCTTTTAAATATTCTTTGAATTCTCTAGAGTTTATTCCCGCGTACTGATCCCCGAGCAGTGTGTCTATTTTGTTCTTTTTCGTGATGGGTTCTATTAGTTTTATGAAATCTTTGGCTGTTTGTGTCGTGGATGTTGAACCAAAAACAAATCTTGTGAAGTGATCTACTAAAATATGCATGTATTTTTTTTAGAGTTGTACCCTGTAAATCCTCCGATTGTGTCAATTGACATTATCTGATATGGCCTGGTCGCCGGTCCTAATTGCGAGGGATTTCCTAATATTCTGCCTCTTCTGGATTTGCCTTCGATACAGTCATTGCATTGTTTACAAAATCTTTCTACCATGGCGTCCATATTCTTAAAATAGTATTGCGGTCTTATTTTATTTAACAAGTGCTGCATTCCAATATGTCCATAGTATTCGTGGATTTTATTTATTAATTTTTCTCCAAACATTTCCGAAACATATATCCTTGTTCTTTTATTTAGATTTTTAAAACATATATTTCCTTTCTTTACTACATTCTTCGAAGTTTCCAGTTCATTTTTATTTCGGATTTGATCATTTACGATGTCCTCTATTGTAACCATGTTTACTACTTTTAGTACATCTTCTTCATTTTCAAAACTTTCCAGCACCGGATTTCTCGATAGAGCATCCGCCTCTATGTTTGTTTTTCCGGGCTCGTATATAATTTTGAATGAGTATTGTGAAAGATAGAAAATTAGGTCCCCCAATGGTTCATCCGTTCTGGCCTTTACCTTCAGACTTTCCAGCGGCTTGTGGTCTGTGATTACAGTGAAGTTTCGATCGAGCAGCCAGTGTTGCCAGTAGACAATGGCTTCTTTAATGGCCAGACATTCCAAAAATATCGCTTTCCTTTTTTTGTGTCGGATTTAGCTTTTTCGAGAAGTAGGCCACTGGGTGGAGAAATCCTTCATCGTCTGCTTGTTTTAACACAGCCCCAATCCCCTCTCCTGATGCATCTGTATATATGAAGACTTCCTTTTCTGGATTATAAATCAATAGAATAGGACTGGAGCAAAGGAGTCCCTTGACCTTATCGAAAGCTATTTGGCAATCATTGTCCCATTCAAATTTTATATCTTTCCTAAGAAGTCTGTGAAGTGGCTCTAACAACTTCACTGAATTTTCTATATATCTGTGGTAAAAGTTTATTTTTCCTAAAAATTGTCTTACATTCTTTTTATTTTTTGGTTGTTCAAACTTTTTAATTGATATTAAGTTATCATTATATGGTCTTACTTTGCTTCTTTCAATAATATGCCCTAGGTATTTTACTGAATTCTTTGCCAAATTGCATTTAGATAATTTCAATTTAAAACCTTCTCTCTTCATTGTTTCAATTATCAGTTGAATATGCCTTAGGTGTTCTTCAAATGTTTCTGAGAATACCAGGATATCATCTATATAATTTATACAAAAGTTACTCAGGTTGTTTCTCCTAATACAATTTGCCAGTATCCTTTGAAAAACACTACTTGACAATTTTAGTCCAAACGGCAAAACATTCCATTGGTAGTGGCCGCTTTGAGTAATAAAACCAAGCTTTTCCTTGTCTTTATCTCTGATCGGAATTGACCAAAACGCAGAATTTATGTCAAACGCTGAGAACCAGTTACAGTCTCCTGCTTTGACAATAATATCTTCTATACGTGGAAAGGGATGTATTTCTGGCACCAATAAGGAGTTTATACCTCGATAGTCAACACAAAAACGGGTTTTACTACCCTCATCCTTTTTGAAAACCATGGTGACAGGCGCCGCAAATGGCGAACTTGATTCCTCAATTAATGACGATTGCAAAAGTTTTTCTACTTGAGCATCAATTTCTTTTTGGTCGGAAATTGAACACCTATAAGGTTTTTTGTATACGTATTTATATTCTTTTAATCTTATTTTAGCTTCTGCATTTTTTACTCTTCCGACATCATATTTATCTTTGGCAAATGCTGATTTATTCTTTTCTAATATATTCATAATCTTTTTTCTATTATCTTTATTTAAATGATTCAAATAAGTTTCATATTCTTTTAATTCTATGTATTCGTTAAAGTACATATTACACAATTCATAGTCTTTTTCTATTTTATTGTTGCAGTTTTCCCAATATATGATATCAGTATCTTTATCTTTCTTTTTACTATTTTCATTGTTTATGTATAAAACTATTTCATTTTCTTTTTTATTTAAGTTTTTATCTAACTTTTTATCTTCTATCATCTCTTTATTTAATGTAATTTTATTATTCTTAGAGACGTTTTTTTGTAATATTTGTAAATTCTCGTCTTGTATTAACTTGAATTTTTTAATGGCATCTAGCCCCAATAATAAATCATACGAAAAATTATCATTCTTAATTACATATACATTTAATGAATCTGTTATATTACCTATTTGTAATTCTAATTTTGTTTGCCCATTCACATGATTTATACCGTTTAGAGTTTTGAAAAAAATTTTATCCTTTTCTATATTTTTCTTTAGTTCATCAATTAATTTACTGTTTGCCAAGGATATATTTGATCCAGTATCATAGACCGCCTTGACTTCTTTATTTTTGCCTATTTTAATTTTTAAATTTATTAATGGTATAAATCTGTGGGGCCTATTTAGTTTTTTTCTTCTCCACTTTCAGTTTTATTTTCGATAATATTTTCATTTAATAATGTTTCTGCAATTTCAGCATATCTTTTTTTATTAAAGCATAGATTTATTGGGTGATATCTATTTGGCTTTCCTAATTTTTCGCATTTGAAGCAAGGTTTTTTTCTATTTGCTTATAATCACTCTTTCTTTTTTCTAAAGCATGTGAGTTTTCTTTTATATTTGTTTTATTAATATAGGAATACTCTGAATCTAATTTCTGTAAAAAGCTTATTAAGTAATCTGTTCTTTTTATTTCTAATCTTTCCAATTGGTTTTGAATCTTAATTGGTAATCCAATTACTATATGATTTATTCTTGTTTTTTCTGGCATTTCGAAATCAGCATCAATTAGCAATTTTTCTTTTTTAATTGCATAGTCTACAAATGAGCCGTTTATATGTTCATATTTATAGGCGTATCTTATTTGAGACCATCCTCTTTTTGTAAAAACTAGTAAAAATGAACTAACCCATTCTGGCCATGCATCATGCTCAAATTTTTTTATATTTAGGTCGTACCAATTTTTAGGCGTTCCATTTAAGAAATATTTTAACGCTTGTATTTTTAATCTATGATTTATTATATTGTTTCTAATACATTCTTTTTCAAACGAATTTATCCATTCACTTGCATCTTGATCTCTGCCATAGAATATTTCTAAATTAAACTTTTTTTCTATGTTATGTAGTGCATTAATATTTTCATCGACTTCTATTTCACTATTTTTGGGCGTGTTAATGGATTCATTATTTACTTCTTCCAATAAACAGCCTTTGAAAATGAAGTTTTCATCTTTATCCATGTATAATGATTTTATCTCAGGCGTCCATGTTAATTTTATGTTTCTAAAGTTTCCAGATTTTGACATACCTTTGATTGCTGCTTTAGATGCACTTAAGGCTAATATTTCCTGATGCGATTTTTCATCTCTGAATTCTTTAGGAAATTTATAAGTTGTTTGGTCCTCCGCTGCTTTGATAGAATAAACCGAAATGCCATCCTGTTGAATTTTCTTCACATGGATTATAACCCTTGTTGTCATCTTGCAGGAGTGAATTTTGATTTGTAATAAAGTTTATTCTTCCCCGTGGGGTTTTGAGAGGTAATTAAAGATTGATTCAGCTATAAAGAAGAATATATTGTCAGAAATATTATTTACATATATAATACAATATTGTTTGAATGAACATGATTAATTACCTATAAAGAAGAATCAAAATTCAATGTCCTTTATTTATTCTAAATATAATTTAGAATAATAATATATTTACAGTGTTACAATTATTTCTATTATAATATTAAATTCTTATAAGACTCTATATAATGCTATATTATAAAATGATATCAAAAAGACATGTTAAGGTTAGATATTTGATTCTTCTCGTCTCCTTCTGAGGGCGTTCCGTGCTTTGTCATTTTGGCGTTAATTTCAAATTTACATATAATAATTCAAATATTTTAAATATCCAATTAGAAGTGCATAAAAATACAATTATTGATTATATATTATAATAAATTAACTAAACATTCCTTCTATTGTTTGCACATTGAATATATTAAGGTAATTGTTCCCTCTCAGTCACTTTTCCAGTTGTACCCTGTCACGTACGTTCCCTTTCTTTATTATAATAGTAGATAGAGCTTCCCTTCAGCTGGTTCAAAACTCG
The DNA here is from genome assembly GCA_024734495.1 of Forficula auricularia. Lineage (NCBI taxonomy): Eukaryota > Metazoa > Arthropoda > Insecta > Dermaptera > Forficulidae > Forficula > Forficula auricularia. Next base: position 9,968,420 of record JALMQS010000074.1, read on the forward strand.
ATTTTTCCATTTATCGAAAATATTAATTCTTAGAACAACTTCCCTTCTTACCCCTACTTTCACCTCATCACATACATTTCAAAAAATATTTTAAAAGAATTGTTATTTGTAAAATTATTTTTCCATTGTATAATCAGTTTACTTTGACTCCTGATGATGGGCTCACCCTCGAAATATATCGAATTCAAAACTCAATTTTGTTTTATTTCTTTTTTGTGTAACATACCTCGCATCTTGCTCAAGTTTTATTATTATATTAAAATGTTTCATCTAGAACCAACACCTAACTCCTTAAAAGTTAAGAGAGTACTTCCAATAAAAAAAAAATGTTTTCCCCTTATAATATTATTTTGAAACCGACGTTTCTGAGGATCTTCTCCCCTTCTTCAGGGTTCAAAAGTGTTAATGAAAGAAGCATATAGTACTCTTCCTTCTTGCCTTCTCTCTCAGCGCTTGTTGGTATATAGAGTATATTTTTAGACTTTTCATCATCAATAGAACAGAGTATAATGATTAAATATCGTTGTTGGGTAGTCGGGTGGCCGCGTGCGTAGCGTCATTGCTCCAGTTGGGACGAGAAGACCATGTTCAAGCCTCCCTCACGACAGAACAAAATTTGACTGGCTAAAATCCGGCTCTGCCACAAACGATAAAACTCATCATAAAATCATCATAATATATAATGGATTAAAATATCCAAGCCAATAAACAAATAAATAAACAAAATAAAAAACCATTGTTAAAATATATTTTTTGATATAGGTTTTTAACTTCAAATTCGGACTTTTCCATATCAAATTGAGGATTTTAAAAATCAAAATCAGACTTTTTCAAATCAAATTAAGAATTTATTATTAAACAGTTGAAAAAATAGAAAAAAGTTATAGTTAAGAAAAAGTTTTAATTTAATTTAACTCTCAGGAAACGTTTTCAGCTAAAAAGTTAAAATTTAGTGCATTGTAAAATATTTGCGAACCAATTTTCAGCTCATTAACTAAAAAGTTTCAAGTACTTCCAGAAAACGTATTCAGGTAAAAAGCTATAATTTAATATGTAAAATATGCATAGTTTTATAGAAATTCTGAATTTGATTTGAAAAAGTCTGATTTTGATTTTTGAAATCCGAATTTGAAGTTAAAAGCCTATATAAATAATATAATTGAAAAGTTTTTGTTTTGCCGAGAGTAGCAGAGTTGTTGATTCACAAAGAGAAATAAAGAGGTTGTCCTCTGCTTGATGCAAATAAACATAAACACATATATATATATATCGAAATTATATATCTGTATATACATTATTTATTTGTTTGGGACTATAGTTTCGAAGACTTAGCCTTCATCATCAGTCTTTTTTAATTATAAATATTACTTTTCATGGGGTCAATATCATATGGATATTGAAAATTCTCGATCTTTACTTAGCTGGGAGCCAGTTAAAATCCATACGATATTGACCCCATGAAAAGTAATATTTATAACGAGCTTTTCGTGCGTGCCTTCGGCACGCCCTCGAAGCTCGGCCCTCCGAGCTGGTTCCCTGGCGGGCGGCGTCTCGGTCCAAAAATGTTATTCCTCTTAAAAAATCACACTCCAAATGTATACCTGTAAACTCCCGAAAATACATGGTCTCTTAAAAGTTTCACCTCATTTTCGTCCTGATACAGCTACAGAAATGAGGCTCTAGATATGAATCTGGAAGTATTTTTTTTTCTATAATCTACAGCATTGTGATAATTTTTGTGTGGAAATAGATTTATTTAAATAAGTGGGATCGTGTGAGGAGGAGAATTACATTATATCATTTTTTTAAAATTTGGAATCGATAATCGATATAAGGATCCAAAAAATTAAAAGACATCAGGTGTTGTTTGTATGACAGGCTGCTCCAGTATTGCCATGAGAAACTCGGGCATGCGTGTCTTAAGTCGTTCAATTTTGTAAAAATCAAAAAATAAGAATAACAAAATTTAGATTTTTTAAAAATTATAAAAAAGTGGCAAATTATTAAAAAAGAAACAAATAATATATAAAATATAAATCAAATAAGATGTAATTAATTTCTTCTTCTGTGCGCAAAGAAAAGCGAATTGAATATTTAATTTTTGAGTGGTGAGGGGGGGGGAGGAATAATTATCAATTTATTTTATGTTTCTTAATTTAAAATCAATTGGAGTTTTTCATTTAAAAATTCGAGTTCAAATTACAATTATATTTCAAATTTGCCGTAAATATACCGATGTCATCAGCGCTGCCTGTCGGCAACATTACGTTAGCGTTGCTGCAAATTAATCTGGGCTATTATATATATTATTAAAAAAAGACTGACAATGAAGGCCAAGTCTTCGAAACTATAGTCTCAAACAAATAAATAATATTTATACAAATATATAATTTCGATATATATGTGTGTATGTTTATTTGCATCAAGCAGAGGACAGCCTCTTTGTTTCTCTTTATAAATAATATAATGTTTAATAAGAGGGATAGAGATTGGGATAAGGTCCAGACCCGGAGCCCGGGTAGCCTCTCGCTGGCTCTGTGCGTACTATACTTTGGAAAACACTGAACTAGGCCACTGGCGATTCAGATATTATTCAGGACTAAATCCAAATCAAGTATATCCGGAAAGGGCAGTCTCAGCTGCTAAGAATCTCTCTTCTCATTTATCTTGGTCGTTTCATCCATTTCTTCCCTTTCTGGTATCAATCATTAAAGTTTAGTCGTAGATCTTTTGTAAAGGAACAATGAATTCGATTTCGATATAAATGGTTAGGTGTGGACCACCTAACGAGTCAGATCCTTTTGAAAATTGCTCCCATCTATAGAGGTTCTTTGTTCGCTATCTAAAAATAATTGAATAATTGTCAATGTTTTTGGGAAAAAGAAAAACGTTCCCGGGAATAAAGAAATGTCTCTTCCAAATGGAGTTGATGGCTCTACCTTGATTTGAAGTATCTTTAGAAAGTTAGAGAGGTTGCCCAAACGAAAAATTGAGTGGAAAAGCAGAATGAACGACAAACACAGTGAGTTGGGACCAAAGTAAAGTAGGTGCGTCCATTCAGAAATACTTTTTATTTCTTTTCCCCCAAGACTGTTTCTTTTCTGTCTACACAATTCCAGCTATTTAAATTAACTTTTTTTTTGTTTAATTAATCATTAACAAAGTATGGGAGTAAAAAGAATCAAAGAAAAAGCATCTTTTCTTGAAAAAAATAAATAAAGGCTTTTAGGAATTTTTTTGACGAATAAACGAACAGTATCAAAATAATAAGTCGTAATTATTCTCTGTTTAGTTATTATCTAAACATAAATAATTAAATTTAGTGATTAATTATTATTATTCAGTTCCATTATGAGTATTAGATGTGACAAATCAGAGGAAAAAAGGAACAATAAACACCGTGATAAAACATGCCAGCAATTGCAACGTTTCGCCAATATATTGTGGCTTCATCAGGATCTTGATCAAATTTTTAAAACCCTTAGTCATTTAATTATTTTCTTGCTAATTAGAATACCGGCTGAGTTTTTTATCTTGGAGACAGTCTTATAACTCAAAAGCAATGCATTATATGAAAAAAAGTTTCAAATAAAAGTTTATTTATATCATGGGGGAAATTATAATACGTTATTGTTGTTCGACGTAGAACAAGCTTTCATGGGTATTTCGAGGTCAAGTTCTGTTTTTTAAATGGAACCCTATATTTTTTGTTACGTCTACTTCTATAATAAAAACTAAACAACATTCAATAAAACTATTTTTTTATATGACATCAAATAAACAAAATATTAAATCAATTATATCTCAGAAAAAAATATATTATAATAATTTTTAACAATTATTTAACTTAATTTTCAAACAATAATGATTAAATAATTAATTATTAAAAAAATAATCATCAGTCACAACAATGAAAATAAGTTCACTTTTGCTAAAATTTTCATTACTAAAAGCCAACGTTTTAGAAGCGATTGAAATCGACTATAAAATGTAGTGTCGAATCTGTGCGCATTCTGCTAAGAATATCTCATCTAAACTGTCCAATCTCTGGCCTTTAAGCCAAAACTTCACTTTTGATACACAACTCAGCCACCTTAAAAAGTATCAAATCTATTATACAATGGAAAAATTGTTTTGGTAAATTATATGTATACAATATACATATTTATATATGGTATATATGTTGCAGCAAAAACCCGTTTTTAGTAAGAACGGGTTCTTAATAGTTAAAACGCGTTTCACTGAATAACTTTTGGTAACTAGAATTTTCTGATGTTGGCTGAGTTTGGTCCTAAGGTCTAGAATCTTCATTTTTGGCCTTCCGCCTCATTTTAAGTGTTTATTTTTACTTTGCTTTTAATTAAGATGTAATTTTTAACATTTTCGTTTAAAAAATTTGAAAATAAACCCTTAAAATGAGGCGGAAGGTCAAAAAATGAAGATTCTAGACCTGTTAGACCAAACTCAACCAACGTCAGTAAATTCTAGTTGCCACAAAGTTATTCTGTGAAACGCGTTTTAACTAGTAAGAGCCCATTCTTAATAAAAAACGGGTTTTTACTGCAACATATGTTTATTTGCATCAAATAGAGGTTAACCTCATGAGTTCTCTATGATCAAAACAAATTCTTTTCCAACATTATTTCATTAAAATAAAAAACTGGTCAATGTTAACAAGAGTAATGGACAATTTTACCTAATCCCAGGGGGAGAAAACCGCTCCCTCCCCCCACACTTCTAGTATTACAAACTTGGGAGTAAAAAGTTTGAAAAGTGCATAGTGCAATCCAGGTTTATTTAGCGCAAATTAGGTTTTATTGACTGTCGATAGAACGAATACTATGGTAAAAGCTAAATAATATAGGCGATAAATTTACGATGGACTAAAGGATTCAAAGCCAAATTTCCAATTAATTTAATGGCTCGTTTCTGAATTTTATTCAGAGCGGCAAAGGAATATTTCAAAATCCGTCTAAACAGGTGCAAGAAATTTAGTAATCGTAAAATATCAACTTGACTTGGAAAGATGCAGAAATGATATGTTATAATGGTTTTAAAACTGTATTGTAGAAATCCGATTCAAAATTTTTTTTGGAAGATTCCTATTTATCGATCTTTGATTTGTTTAATATTCCTTCATTTATATAAAAAAAAACTCATAAATACTCATCCTGCGGTCTCAAACTACTTGAATAGAATTTTGTGAACAACATAATTTGTCTCAATATAACTCCATGGTAAGTACTATTCGATTCAAAAGAAGAGTAGTAGATTTTTATTATAAATTCACTTCTTTTGAATATTAATTTAGAGAGCATCTTTAAGAAAGCTCTGAAATACTTATCGTGAGGTTTCAAAGTACTTAGTAGTATTCTTGAAAGCAACATTAAATATGCTAAGCTCCAAGGTAAGTATTGGGTTCAGACAGAATTTCTGGAAGATACTTATTTTTAAATCATGCTTATTTTATAATTTGCCTGATAGATAGAGAACTAATTCAACGCTATTGGAAAGCATTAAGTTCAGAATTATTTCTCTAGGGGTTGTGTTTATCCACAAAGTAATTTATATTAATATTTAATTATCTTTGATATTAAAATCAGATACCCGTTTTCTCCCCTACACCCGTATTTCGACGTAAACAATATGTATGATTTTTAAAAGCTAAGTTTAGGACAATTCATCAAAATTTCTCGGTATGTGCCTTTTATCTAAATTATTTACCCTTTAAATTATAATTGATATATATTGCAATATATATTTATATAAGATATTATTTTCAAAGAAAATCCTTTGAGTTTTAATCGCTCGCTTGCTTATATTGTTTCGGACACCCTCATTAAAAATAATGAATATAGCTTCTTGAATTTCTAATGTTTTTGTAGACTATTTTTAACCGACTTCAAAAAAGGAGGAGGTTCTCAATTCGACCGATTTTTTTTTTTTTTTTTTTGTGTCTATGTTACCTCATATCTTCACCAATTGTGAACCGATTTTGATGATTTTTTTTGCATTGGGTCAGTCTAGTTTTCGATTGGTCCCTTTTTTTCATTGGTATTGGACCGGACCTTTTTTGATATGCTTGTTCAGGTATAACTTCTTTGTTTAGAACCGATTTTAATGATGCTTTTTTTATTGGAAAGAGGGTGCTTAGGGGTGGTACAATATTAATTTGGTCAAGTTCTGAAGATATGATCAATGATGAAAAAAAGTAAATCTCCAATTCTTATGACCAAATAATCGAAATTATAATAAATAAAATCTTTTATAAAAAAAAATCTTAAAAACGTTCATTTAAAACCCGCAAACGTTTCGAGAGAATTTCTATATTTATGAATTTTATTTTATTATCATTTTCTGATTCATTCGCCTGACGCTTTCTCTTATGAGATGCATGCAAGGTATTATATTAAGTCACTATTAAAGTGATAACATCACAAAAAGAAAAAAGAAAAATAATTTTTATAAAAAAATAAAACTGACTTCAAAAAAATTTCTTTCTCGTACGAGATGGATGCAAGTTTATATTATATTAAGTCACTATTAATAACATCACTAAAAAGTGAAAAATAAAAATAATTTTTATAAAAAAAATAAAACCGACTTCAAAAAACTTAAATGCAACAAATAAAATAATATTAACTTAAAAATAAAATAAAATCCACTAAAAGGTATAAAATAATTATCTTATTTATTTACAACTAAACGACGAAATATTAACATGAAATTACTTTTTGAAGTCGGTGCCAAACATATACATTTTATGAATCGCACTTGACGGATTGTACTTAGTACGTTTGACGGGTACGCTTGCTTATAGGTATAGTTTGTTTGGCACCGACTTCAAAAAGTAATTTCATGTTAATATTTCGTCGTTTAGTTGTAACTAAATAAGATAATTATTTTATACCTTTTATTGTATTTTATTTGATTTATAAGTTATTTATTATTTTGTTATTGCATTTAATTTTTTGAAGTCAGTTTTATTTTTTTATAAATATTATTTTTTCCACACCGTTCAACCGATTGAAATGCAATTGAAAACCTACCATTACTTTAACAAAATGAAGCGCTGATTAGTTTTTGGTATATATCGGCTCACAAACATTAGCACTTTATTCTAGTACTTTTTTATTTTTTTCTAAATATCTTGAAAATTAATTAACCAATTTTGATCAAATTTAATATTCTAATTAATTACCTTGAGGACATCAGAAAAGGTCATATGAAGTTTTTAGGAAAATTACATTTAAAATACTTTACTCCACAGCACTGTTTCTCAACCTTTTGTAGAGCGAGGAACCCTAGAGCACTCATATTTATTTCTGAGGAACCCCTTAGCACTAACTCGAATATGAGATATTTAATTTTACAATACCTAACATTTTTATTTTCATGAATAATATTATTATTAAATTTTTTTGTTAATGTCATTGGGATACCCATATACCCATTTTGGATCGGAAAGGTTTTTTTACATATATTCAATGTATACTCATAATTCATAAATAATATTCTCATCTATTTAAAAAACAATATTATTTCAAACCATCATTAATAACAAAATAATAATAAAACAATTTAAATGATGTTTTCATTTTCTTCCATTTTAATTATATGCCAGAAGGGTTGTTTTTCATCCCTTCGGGAATCGAACCCGAGTGCCAGTAACAGCAATCCGGGTCACCCTTCTGACATTAAATTAAAAATATTCCATTCCATCGGATTTAATAGATGGCACCATTTTATGATTTTCCTAGAATGTTAAGGAACTTTAGAGCAACAAAAATCGTATCACTGAGACAATAATAGTGAAGTTCATCGGATCCTTAAGTATCAATGGTTTTATTTGACAAATTTAGTATTTTTTTCTTTACATGACAAATTTTTTGAGGGGTGATACTACTAACTACTATTTTTTCTTTTATTGACCACTAGGCGCGGAAATCTTCTTTGTGAAACTCTGGGGTTCCGTGGAACCAAGATTGAGAAACACTGCTCTACAGTAAGCAAGTACTTTACAAAAAGACCAAATTCATTTTATCGGATTAATAATAGAGGAATAAACTATATTAATATTTCAAACTTACTCTTCCTCAACATTGAGAAGTGTCTCAATATTAGTTTTTCGAGATCGGCTAACCATATTGTTTTTAATTACTTACTCAAAATGAGCACTAGTTGTGGTAGAGTCGATTCTATTAAGGATCTGGGGGCAATTTTTGATTCTAATCTCACATTTAATGAACAATTAGACTACGTTATACGTAGAACCAATCGAATTTGGGGATTTGTTTTTCGTAATACGAAGTCATTTAAAAGTCCAGAGTCAATTAAATACTTATACATAACTTTAATCAAATCTACATTAATGTACGCATCAACAATTTGGAGGCCTATCGGAAGAATTAACATGGACAGACTAGAGAGAATTCAGTACAAAGAAATAAAACATTTGGCATTCCTTTCCGGCAATTCTTTGTCGAGGTTTGACCATGATTATGCTTCTACTGCTAAAACTTTCTGTCTGCCTTCTGTTTCCTCTTCTGACGGATTATTTTTTATATAAGATTAAGTCCAACTAAGTGAAATGTTCAGAACTTCAAAATCTATTTCCTGTACACAGTTCAATTTATATATTAAGAATCAGATTACCATTTTATCCAGAGATACCTTGCAGTCGGCACTCTGAAGCAAATCCTGTATTCAGACTAAGTCAATGTTACAATAATTTGTCACAACGATTGGAAAACCCTCTGGATTTCTCATTAAGTATTAACAGAGCTGCAATTTTGCTCAAAAAGCTAACACTAATCTATGAGTGAACATTGTATTGTATTTATTTTGATTAGTTATGTCCATCGATTAAATTATTAAAGTTGTTATATGGAAGTGGGGACTGTATTTTTTATGCAGATAATTTATATTTTATTGCCAACGTTTCGTCAACTTTGTTGACTTCTTCAGGGCTCAAATAGTTAACTTCCCTGGATATTTGTCATTTTTATAATATTTTTTATTTTATACCAATAATTTTAATAATTAATAAAGTAAAGGGTCTGTGGTTTCACCGTGAATGAAATAAAACTCAAAGAGGTTTATACAAACTCAATATATTTCGGATTACTAATCCATCATCAGGAGTTTACAGGTTAAAACTAAAATTAGCAAATACTTAAATGACACTCTTAAACAACACTTTCACCCTCAACACTCAATCAACAATTCTATAGAACTTAATTAATAAAGTAAAGGGTGTGTAGTTTCACAGTGAATGAAATAAAACTCAATATATTTCCGATTATTAGTCCATCATCAGGAGTTTACAGGTTAAAACAGTTTTAACCTGTAAACTCCTGATGATGGACTAATAAACCGAAATATATTGAGTTTGTATAAACCTCGTTGAGTTTTATTTCATTCACTGTGAAACTACTACACCTTTACTTTTATTAATTAATATCATGTTTCACCTAAAACCTACACCACTTTCTCTAAGCATAATTTTAATATTTTATTTTGTTTTTATTATTGTTATTGTCTTATTGTATAAGTTATTATAATGTATTATTTTGCCTTTTATTATTAATATTGTTATAATGTATTATGTTTTATAAATATTGTACTATATCACTGTATATTAGACATTAGCCGTTGAAATAAAATAAATAAATAAAAAAGAAAAAAAAATGGCTATTATGGATAAAGTCTAGCAATTATCAGTTGCAGTTTATTTATGTTGTTAACATCAACTATTAGTCATAATAATTGTTATTGGATAAAAATACTTGGTAGGTTTCACATTAAGATATAAAAAAATAAATTCGTTTTATTTTTATATCTTAATGTGAAACCTACCAAGTATTTTTATCCAATAATTTTAAAAAATGTTTCACCAAGTACCAACACCAAATTCCTTAAAAACTATAATAATTGTTTCTTGTGTTATTTTATATTATTACTAGCTCCAAGGCACGCCCCCTGGACCCCCCAACCCACGAACCCCACCCTCACACCCCACTCCCAACCTCCCGCCCCCACATCACCACCCCGCACCCACCCCGCACCCCACCCACCTCGGACCCCCACCTCCGTACCACCCCACTACGCCTCTAGACCCTCACCTGAACCCCCCACTCCACCAACCCTGCACTACCACCCCGCACCCCACCCACCTCACATCCCAACCCTTGCCCTCCACCCCCCGCACACCCCCGCCTAGCCCCCTGTATTCCTACCCCTGCACCCCCTACTCCGTCTCACCTATCAAAACGTTATATAGCTAAAAACGTAAGTTAGAAGACATCTGATGTAAATATGAAATTTCATAATAATCCCTTTAGCCGTTTTTAAGTGAATCGTGAGCAACTTTTCGGAAACGACGGAAACATACAGACAGACAGACATACAGACAGGAATTTTGTTGAGGGTGTTTTCGTTCATAACTTTGCTTGAAACGTGTGCAACCAAAATTTGGCGTGATTTGGAGCAATGTACAGACAAAACCTTAATTTTATATATATAGATAATAAGGATTGAAATATATGAAGAAAGAATCTAATAATTTTTGTCGTTTTTTTGTCATATATCCCGGTTGGGACCTGGGAAAATATGGGCACGCTAAATACATTCGTAAATCTCTAATAAGCTGTTTCATTTAAATTCAGAAACTTCCTTTCTGGAAAATGTTAATTTGTATTCTTTTCATATATTCATTATGGTTAATATATTTGCCGAGTTGTATGTGGGTAAGAAGGGGGAGCGAAGGTGAGGTGGTCTTATCACATTGGAGTTGCCGTTTGAGCACTCTATTGAATTAAGTGTCTTTTGTGGGATCTGGTACAGAAATCTTCTCTCCTTTGATCTGCTTGTCTCATTTCGCTAGCATTAGTCAAGCTCTGTTAAGGGAATTAGCAAAGCTGAGGCTGAAGTCTGTCTGTTCAAGCGCCGCGCCGGCACATGCCGAACTTCATCTCCATCGAGAGCAAATCAAAAGGACATTCAGTTGATAAAAAAAAATAAAAAAAAGGAAAATGTTGTTAAACACCACAACATTATCTGTTGTCAATAAAAAGGTAAAATCTCCAGAAACTTAAAATAAGTTATTGAAATTAGAATCTATTTATTTTCTTAAAAAAATAATGATAATCAGCCTTTTGGAGTTAATTCAACAAATATATAATAAGATTCATAATATTGCCTTTATTTATTTTTTGTAATATCAAAGCTCAAATTCAAAAGGACAAATCACTTTTTTTTTTTTTTAGAAAATCATAAGATGGTGTCTATTAAATCCGATGGAATGGAATATTTTTAATTATATGTCAGAGGGGTTGTTTTTCACCCTCTCGGGAATAGAACCCGAGTGCTAGTAACAGCAATCCGGGCCATCTCGCAGATGAGCCAGATGGCCCGGATTGCTGTTACTGGCACTCGGGTTCTATTCCCGAGAGGGTGAAAACAACCCCTCTGATATATAATTAAAAATATTCCATTCCATCGGATTTAATAGATGACACCATCTTATGATTTTCAAAGAAAATTTGAATCTATTACCATTAGCAAATTGAAATCTTTCATATTCATTTCGATTGCCCGTCGAATTTTGAATCCCTTCAAAATTCGAAACATTCAACAACCTTTATTTAAATTATATGGCATGGTTATATGTTTAAATTTAGAATCACTAGATCGCGAAATTTTACAAATTAAAGATAACAATCTTTGAGTAAAATATTTAACGCGTTTACATATGTCAGAGTGGTTCGCACTCTCGCAGGTGAGCCAGATGGCCCGGATTGCTGTTACTGGCACTTGGTTCGATTCCAGAAGGGGTGAAAAACAACCCCTCTGACATATATTTAAAAATATTCCATTCCATCGGATTTAATAAATGACACCATCTTATGATTTTCTAAGAAAATTTGAATCTATTACCATTGGCAAATTGAAATCTTTCAGATTAAGTATTGTTTGTAGTTGAGTTATACTCGGCGCCTAGAGAAAAAAGTTGGGTATTCTCTTTTGTTGTCGGGAATTTTTGTCTTAAGAAAAAGCAATTTAATTTAATGTACTTGGAACTGTAAAAAGAACTAATATTCACCATCACCTCAAAATAACTGTTTTTGAGATGTTGATTTATATTAATAAAAAGCTTATGTTAGTGCTTTCATATGAATTTTCATGTTATCTCATATTGTTTCAATTTATGCATGTATATGAATTGTATTTTATTCTTATTGCTGCCACCTTTTGATATTTTGCAGACTGAGAATGGTGATGAGTCGCCTCTGAAACTGTATCATATTTTACAAACCAAATATACACCTTTGTCAACAAGTGAGACAAAGCCTTTTATTTCAAGAGAATACTCAACTTTTTTCTCTAGGCGCCGAGTATAACTCAACTACAAACAAGATATCAAAACAAACGACCTATACAAGTACTTGTTACTTATAAACAATTAGATTAGATTCTGCTTGATGCAAATGAATGTTTGTGATCAGTCGAATTTTCATTTTTTAAATGCGAAAATTAAGAACACCTAACTTTAATGTTCATCAAGATTTTGGTTCTAATTTATCAATAGCCCTTTGATTTTGTCTTTTTGGTTTAGAGTAGACTAATTAGAAATGGGGAAATTGGTGGAATATGATTTAATGAAGGGGAGTCGCGTAGTACACACTACTTTATGGTGTATGTTTTAACGAGGAAAAATCGATAATCCCTCCAAAGTTCTCAAACTCGTGATTTTCTAAAACACATACAACGCGCTTTTGCTGTTAAATTTGATTGAAATCCAACAAACATATTCGTGCATTCGTTTATCTCTATGACTTCTAGATATTGAAACTCCTTCCCGCGTGTTTCTTTTTCATGACCTGCAATATTAACTCGTTCATGTCTCCTTTGACTCAGATTCAACCACTAAAATTCCTCCCTCTTATTTATGTAATGCAATTGTCATCCTGTCTTATAGGTGTTTTGCTGTCGTAAAACCCTTATGTATGTTCATCATAAAAAAAAAGGTTGTCTTCAATTGATTCCAAGGATGTTTTTGTTCTTTCTTCTCGAGTTGTTTTCAAATGTTGATAGATTCAGTGAGAATACCACTGATATTTATTTTCTTTTTATACGATGAATTGATCTAACCCATAAAAACCTTTAATCCATCAATCTGAACACCAAAGCCTGAAAAATATTGAACAAAAAAAATTCAATTTTTTTTTATCTTCTCATCAAAAATTCATTCTTCAATAATATTCAGAGGATATCGATTGGACTGGAATTTAATTTAGGTCTTGCTTGATCAGTAAAGTTTGCTTCGTTTTTTATTAGCAAACAATTGTTTGGTTAGACGGGGTTAGATGAGGAATATTTTTGGAATACCATCGGTATTGATTTATGGCTATATTGGAGAATAACTAGCTTCTATATTTGATAGAGGGTCCGATGGGAATAGAAATCATTCGACACATCATCTCCTTGGCATACAATTTTAATTAATCATAAAATTAAATTAATCGGAAAAATTAAATCGGTATTGGCTGGCCAAAAATGAGCAATTAGTTGTCAGGGGAAATAATCGTTGAAAGTAATTGTTTTCGGCCTGAATTAAAAATATAGCAGTACGAATTCTTAGATAATTATTGAGCGTAATAAATACAATTCTTTATAAAAACTATCGAAAAATTTTAATAAGAATCCAGAGAGAACTTCTACCTTTTCCGATTGAAAATACGAAAAATAGTTGTTTATGAAATGGAAAATTATAGTTTAAAAAATTAAAAAAACGCTTTTGTCAGTAACTCACTAATATTATGATTATATTATACCTATACAAAATCAATAATCGTTTGTCTTTGTTTACTATAAGTGAAAGTAATTAATAATTAAATTAAAGAATAAAGAAAAAATTGTATTATAGACAAAGGGATTTAAATTAATGGTGAGGAGAAATAAATTGGAAGAAAAAGTGAAACTTTTTCAAGACTATGCTGTTAGTCATTATTTTTAAATGATAAATATATGATAGGTATTAATTTCGATTTAATATTTTCTTATCTAGAAAAAAATAAATTTAGTCTGAAACTGGTCCTAACTTGTATTTGGCATCCTTGTGAATGTCTTAGTTCTAAACTCTAAAGGAAGAGAGATCATTCTAGTCGTTTTCCTCGATCAGAATCTAATGAGAGAATCGTATATTTATTAATTAATAAAAAAATGAAAACTTATTTACGTTAGAAACGCCTTTATAAGTAATTTATAATAAACTTAAATTTATATTTATGAAAATATTGTAAATACATCTCATTAAAATTTCAATGTTTTCAGCATTTTTGAACCAGAAGTTCTAAAGCTAAAACCAAAATCATTCAAACATTTTTAAACACAATGAGCAAAAAATTACTGAGCGTGCTAGGTCACGCAGTAGAAGTTAAGCTTTTTTACCGGAATGATCCCTCGTCATTTATATAGGTGTATGTGCACTTAGTACATGTGAAACAAGTTACCTAGAAACCTTAGCTCATAGTAAATGAATATTGCATATAATATTTATTTAATTTTATCTTTATTTTCTGTGTATAAGAAAATTACTAAAAATATTAATTTTTGAACTTGAATTTTTATTATTTTACATTTCTATGCTATTAGCAGCGCCGTAGCTAGGCAGGTGCAACAGGTGCACCCGCACAGGGTCCAGAGATCTAGGGGGCCCTAAAACGAAGTTGTTAATTGAATTTTCTTTACAAATTTGTTTTACAAAAATTTTATTCGAAGATTTTAAAACAAATTTTGATATGGTATCTCATTTGAACTATAATTACTTTTTCCCAAAAAATATAGGGGGCCTAAAATTTTCTTTGCACAGGGCCCTAAAAAAGCTAGTTACGGCGCTGGCTATTACTAATCTTTATTCTTGTATTAAAAAGACTACATATCTTTTAAGGAGATAGGTGTTGGTTCTAGTTGAAATATTTTTTAATAATAAGAAATTAAGTAAGATTACGAGTTAGGTTTCACAAAAAAATCTGAAACCTATCTCGTAATCTTACTAATTTCTTATTTTTGAAAAATCCGATGTTCAGCAAAAAACTTGTCTGATTGTAATAAAATTATGAAAAAATAGGTAATTTTTCTTAAAATTCGTTTCTACAAAAGCAAACTTTGTTCGAAAAAATCATTTTTCCCTTTATTAGTAACGTAGAAGGAACCAAGAAATCAGACCCAAAAATCGTGCCAACCGGTGTAATGAGTTGGAGTTGGTGGTGTTTCACAGTAAGGAAATGAATAACATAATTGGAGTTAAACCATTTCGTTTTTATATCTCGATATATTTAGGGTGATTAGTCCAACATCAGGAGTTTAACAGAGACTATAATTCTAATTAAGCATAATATTTTCTAACTTAATTCTCATTAATCCGATAGGATTGATTTTTAATAAAGATAATGAAGAATGCGAGGGAATTTCCGGCAAAAGTAAAATGTGTTGAGGAGTGTGTAGTCCGGATAAAGCGGCGACGTTTACGTGCTTCCCCGTTAACATCTGCTGAGCCAAAGCGGAAACAAAGCCGCTCGCAAAAACAATGCCAACGATGTGCTCGAAATAGAAATCGAAAGAACGATTGTTCCTCTCATAAATCTGCATTGTTTTATGGAACTTCCTTTGATTATTGTAATATTCTCTCGGCATCATGAGCAATGTACAGAGAGAAAGTCAAAGAGAATAAGGCAAATGTGGCCTATTCATTGGAAAGATCAGTATTTAGTGAAAATTTAATTTAGTTAATTATTTATACATATAATCACATATAATTGAAATAGAATACACTCCTGGATCGTATTAAGGACGTTTCCTAATAAATCGATTTTCTTGCAATCCTTTTAAAGCTTTGAATACACATATTTATAAGTGTCTTTAATACGTATAAATTTTTTTCAATAGTCCTTGCGGCACTAAATTTGTAACATATTGACCATTCAAGTTTGCATATTTAACACGCGAACCCTATCCCGATTGATGTTAAAGCGACTGTTTCATTAATGGCCGGTAGTATGTCGCAAACTAAATGCCTTTTACCACTAACAAACGGTAGATGGTAAATGGAGGACCTGGGATGGCCAATCAGGATGACAGGAACTTTCAGTGCCTGTCATCTGATTGGCCATCCCAGCCTCCATTTACCATCTAACCGTTGGTTAGTGGTAAAAGCATTTACTTTGCGACATACAACCGGCCCTAAGTAACAATCGTAATTTTCTTGAAATTATTTTTGAAAAACTAAGAATCATTAACTGAAGATAAAACAAATATTTTTCTGTTAAAATAATTGTATCAAGCGGTATTCGTTTTTTTTTTTTTTTTTGAAAAATGTTAAAAGTTAGGTATTTTTTATGGTTTTCATTTTTTCTCTCGCCATGGCATGGCAAGTGAGAGATGGCGACTTGGCAACGTCGCACTAAAATCAGTTTATTTTTAAATATCTAAAAAACTTCTGCAGCTGGTGGATTTGAGATTTTTAGCTAATTCTCTCAACTTAACTATTCTGTTCTCATCTGGAATTTCGCATTGAGCAGTTTCATGAAGTGTTTATATTTTTTATTCTTTTTCTTTTAGCGTCGGTAAGAATGCAATGTTGCCAGATCCTAGACAGGACGCAGTGAAAATATTTTTGCCATTCTGCGCATGTGAGAGTAGGGGAAAGAGTGAACTGGATCTGAGATATTAGGGAACGTCCTTAAATTTATGCCGGACAAGTTATATGGAACTCCCATTCTGAAGAATTTCGTACCTTTTATCTTCCAAAATACTTCCCTTTTAGGAATGATTATAATTAGTACCTGGAACAGCGAACGTTGTTGAGTAATTTTTTACTTCCGTTAAAAACGATATATAGCAGGCTCTGGATGGAAGTGAGTATTCAAAATGTGAGGAGCGGACTTTATCAACGAATATTAACTGAGAATACTAGTAGCTCAAAGATTAATAATCCGGATTTTTGCCGGCCAACTTTTTGGTCCAATTGTTTTTTTATCTATTGATGAAGTACATGGTATGGAGGCATTTTAACGGTTACTTTAATTATAATTTATAATTTTTTTTATAATAAAAGTGATAATTGGTTGTTAAATGAAGTCGAAAACAAAAATTATACTGGACCGTCGCTTAGAACACCAACTCTTAGAATTATATATATCCAGCATTTTCCATGACAGGAAATGATCAATTATTTCAAAAAATCGCAGTTTTTCTTTCATAAAATGAAAACCACTTATCATAGAAACTTGATTTCTATCTCATTATCTAGGAAATTTTATTGACTTGAATGTTTATTTTTGGACCATTTTTTTTTATAAAAGTTTTAGATTTATAGATATCTAGCATTTGGACAGGATATGGTCCGAATTCTCAAAAGTGTCATGGAAAATGCTGGATATCTATAAATTTAAAAGTTTTATCACAAAAGTGTTCCAAGTAAACGTTCAAGTCAACAAAATCTCCTAGAGAATCAGACAGAAATCAAGTTTCTAGGATGAGTGGTTTTCGTTTTATGAAAGAAAAACTGGGATTTTTTGAAAAAATTGATCATTTCCTGTCATGGAAAATGCTATATATCTACAGGGTGATTCACAGTCGGTGGCACGTTAGACGTTTATAGAAAACGAAAATGAAAAATGAAAATTTAGCTCCTTACATTTTCTTACCTGTTCTATCGATCTAAAATATTTTCAGCATTTCGATGTTTCGCTTCCATCGAAAAGTCGAAGCAACTTTATTTTTTTAAATGGAACACCCCGTATATTAACACGTTTTTAGAACCACTCTTTTATTAAAATACTTTTTTGTTAATATTGTCCTATACCTATCTTCTATCGGTTTTTGAGATAAAAATACTTTATGTTAAATTTGGTCCAAAACATGGCCCTAATTAAACTTAAATAAATTAGTGCTTCAATTCATGAAAAGTTGATATTTTAGTGGTAGTTTAGACAGACCCGAAGTATTTATTTACGTCGAGAAATCGATTCCATATTATACAGGGCGTGCTAAGATTACTATTATTTCCGGTATTCATAAAGAGTCAAAAGTTCATTTTTTCAAATAAGCACCCTGTATATTACTTTAGAAATTGAAAGACGATGGAAAAATGCTTTAAGATGATATATCATGTCCCTATACCTAAAACATCAAGTTTACTTAATAAAGCTGCTTTTTCGTGAAAAATTACTTTTTAATGAATTTAATTTTATCTAACCATGGAAATATCAAGCTTATGACAGTTTGTTGATTATTTATAAGTAACTTATAAACTTATAAACAGTTTATTAACGATGCTCAAAAAATCTTCCAAAATGATCGCAAATATTGATTATTCAAACGAAGTTCTTATAGTACAAAATAAATAATTTCATAAGAACTTCGTTTAAATAATCAATATTTGCGATCATTTTGGGAGATTTTTTTGAACATCATCAATCAACTGTTTATAAGTTACTTATAAATAGTCAACAAACTGTCATAAGCCTGATATTTCCATGGTTAGTTAAAATTAAATTCATTAAAAAGTAATTTTTCCCGAAAAAGCGGCTTTATTAAGTAAACTTGATGCTTTAGGTATAGGAACATGATATATCGTCTTAAAGCATTTTTCTTCGTCTTTCAATTTATTAAATAATATAAAGGGGGTCTCATTTGAAAAAATGAACTTTTGATTCCTTTTATGAATAACGGAAATAACAGTTATCTTAGCACGTCCTGTATAATATGGAGTCGATTTCTCGACGTAAATTAAATACTTCGGGTCTGTCTAAACTACCACCAAAATATCAACTTTTCATGAATTGAGAGCACTAATTTATTTAAGTTTAATTTGGGCCATGTTTTGGGCCAAATTTAACATAAATTATTTTTTATCTCAAAAACTGATAGAAATAGGTATAGGACAATATTAACAAAAAAGTATTTTAATAAAAGGGCGGCTCTAAAAACGTGTTAATATACGGGGTGTTCCATTTAAAAAGATAAAGTTACTACGACTTTTCGATGGAAGCCGATACGTCGCAATGCTAAAAATATTTTAGATCGATAGAACAGGTAAGAAAATGTAAGGAGATAAATTTTCAGAAAAATCCTGCCTTCCATTTTCCATAAACGTCTAACGTGCCACCGACCGTGAATCACCCTGTATAAATCTAAGAGTTTTAACAAAAAAGTGGTCCAAGTAAACGTTCAAGTTAACAAAATTTCCTAGAGAATGAGATAGGAATCAATTTCTAGGATGAGTGATTTTCATTTTATGAAAGAAAAACTGCGATTTTTTTGTACTTTTTAGAAGCATGTTTTTTAGTAAATATAATTTATTTTTTGCTTAAGTTTTGATCCACTCCGGCCATAATCAGGCCATCACTGTGCACAAAGCTTTGAATTTAATAACGATTAAAAATAACATTAATATACACGGAGATCCTTCGTTGACCCTTTTAAACGCTGAAGAAGGATGAACGATCCTCCGAATCGTCGGGCTTTTTAAAAGGATGAAATTATTTTATTCGGAATTTGTGCTTTTCATTATCCGTAGGTTGCCTTTTCATTCATTCACAAATGAATTATACCACTCCGTCTTCAATACATCTAATTAATTACATTTCCTAATTTTAACATATAAAGATATGTGTAATGAACAATTAATCATAAAAAGAGATTAAAAAAATGTGATTATAATTTTTTACACAACCACTTGTGAATAATCTTTTTATATTAAACGAGCAATTCTTATATATATATATATATATAATCGGTTTCTCGAAAACGGCTCTAACGATTTCGCTAAAAATTGGTGTACTTATCAAGTGTCATGATTTATTAGTCGTGTATAAATTTTAATCCGATTGAAATAAAGGAAGGGGGTGTAAATTAGTCATGTCGCAAAATAAATATTTTAATCATTCATATCTCCTCTTCGGTAAGTCACAGAGCCTTGAAATTTGAAACTTAAGCTATCTAGAGGCTACAAGAAGTACCACAAGTTTTTGGCTAAAATAGAAGTACCGGAAGTTGAAGTTTACATATGTAAGAATGTACCCCCCTGCGTTTCTAAACCATAAATCTCAGAAATACGAAATTCGAAACTTAAGCTCGATATAGGCTAGAAAGGGTACACTCACTCACTCTATTTTACTTTCTATGTGATAGCTTAAGGATCCCAAAGGCTCATCACTACCCCTGTCCCTGAATTGAATTTAACTAACATTGGAGGGTTTTTAAGAATCACTTAGCTACTTTTGACGATTAATTGATCCCCAAAGGCATTGCCCGTGTACAGCAAGTTTTTGCTTGAAATCGGAACACTGGAAGTTGACATTTACATGAAAGATTTTTCCTTTTTTTTTTATTTTCTCAAAAATCGCATTAAGGATTTTTTTAAATTGGTGTACTTATCAAGTATCATGAGTTATTAATCTATTTAATCGATCGGTGCTCCAGACACTTATGTATATAGATTAGTCCAGATTAATTTGCCGCAACGCTGACGTAATGCCGCCGACAGGGAGCGCCGTCGGCATATTTGCGGCAAATTCGAAATATAATCGTAATTGGACTCGAATTTTGAAATGAAAGACTCCAATTGATTTTAAATTAAGAAACATTAAATATATTGATAATTATTCCTCCTCCCCGCCCCCTCACCACTCAAAAATTAAATATTCAATTTGCTTTTCTTTGCGCACAGCAAGAGCGCCGCCCGAGTTTCTCATGGCAATACTGGAGCAGCCTGTCATACAAACAACACCTGATCTCTTTTAAATATTTGGAGCCTTATATTGATTATCGATCCCAAATTTAAAAAAAATGATATAATATAATTCTCCTCCTCACACGATCCCACTTATTTAAATAAATCTACATATTTCCACACAAAAAATAACACAATGCTGTAGATTATAGAAATAAGAAATACTCCGAGATTTATATCTAGATTGTCATTTCTGTAGCTGTGTCAGGACGAAAATGAGGCGAAACTTTTAAGATAGTATGTATTTTTGGGAGTTTACAGGTATACATTTGGAGTGTGGTTTTTTAAGAGGAATAAAATTTTTGGACCGAGACGCCGCCCGCCAGGGCACCAGCCCGGAGGGCCGAGCTTCGAGGCCGTGCCGAAGGCACGCACGAAAAGCTCGTTAATTAAGAATGGAACAATTAAAATGAATTTCGTCAAGACAGAGGCCTATTCAGAATGTTTTATCATCCTCAAAACCTTAATAAATTTGGTTTCAGTAAAATCGTTTAAGAAGTTTTCAAAATAAAAAAATAAATATATTTATATATGTATATATATATATATACATATTCATATATATATGAATATTCAATTTTTACTCGTTTATATAAGTATGGTGTGTGTGTGTGTGTGTGTATTGCCTACTGACTGAGCTCAGGGTCTGCGACTGGCATTTAGAATTTAATAAGCTTTACAATTATTATCAAACAAACAAGATGATGTTCTATTTAAAAAAGTAATCTAGAAAACGCTGCTCTTTTGTGTTTCGAGTAATATTATGTTGTCATGTAGAGAGCATGTCAAGTGTTATTTCAGGTTGCTTTTTGAATCTTTTTTTCTTTGATTCTGAGGAAATTAATGTGAGTGTGTAATGAAAATTCAACCATCCTTTATATTTTCAAAATGAAGTCAATTATCTTGTTTAATTTTCTCATGTTTTTCTTTTTAAAATTTTAAATGTTTCTTTCTTAAAATCTTTCATCTTGAAAAATGTCTTTTAAAATAATTTCAAAGGAAATTGGAATGTTTTTATTTTTGAATAAGATTAAAATTTATATATAGGTACTAAAGTTATTATTACATACTACATATATCACTCTCACTTACCTCTCGTTAATAAAATAAAATAATTAAAAGTTATAAAAAAATGTCATTTACACTAAAAGTTAATTTACTTTTTCATTTTATTTTTAAAACGACTCAGATTTAAAGTAAAATTCTCTGTTTTTATGACCTTTAAATTTCTAAATCTTTTCGAACAAACGTATCTAAAAATTTTGGCAGATATAAATTATGATTTTAATACAAATTTTAGGAAACAAAAACATGTAATTATTAATAATTACAGAAAATTTTAAAAGATTAGTTTAAGTAATTTTTCAGAAAAATATAAAACACAAAAAAGCCACCAGCTAGTCGATTTGATCTTGTTATAATATCTCAAGCGGAAAATTAAATTAAAAGTTTTAAATTTCATTCACCGTTTTCATTTTTTTTTCTTTATTTTTTTAATGCAATCGAATGCGCCCCGCAGCAAGTAGATACAGCCTATGGGATCTCGAAAGGCCCTTGCATTACTGAAAAGAAAGGGAAATTGATGAAGCGAATGAGTGGAGTCGTAGGTGTTTGTGCACCCGAGTCTTGAAGGTGTCGGGAAAGACGGAGGCCGGGAGTCCAGTCATTCGGACAAACATATTGGCGAATCAAGTGGTCCGGCACTTCTCTAATTAACCGCGAAGGGATGTTGGGAGTCGGCGAATCGCTTGGTGAGCTTCAGACTCTAGGGGGAGTTATTGACTTCAACTCATCAGAGCCTTTTGCTAACATCTTAGTAGGAAACTAACATTCAAATAATCTAATAATATAAGTAGGTAAATTAAATTTAAATTTATTTATTTCAATTTGTTTTTGAAAAATGCAGATTTAAAAAGAAAATCCTATGTTCTGGACCTCAACTAATTAATGACCTTTATGATTCTAAATGTATTCAAATAAAGTAATACTTATAACTTTTTCACAGAAATATAATTTTAGTAAAAATTGTAAACAACAGAAGAAATGTGAATCTTAATAAATATTGAAAATAAGTACAAATTATTCAGAAAGAGTCAAAAAAGTTTTAAATAACCGGAATATAGGGAAAAAAATATTTTTTTTTAAATTAGATAACTCGATCCGATAATTAAGATCGATAATTTAATTTTCAAATCTCTTAAATGTGGCCCTTTTGAGTTAACGAAATAAGAACAGTCAGTGTTTTGGGCTCTGGAGACCATATTTCACGATTTATGTTGAAATCTTGTAATCTTATTAAAAAATTATCATATATTTAACACTACCATAGACTAAATTAAAAGTCAAATTTATAATATTAGAAATAAAATACTTCAATTAGTTCATTTTTGGATACGCTTTTCTAATATTTCACTTATAATAAAAATTGATTTAGATTTAATTTATTTAATTTCGATGATGGAGAATATCAGGGATGGACACAGAGGGGGACCCGTGGAATCTGAGGCCCCCAGTGAAATCATCTAGTTGACAATAAATGCAAAGGTAAATCTACGAAAAAATAATGGATTATAAGATTGCTCTTCAAATTTTATTTAATATATAATAGCTTTTATTAATATCCGAATATTTTCATATAAATAAATAATTTTTATAAAATTGTGATTATTTTTTCTAAAAAAGAAAAAATGTTGCCTTGCCCGGAAAAAATTTCTACTTATGTTCCTGGTAGAAATAATTATTTTATAAAAAATGTGGTTGATTTGTAATTAACAGAATGTTGGTGAATGAAAGTCATGTAGTTTGTACAAGTTCACACTAGTTTATTATAGATTCTGATCTTAATGTTTAGTGATTTATATTTATTTCTACATTTGAGATCATTTAAACAGCTTGAAATTGCAGCTTCTGGCTTTATTTCCCTCTTGCTAGAATCTAGTCACTGGTTATCTCTATTTCGAGATATTTGAATCCATTGAAAATTAGACCATCAAATATGATATAGAAGGAAACAATAAAGAGTATGTCTTCTGCTGGAATTATAAATTTTATTTATTTATAACGAGACTATAGTTTCGAGGGCTTTGCCCTCTTCATCAGTCTATTACAATGTATTCACAAGAATTAATTTATTGATTCATAAATTAATTCTTGTGAATACATTGTAATAGACTGATGAAGAGGGCAAAGCCCTCAAAACTATAGTCTCGTTATAAATAAATAAAATGTATAATTCCAGTAGAAGACACACTCTTTTATTGTCTCCTTCAATATATAAAAATTCTGCTACTCTCGGCAAAAACTTTCAATTTAAATATGATATAGGTATTAAATATCATCAATGAAGAACAATTAAAATATAGCAGCCCAGTGGTCCAAAAGTTCACTCGATAATTTTCCATTTTTTTTTTAATTTCTTATTCGAGTTTAGAATTGTCTAAAACTGAGATAATAATAATTTTATTATGGTATTTCGTAGAAAGTTTGTTCTGGTGCTAAAATATTTTTATTATTCAAAACAAAGAACAGATTACTATTTGTGCGTTCTACTTTCATAATTTCTGGTTTAAAAATACAGAAATTCGGAAAAATTAGAATGTTAAATGAGAAGTTATCGAAGGTCGTACGTAGATTATGAACGGAAATTTCGCAGACATATTAATTAACTCCACCTTTGGGAGAAGAGTACAGAGTCTTCCCTAATTTTAAAAACTAAAATATAAATTTTTTAATATATATATTAAATTTTTGGAGGTGGACTGATAAGTGAAATTGAGTGGATATTGATGAGGAAGTCCAAAAAAATGAAGAAGATAGTTTATACTATCTTTTTATTAATAAACCGACGTTTCGGAGGCTATTTCTCCTTTCAGGATTTTGAAAAGTCAGTGAAGGGGATGTCGCATTGGATTTCCTTCACTGACTTTCAAAATCTTGAAGAAGGAGGGAATAGCCTCCGAAACGTCGGTTTATTAATAAAAAGATAGTATAAATTATCTACTTCTTTTTTTGGACTGCATCATCAATATCCACTCAATATATATTAAATGTCTATTAAGATAAATATAAGATATATGAAAAAATGTTGACAGCAGTGGTCCATGGATGCTGTGGATGCGGTGCATCCCTAAAATTTCAAACATTTAGAGTATTTTCATAAATATATAAAAGGCCGAATTTTTGGACTAATCCATTTTCAAGAACTCTCAATATATAAGATCGAAAATAACTAAAAGTCTTATAGACAAGTCATAGCTTATAACTTTTAAGGAGTTAGGTGTTGGTTCTAGGTGAAACATTTTAATATAATAATAAAACTTGAGCAAGATGCGAGGTAGGTTTCACAAAAAATAAGGTTTGTGAAACCTACCTCGCATCTTGCTCAAGTTTCATTATTATAAGTCATAGCTTGCTTATAGGAATAGAATTAGGAGAAATTTAAGATTTTCTTAAAAGACAGGCTGATTCATTGTGGAAGATGGCCTATTTCCATCTCAGGGACTATGGAGTTTAAGTCACAAGAATTAATTTCTGACTACTACAAAGCAGTATCCGTTTGGCTCGAAGGTCCCAAAATATATTTTAAAAAAATCTAATTTTAAATTTGAAAAATAACGTAAATGATGCCATATTCGATGAAATTTGCAAAAAAAAGCGAAGATTAAAATAAAATTTCGAAAAATTAAGGGTACTTTTTTGGACAGAATCCCCTGGTTGACAAGTCAGCAACCGCCACTGGTTGTTTAGAAAAAAAATTTACTTATCAGAATGAATGAAATAGTTTATATAAACATATATATATATATATATATACACAAATGGGTCGTTTTTATGATTTAAAACTTAATCACCCGGTGCGTCTGGGAGGCAGGAAAAGCCTGCCCGAAGTATTGAATTCACTCGAAACTTGTTTTTTGTTTGCTTATCATGTTTAGAAATGGCTGAACGTGTAGAAAAATAATTTTCAAGTAAGATTTTTTCTGTCTATGTTCATGAATTCAGATACCAACGATAACTCAAAAATCAAAAATCGCAGAGAGTTAGTTGTGATGACAATAGATTGTCACATGAAGAGAAATGAATTGAAAAGATTTTGTTTTCTCCAAAGTATTTGTATTTTCAAAAAAAAGTGATTATATTAATTTGAATATATAGCTTCATAAATACAGAAAATAAGAAAAAATGAATTTACATAAGTGGATTTATCTAACGGAGTAATAATTAATAAGCTGGCTATAATATTAATAATTAATAATAGTAATAATTAATAAGCTGGCTGGTCGCCAATCCCAGTTTAGGCGTGAAAATTTTCAACATCACACAATGTCATATAATTTCTAAAAATTACTTAAAAAATAAATTAATTAAAACGCGACGAGGGAATAATTTAAATGTGTTTTATATTTTTGTATATCGAGTTCAAGTTTGTATATTTTCAATACTTTTTTTAAGACTATGAGAGAATATAAGCCGATAGGAGCAGAACTAGTATATTATTTTAATAAAGTTTTGTAATTAATAATGAAGCTTTATTTTTGTGATTAATTTGATTAAAATTTGAATTTTTAGTGAAATTACACATAATTAATTATAATTATTTATTGAACAAGAACAATTATTATTATACAACTATGACGTTTCGATCGACTTATTCTTCAGTTACCCTAAAATCGGTGTGGGTGCTCATACTTGAAAACGATCGCAGAATAAGTCGATCAAAACGTCGTAGTTGTATTGTATTATTTGTTCTTGTTCAATAAATAATTGTAATTAATTATGTGTGATTTTACTAAAAATTCAAATGTAATTAATATGATTTGTAGGTATATATGGTAGATATGTAATTTTATTTTTTTAGAATATATATAAATACTAGCTGAGACGCCCGCCTTCGGCGGCCCACAAATTATGTATACAAAATTTGGTTGAGTTTGGTCCAAGGGCAAGAATTTTCACATTTTGAACTTACGCCCCCTCCCCGCCCCATTTCGGGTGGTTAGTTTTTGAATTTCTAGCCTTCTAGTGGCCCACAGATTATGTATTCAAAATTTGGTTGAGTTTGGTCCATGAGCAAGAAAGATACGAAACTTTTTGTGTTTTAGACCACAAAATCAAAAATCCCTCATTTTTCAGTTCCGTGGTCAAATTTCAAAAAATTAAAAAAACTTCTCGAGATTTCGCATTAATAAACCTATGTACCAACTTTGAATGCTAAAACTTAAAAACTCGAGGAGATAGAGCATTTTTAAAAATTTCAAAAATTTACCCCCAAAATGACTATATCTCCCTTCGGGGTCAAAAAGAGCAAAATACTCAAATATGTTTTTTTTGTATTTCAATGCTTCACCTTTCTAAACTAAACCCATATCGATATCTTTTCTGGTTTAAGAAATCTGCTAAATCTCGGGAGGGTTTTTTTATTTTTTTGTGACACCTGAACTGAAAAATGGGGTATTTTTGATTTTGTAGCCTAAAACACAAAAGGCTTCGTATCTTTCTTGCCCTTGAACCAAACTCAACCAAATTCTATATACATAGCCACTAGAAGGCTAGAAATCTAACCACACAAAATGGTGGAAGGGTCAAAAAATGAAAATTCTTGCCCTTGGTGCAAACTCAACCAAATTTTGTATACATAATCTGTGGGCCACTAGAAGGCTAGAAATGTGAAAACTAACTGCCCAAAATGGGGGATAGGGTCAAAAAATGAAAATTCTTGCCATTGAACCAAACTCAACCAAATTTTATATACATAGCCACTAGAATGCTAGAAATGCAAAAACTAACCACCCGAAATGGGGGGAGGGTCAAAAAATGAAAATTCTTGCCCTTGGAGCAAACTCAACCAAATTTTGTATACATACTCTGTGGGCCACTAGAAGGCTAGAAATGTGAAAACTAACTGCCCAAAATGGGGGGAGAGGATCAAAAAATGAAAATTCTTGCTTGCCCTTGGGGCAAACTCAACCAAATTTTGTATACGTAATCTGTGGGCCTCTAGGGAACTAGAAATGCAAAAAATGGGTGCGGGGTTGGATGCGGAGGTGAAATGGGTCGGAAGGGTGCGTAGTGGCGTGCAGGGTGAGTGCGGAGGTGGAATGGGGTTGTGGGGGGCGGGGGGCTAGGGGCTAGCAAGAGGGCCGCCGAAGGCGGTCGTCGCAGCTAGTCTATTATAAAAACACTATCTTTTGCTAAACCTAATGTGAAGTTTTTATTTGCGTGATACATTTAGAGTTCGTTCTTTATTAATTAAAGAGACAGTGTAGCTAAACTCGAGAATTTTCACTTTTTCTCCAATTTATTTAAAAGATACCATTAAAAAAAATTCTTCATTTGATAAAATCAACCGCAGATATTTATTTGAAAATAAAGCAAATAAAAATTTTCTCATAAAGTTCATTTCACTTTTTGAACTCCCTTTGGACCCCTCAAACAGTGCTTTAATTTAAAACATCATAACATATCTGAAGAAGATTTATTTATCTAGCGGTTTATATTTGCTAACTCTCCGTGAGGCGAGATTCATAAAGACCTCGAACAGATTATTATTATATTTTAAAAGAGAAAATAAATTAAAAAAATGTTCTATAAAAATTGTATTTTAAGAAGAAAAACGTGAATTATTAATGGCTAGATATTTTTATATTAAAAAGGTTACATATGTATATTGAGTTTCTAAAGTGAATATTAATTTTTAAAATCTCATATAAAATATATCAAATGAAAAATTTATATTAAAGATCCTGTAAATTTGTGATAAACATGAAGATGCGATTATTAATAAAATTGCTAAATTTGCTTTTGATATAAATGACAAAAAGATTAAAAAATACCTTGTAGGAGGATTTTTATAAAAACAAAAATTAGGGAATAGGGATGGGGGAGGAGCTAGAAGCTATATTTAATATAAGAAACAATTTCTATCTCTTGTTAAATTAGTGAAAATAAATTAAAGTACAAAATGTATGGCTAGAGAAAAGTAGTTTTTTACTTTTATTTTTACTTTACCATACAGGGTATGGTCAAGTATTGTAATCATGCATAAAAAAATTGTTTTTTTCTTCTTTTTTTCGAAATATCTCAAAAACGGTTGAAACTATTTTGATTTAAAAAAAAAATTGGGCGAAACCATGGTATTTCGGTCTATAAAAAATCTCTAATAAGTGAAAATCGAAAAAATTATATCACAAACTAGTGTGAATATCAAAACCAAATTTCACACCGTGCATTGAGATTAAGAGCTGATTAGATTTTGGTGAATATCGACCCAAAATTAAGGGGGGGAGGAGGGGGTTAAAATTTAAAATTATAATATTTTCAAACTAAACAACAACAAGAAAAATGAAATATACAATGAAATTAAGTTAAAATAACGAAAATATTTTTTTTTCTGACGCCAAAATTAGGGAGGGTCAAAAAATAAAAATCTAGACCATTTGAACAAACTCAACCAAATGTTGTATACCTAATCAGTGGACCCCCAGAATACTAAAAATGCAAAAACAAACCGCTAAAATGGGGGCGGGGGGAGGAGGTCAAAAATGAAAATCTAGGCCCTTGAACCAAACTCAGTCAGAAGTGTATGGTAAAGTCAAGTGGATGGCCACATCAGAACGTGTCAATTTATTTTTATTATAATTTCTTTTTTTAATATTAACCTTTGTCGCAGTTAATATCTATGCCCCGATAGATTTTGATATCTTGCGTCCCTGCGAAAAATCTAATCAATGTTTTGAAAGTTCAAACATTTTGGCACTAGAGTGAACAGAAAGTATAGATAGTCAAAAATAGTTTTTATTTTTTTTTATTTAAAGTTTTTATCGTACTTATATCTTTGGTGTATTTAATATACCCCGAGAGATTTTCAATTCTTACATCACTGCTAAAAATCTAATCAATTCTTGATTTTGATAGTACAATCATTGACACTAGAGCGAACTTTCTACGACAATCTGTTTCAGTTATCGTAGGGAGACAGAGTGAAAAAACCCAGAGTACCGAGAGTAACAGCTTGTTCTCCATTTCAACCCTTTGAATACTGTTTTTTATTCAGGAATGCAAGGGTCTTTTCAGACTTCTAAGTCCTTTCCATACCTTCTTGTGTCTGGGTCATTAAAAAACTCTCAAGTCGCGACTTTTGCTATCAATGTTTATTCATACGTAAACACATACAATTTAAAGAATATTTTTCGTGAAAATAATTGCCGTGGTTCCTAATTACACTGGGGATTGGAAGGGGAGAATCAGTTCCTAATTACTGTAATCCCAGTTTCCGCCCTTTGAATCAGTTGCAAATTGAAGATCGGGATCAAGGGAGAGAAGTTGCTAGAGATCGCTTTTCCGCAACAACGGGAAACCCCACATTAAAATTTATAATGAATTGATAATACGCTTTATCCAAATGCTAGATTCTTACATCAGCCTATTCAACTCTGATTACAATTCAACATAGCAATTCCATTTATCCCTCTTTAATGACAAATTAACATTTAAAATTGAATAATTAATTAATGTAATAAAAAGCTATATATATATATATTTCGCTATTTAATGTTGTAGTATAATTAATTAATTAAATTTTCTTTATTAATAATTAATTATAAGTATCTGGCGGCCCGAGTGTGACTTGGTAATTTTTTGCTTTAACTAACAGCATATATTAATATTATTTTTACTTTCATATTTATATTCATTTATATTCATGTGGAAATATTGCAATGCCCTGTCTGGGTCCTGACTCTTGTGAGTGCTTGTATCTCAGAGATGAAAAAAGTTAATTTTATTTTGTAAATTCTAGGTGGAAGGAATCGATGCCCTTAATAGTTGGAAACCGGATTTGGAACATAAAACCGGATATTGTGGTCCCCAGAGGCCAAAAAGGGGCCAAAAATCCATTGGTCAGTATGTACGTATGTACCCCTCCCCCTGCGTTTCGCAACCATAAGTCTCAGAGCTACGAAATTCAAAACTTAAGCTCAATATAGGCTAGAAGAAGTATAGCAAGCTTTTGGGTGAAATCGGAAAACCGGAAGTGGACATTTACGTGAAAGATCTTTCGTTTTTTTTTATTTTCTCAAAAACGTCTCTAACGAATTTTTAAAAGATTAGTGTATTTATCAAGTGTCATCAGTTATTATTGGTGTCAAATTTTTAATCCGATTGAAATAAAGGAAGGGGTGTAAAGTAGGAGTGTCTAAGCTTGATGTACTTCTAGCCTATATCGAGCTTAAGTTTCTTTTATTAATAATTAATTATAAGTATCTGGCAGCCCGAGTGTGGCTTGGTAATTTTTTGCTTTAACTAACAGCATATATTAATATTATTTTTAATTTTAAATTCAACAAAAAAGATATATTTTTATTTGCACCTAGAATTAAATAAAATTGAAATAATTTTTTTTTTGCCAATATTTTGACCCGCTCCTGCCATCATCGCTGTGTACAAAGTTTTGAACTTAATTGTAATTAAAAATAATATTAATATACACGTTTTAAAGGCCTTTTGTACTAAAAAGAATAAAACTTAGTTAGATATGAATTTAAGAAATTTTAGAAATTTTCCAGAAGTGGACTTAACTACATTGTCCTTTGAACGAATCATATAAATGTATCTCAATCTACAGAGGATTCTAAAAACTGTTATTGATCTGAGGATGGACACTTGAAGGCGTCCAAAACGTCCAATTAATTAATAAATAAAAAAATAAAAAAAGAACAAAAATTGCTAAATATGTGCCTATATAGAAATCTCTATTTAAATTAAAATATTAATAATATATAAAAAATTTGGAAAAATTCCAATAAGATTAGAAAGAGAAACTGAAATCTTTTTCAAGACTCGGTATAGCCTTTCAACAAATTTTAGCTACCTATTTGACAGAGCATATTTTAAGCTTGAAAGTAATAAATTGACTCAGAGGGCCAGTTTATTAATAAAAACATGCAATTAAATTTAAAGAAGTTTGTCTTTCACAGTACTTGCAGTAGGTACTTACTGTGAAACACCACAAAATCTTTTAACTTAAATTGAATAATGTTTTACTACCTAGCCTAGACCGCATTCCCTTGGTTTAATTAAAAACTTATATGTTAAAGTTCAGCACAAATAAAGTAAATCAGTAATAAATCGAATTATATTATGGAGAGGTATCATATGGTTCGAGTTTATGAGCTGAAATTAAGCATACAAGTTTGTAACTATATATTCCACCATTTCAGAAATTTCCACTTACTATTTACTGATAAAAAATTGCAAATTCCTATAACTTTTGAAGAAAATTTTACTATTTTTTTAAATGTAATAATAAAAATTGGTATTTATCCTACACTTTAATCTTTTGATAAATATCATCATTATCTTTACTGGGCTAGCGTTTCAATGAACAATTTGTCTTTAGGTAGAAAATAAATAGCTAATTTAATTATTGATAAGAGGAAAAACTGTAAACTTTTTTAAAAAGCTTTTTTAAGCAATTTTAGTTAAAATATATGTATAAATTAATTAATCATCTGTGGGCTTATTAAATTGAGAATATTTAATAGGAAAATTAAGTATTTAATAATATATTAGGTGGTATATATTAAGGGTTGTTTACCCTTGAATGGCTGAACGTGATCAGAATAGAATATATACTATATAGGTATATTAATAGTGTTTATGAAAATAATTTATTTTGAAAAAAATGTGAACGTTACCATATATTAAATAAGAAATTCAAGTATATAATAGAGGATAAATACTATTAAGGGTTGATTACCTGTGAATGGCTTAACGTGAAGATGTTACCTCAAGGTGGTCTCAACACCAAATGAAGCGAGAAATAAGAAATGAAAGACACCCGTTACTCGATGAGATAAAAGAGACGGCCAATATTTTCCAAAATATTTTGATAAGGAAAAATACTTTGAAAAATTCCCTAGTGCATTTTCTATTATTTTATTAAAAATAAATGAATTAAAGTGACTAATTACAGACATACACACACACATCATAAATAAATGATGATAAATAACAAAAATTCCAGCTCAAATGAAATAAATCATTAAAAAAAAATCAAATCCCTCACAAAAAATACCTAAATGCCTAAAATTTTAGGAAAATCTAGTGAGACTTAAAAAAAATTTTGCTACAATTTTTCAGATAATTTAATATTATTGTTACTCAACGAGCCAACCCTAGTAGCACAATGTTTCAAACTAAATAGATTTCGAGAATATATACAGTCGCTATATATTAATAATAATAGTTACTATATAGTTTGAAACATTGTAGCTAGCTGGACGTAAGTACAGAATAATGTTCATGATCATATTTATTTAAAGATAAATTTTTAAGAAAATTTTATTAAAAATACTTGCTGCAAGGTCCGCCTTCGGCGACCCTCTTGCTAGCCAGGGGCCTCACCCCTGAACCCCCCTCGAAACCCACCCAGCACCCCACCCACACCACCACCCCAATGTAAAGACAAAACCTCAATTTTATATACTACTAGCTGACGCCCGGGCCTTCGGCCCGGCATCACTAGCCCCTGGCGGGGAGCGTCTCGTTTTATGGTTAAAATTTATATAGATAATAGCTGACCCGACCTCGCGTTTCTGTGACTAATTCTTATGCTTCAAGCCTAAACCACTGGACGTATCGAAACTATATTAGCAACATATGTCCGTTTGGTGCTCCGATTAGTATATCTAAATTTTGGGTCAGGTTTATAATTATTGTTCCCTTAACCAAAAATAATATTGACAGTTGAAAGATTTCCAAAAAGCTATTATCGGGCATCTTGTTTGTTTTCTTTTACCCCATCCCCCAGAGAGGCGCTGGCGTTGTTTCCTCGAAAAAAATATTTTTTTACATGCCACAGGTGTGATATCTATAAAAACACTCGTGTATAAAACACTGCTCAAGCCATTACAATTTTAATGTTCATAAATAATTTTCAAACATGATTTTTTTCACATGTTAGATGGTTTGTTTGAATTTCGTTACTCAAGAATGGGAGCTTGTTCAAAATTTGTTTGTATATTATTTTAAAAAATATTTAAAGGATACAATAAAAGAGTGTCTTCCGCTAGAAAAAAAATTTAAAGAGATATAGTTTCGAGGACTTTATACACGTGTAAAGAACACTTTCATATATCAACTCTTGTGAATTAATTGTAATAGATTGATGAAGAGGACAAAGTATATTTCGTAGTTGGATGTTGTCCTCAGCATTTAATTAATCATTTCAAGGTTAGAAGAGGCTATCAAGTCCCGCGGCACCCACTGACACAAAACACAAGACTCCTCGTGTTGTTTCTTGCAAACCTAATGGCTGCTCCTCGAGAATCCCTGTCCTCGGCAGCCGCCCTCCGAGAGCCTGTGGAGCTTTTCGGAACAACTCTAGTCTCTGAAATGTCAATTGAAGTGGCGCGATTCTCGAACGCTGTTTTGGGTGACAGATAATCCAGCTGCCTCTTTAAACCCTTTTCGACTCTACCTCCGACACGGCCTCCTGACGTTTTCACACGTCCTCGTGTGATGTAGTACCTTACCGTTCGGTCACTCCTGACCATCTGAAAACGCCAATGCTTGCCCATCTGTGACACCACCGCAGTCGTATTTACGGCGTCACCATAACGCCGCAAACACAGACCACGTGCCACTAGGACACCACAGCATCCGCGTACATTCATCAATGCTTGCCCTGTGACACCACCGCAGTCGTATTTACGGCGTCACCATAACGCCGAAAACACAGACCACGTGCCACTAGGACACCACAGCATCCGCGTACATTCATCAATGCTTGCCCTGTGACACCACCGCAGTCGTATTTACGGCGTCACCATAACGCCGAAAACACAGACCACGTGCCACTAGGACACCACAGCATCCGCGTACATTCATCAATGCTTGCCCTGTGACACCACCGCAGTCGTATTTACGGCGTCACCATAACGCCGAAAACACAGACCACGTGCCACTAGGACACCACAGCATCCGCGTACATTCATCAATGCTTGCCCTGTGACACCACCGCAG
This sequence comes from Forficula auricularia, assembly GCA_024734495.1. NCBI lineage: Eukaryota > Metazoa > Arthropoda > Insecta > Dermaptera > Forficulidae > Forficula > Forficula auricularia. Next base: position 10,003,239 of record JALMQS010000074.1, read on the forward strand.
TCGTATTTACGGCGTCACCATAACGCCGAAAACACAGACCACGTGCCACTAGGACACCACAGCATCCGCGTACATTCATCAATGCTTGCCCTGTGACACCACCGCAGTCGTATTTACGGCGTCACCATAACGCCGAAAACACAGACCACGTGCCACTAGGACACCACAGCATCCGCGTACATTCATCAATGCTTGCCCTGTGACACCACCGCAGTCGTATTTACGGCGTCACCATAACGCCGAAAACACAGACCACGTGCCACTAGGACACCACAGCATCCGCGTACATTCATCCATCATATCATACACACAGAGCTTCTAAACCGTCATTTAATTTGACGTTTGCGGGTGTCTAGGTGGGCTCCATCTATTACATGCATCATGCACTGATATCTACTTTAGCTTCTAAATTGTAGCTTGACTCTACATTACATGCGCCTAGGCCTAAGCTCCATCTACTTCATGCACAGATGTCTACTTTTCTCCTCTCGCAAACTGGCTGAAAACGCGATCCTCCGCCTCGAAGCAGACATCCAAAGCAGTCAATAACTCTCGAAAGTCTTAAACTTAAAGATTAGTCAATTCACCTCAGCCAGGCCACTCTTCAATATGAATAGGAATCCAGTTCGGCTGAGATACGACTGTCAGGCAACAGAACCAAAGAGTCGAGTGCGTCCTCATAGGCACGGTCGCAATTCAACCCTTCAACCTGATACGTCTTTCTCCAACGTACCACTGCCAAACCTCCACAACAATTAGACAATTAGACAATCACTATTATGAACAATTATCAATAATGACCAAACTTTTCTATGTCGCCTTTGACCTGATATTCACATTCATAACCACCTCCCCATCCTTCATCCACCAACAAAAAAAAAACAGAGAAAAAAAAGGAAATTTACTATCAAACTTAATACAAACAAATCCATTAATTTCCCCTTTTTTTTTCTTTCTTTCATTATTGGCCAAAGCAAACTCGGGCTTTCCTAAAATTATTTAAATATTATTTAATTTAAGGCAATTGCTTCGCGACAACACCAGCAAACAGTCTTGATAAAAAAAACAAAAACACATCCGGGCGACCCCCTCAGCGGGTGGGACACAAAAGCAGTGCGAGCCGACAGCCACGCCAAAAAATACACTCGCAGAGCGGTCACGAAGCCAAAACTTCCCGCGAAGAAGAACCTCAAAAATAATCTCTTTACTCTACTTTCAAAAGATACCAGATTTTATTCATTATCATGAAGAAAAATCAGATTCAAACAAGTAAAAATTATAAAATTTGCTGTTTTTCTCAATAATATTCACTTGCTTATGTAAACAAGGAAAACAAAGGGGCGGAAAAAAAATGGAAATTCCTCACCCGATTTCAATTCGCTTGAATCCGAATATGGGCATGGCGATCTTTATTCCACTTCTGATTTCGTAGTTGGATGTTGTCCTCAGCATTTAATTAATCATTTCAAGGTTAGAAGAGGCTATCAAGTCCCGCGGCACCCACTGACCAAAACACAAGACTCTTCGTGTTGTTTCTTGCAAACCTAATGGCTGCTCCTCGAGAATCCCCTGTCCTCGGCAGCCGCCCCCCTCCGAGAGCCTGTGGAGCTTTTCGGAACAACTCTAGTCTCTGAAATGTCAATTGAAGTGGCGCGATTCTCGAACGCTGTTTTGGGTGACAGATAATCCAGCTGCCTCTTTAAACCCTTTTCGATTCTACCTCCGACATATATCTCTTTGTGAATGAATTTAAAAAATTATTTTTCCAGCAGAAGACAATATTTTATTGTCCCCTTCTGCTACTCAATTATTCGCCAAAAGAACCTTTCAACTTAAATCAAAATAAAGATTTTGTCTTGTAAAGATGCAATAAATAAGTTAAAAATCGTCATTTGGTGAAATTATCCAATTAAAAAATTAAAAATAATAAACTTTTAAAGTTTATGATTAGATTATAGAAAATTTAGGTTTAATTAGGCTCAAAATAGGTTTTTAATAATTTCAATAGGCTGAAATTTCCTAGATTTAAAAACAATATAACAATGGGCTTTCAAATGATCTTATTTTCTTTAAAGAATTTTAAAGAATTTAATTGAAATTTAAAAGGATTTAATTGAATTTTGGTTTTAATCTTTAAAATATATTTTTAAAGAAATTCCAAAAGCTAATTAATTCCTTTCAGTTAGTTTAGTATTCGTATAGTTTCAATAATTCTTTACAATTAACTTTGAAATAAATAAATAATATTGAAATGAATGAATGACATTTTTTCTAAATCCTCAAATTTTTTTCAGGGTGGTGTTTTTGTTTTCTATTTTTTTAATTTAAATTAAAATAAAGTTTTTGGCTTGTAAATATTCAATAAATCAGGTAAAAATCGTCATATTGAGGGAATTTGAAAAGTTTTAGCTAAACAGCTGAAATTAGCTCCATGAGTGTGAATTGTTAAAAAAATAATTCTCATATTGTATTTATCAGTTTGGAAAAAATAAATATTTAGAATTTGAGAAAATCAAATAAAATAAAATAATCTATACAATAAAAATGTACTTAATTTTGTAAAAATTCAGTATTAAATTCTTCTTCAACGATAATGTAGTTAGAACTATTGAGAATGAATGACAATCAAAAATCTTAAAAACAGGGCCGCCAACACATGTTTAGTTTGCTAGTTTAGTTCTTTTATTGTTTGGCAAGCTATGTTGGCTAACCTGAATTTTTTTTTAGTTTTTCCTGAATTTTCCAATTTTCCGGGCAACTTTTCCAATTTTTTTTTACGTATTAACCTGAATTGGACTATTACGAACATTAAAAAAAAATTAGCCAAATCGGTCCAGGCATTTGAGAGATCTGCGCTTACAAAGAAACAGAAATTCATTTTTATTATATAGATAGATAATTTCATTTAAATTGGTAACCATGACGACTGTTTTTGTTGGGGGACGGACATAGGTTCATAGATACATATGTACAGAGACAAGCACAAATGCGCTTTAGTAGTATAGGATTTCCCTATTTTCATATTTAGGTGTAAATATTTAATTAAATTGCTATTGATTATATATTAATTTAGAAAATATATCAGCCTTCTTCTTATAATGAAGATTTGTATCAAGGGTGAGACCGAATCGCAGAAATTACTTAATCTAATATTATAACTTTCGGACTGATTTTAAGATTAAGCACTTCATCACTATGAACAGTTTCTGTCTATAATCCAAGAAAGACATAAAAAACTTAATCGAATAAAATAATCCAATAGCGAGAGAACAAATGAATATATAATCATAAAATAAATACCTTGAACTCTTTTCTAAAAGAATTAGGTCAATAAAAATAATAAATATATTTGAAATTAACTAACAAATGGAGGAAAAATTTAAAACTTTTTCAAGATCACGGTTGCCATTTAGAGCCACTAGAAATGAACTTAAATATAATAAACTTAAACTATTATATATTTATTTTTTATTTTAATTATCTTGAAAAAAGTGTTTTTTCTGCATTTTTGAACAGGAAGTTTTTAAAACTTGAGAGCCTAAAATTTAATCAGTTCCCCGAAATGGAAGAATAAATATTTTGACACTGCAAAGTACATTCTACGGCTTTCCGTTCTAGATTGTTTTCTTTATAAATACACCCGTTCTATATATATATTAACAATTTTTGCTCGTTTAATATAATAAGATTTAATGTAGACAGAAGGACAGAAAATGGTAGTATGTTGTTAATTACTGTCTAACGAGATTATCGGCTAATTTCAAACAGCTCAGATTAAAGAGTAACTTGGATTTTCAGTTACAGAGTTAAAGTTAATATAATTTATAATAGACTCAGAAATAATATCTTAATGATTTTGAGACGTATATATCAATCAATTGATTCTCTAGAGCGCCTGTGGATAAGCAGCCAGTAGCATCGGGTAATCGCTAATATCCTTTAAGTAAAAAAATAAGCACATGCTAAGCTCACCAAGCGAAGAGGATACTACAGAAATTTAGTATCTCTTTGTTATCATATACTGAAATTTAAAGGTACCTAAGGGAGCGTCCCTAAATTACGTGAGGCGTTTAGGGGGAAGAGTGGAGTCTCGGAAAATATCCCTATTTGTTTTCCGCAAGAAACAGTGAAAAATTCCGATAAAACTGGGTTAAATTAAGTAATAATAATAATAATAATAATAGTCTTAACTAGTCTTAAAAAAAATAATTAAGCAAATTATGTTTTTAAAAAAATCCAACGCGATCAAGCAGAGATTAACGTACTTACACTAAAAATTTGCATTTTGAAAAATCTCATGTGAGATTAGGGAGGGGGGGGCGAAAATTCGCCAAAATCGCGACACGTAATTTAGGGACGCCCCCTAACACCTATTCTTGAGATGTCTAAAGCTCGTTAATTTTTACATCAGAGAGGCTTAACAGGTGTTTTTCGTAACAATAGTGTTCCGCAATTGTGTTTCAAGTGTTCTGCGAAATTATAAAGGTAGTGAACTAACTATGAACCTACTCTTAAACAATCTATATGGTATATGCGTAGTATCATTTAAAATTCAAGAGACAAATCGAATTTTCGAGACAAGAGCGAAGCAAGTAAATACAGCTAAGTTTCAAATGTGTCTGCTGAAAAAAAGAAACCCTATCGGCCATACATGTAAGCCCCACCACAACTCTCTAAGTTTCTCACCTGTGCCAGCGAGCTATACTATAAGTACTTACCGTGCGTTTACAAACAACTTTTATTTTTAAGAGACATTAGTTTCGAAGGATTGGTCTTCAGTTTTTAATTTTTATATATAAATAATTGATGAAGAAAATATAGCTGTACAAAAATTTATAAATTAGGAAATAGAGGAATTCAGCCAGTAAAGGAAGCCTCTGTCGAATAAAAACTCCCAATTGTAGAAAAGAGTTCCGGCTTTAATTAGATACCATCTTCAGTTCTACTGACCTGTAATGTTAATATCAATTAAAAACAAAATAAATTATAGAAATAAAAAATAAAATTAATAATTGGTTCGTACAATATTTGCAAACTCAATACATTGAGTGCTGATAGAGTTGTTATGTATTATTAAACACACAATTATAAAAAAAATTAAAAAACATATAAGATGTGTCCATCGACGTGACCTAATTTCCTAATTTATAAATATTTTATTTGTTTTTACTCCATGAATAAAGATTCGTTGCACTAGTAAATTGGGCTATTCGTATTTATGAATAGTATATTTATTCGCATCAATCAGGGACACCCTCTTTGATTTAGTCTTATATTTGGTCTGGCTAATCAGTGTGTGTTTGTTTGTTCGTCTGGTCATTTGATTTTAACTAAAATTTTGAAAAATTAGCTATTTTTGTACTGCTATGTATTCTACTATCAATATAAGTTTTAATAAAAAACTGCTAAATCGCTAAAAGCTTACTTACCTTGCCTTTAAATTTTCTTTTCTGTTTTTTTTTATCATATATCATCATCGCTTTTAATAGGACTTCCTAAGGCCGATATGACACAACTACCCGACTTCACTCAACTCTTTCCCATATTAAAAGCCTTCGATTATAGTAGTTGCTATTCAAAGTCTGTAGTTATTCTATTTTAGAGAAATTAAAAATAAAGTGAAAGCAATTTATAAATACTAATGCTTTTACTAATAACGGATAAGTAAATTCAATATCAAAGAGATTTATTCATCGGTTATTTGTTTTGTTGTTCAATATTAAATACATCTTTGTATAATGATTTATAATTAATAATTTGAATAGAGAACACATTTAATATATAGCAATTAATACTAATCCTCTAATTAATAAAATCAATATATAATGACAAATTGAAATAAAATGGTCACATAGGAAAAATTTTGATTGAATACCAAGATTAAATCATGGAAATGAGAGGATTAAAATTAAACGGTATTTGTAAAAACGCAGCTCGCTTTGGCTTTGAAACGGTTTGTTGACTAATTAGAAACGCATCATGGACTACGATACATTATTACTATTTCATCATACAAAACAGTTCGTTTAAACCAATTAAAATCGGTATGGATGAATGCATGAGTTTTGTCACATAGACATTGAGGGACGCCGTCAATCCTTGATGGCAAAATAGTATTCAAAAAAGATGTTCTTTCTTTTTTATATGTTAGGTTGGAATTGTAGGAAACTGGAAAATTAAAAACAAAGATTTAGTTTTTATTGAGTCGAACGTTTAGATATTTATTTTTCGACTTCCTCAGCGGCTGTAATATTAAATATAATACAATGAAGCTTAGAAAACAGGAAGATGTTATGATTGGAGCATAGCCATGTAAGGTTGTGAAACCTGAACAATTGGAGAAACGGAAAAAAAGAGATTAGAGGCTTTCGAAATGTGGTGCTACAGAAGAATGGTGAATATCAAATTCTTCTTCTTCGAGAAGCCATACCCGAAACGGATGTCGGCGCCTCTCCACATATACCTGTGCTGAGTGTGTTTAGTTGTTTTTACACAGATATACGGGACCTACTTTTTAACGCCGGTTCCGAACGGCTAATTTGGAGAGGTCACTTAGCAATTATACTCTTGATAGGTTGCCATTATTTTCCAAGAGGAGGCGACTGCAAATATCAATCTGCCGAGACTCGGTCTCGAACCAGCGATCTCCGAGTCAGAGACCCAACACTCTAGCCACTGACCCACAGTCGCCTCTGAATATCAAATGGATGGATAAAATTACAAATGGACAAGTTCTTGGAAGAATCGAGAGAAAGAAGAACCTTGTGGATGAGTCTGAGGAAGAGAAGAAGTCACATGATGGGGCACAGACTGGGACACGGGGGATTGCTTAGGGATATCTTGGAGGGGAGGTGGGAACGAAAAGGGAAAGGCCCAGTTCAAAATATTTGGACCAAATAATTGGGGATATGCGATGCAAGACATTTTGAGAGGTCAAACATCTGGCGGGGGACAGAGCCGAGTGGAGACGGGTGGTTGCATCAAACCAGTCTTAGGACTGTATACTCATTGATGATGATGAATACAATGACAATTAGACAAGTATAACAAAGATCTTAATATAAATTAGGTTAACTCAATTGTACCTCACAATGTATGTAATTCACTAATTTCAATTTTCCAGTTTCCTACGATTCCAACTAACAATTATAAATATGGATACGATTAACGAAACATTTCTTTTTTACTTTTGCTTATAAAAAGTGTGAATCACACCACTCGTGGCCCCCTTTATTTTCTTAAAGAAAAGTGATTGGAAGATGGAGAAATTTGTATTATCTCTTTGGGATCAAAGCCCATTTAGGTAGATCGGAAGTGATAATTATTTGTTTTTAATTATAAGTACAGTTAAACTCTCTTTGTGGCTAATCCGTGGTCAATCTCAAGTGAAGAAGAGGTGTTTTATCACGAATCAACAAAAACTGCTGACAGATTATTTTGTGCAAAAATAAACTTTAAAAACTATGTAACTATCTGCACACATACCTACATATGTTTAACTTGTAAAATAATAAATTTTTAAACCTGCTTCTACTGTGAATAGACATTTTTCAAAAGCATTCTTGTGTTGATTTGAGTCCTTTTTTGTCTATTTTGCGGGTTAATCACGGGATTGTCTTATCCGCTGCGCCACCCAATTCCGCGGATAAACGAGAGTTTACTGTATATGTGTTTATATGTGGTGTGTGAATTGGTCGAGGGGTCAGATTATAGCCGGGCAAATTATTCGTTCGCAGTGAGTCGGGCGTGAACCCAGGCCGCCTGGTCCATAGGCAAAGTCTCTACCAGAGTAAATTTCAATTATTGATATAGTTTTAGAAAAATTAAGTAAGCGAAAAGAAACGCAAATATCAGGCAGAAAAAAAGAAGAAATCATTCAAATTTGTTTGTTATTTTAAAATAAAATTTGAAATATTATTTGGTTTATGCGACTTTACTAATAATTTTGATATTTTATGTTTTTTACCATACAAATATATTTTGTTGTTGGATCAATGTGTGTTTTCATTTCATATCAGGTTGTAGTATGTTTTTTTCTACATTTACACTGATTGAACACTTTCAATGTATCGCTGCATTCAAATTAATATTAATAACTTAAAATAAAAATTTATAAGTATCTTCATTGTAAAGACAGATTTCGAAAAAAAAATTGAACAAATTGTAATTATTCTTATTTATTATGTGCGGCCCTCAGAAATTTTCAAGTCGTTAATCGGCAGGCGGTGCAATTCAGGTTGGCCAGGCCTACATTAGATAGTATTAGTACTCAAATGCTCTAGAATTGACCGTTTTGCTTATTTCCAATTACAAATATTCAATAGATTTTTTAATGATGATAGCTCGAGACTATTTCAAACGATTCGAGACACGTATGGACAAGTTGAGACGTGTTGGCGGAAAAAAGTGTTTTCTCGAATATTTCTCTGATGAAAAAATATCAATTACGTAAAAAATAAATATCGATTTATAAGATACCTATAAATTATTTTCAGTTGCTTTTACCTGAAAACGTTTTCTGAGAGTACAAAATGCCAATCTTGTAAAGTTTTAGTTAATGGGCTGAAAATTGGTACGCAAATATCTTACAATGCACCAAATTTTAGCTTTTTACCTGAACACGGTTTCTGAGAGTACAAAATGCCAATCTTGAAAGGTTTTAGTTAATGAGTTGAAAATTAGTACGCAAATATCTTACAATGAACCAAATTTTAGCTATTTATCTGAAAACGTTTCCTGATTATATATACATTTTTTGCATGACTGTAATTTTTTCATGATAATTTTTTTTATATTTGATTGATGAGTAAAAATATATAATTATAAAATGGACCGATAAAATAATAAAATTTCAATTAATAAACACATATTTATTAGCTAGTCTTAGTTGAAAATTTTCCATTGAGAAAGGGAGAAATTCTCCGGAAATTTTTGGGTTTGATTAAACGTTTAAACATTGTTTTATAAAAGATTTGTATTTATTTTAACAATCAATAATTTATTTTATTTTTTTAATATTATCAACTATCTTTTTTGATCAACAAAATCGGTAGAATTAGTATATTTTATATGCGGGCCGAGACATTTTTTTCCTTCAAATGTGGCCGTGTAAGCCAAAAAGTTGGACACCCCTGATCTAGAGAAACCTCAAATAAGTGATCGACCGCGAGCAGTCCTCACCTCGCTCCGAAAAATTGAATCCGTTACCCTCAACATATATTAATTGAGTCTGATTAACCCTTTCAAGTAGATAATTTACACCACGAGGGGAAATACCCCTAGGTTAGGAACCAGTGCTTTACCCTCTCGGACAACCCGGTCCTCTAAGGAAATATTTTAATCACGCTTAGTTAGTTAAATAATCTTTTAATGAAAATTTCGATTTCCAGAACAAACCAGATGTATGAACAATTGGCAAAAACTTCAAATAAGAATATGTATAGAGGGAAGTATCAATGGTTAGATCTTTCAAAAAGAAACAACTTTTACAGGAAAAAATTGATTGAAATAACCGATTTAAGGTAAAAAAAATGTAATATTATTATTATTTTTTATTAAATTTATTATTCTCAATCCATTAGAATATTATTTTTTTTGAGGGCTTGATGAATATTTGAAAGATTTTTTTGGTTAGGCTACTCATGGCAGTAATAAATTGAAATTCGATATGTGAATTATTTATGAATATTCCTGAAGGAAAGTTGTCGCAAAGTGCAAGTGAAAATCTGGTAATAGTTATATTACTGAAAAAAGCTAGAATTCTTGTTCTTACTAATTGTACAAACAAAATTGTACAAACAAAATTGATAAAACTAAAAAAGTGTAGTAAGAAATTTGCAAAAGAATAGCGATAAGGAATTAGAAAAAAATTGTCTTGCTTAAAGTAGCATAGTTGTCGATTTTCAAGAGGAAATTATACTTTTATATATATATATATAATACATTGAATTTTATTTGGATAGAGCCTAGCGTCTTAAGGGCTTGATATTTACATGTTTTAAGTAGTGAATTAACCATTTCATGCGAAGGTAGGAATGCGCAGAAAACAAATATAATATTTATAAGAAAGACTGAGAATAAAAGTCAAGCCTTCATAAATTTAGTCTCTATCAAATAAAATTATCTTAATATATACGATATACCTATAACAACAATATCTTAAATGTTCTTGATAGGTACAAGCTAAGTATTAAGGATGCAGTACGTATATTGGTGAAGCTATAGGTGAAGTTCTAGGGCATGGCATACATTATTTGACTAAATGAGTTTTCAATTTAAACCTGCTGTGGATACCTAGGGTCAGAGAGAGCTATCAAAATTAAATAACACTTTAAAGGTAATATACGTATATTTGTTTCAGCTGATTGGGATGGCGAACTCATACCATCATTATTATAAGTGACTCCTGAGAAGAAATATTAATGGACATAATTGAAAAGTTTTTATTTTGCCGAGAGTAGCAGAGTTGTTGAATCATCAAGAGAATATATGTGATATAGAGTATATGTGTATATGTTTATTTTCATCAAGCAGAGGACAGCCTCTTTGTTTCTCTTTATGATTAATTAACATAATTACAGATCCTAGAGTTGTATATAAAACTTTAGGGAACGTGGTGTGTGTTTATAATGAAATATTTTTAAAATTATAATAACAGTCCTCACTGTTAAACACCACTAACTCCAAAATAAAATAAATTTAAAGTTGAATAGTTTATGCCTGATACTGAAAGATTAAATGGGGCTTCTGTTAAGATTTAGGTTAAAAATTTAATTTATTTTCCTTTAAATTTATAAATTTTACCTTCTTTAGAGAATGACAAATCAAAAAAGTCACGTAGCCTTGAAATTGATATTAAAAAATAAATAAATAAAATTTATACAGACATGAGCAGAGCTATTGAAAACATAGAATTTTATATGATGATGACATCGTCTCAATTTTTACCAATTTTGGTAGGGAACACTAAAAGAAAATCTGTCTTCCTGTCGCGTTTTTATTAATTCAATAATATTTTGTTCAAAAATGAAATTCCTAATAATTAATTTGCTCTAAATAGCTGGAAAATAAAAACAACTATTTCATTTGACTATGGTAATATTCAAATCTGGATTAGTATGATAGACATTTCAATAATTCCAGGCTCTAAATACATAGTACTGGTATTTTTGTTCCTGCTATATGCATTCTATTGATTGATGGTAAATATAATTTCAGATGATGACTAACGATGAATTCGTGACAATGTCAGAGTAGAATATTATTACAGAATATATAACATAACGTGTACTCCTGGCGTACAATTTAGCGCTCAGAGTGTTTCAAAAATGAAACTTTTAACCCCTCTTATTTCGCCGATCCTAATAAAAAATTATTTCATTAGTACATATGTTATGTGTTTATTTTCATTAGTACTCTACATTTTTTATATATTAACTGACAAAAAATGTAAGTCCATGTTTCTTTAGATCCTAAAGTTTACCAGTCCAAAAGCCCCAAAAGTTTTTTTTCACAAGTATTTTTCTAAGTAGATATAACACTGACGAGAGGAAGGGAGTTACGAGTGATTTCTTTTGGGCGTAGATTTTTCGGAGATGGAGGAAACTAGAGAAATTAAAAAATATTTTTCCCTCAAAATCATGTGTAACATCAACTAATTAACTTTCAGTGAGTATCAGGTGATTCTTTCCTTATAATCAGCAATGAATTTTAGACCACCATGTATATTAATATTTTTATAGTAAAGGAAGTTTGGACCGCCCTGTATATTCATATTTTTATAGTAAATGGAATTTGGACCACCATGTATATTCATATTTTTATAGTAAATGAAGTTTGGACCACCCTGTATATTCGTATTTTTATAGTAAATGGAATTTGGACCACCCTTTATATTCATATTTTTATAATAAATGAAGTTTAGATCACACTGTATATTCATATTTTTATAGTAAATGAAATTTGGACCACCCTGTATATTCATATTTTTATAGTAAATGAAGTTTGGACCACCCTGTATATTTATATTTTTATAGTAAATGAAGTTTGGACCACCCTGTATATTTATATGTTTATAGTAAATGAAGTTTGGGCCACCCTGTATATTCATATTTTTATACTAAATGGAATTTGGACCACCCTGTATATTCATATTTTTATAGTAAATGAAGTTTGGGCCACCCTGTATATTCATATTTTTATAGTAAATGAAGTTTAGACCACACTGTATATTCATGTTTTTATAGTAAATGGGATTTGGACCAGCCTGTATATTCATATTATTATAGTAAATGAAATTTGGGCCACCCTGTATATTCATATTTTTATACTAAATGGAATTTGGACCACCCTATATATTCATATTTTTATAGTGAATGAAGTTTAGACCACACTGTATATTCATATTTTTATACTAAATGAAGTTTGGGCCACCCTGTATATTCATATTTTTATAGTGAATGAAGTTTAGACCACACTGTATATTCATATTATTATAGTAAATGAAATTTGGGCCACCCTGTATATTCATATTTTTATACTAAATGGAATTTGGACCACCCTATATATTCATATTTTTATAGTAAATGAAGTTTGGACCACCCTGTATATTTATATGTTTATAGTAAATGAAGTTTGGACCACCCTGTATATTCATATTTTTATAGTAAATGGAATTTGGACCACCATGTATATTCATATTTTTATAGTAAATGAAGTTTAGACCACACTGTATATTCATATTTTTATAGTAAATGGGATTTGGACCACCCTGTATATTCATATTTTTATACTAAATGGAATTTGGACCACCCTGTATATTCATATTTTTATAGTGAATGAAGTTTAGACCACACTGTATATTCATATTTTTATAGTAAATGGAATTTGGACCACCCTGTATATTCATATTTTTATATATAGTAAATGAAATTTGGACCACCTTGTATCTTAATATTTTTATATTAAATGAAGTTTGAACCACCCTGTATATTCATATTTTTATAGGAATGAATTTTTGACCACCCTGCATAGTAGGTATAATGTTAATTATAATATGTAATCAATTAATTAAATACATAAGCATTTAGGACAAGAGAAAGTATGATTTAGGAAACTAGAAAGTACATGTTGTTTGTCTTACCTTTGGCTGGCTGGTTGGCAAGACAAGAAGCCCTTCTTCCTCTGCCTGCTTAGAATAAACTGAGACTTGAATGAAAGCAAAGAGACCAGCCAGCTTTTATCAATTTTCGGGAATTTCGATAAATAATTTTTCAAGGGAATTTTCTAATAAACATTTCTATTTATTTTTTTATTAACTAAATGAAGTATAATGTACACACGAGAGATGGACCAAAACAGTAGGGATGTAATAAGAATTTTTTTTAGGGTGGAGGGTGCCCGATTGTTTTTTTTTTTTTTAATTTTTAGAATTAATTAATTTCAATACCCATGATAAATCAAAAATGGAAAATTGTAGAAAATTCATTATGGTGTCAAAATGTTTGCATTTCTAAAATCAAAAACCGATAAATTTATTTGGGTTTGCTAGTTTAAAAAAGTTTAGTTCAAAAAGGCAAAAAAAAATTTCGCTTCCCGAAAGCAAAAAGGTGTTTTAGAAAATACATTTTTATAATATTATTTTTATAAGGAAATACCATATTTGTAAATTTTCGAACTAATAGAGACATTTTTTCAAACTTAAGGATTTGATGAAAATTTAAGAAAAAAAAATAATGAATAAAAATAATAAGAATAAAATAGATAAAATCGTAAAAAAAATTTCCCTACTTGGTTATAAGTTATAACGTTTCGATCTTTTAGTGATTTGACAATGTTTTGGTCAGCGAACGGTTTGAGCTAGACTTAATTCATAATTATTTGTATTTCTTACATAAAACAAATAGAATTAGTAATGATGCTGTTGAAGCTTTTATTTTTGTGATTAATTTGATTAAAATTTGATTTTTTAGTGAAATCACACATAATTAATTATAAATATTTATTGAACAAGAACTTCATGTTCATTAAATAATTATAATTAATTATATTTGATTTCACTAAAAATTAAAATTTTAAACATATAAGTATTATTTATTATATGGTATCTCCCTTTAGCCATATTAAGGTGATCCATTTTGACCGACTATTTTTTGAGTCCTGCGTTAAAATTTGTTAGTATTTCATGATTTAAGACGGGTCTCCAGCATTTCAGACGTCAGAAGAAATGTTCACTTTTTTTTTTTTAAATTTAGAAATTTTTATAGTAAATTTCAGCTTTCATTGTTTCTTGGTGAGACAATAAATTGCGATGAATGCGTGTAGGACATGATAAGACCTTTGTTAAATTGTCAAGAGTTATTATTCGGTTGACAAGGAAATAAAGAATTTAATGGCAAGGATATTTACCAATAACGAATTGTAAAGTTCAATATATAGAGCAGGGCTGTCCAACCCGCGGTCCGCTGGCCACATTCGGCCCACCATAACAATCTATGCAGCCCGACATAAAATTATAAACTTCCTAAAACAATTGATATTTTAATGTAGTTACTGGAAAACATATCGGATACAATTTGATCTGATATTTTTTTTTTTCTAAAGTAAGAAGAAATTGGAAAATCTCCCCAAAAGTTTTCGAAGAGAAAAATATTTTAAATTTTGAATGTGAAAAAATATATCAAAATATCCGAAAAAATAATCACAATTTTGACTTCATTTTTATTAGATATAAATATGTAATCAATAAACTAACTGATTGGAATTGCAATAAGACATTGATTGAAATGAAGGAAAATTTTATTAATGTCTCTTTTGAAGCTATTTTCAAGAATTAAATTCACTAAAAGCAAAATTATAAGCTCCACTATCAACTAAAAAAATAATAAAGTTTCGAATATTATGTTGGCAAACAACTCAAGCTTGAGTTGTTTGCCATAAAAGAATTTAGTCTTTTTGATTTTAAGTCGATTCTTTCACGTTATCAGTAGAGATTTCCATTAATAGTCAAAACATCAAAAATGGAATACAATAAGGTTATTCCTCTAGTATTAGATAAGAATCGATCGTTATTTTTGATTTTAAGTCGATTCCTCCATGTCTTCAGCAATGGTTACCAATAATAATCGAAGCGTCAAAAATTTAATGTAGAATTGTTATTCCTCATGTATTAGATGAGAATCGATCGCTAGTTTTTATTTTAAGTTGATTCCTCCATGTCTTCATCAATGGTTACTAATACTAACCGAAACGTCAAAATTCTAATGTAGAATGGTTATTCCTCGACTATTAAATGAGAATCGATCATTATTTTTGACTTAAAGTCAACATGAACTGCAAATTGCAAGTGATATCTGATTAATAATAAAGGAATAAACATATTAATATTTCAAGTGAATTTGGATAAAGTTTAGCAACGATCCGTTTCAGTTTATTTTCTTTGTCATGGCGGATATCATTATTCTACAATTTACCTATATTTTTTGATTGAAAAATATCAATAGAATTGTATATATTATATGCGGCCCGAGGCATTTGATTTTTTCTTCAATTGCGGCCCGTGTAAGCCAAAAGGTTGGACACCCCTGATATAGAGTCAGTGGAAGCTTTGATTAAAGGCGAAACGTCGCGATTGATAATGTTCTGAGTCAATACTTATTTATTTGATCTTTTCCTCTCTTAAAGCTCATCATTTAATTTCTTGAAATATATTTATATTAGGTACGTAACCTTCAGGATGCGAGTCCTATTCGCAAGAGTTTTTTTTTTTTTAATGTTACGTGTATAACTAGATTTCCAAATGGGTTTTTAGTTCTCGTGAAATAGACATGACAAATTTGCATTGTGTGGTTGGCGTGTCGGCATTTACATGTGTAAATGAATATACCAAATAAAATAAAACAGATTTTATTAAGCTTAAATTATAATTCATTTGACGTGACGATAATAACAGGTTCTTGGATTGAATCCGGTTGAGGAATTAAAGGTTGGCAAGCAAAGAATTCAACTCGATCGAATTTATTGGAAATACCTTTCAAGAAACTAATTTAGTACTTTATTAATTGAAGGAGCCGGGACTATAAACACAAAATCACATAATTTGCAATTACCATAGCAATTTTTACTTTCATTTATCCATAATAACTGGAAATATTGCATTGATTCGAAAATATTGACCAGCGAAGTCTTGTTGTCTCTTAATTATTTTCAAATTTTTATTTTATTTATTTGCTTATTAGTATTCATAAATATTTAAAGCTTGGGAAAAATCATTTCTAAGCAGATTTTTTCTTTCTTTCTTACTATGAGTTTTGCCTACTTACTGATATTGTCTAATTGTCGAAAATCAGGATAGGTGTGACATCTATTCAAGATATATAGAAATAATAATGTAGCGTGAATTCACCCCTCTGACTTCTGTTGGCAGCCACCGATCGGTGAATAAAAAAGCTTTTCTTTCCCATGAGAATGTGTGTTATTCATCGATAGTAAGCACCACTAGCCTGCTAATTTTCGATACTAGCCATGAAAAGTCATGATCAAAATTTTCTTTTTGGTGCCATAATATTGTTATTTCCAAAACTGATTAGATTTTAGCCTCAAAATTTATGGATGAAAAATGTAGAAAATCATTTTATGTAGAGCTCGTGAACGGTTGGAGCTGATTCGGTACAAATGTTTGTATTAATAAACTGTAACTTGGAGAGTCGGGTTGGCTTAGTCGGCTAACGCACTGGCCTCGCTTCGGCATCGATCGATTATGATGATCTTGGAGTGGAAGGCCGGGGTTCGATCCTGGCTGGCAAATAAAAATTTCTACCGGCTAAAAACTCGGCTCCCTCACTAACCCTACTAACACTTTACTTATGTGCTGTCTAAATGGGCTTTGTTCCCGGTGACATTAAATAAAAAAAAAACTGTAACTTTGTGCTAAGTTTTTCAAACGTTTTAGGGAAATTCGCCAATTAACCGAAATTTTCAGAAAGTGTACGGAGTCTTAAAAAATTTAACTTTTTTATACAAAATATAATTTGGATTTCTAGATCTTGAATTTTCATTTTGAAATATCATTCATGATAATTTTTTTCTTCCTGAGTGTCTGTAAACCGATACTCAAGAGAAAAACGAAAAGTCGTAGAAAGTTGGTTCTGGTATGAAAATGTTTGTATTTCCATAGAGATTAGACTTTGTATTTTCTAAGCTCAGAAGTTCCTCTTGAAAATGTAAAATATCAGAAAAAATTGAATCGTTATGTGGAGAGTTCTCACATGGTTAAGTAGTTAATGAGATGAAATTTGGAACAAAAATTTATTTCAATATGCTGAACGAACCTCTGTGGTTCTGTTTTCAAATTTTTCTCCCAAATCGTTATGAATTCCTATAAATTTGTTGTATCTATTACGTTTTCATGAATCTTATTATGTATGTCTTTTACTAGTGAACAATCTTTTTTTTTCAATCGAAAAAAAAATTAATTTTTAAAATTTAAATAAAATAAATTTTTTAATTATTTATAAAGGTATTTCGTATGTTACTTAATTTTGAAGATTATGTTAAGGACGTTCCCTAATATAGCTCAGATGCAGTTCGCTTTTTCTCCTACTCTCACATGCGCAGAAAGGCGAAAATATTTTCACTGTGTCGTTTCTTAGATCTGGCAACATTTCATTCTTACCGACGCTAAAAGACAAAGAATAAAAACTTCATGAAACAGCTCAATGCGAAATTCCACATCAGATGAGAACAGTATAGTTGAGAGAATTAGCTAAAAATCTCAAATGCACCAGCTGCAGAAGGTTTTTAGATATGGAAAAATTGATTGATTTTAGTTCGACGTTGCCAAGTCGCCATCTCTCACTTGCCATGCCATGAGAGAAAAAATGAAAACCATCAAAAGTACCTAACTTTTAACATTTTTCATACAAAACAAATACCGCTTGATACAATTATTTTAACAGAAAAATATTTTTTATATCTTCAGTTAATGATTCTCAGTTTTTCAAAATAATTTCAAGAAAATTACGATTGTTATTTAATGAAATAGTCGCTTTAACATTAATCGGGATAGGGTTCACATGTTAAATATGCAAATTTCAATGGTCAATATTTACAAATTTAGTGCCGCAAGGACTATTGAAAAAAATTTATACGTATAAAGGACACTTATAAATATATGTATTCAAATTTTTAAAAGGATTGCAAGAAAATCGATTTATTAGGGAACGTCCTTAAGGATAATAATTATTTTTAATTTTTCATCAATTATAAAATTATTTATTAGTTTAATATTGCTGCTTCTTTTAATGATGGAAATATCTTTTGAGGAATCATTTTTTTTTTTTAATATTATTTATTCACAATATATTTTCATTTTTCATTTTTTTATTTTTTTTATTTAGGTATATTTATTTACATACCATTTCAAAATTCAATATTGATAAAAAAAATATGTTCGTCAATTCAAGCACGAATTCGAAATATTTTATTTAAAGTATAAAAAATGAATTTTTTCAATTGAAAAAAATATATATTTTTTTCAATACCATTACAAATCACATCACTGCCTGTTATAATAAAATATAACATTTTCTACTGATTTTTAGAAAGTACGCTTTTGTGCCATCATTTTAGGAAACAAAGCTGTCAATTGCCAATCAGTGAGAGATAATATTTTTTACCTCCCATAATTTTTCCAGAAATCAATATAGACTAAGCTGCTAATATAAACAAGGAAAAAAATCAAAAAATTTAAATAAACAATATAAGTGTTCTAATAAATTTCAAACATTTATTATTATGAATCATGCTTTGAAAAGAAAATATATATATATTATATACTAACTTTTCGTGCGTGCCTTCGGCATCATTAGGTTAGCGTTGTTGCAAATTAATCTGGGCTATTATATATATAATATATCAGAGGAGTAAATGTTCTGTGTTTAATAAATAAATATCTTTGCTTCTTTGACATATACATAAATAACGATTGATGATTGAAATAAACTAAAAATATAATTTACAGTTAATACAAAGATTTAAGTATCTTTTTGAATGTCTTTTTTGAAAAAAGATGGAAATTATTTCAAAAATTGGCTAACGGCCCGCCAAGCTTAGTAAGCGCTTGGGTTCGATTCCTAAGGGGACGAACCTCTCTGATATGCAATGTAAAAATATTTTCTCTAAAATCTATGATTGGTCTTTAAAAGTTAAATTCATTTATTAAAAATATATTTTTTTTTTTGTTTGAAAATTATGGAAAAATTGAATAATTATAGCCAAAATAATCTATGATGTGACGTCAGAGAAAATTTGTATTTAAACAAGACTGACAAGTGTGTGAATTTAATACTGGGACCTCGCATTTTTAAACACATCCAATTATAAAGGAAAATCAAAGAGCTTGTCTTCTGTTTGATGTAAATAAACATATATAATATATACCTACCAGTGGCGGTTGATGGTGACTTTTCAACCAGGGGATGCTGTCGAAAAAAAACCCTTCATTTTAATCTTTGCTTTTTTTGCATGTTTCATCGAATACGGCATCAATTTCGTTATTTTTCAAATTTAACATTAAATTTTTTATAAATATATTTTGGGACCTTCGCCCTGCTTTGTGCGAGTGAGGGCAGGAGTCAGAAATTGATTATAGCAAGCTATGACTTATTGTCTATTGCATTCTTAGTTATTTCGGATTTTATACCATATATTGAGAGTTCTTACAAATGGATTAGTCCAAAGATTCTCTTTTTTATAATAATAGTTTTTGTAATAATAGTTCCACACCGAGAACAATTTTTATTCGACTTAAACTCGTCTAGACATGTCTTTGACATGCTTGAACTGGAAGAAATACTTGGCAGGCACTTCAAACCTTCTATTGGTACCCTTTTCGGGAAAATCATTCATTTTAATATTGCCCCTAGAAATTATGTAACAATTTTATTTCATTTCGAGAACCAATATAATTTTCAAAAAAAAAAATGTTTTTTATTAAAATATTTGAAATAACGGATAATAATTTGAAAATTTAAAGATCGTCCTGAAATTTTGAAGTCGACTTTATATACCGTATTTATGAAAATACTCTACATGTTTGAAATTTTAAGGATGCGCCGCATCCATAGCATCCATGGACAGCAGGCCACTGATACCTACATATTTATATTTGATGTATAAGTATATTTCTATATAAATATTTTTTGTTTGATACTATACTTTCGAAGGTTTGACTTCCATCATCACTCTTTTTAATTCGAAATATTTTATCTGTTTTTTCTCAAGAATGCCTTCGTGAATTTCTCTAAATCCAATCGGGTATTTGAGCCCTTGAGAAATATCAGATAAAATAATTTTAAAATAATTTTTAATAAAAAAAATAAAACCGACTTCAAAAAAATTAATTGCAACAAATAAAATAATAATAACTTAAAAATAAAATAAAATACACTAAAAGTATAAAATAATTATCTTATTTAGCTACAATTAAACGAGAAAATATTAATAGGAAATTACTTTTTGAAGTCGGTGCCAAACATATACATTTTATGAATCGCACTCGACGGATCTTACTTAGTACGTTTGGTACCGACTTCAAAAGTAATTTCATGTTAATATTTCGTCGTTTTTATACTCTTTTAGTGTATTTTATTTGATTTTTAAGTTATTATTATTTTATTTGTTGCATTTAATTTTTTTGAAGTCGGTTTTATTTATTTTTATTAAAAAAATTTCTCTTTTTCTTTTTTTAGTGATGTTATTCATAGTGACATGCATCTCGTAAGAGAAAGCGTCGGGTGAATGAATCAGAAAATGATAATAAAATTCAATCCATAAATATAGAAATTCTCTCGAAACGATTGCGGGTTTTAAATGAATGTTTTAAGATTTTTTTATAAAAGATTTTATTTATTATAATTTCGATTATTTGGTCATAAGAATTGGAGATTTACGCTATTTCGTCATTGATAATATCATCGGAACCTGACCAAATTAATATGGTACCACCCCTAAGTTACTTTCTTTCCAATAAAAAAAGAATCATTAAAATCGGTTGATAAACAAAGAAGTTATGCCTGAACAAACATATCAAAAAAGGTCCAATACCAATGAAAAAAAACGGGACCAATCGGAAGCTAGACTGAACCCAATGCAAAAAAAAAATCATCAAAATCTGTTCACAATTGGCGGAGATATGAGATAACATAGACAAACGCAAAAAAAAATCAGTCGAATAGAGAACCTCCTCTTTTTTGAAGTCAGTTAAAAAGACTGAGGATGAAGGTCAAACCTTTTAAACTATAGTCTCTAACAAAGAAATTATATATACAATATATGTTTATTTGCATCAAGCAAAGGACAACCTCATTGATTTCTCTATAAGAATCAACAACTCTGCTATACTCTTGGCGAAACAACATATTTTCATTTAGGCCCAATTATACACAAACAAGCTCAAGAAGAAGGGTACCTATATCATGTAGTGTGCACACTTATTTATTCAATATATTTTTTCAATTACTTTCCAAACATTAAAAATCAAGTGGAAATTTTGTTAATCGACGATGCGAAAAGCGACGTTTGCCTGCGTTTTATTCTCTCTTTGAAGAGTTGTCTGTCATGTCGATTGCGATCTCTATTAAGAAAACGACATTTGCACCAGTTCCTGAAGCGATTGATGATTTGTTATCTGGAAGGGAATGTCTGTGACGGAGGGCGTGCATGGATGGTCCTTGGCTTTTGGCGTGGTTTCCACTTGGAACCGCCTCGCCTGCCTCATTTCAGGTCTTTCAATTATAGAGCCATTATCGTTGGGGATCACGCATGTTTTGGTGGACACCCGGTCACGAAATATTCCAATGCAACAAGTTGCAAAATCTTTTTCAATGGGAATATTTAATTAAGAAGATTGACAAACAAGATCGACGAAAATTTGAAAAAAATTCTTGCCGAGAGTAGCTGAGTTGTTAACTTTATCACGGCAAATCAAAGAACATGTTCTCTGCTATATGCATATAAATATATGTACTTAGGTATATATATATATATATATATATATATATATATATATATATATATATATATATATATATATAGTATTCCAGAATTGATTGGGATAGCCTAAAGGAAGATAGTGAGAGATTTGACATCTATCTTCACTAGGAATGCAACGACTATCTTATCTTATTATATTAAACGAGCAATTTTTGTATATACATATATAGAATCGGTTACTCGAAAACGGATCTAACGATATGGATGAAATTCACGGGTTAGGGGGTTTTTGGGTTGGCATTTCGATCTGTCACAGTTTCATCTTCGTCTAAGTTGTTTTTTATGGGTTTTTTATTAATTGAAATAATGGTACTTAAGTATTAACGCCACCGCAGCTACAATTCAAAATAATTCCAAAGGCGGTGTACACCTAATTCCAATCGCGGTTCACCCGTCGTGTTAACTGAACCTTACCAGGTTTGTTTGGGAACGCATTTTTTATCTAATCAAACGGAGATCATAAACCGAATCTGTTTAACAACCGCCAAATCTGTAGCTCGGTGGCGTTAATACGTACGAAATAATTATTCACAAGTGGTTGTTTGAATATTTATAATTACATTTTTTTCAATTTTCTTTTAATAAAATTAATTGGTGATTTTATTTTAAATTCCTCTAATAGATCATTACAAATATTATTATATATTAGAATTTGCCAATTTAATTAATTAAAGGTATTTTTCTATAAAGTAATTTATTAGACTATCAATTTCATTCTATTATAAAATCCGACAATTCGAAGGATCGTACCTCCTTCTTCAGGATTTAAAAGGGTCAACGAAAGAACCTTCGTGTATATTAATATTATTTTTAATTGCAATTACATCTAAAACTTTGTGGCCAGTGATACGTCTTGATGATGGCCTTAGCGGGTCAAAACGTTGGTAAAAATATAAATTAAGTTTTATTTCAATTTTATTTTAGCTGTGATTAAAAAATCGACAATTTTACCTGAATTTAAAATTAAAAATAATATTAATATATCGCTTTTAATTGAATCAAAAAATTACCGAGCATCGCTCGATGTTCCAGATACTACTTCTTAATAGTAACATATTAGTACTAGTTTAGGCAGAAGCTCGCCAATATAAAAATTCTAAAACAGGATTAAAATGATTGTTTGGCAGAAAACAAGAAAAACCATTTTAAACACGAATACAAACAAATACAATGCAATATTTATTATTTGTCCGTAGCGCGAAATTAAATTGGAATAGAATAATATAATGTTCCAATAGACAGTCGCTCGGTGTGAACGTATAATACGTATTTCACCAAAAATCGGACTTAAGAGATTTTGTAAGATCAGCGACGATATATAGAATCGGTTTTTCGAAAAGGGCTCTAACAATTTGGATGAAATTCACGGGCTAGGTGGTTTTTGGGTTGACACTTCGATCTGTCACGGTCTCATCTTCGGCTAAGTTGTTTTTGATGGGTTTTTTGTTAATTGAAATAATTATTCACAGGTGGTTGTCTCGATAAAAATGTATAATTACATTTTTATTCAATTTCCTTTTAATAATTAATTGGTTTTTAAATTTTAAATTCCACTAATAAAAATCATTACAAATATTATTATATATTAAAATTAGAAATTTAATTAGTTAGATAGGTGGTTCAAAAAATTGTCATTCAAATAAAAAAAAATTAGAGGTATTGAAGATGGAGAGGTAGAATTTAATGCTGAATTGATGGAAAGGCTACCCAAAGATAAAGAAAAATATTAATTCCGATTATTTTGAATTGAATTGGTATTGAATTTTTGACGTTTCGATTATTATAGATATTCTGAAGATATGGAAGAATCGATTTAATACCAGGTCTCACTTTTTTGAAAAAAATTTTGATAAGTTTTTTACAAGAAATCAAAAGTTGGTGTCATCTATTAAATTCGATGGAATTGAATATTTTTAATTATATGTCAGAGGGGTTGTTTTACCCCTCGGGAATCGAACTGAGTGCCAGTAACAGCAATCCGGGCCATCTGGCTCACCTGCAGGATGTCAGAGAGGTTCGCATCCTGCATGTGAGCCAGGTGGCCCGGATTGCTGTTACTGGCACTCGGGTTCGATTCCCGAGGGGTGTAAAACAACCTTCTGACATATAATTAAAAATATTCAATTCCATCGAATTTGATAGATGACACCAACTATGATTTCTTGTAAATTTGAATCTATTACCATCGGCAAATTAATATCTTTCAGATAAATTTTTTAATGAAACTAATTATTAACAGGTGGTTAAATCAAAATAAAATAAATGGTTGATTAAATCAAAAACAAACACATGCATTTCCGAGCAATGCTCGGTGTTCCAGGTACTTAACCCTTAAGGGACAAAATTATTTTTTCCTCCCACTAATACTGTTATAAATCATGAAAAATGATTGCATATCAATTTTTTGTTATTTACTTTAAATTAACCCGTGCCCCAAGAGGTTTGTATTCGGAATACTCCTTTTGAAATACTCCTCACTGTTACAAAGAAATGGCCTTTTATCTCTTTTTTTTAATAAGTAAATGAATTAAAAATTTTATTGGAAATAATGAAAATTTCAAACTTATAAAAATGGAGTCCCCCATATCAGGGCAGGTGAATTTGAAATAAATGACAAAAAATTGATGGTAGTAGTAAAAATGTAGTGTCCTGACTATTATTAAACTATATTAAATATAATCATTTGCGCCAGGATTATTATGCTCAATAAACGTCTATAATATGTAAATTCAAACATGAAATATGCAAAATTCAAATATTAGATATGTAATTAATATTATATATTTATTTTATTATTATCAAGTAAAGAAAATTTTAAAAAAATTTTAAAACTTTTAAAAATTTTAAAAATATAAATTCTACCAAAGTTTCAGTTTTTTTTGTGAAACCTACCTAGAATTTTATATTTTTTAAAATTTTCTTTACTTGATTTAAATATGTTTCACCAAGAACCTACACCGAGGGGTGAACCGCGACCTAATATGCTGTACACCTACTTCCACTTGTACTTCCAAATATTTCAAAGTAATTCCAAATTTTTCCAAGTACTTCCAAATATTTCCAAGTACTTCCAAATATTTCCAAGTAATTCCAAATATTTCCAAGTACTTCCAAATATTTCCAAGCACTTCCAAATATTTCCAAGTACTTTCAAATATTTCCAAGTACTTCCAAATATTTCCAAGCACTACCAAATATTTCCAAGTACTTCCAAATTTTTCCAACTTCCAAATATTTCCAAGTACTTCCAAAATACTTCCAAAGAGGTGTATACCTACTTCCATCCGGATCACCCCTCGACCTACACCATTCTCCCTTAAAAAAAAAGTAAAGTATGCATTCTTTTATTTGCTATAGTATTATAAAAAGATAATATTGTGTGGGAGTAGAAATATTCTTTTAAAGAAATTGAAAGGCATTT
This sequence comes from Forficula auricularia, assembly GCA_024734495.1. Classification (NCBI taxonomy): domain Eukaryota; kingdom Metazoa; phylum Arthropoda; class Insecta; order Dermaptera; family Forficulidae; genus Forficula; species Forficula auricularia. The sequence goes on from JALMQS010000074.1 coordinate 10,028,710, forward strand.
TTTTGGAATATACAAAATAATAGGGAGGGAATAAAATAAAATATTAAAAAACGAGAGGAATTTTCTACAATAATAATTTTGTCAGAGAGATCATAATCGTTGTTATGAGAAGAAAAAGATGGACAAGAAATATTGTTGGATATCAACAATGCATTTTTAATGTTAATTTTAATTAATGATTTAATAATATTTTTATAAAATTGAATTGATATTATTTATTTAAATACTAGTATTTTATTAAAAATAATTCATGTGATTAGTGTGATCTTTAGTTTAATATAAGCTTTTATTAAGAAAAAATGAAATAGGACATTTTATCAATATCTACCTAAGAGGGTTGATTTAAATTAGGTTATTAAGTTGGGAAAAAGAAATACGAAGAAAAATGGGTAGTTGCAATGAGGACCAGAGTTCTGCAAAAATATTTAATATAAGGTGATCTTTAGCAAGAGTCGAAGAAGAATTAATGTTAGATATCACTATTTATTAACAATCTTGTCTTTTTATATTATTAGCTTTAATTAATAATTTAATAAATTTATTAAATTTAACTGAAACTATTTTTTATTACTATTTCACTAGAAATACCCCGTTTTATTTTAAATTCTAAATTAAAAATTGATGAAAGAATTAAGATAAATGAAATTTTATTAAAATAAGCTGAAGTGTTCTGATGTGGCCATCCACTTGACTTTACTATACAACGTGGACCCTCACTTATATTTAATATTTAATAAAATTATTGATAATCATGTAGTGGAGGGGTGTTAGCTTTTCCATTTTTAGATTACTGTGGGTCCAATGATTATGTATACAAAATTTGATTGAGTTTGGTAGAAGGGCCTAGATATTCATTTTTTGACCCCCCCCCCCCCATTTTTACCGTTAGTTTTTGGATTTTAGACTTCTGGGATCTCAGTGATTATGTATACAAAATTTGGTTGAGTTTGCTAAATGGCCAAGATTTTCATTTTTTGGCTCCACACCCCCCCCCCTTCCATTTTGGGTGGTTAGTTTTTGCATTTTTAGACTTCTAGGGTCCCACTGATTATGTGTACAAAATTTAGTTGAGTTTGCTCAAATGGCCTAGATTTTTAATTTTTAACCCCCCCCCCTCCACCCCTCTTAATTTTAGATCGATATGCACCAAAATCTAATCAGCTCTTAATCTCAATGGACCAAAACTACGTGTGAAATTTCATATTCAAACTAGTTTTTGAGCTAGCTCGTCCACAAAATAATTTGGTAACGCACAGATTAACAGACAGACAACCAGACAACCAGACAGACTAACAGACATTTTGACAAAACAATTATTATCTCGAAAAATATAATTTTTTCGATGTTCACTTATTAGAGCTTTTTTGTAGATCGAAATGCCATGGTTTCGCTCAATTTTTTCAAAATAGTTTCAGCCGTTTTTTAGATATTTCGAAAGAAAGAAGCAAAAAAAACACTTTTTTCATCCACGAATACAATACTTGACCATATGGTAAAGTAAAAAAGAAATTCCCATTATATTAGGGCTTAAATTAAAATAGATGAAATAAAATAAATATAATTTAATAAATTTATATGATAGATATTGTAGTTTCTATTTGAATAAAATATTTAATGAATAAAAATTATGTTTTATAAAAATATAGGCAATAATTTTAAAACATACCATTTAAGTAGATGTGACAAATCAGAGGAAAAAGGAACAATTAAACACCGTGATAAAACAAGCGACCAATTGCAATCGTTTCGCCAATTTATTGTGGATTCATCAGGCTCTTGATCAAATTTTTAAACACTTCGTCGTTTCTTTTCTTACTAATTAGAAAAATTTTCTCAAGAGCCTGATAAAGCCACAATAAATTGACAAAACGTTGCAATTAGTCGCATCTTTTGTCACGGTGTTTAATTGTTCCTTTTTCCTCTGATTTGTCACATCTCACTTCTGATAACGAAACTAAATAATAATAATGATACCATTTAAGTTTCGGAGAAATCAATTTATCATATAATAATATTATTAATAAATGAAGTAAATTATTTATCAAGCCTATCTTGCAATTGATTTGAGGATATAGCAGGTTTGTGGTCGTGATTAAATGTTTCCGATTAATTCAAACTTTTGGCACTTTACTTCGCTTTCAACAGAGTTCAACAAATTATTAAATCAATTTTTTATGAATTATTGTTTAATTGATTAATTTCATACTTTAGCCCAGTTGAAGGCTGAATAAAATGTCGAAAGCTTGGATTAATAGAAAACATTTAATCAACCACAAACCTGCTATGACCTCACATCGATTGTCTGTAAAATTAAAAAATTATTTTTTCAAGAGTGTAAAATTTTTAATTTTCAAAGATAGAATTAAAAATCGAAATTCAAAATATAATACTAAACTATCCCTAGTAACACAAAGTTTCAAACTATATAGTAACTACATATTGCCTATATAGATTTCGAGAATCTATATAGGCACTATATAGTTTGAAACATTGTGCTATAGGATATTAGATATGATATATGTTAAAGCTTTTATTTCTATGATTGAATTTATTAAATGTAAATTTTTGAGACTATGTACTTTCTAAGTATTTGGTTTCATAATTAGTCTTCTCTAAAAACTATCAAATATTCATATATATCTTTATACTGAACGATTTATAAAAAAATAAATCAAAATTACATTAATAAGTAGGCACAATCTTTAATTTATTCTTAAAATAATTCTTCGCGGAGATCAGCAGAGTTTATAATTTCTAAAGAAAATATTAAAAATTGTTTTTATCGCTTAATATAATTTTTTTGAAAATTATTCGACACTATAGTTTTGAATTTTTTTTATTTTCATCTTAAGTATAATTCAAAAAAATTTATGAGATAATTACATTACGATGATGATACCATTGAAGCTGTATTCTCATAAATTAAATAAAACTATATCAAGCAGTAGACATACAATTTATTGAAATACAATTTAGTATTCTTTAGAAATTAAAAACTCTTCTAGTATTATTTTAATTTTATAAAGAATAAATTAAAGATTGTATTTACAGCTTAATATAAATTTCTTCAATTTTTTTGGGACTATAGTTTCAAAGGTTTTGATTTCATCTTTCAGTCCAGTGTAAATATTTCAGAATATGACAAGACCTTCGAAAGTATAGTCCCAAATATATTTTAAAATTTAATTTAAGCAGAATACACATTCTTTAAAGAGTTTTTTTTAATAAGTAAAAACTGCTACCCTCGGGAAAATATTATTTTAATTTTCAATTAAAAATTTATTATAGGTAGGATATCTGGAGACGACGCGAGTTGATAAATGAAAAGCCTGAAAAAATTGCATGTCAATCAATCAAGGACACAGAGAAAAAAAAACTATTATGAAAGGAAATGATGAGTAAATCACTTTTTTCTCCCAAGAGTTGATGTGATTAGATTAAGACATCGAGATTGGCATGTTCAGGCCGCGTAAAAAACCCTTCAAGTGACTTTTTATATGCTTTTATTTAACATAGTTTGTATAACTGTTTTGCAAGGGTATAATTTTGTAATCGGATTTTGACCCACTTCTAAGAGGCCATTTTTTTGAAATTGTTCAAATTTACGTATTTGCGATGACAATAGAATATTTCATAAATTTTTTGGATGATTGATAATGAAAAATATAGTTTAAACAATAAAAATAATGTGAACAGTAAGGAGAAATTTTACGGCTCACAAGATATAGTTTAAGTTAAAAAGTATTTTCTCTGATGAATACATTTTGATATAAGTTTTTTGTGTTTCTCACAAAAGTGTGCAAGTTTTAAAAATAAAACGTATAAAATAAAAAATATAAATACGTCTTTAAAAAGTAGAAAATAAATTTCTATTCAGTAGTCAACAAATTTCGATGTACCCATGACCAAATTTAAGGCCAATAGGTCTTTTAAATTAAAATTTAACTTAATTATGGAAAAAGAGATTCTAACGAACCAGTACCAAAGTTAATTTAGATTTCAGAAGGGTTGATTGACCTTCTTGGAAGTCGAACCCAAGTGAGAAACATGTCTTTCCGAGTAGTGGGTTTAATCCTAAAGATGAAATCCTTCTGACATGCATTTATATACAGTTAAAAAAATTCCACTCAAGTTAACGAAAATTAGATTGTAAAATACTACTGCTAACTAAGTCAAGTAGATAATGCATGAAGGGGTTTTATATTATGATTAAAATAAGGGAGTTTTTTAATTTTTTCAAAATACAGCCTCACTAGAGATATATCCTCAATATTAATTTAATTAGAAAAAAATAAATTGTAATTTATTAAAATTCAATTAAATTTTTTTAATTTGTTAAAATAGAAAATGAGCGCAGGTTTTTATATTTGTTATTTTTTGAGTACTGATGAAAAATGACTCCGTAATCACGACGGGTGACCGCTCACTCACCGTGTTAGTGATTATTATATTCCCTCGCAATTGTTTTGTTGATTATTCGTGGTTAGAAAAATGTTAATGTGGGGAAAAGTTATTTTCAAGATGATTTTTTTTTCTATCTGTGTATTTGTCTGAATTCTTCCATACCCCAAAAAACAAAACAAATGGATGGTCATATAAAGTTCGTTTCGGTGCCAAAACGTTTGTATTTCCAAAACGAAGGACATGTTAAATTTTGGGAAGAATGATATAGAAATTTACAAAAAAAATTGAATTATATGAAGAACTCTTGAACAGTTGTGATAACTAATGGGATGAAATTTGACAGACAAGTATGTATTAATAAACTTCACATTTGCGACTTTCTTAGCTTAAATCGTTCACAAATAAAAAATTGGCATATTAGTGAAATTCGTATAGTATGCAGCGATTCTTGACACTTTTTTTTTTTTTTTTTAATAAAAGCATTTTTTTTTTTTTTTGAATGTCCTGTAGGGAATTGGCTAGCAATTGGGCCTCTGAAATAGGGTTGACCCGTTGCGGAGTCTTACCTTGAGTTTTCTTTAAGTTCCATGCTGGGCTGCACGTCTCACATGTTCGGTCTCATCGCGAAGCTCGTTCCCGGGGATGCACAAACCCGCGGTGGGTGCCCATGGGCCACTGACGGAGAGCCGAACCTCCTGTTCCTGTTTCCCAAGCCCTGCCACCCCTCCGCAGGTTCCCGAGGGCTGCGCGCGCAACCCCTACACTTACGAGGATAATCGTCGACCAAAGTGGCTTGAAAAAGGAGAAAAAGGGGATAACAACTGAGGTGGACCACCCCGATCCGATCCGATCTATCTCCCTTTCAAAAAATGTACCTTTCAGGCATTGCCACTCAATCCGTTCGCTATCAGTACCTGCAGATCAACGACAAGGCAAAACGAGAACATTTGCCAAATTATAGCGAGTAGATCCCTAAGGAGAAACCGAAAACGTAAAAAAGTACTAATGAGCATCGAAGCGATCTCTTGCTAACGGTTGGATCACGCAAGTTCGAGTCGTGATCCTTGTATCTCACTAAAACAGCTGACAATTTGAATCCTTGAATCGACTTTTGGCATTTCTAATGTGATGCTCTATCACGGAGCTAACCCGTTCCTATTTTATCGACTGCTTCCTTATAGTACCGGGTCCCAAAATGTAGTCAGAGGACCCTTGGGGGTCTTCTAGATATTCCTCAGGGAAATTTTATGACTTTATATTGGGCCACGGGTTGGACAGCCCTGGTCTAAATCGAATGGGATTAAAGAAGGATATGAGGAATGATAATTTATTTTTTAAAAGAGTCACGGAAATGATAATTCCTGACTATCAATTATTTATTGACATGTGAGAACGTGCAAAGATCTAGTCCAGTTTTAGTCCAGAGAGAAATTATCAATTAATTGTGATTGTTTTAGAAAGCCCCAATTCCTTGTCTCCTTGCACTAGAATGATAATGATCTATTGATATTTGTTATTCAAAAAAGATAGTTAATAATGTAGAAATAAGAACTTTATTATTTTTTAGCTCATAGTGAGCTTCTAATTTTACTTTTCGTAAATTTTATACTTGAAAATATCTTCTCGTATATGTAAATACATACCTATAAACTTATAGAATGTGATATTATTTATTATTTTGTATTAGTACCATTTGTTTATATATTTTACTGGCTAGATAATTAATATAAAATACTAATAAAGAGACAATATTCAATTTTTCTTTCAGATCGGTATCTATTGTTTTTCTAGATTTCTAGAACATTCAATCAGAGTAGGAAATTTATTTCTAATGAAAATGGAGTTGAAAATAGAATGAAAATGATGCTTATTTTGCGGAAATCTTGAAATCTAGTTCCAGATTAAAAATTTAAAATTAGCACTTTTATTTTTCGAAAACTTCACAGTAGATTTTCAGAATTCTTTTTAGAGGAAAAAAATCTCAGGCCGAATTGTTGTGTGTTTTCCAGTATCTACATATAAATTTCAATGTTTTAATGGATTTTATGACTTTATGTTGGGCCACGGGTTGGACAGCCCTGGTTTAAATCGAATGGGATTAAAGAAGGATATAAGGAAGAATAATTTATTTTTTAAAAGAGTCACGGAAATAATAATTCCTGACTATCCATTATTTATTGACATGTTTTTTTTTTTTTTTTTTTTTTTAATGCAATCGAATGCAAGAAGGGGTGCACCAGTAAAGATGCAGCCCCTATGGATCTCGAAAGACCCTTGCATTACCGAAGAGAAGAGAAAGTTGATTAAGTGAGAGGGTGTAGACGTAGGTGTCTATGCACTCCGGTTTTGAAGGTTTGAAGATTATAGGTGCTGGGAAAGATAGAGGCTGGAAGAGAGTTCCAGTTCCTTGAAGTCATGGGGATATATGTATTGGCGAATGAAGTGGTCCGGCACTTTTCTAATTTAACCGCGAAAGAGTGTTGGGAGTCGGCAAAACGCGTGCTACGTGCAAAGCATGCTTTGGGGGGAATTATTGATTTTATCTCATCAGAGCACCTGCCGTGATAGTATCTATAGAAAAGGGAAAGGGCAGAGACATCTCTTCGATGAGCCAGCGAGTCGAGGGAGTCGGTGAGGGTAGAATCGTCAATTAGCCTGACGGCTCGTTTCTGAATTGCATCCAGGGTAGCAAGAGGAGTATTTTGAGGCCCCTCTCCACAGATGAGAGCCGTATTCGAGACAGGGGCGGATTTGGGCCTTGTAGATGGTGAGAAGTTGTGGGGGTTTGTAAAATCGCTTGGACCTGAATAAGAAGCCAATCTTCCTTGCTGCAGATTTCGCCACAGAGGAGATGTGTTCATTCCAAGACAGGTCAGATGCGACAGAGACGCCCAGCATGGATAGGCTGTCACACATTTTTAGGGTATTCGAATCGAAGAGAATATCAGGGAAATCTTTATTTTCGCGCCTAGAAATTAGACAACATTGAGTCTTGTTTGAATTGAAGTTAACTAAATTTTGTGAGCCCCATTTATTCAGTTTGTCTAGGTCGAGAGTAATTGAGGAGGTAACATTGATTCGATTGTTCGGGAGTGAGGGTTTACCGTGTAGAGTGCTATCGTCGGCGTAACAATGAGTGGGGTTTGCCGTTTGATCGAAAAGGTCGTTTATATACATTAGGAAAAGTGTGGAGGAGATTACGGAGCCTTGGGGAACACCAGAGTTTGTGGAGAACGATTCAGATGATGTTCCATCCACCACAACTTTTATACTTCGGTTTGTCAGAAAGCTTTCTATCCATTTGCGAAGAGTTGGTGTGAATCCGAAGGCTGGCAGTTTGGCAAGAAGATTTTGTGCCAAACCTGGTCAAAAGCTTTGGAGATATCAAGGGCTACAGCGAAGGTTTCTTTTCCGGCCTCTAGAGTATTGTTCCAGGTGTGGGTGACATAGGTTAAGATGTCGCCTGTGGAACGATTTTGTCTGAATCCATATTGCCTATCGTGAATTAATTTATTGTTTTCTAAGTGATGAAGGACGTGTTGAATGTAAGAACGTGCAAAGATCTAGTCCTGTTTTAGTCCAGAGAGAAATTATCAATTAATAGTGATTGTTTTAGAAAGCCCCAATTCCTTGTCTCCTTGCACTAGAATGATAATGAATAACTGATATTTAAAAAAGACTGATGATGAAGGTCAAACAATCGAAACTATTGAAGGAGACAATAAAAGACTGTGTCTTCTGCTGGAAGTATAAATTTTTAATTTATTTATAACGAAACTATAGTCTCAATATAAATAAATTAAAAATTTACAGGCCAATTTTCTAATATTACTTAACAAATTTTCTTGAAATTTCAAGGGTTGTAGTCACAAAATAATAGCTATTCAGTTTCGGTCACATGTCCTAAGTAGAAATCAATGGGGTTGTCCCTCTGCTTAATGCAAATAAAGATTATACATTAACATAAATATAATGAATATATACATGTATAATTGTATATATACCTATATATTTCAAAGAAAAATTAATTATTGATTGTATAATAAATATTAAAAAATAGAAATCTTTAAAAAACAATCATTTATTCGAAACCAAACGTTTCGGGAGAATTTCTCCCTATTTCAAATGGTAAATTTTTTGCAAAAAAAGAAAAAAATCAGTTGCTTCCTCTAAAATTTAGAAAGCACCACTAAGATATTAAATATTTTTATAAATAGACAATTGTATTTATTGTCTTGGTAACCAGATTACCTTTAATTAAAAATATAAATATTTATGAAAAATTATTTTTCTCTAATGATTTTTTATAAACATTCGAAAAACAATCCACCTTTTATTAATCGAATTTTTGTTATTTCAAATTTTGATCATTTCAAAAATTAATTTTTTTTCCAAGTTATATTCTTTATATAAAATTTAATATATACCTATATATAATTCATATGTTAGAAAGTATAGTTTCGAATTAAATTCAAAGTTTCTTTTTACCGAGAGTAGCAGAATTTTTATAAATTGAAGGAGACAATAAAAATAGAATCTTGTGCTTGAAAAATAAATTTTTAATTTATTTATAACAAGACTATAGTTTCGAGGTCTTTGCACTCTTTATAAGTCTATTACTATGAATCCATTGTAATAGACTGATGAAGGGGGCAAAACCCTCGAAACTATAGTCTCGTTATAAATAATTTAAAAATTTATTTTTCCAGCAGAAGACACACTCTTTTATTGTCTCCTTCAATAGTTTCGAATTTTTGACCTTCATCATCAGTCTTTTTAATTATAAATATTCTTTCTGTTATTCATCATGAGTAGAAATACACGAATGGATGTAGATAAATTTGCTTTGTTGTAATAGTAAACTGGTCACTCAAGAACAATTCGTTTTAACTCTCCTACCATCAGCAATGTGTTTTTTTTTATCATCATCATCATTACCTAATCTTTAAATGAAATGTCATGAATTAAATTCTTTAAGATCACGGAAGATGATTATCTATTACTAAATTCAAGAAATAATTTTACTACATGTCAGAAGGGTGCTGGTATATGTTCGCCTCAGAGAAGAAGTCATTGGCTTGTATTACTTTTTGGTTCAATATCCGAAGAGGTGAAAACAACCCTTGCGACATGTAATAAGAAATATACAAAACAGATCGAATTTAATAGGAGTGGATTTCTCGTTATTTCTTTTAGTTTTTTAGCATTAACAATTCAAACTTTTATATACATATAGGGAAGAGTCATTTATTATTGCATAGTCATGTTTTGAAGAAATTCAAAAAAGTCATCAATGATTAATTGCGTCCTATATACCTTAACCTTTTTATCAATTATAAAATAGCCCTGCAATGAGTGTGGCCCAACATAAAATCATAAACTTCCTTAAAACATTGAGATTTATATGTAGAGATATATTTATTCCCTTTTTCGAAATATGAATGTACATTTGTACAATACGTGAAGCTTTTTCAAGAATAAAATTCACTAAAAGCAAAATTATAAGCTCAACTATATAAGATAAAAAAAATAATGAAGTTTCGAATATTTAAAAATTCTTCTTCTTCTCATATTTTCATTTTCTAAAATATTTATTATTTCAGTAATTTATATGCTACGACACTAACCAAGTCTATAGTTATCATTCTAGTACAAGGAGACAAGGAATTGGGGTTTTCTAGAACAATCACAATTAATTGATAATTTCTCTCCTGGACTAAAACTTGTCAGGACTTGTCTTTTAGATCTTTGTACGTTCTTACATGTCAATAGATAATGGATAGTCAGGGATTATTATATCCGTGACCCTTTTAAAAAATAAATTATCATTCCTCATATCCTTCTTTAATCCCATTCGATTTAAACCAGGGCTGTCCAACCCGTGGCCCAATATAAAGTCATAAAATTCCTTAAAACATTGAGATTTATATGTAGATACTGGAAAACACACAACAATTCGGCCTGATAATTTTTTTCTCTAAAATAAGAAATCTGAAAATCTACTAGTGAAGTTTTCGAAAAATAAAAGTACTAATTTTAAATTTTGAATCTGGAACTAAATTTCAAGATTTCCGAAAAAATAAGCATCATTTTCATTCTATTATCAACTCCATTTTCATTAGAAATAAATTTTCCACTTTGATTGAATGTTCTAGAAATCTAGAAAAACAATTAGATACCGATCTGAAAGAAAAATTGAATATTGTCTCTTTATTAGTATTTTATATTAATTATCTAGCTTGGAAAAAATATAAACAAATGGTACTAATACAAAATAATAAATAGTATCATATTCTATAAGTTTATAGGTTTGTATTTACATAAACGAGAAGATATTTTCAAGTATAAAATTTACGAAAAGTAAAATTAGAACTCACTGTGAGCTAAAAAAATTATAAAGTTCATATTTCTACATTATTACACTATCTTTTTTGAATAACAAATTTCAATAAAATTATAATATTTTATCCGCGGCCCGTTGTTTTTTCTTCAAATGTGGCCCGTGTAAGTCAAAGGTTGAACACCCCTGTTCTAGATCACCGTATTTGAATGAAAAACAAATATCAATCAATTTTATTATGATTTAAATCTGCTATTAGTAATAGTCAAAGGCCTTGCCATGTTCAAAGCACCGGTTCCTGAAGGGTCACCGAAGATAAGCATCTGCAATCGAATACGACCGCCCGAATCACGGCATCCGAATGTCATCCGCTTCACTTCGGATTGCCTGGCTACCCTACACGAGGCTAATAAAGGACAAGGGAAATTTGTAGGGACTCTTTCTCTAAAAATAAAAAATCTTCTTAATAATATAATTATATGTTCATGTAAAGTTTTTTTTTAAGTATAACAAATTTGTTATACTATTGATCCTCAAAAAATAGGATGCTGCTGAGAGGGACATTAGAAGTGTGAGGTATGAAAGAAAAGAGGTAGCGGCAGAATCTTATATACAGGGTGATTAATCGGTCTGTCCTCTCTTTATAACTCTTATAACTCTTTTTTTATTTTAAACCAGAGATAAAAACTATTTAAATATAATTTATATGATATAGTATTGTCTATTTACGTACCATATGCATTTGTATACAGGGTGCTCCGTTTAAGCGCAACAATATGTAACTTTATATTTTGTATGGAACACTCCTATACACAACTAAAGGAATCGTAGGGAGTTGGACAACACTTTAAATTAAATTAAATACAAGTTTTGATTAAATATGCCATACGTTTCGTTGCTGTTTTGCAACTTCTTCAGTGGCTCATTTATTAAATAATAATTAATAATTTTTTTTAAAAACTTGTATTTAATTTAATTTAAAGTCTTGTCCAACTCCCTACGATTCCTTTAATTATTAATCATGGACACGAATAATGAAATACCCTATATATATATTTATTTATTTTGATAGTAAATTAGATTCCCTTTAAAAGTAATAAGTAATAAGGGTCTAAAATTATAAATTAGGAAGTTATTTACCTTTATTAGTTTCATAACTTTGTTAATAATAACATGATACAAAAATATCATTCAACGAATAAAGGTAAATAACTTCTTAATTTATAATTTTAGACCCCTTATTATTTAATACTTTTTTAAAGGGAATCTAATTTACTATCAAAATAAATAATTATATATATATATAGGGTGTTCCATTAAGAAATATAGGAGGTCAGTGGTCAGAGTGTCGTGCCGCTGTCCTGAAGTATGCTGGTTTCTAGACTGAGTCTCGGCAGATATTTGCTGTCGCTCTCCTCTTGGAAAGCAATGGCAAACTACCAAGAGTATAAATTCGCCTCAGCCAACCTCTCCAAACCAGCCGTTCGGACCGGCGTGTAAAAAAGTAGGTTCGGTATATCGTGTAAAAACAGCTAAATACACTCACCACAGGTATATGTGGAGAGTGAGACGACGCCCGTTCAGGCATGCGCACTATAAGAAGAATTAAGAAATATAAAGTTACATATTGTTGCGCTTAAACCGAGCACCCTGTATACAAATGCACATAATACGTAGATAGACAATAATATATCATATAAATTATATTTGAAGAGTTCTTCTCTCTTAATTAAAATAAAATAGTTATAAGGAAGTTATAAAGAGAGGACAGACCGTTGAATCACCCTATATAGTCAAGAAATTTTTAATTTATTTTTCCGAGTTTAAAAATGTCTAAAATGTATTAATTTTTTCTGTTGTATGGATTTCAGATAGTCATGCACCATAACGAAATCTCGTAGAAAGTTCTTTCTGTTTATCGAACGAGAAGTTTCGGCTGAATGCACCTAAATTGCACATTTTTAATGAGGAAAAATTCATCAGAATGCATGATGTTTCAGCACCTAGATCTGGTATTCAAGTGTTGAAAAAGAAGTCTTTTTATTCGACTAAATGTTTTTTTTTTCAGGTTTTCACATCCACGGGCTGTTGTTAAAAGATCAACTAACTTGTAAACTTCACAAACCAGAATGTCAAAAAACATTTCATCCTTTCTTGCATTTGATAGGATGAAAAAAATAAATGAATAAAAAAAGATGATTAGCGAATTTGATTAAATACTAGTTGAGTTCCGAAACTCCTGTTTTGATAAATAACACGAATACCGAAGCAGCATTTCTAAAAAATATTAGAATATTAAAAAATTATTTAATTTTAATGAAATATGTTTTAAAATAATTATCCCGAAGTTTGGAGTATCTTTTTTTGAAAATGAGATAGATTTTTTTTCAAAAATAGAACTCACGGTAAAAACTAAATATAAATATATTAAGAATATATTTAAGGTCCAAATCTAAGACAAAAGCCCTCTGATATGCAATGTAAAAATATTTCTACTAAAATCTTAGATTTAGACCTTAAATATAAATTATTTCTGAAATATCTTTTGTTTTTATTTTAAATAGATCAAAGAAATAAAAAATTGCCTTTTTTTAAAATGTCTGACAATATCTCATTTAAAATAATTAATCTAGTTAAGAAAATTCTCATTTGATATAGAGATGATTGGAAATTTTGAAAAAATGTTATTTTCTTTTGATCAGAAAATGTACAAAAACTACAATAACAAAATAAATATTACGAACATGAATTTAGGTACAGGAATTATTTGACGGATATAGTGGTGTTTCACAAAGAGGAAATAAAATTTAAAATTTTTTTTTTTTTTTTTAAATTTAATTTCCTCTTTGTGAAACACCACTATATCCGTCAAATAATTCCTGTGTTTAATATGTTTCACTATAAACCAACACCGCTTTCCCTAAACGTTATGAATTTAGGTCAATTATCAAAGATTTTAATAGATATGTTTATATTGCATGTAGGGGGGTCTTGTCCCCTCGGGAGTCAAACCCAAGTTCTAGTAAGCTTTCCTTTTCCTGACTAGCTGCCCGGAGTCGAGCCCAAGCACTAGTAAGCTTTCCTTTTCCTGACTAGTTGCCCGGAAAGCTTACTAGTGCTTGGATTGAACTCCCGAGGGGACAAGACCCTCCTACATGCAATATAAACATATCTATTAAAAATCTTTGATAAATGACCTAAATTCATGTTCGTTAAATTAATTGATTATATATCACAAGTTGATTTTGAGAAAAAAAAATAAAACCGACTTCAAAAAAATTAAATGCATCAAATGAAATAATAAGAACTCAAAAAATAAAATAAAATACACTAAAAGGTATAAAATAATTATCTAATTTAGTTACAACTCAAACGATGAAATTGTTACATGAAATTACTTTTTGAAGTCGGTGCTAAACATATACATTTTATGAATCGAACTCGACTGATCTTACTTAGTACGTTTGGCGGGTAAGCTCTCTTATATGGGTTGTTTGGCACCGACTTCAAAAAGTGATTTCATGTAACAATGTCATCGTTTAGTTGTAACAAAATTAGATAATTATTTTATACCTTTTTAGTGTATTTTATTTGATTTTTGAGTTCTTATTATTTAATTTGATGCATTTAATTTTTTTGAAGTCGGCTTTATTTTTTATTTTTTATAAAAATTATTTTTATTTTTCTCTTTTTAGTGATATTATTAATAGTGACTTAAGATAAGAGAGAGAGCGCCGAGGGAATGAATCAGAAAATGATAAAAAAATTCAATTCATAAATATAGAAATTCTCTCGAAACGTTTGCGGGTATTAAATGAACGTTTTAAAATTGTTTTTTTTTTTTTATAAAATATTTTATTTATTAAAATTTCGATTATTTTCTCATAAGAATTGGAGATTTACGTTATTTCATCATTGATCATATCATCAGAACTTGACTAAATTAATATGGGACTACCCCTAAGGTACCACCTTTCTAATAAAAAGAATCATCAAAATCGGTCCATAAACAAAGAAGTTATGCCTGAACATACATATAAAAAAAGGTTCAATACCAATGAAAAAAACGGAACCAATCGGGAAGTAGACTGAACCCAATGCAAAAAAAATTATCAAAATTGGTTAATAATTCAAGAAGAAATCAGGTAACATAGACACAACAAAAAATCAGTCGAATTGATAACCTCCTTCTTTTTTGAAGTCGATTAAAAAAATTCAATCTTTCTTTCTCAAATAGATACTCATTTCTTTACTATAAAATAAATATTATTTTTTGTGTTGATATATATATTTATTCTATGTATGTATGCATGTATGGGATTTTAAGCTTTTATTTATCCACACTGTAATTATAACTATTTATACTTATAGTTAAATACAATTTTCATTCTAAATAATGTTTTATCGAATTACATAATTTTGACATGAAATATTGAAAGCAGCTGCTTGTCAGACATATATGGGAGCTCATGGGAGCATGGTGCTTTCAACATGCCAGGACATCTCAAATTGATATCGATTGTTTTTCAATTCTATTGTCGAATGTATAGGCTTGAATTAAAATTGATACTACAAATGAAAAACCATTAATGATTCCAATAAGTTTTGGAACAAAGCCAAATTATAATTTGTGATAATGAAAACATTGAATTCAAATCGTTAAAATTGGAATCAAAATTGGCTAGGGTATGCTCTCGATAAGTTTTGATGAATTGACATTTTTATTGTCAGAGCAGAGTTAAAGCTAGAAAGCTGAAACTTAGCTCAATGATGCCGCTTATTAATCCAAATTGGTGTCTCGAATTACAGCTCATTATCTAGAACCGTTCGTTAAAGAGCCGTCGATTCGAGCTGTTCGCCGGCCCAAATCTAATCAGCTCTTCGTTTTGAAAAATATAAGCATTTCTTAATACTTGAATAAATAACCTGAGAGATAATATGCCGATTCCCTTTTATTATATCTATTAAAATGTGCTCAGCATTTTAAATTAAAAATCTGTAAATATTCATGAAAAAGTTTAGAGTAGGTAAATTTCAATTAAAATTATTTTCCTTGATATAAAATAATAATTAGTTTAAAATAAGGTAAAGGTATTGAAGATTAGATACACTTGTTTTCAATAATAAAAAATAAACTAATAGAGATATACGACTTGTTTTTTTAAATGGTAGTATCTTTCGGCGGATTAATAGAAAAAATACCACAACAATAAAAAAATATTTTCAATAGTTTTTTGGGTAAATGTATCGAATGATACAGATGATGAAGGTCAATACATGAATGTATTCATTATATACATTTTAATGTATATCTTTATTAGAATCACGTAGAGGACAACCTCGTCGATTTATACTTAAAGCATTTACTATACTTAAGATGGTTAACCCAGTGCCTATATCATCTACTAGACATATCCTAACCGAAAAACAGAGCCAAACTGTATCTATCCCTACCGAACCGATATGAACGTAAATCCGCCGAAGAATACGAGAACAATAAAAGCTCGTTTATCCAGACCTCCGGATTATCCGGATCCGATTTGAAGACATTGATATTTTAATAAATGTTCATATAGAAAATAATTTTTAACTCTGATACCAAGAATATAATTATAATTTCATCAAAAATTCGCTTTAAATTTGATATTTCTATGTTAACATGTTTTGTTTTATCGTAATAAATTCAAATTCGCTTATTTGAGGATTTGTTTTGTTTTTATTATCCATATATTCGGATCATCCAGATTTCCCATTGTGCGGTTTGCATTTGGTTCAATTAGTCCGGATAAACGAGGTTCTACTGTATTAAAAAATCATATGCATATCTCTGTTAGTTTAATTTTTATCAAAGAAAAGTTTTGGGACGACTCATCGATATATTTATCCAAAAATAAATTGTATTTTAAATTATATTTTAAAATACTTTATCCTAGAGTAAAAAGTACTTTTTTTTAATTCTTTAAAATGTATTTATTTGATCGGATTAATATAGCTAGATCATGGTCAAAACATCAAAAATGGAATGTCAAACAACTCATTTATCAATTTTGTCATTCCTTTTACTTTTAGAGACTGAAAGTCCCTCCCTCCTTTCCTACTCCCCATATATGCATTCGATTTTTTCTAATTTTCAGCATTTTGACTTTATCCAATGCGCCTGTATTTAGGCAACAAATTGCGAACAGAAGAATGAAAGCTGCGTATGGGCTAGGCGAGCCCAGTCGTTGATGGAATGCTACAGAGCTTATGGCATGGAAGCCATCAAGTATCTAGGAAAGGATAATAATTCTTACATAAGCTTTAAATATAATAGGCCGAGATTAGAAAAGTTAGACTTTACCATATAATCATAGTACTTTTTTTTAATTCTTTATTTATTAATTCTTTAAAATTTATTCATTTGATCGGTTTAATATACTACATCCAACATGTAATGTTATTCCTCTAGTACTAGATAAGAATCGATTGTTATTTTTTATTTTAAGTCAAAATGGACTTCAAATAGCCAATGATATCTGTTTACTAATAAAAGGAATAAACACATTAATATTTCAAATGACTTTGGATAAGGCCTAGTAACAATCGGTTTCAGTTTATTTTTGTATTGTTGTGATAGTATTAATCCGCCAATTAAGAAAAATCAATTGATATCTTAATTAGTTTATTTCCATCATTAAATACAGGCTGAGCCACTCTTCGATACGTTTATCAAAAAATACTGAATCCTTTAATATATTATATTTACACACAAAATGCATGGCACATTTTTTGTTAAATATTTACTACATAAATTATAACATCATTATAAAAATTTTTCCAAAAATGTATTCAAGATATTAACAAAAAATTAACTTTAAACAATCATTTTATCTTAAAAATTCTCGAATTCACTGTTTATTAAGTACAGTAGAACCTCGTTTATCCGGACTAACTGGGACCAAAGGCAAACCGGATAATCCGGATATATAAAAACCGATGGGTGAACCGCGACCTAATATGCTGTACATCTACTTCCACTTGTACAACAAACATTTAAAAGTACTTCCAAATATTCCCAAGTACTTCCAAATATTTCCAAGTAATTCCAAATATTTCCAAGTACTTCCAAATATTTCAAGTACTTCCAAATATTTCCAAGTACTTCCAAATATTTCCAAGCACTTCCAAATATTTCCAAGTACTTCCAAATATTCCCAAGTACTTCAAAATATTCCCAAGATACTTCCAAATATTTCCAAGTACTTTCGGATATTTCCAAGTACTTCCAAATATTTCTAGGTACTTCCAAATATTTCCAAGTACTTAAAAATATTTCCAAATACTTTCAATTATTTCCAAGTACTTCCAAACTACTTCCAAAGATGTGTACACCTACTTCCAATCGCGGATCACTCCTCGATAAAAACAAAACAAATCCTCAAATAAGCGAATTTGATTTTATTACGATAAAATATCAAAATTATTTAGAATTGTTTAAAAATACATACGTTAAAAAAAATAAAATAACTTTTCACATCATTTCATTTAAAAGAATTGGTCCACTGTCTTTTGTTTTAAGCCCGTGTGCCGTTTGAATGAAGCGAAAGTGAATTTTTGGTGAAATTAGAATTACATTCTTGCTTTCAGAGTTAAAAATTATTATCTATGTGAACATGTATTAAAATAAAAAGTCTACAAATCCGATCCGGATAATTCGGAGGTCTTGATAAGTTAGGGCCGGATAAACGTGGTTTTACTATATATAAAAATTCGTGATATATTAGTGCAATTCAAACTTTTGGTTGTAAGTTTGATTAAAGTAATTAACATTATATTGTAGGCAACTCACTATTCAGGAGAAAGCAACGGGAAACCACCCCAAGATGTTCTTTAGTCTTAACCGGGAAACGCACATTAAGAAAAGAAAATTTATAGATTTAATAATGACGAAGCAAGGCCGTTTTTCTCCCCAGGATCATTAACCATATTTTCATGTTAACTTTCACTAGGTAAGAAACCGAAGTTTCTTTTTTAATAGCCATCAGTTATTTTTCTTGTTAAAAGTAGATATCAAATCATTTTGGAATTTACTTTTTCATTTTCACAAACTATATTAAGAATTGTCAATCAAAAGAGGGCGAACCTGTAATAGAGTGTCTTCCGCTTCCCTTTTTTCGAAATAGCAACATTCCTTATGGTAAGTGTAAAAGATAAAGGCGAGCACCCTCTCATACACCATTATTTATGATGGCTTAAATAAGTGATGACTATTCAATGTTGCAAGAATTTTACGCTAGAATGAAGGTTTTAAAATAGGGGTGGAAACGAAACGTTCTCACCAATATTGTTTTATAGATCACCTAAGCACTTAAATCGGAATTAAATGGGAAAATTTTTATGAATCAATCATGAGTAAAAAATCTAGTTTACCCAACTTTAAATTGAAAATAAAATAAAAAAAAATGATATAAATCTGTAATGCAGAGAAAAAATGGGGAGCGCTACGTGGACAGAGAAGCAATTAGATTTTTTTTAAACCTTTTAAAAGTCGTTTACAGATTGTTTTATTCATTTCACATATTCTCTTAATATTTTTTGTATGATATTGGTTAGGCCTCTTAAAAAAACTTCGAAGATATTAAAAATCGAGTAGAAAAATTCAATATGTCATTAATCATTTTCTATTCGTAGCTTTGAAGTTTAGGTAAGCTGAGTTATTGATCAAAAGATGCTGAAATCACTTGATTACTCTGCTCGACAAAATTAAACAAACATTTCTCCCCGTAAACCTAACAATGGATTCCAGTCGAGTTTTATACGCTGATTATCATGCAATTTCCGATTTTTTACAACACATCAGAGTTTTGAGATATTATCGGTCAAAATGACGAACCCAATTCGACCTATTTTTGAGTTCCATTAAATATTAAACAGTAATATTTGAAATCAAAATATTTTATTGACGTAATAGAAAACAGATTTCTCTTTGATTTTCAAATTACCACTTGTTTTTAGCTCAATTAGAACTCGAGTTATAACTAAAAAACTAAAACTACGTGATTATAAAAGATAATAAACATAGATAAAAACACAAGGTCTTAGTTTTCGAGTTATAATTGAGCTAAAAACAAGTGGTAATTTGAGAATCAAAGAGAAATCTGTTTTCTATTACGTCAACAAAATATTTTGATTTCAAATATTGGTGTTTAATATCTAATAGGACTCAAAAATAGGTCAAAATGGCATTTTTCGTCATTTTGACCAATAATATCTCAAAACTCTGACGTGTTTTAAAAAATCGAGAAATTGCATGATAATCAGCGTATAAAACTCGACTGGAATCCATCGTTAGGTTTACGGGGAGAAATTTTTGTGGAAAAGTGTTATTTATAAATTTTTTATGAGATATTTTCATTAGAATGCTTAGCAATTCAAGACCTAATTCATAAGTTGTTTTCAAGAGGTTGTGGGGTCATTCCAAGAGGATGACTGAGAGTTCATGTAATCACGTGACCGCTCGTTGTTCTCTTTAGATCAGCCCTTCTCGACCAGTGTTATGCGTTGGTGGAAGAGCAATGGATATTAGATTGTATTTTATTTGAGGGTTTGTTTTTATAAGTTCTCAAGCTAGAGAGTCCCAAATCTAATCAGTTATCCCCATCGAAAATAAAACATAGTTTGGTACTAGAACAAACTTTCTACGACTCTTTGTTCTTGCATTATCTTAGATACCGTAATATTTTATTTTTTTTTATTGATATTTAATGAGAATTTTTACAATCAGTCAATAAAATTTTGACTATAAGTAAAATTTATAAAATTTATACATTCAAGCAACACAATTATGTCCCATTCACACACTTGAGAGATTATTCTTCCAGTGAAGGATCCCTCAATTAAATTTATTAGTCCAGCTGTATGTGGCAGAACGTTCTTCCATGTCCAAAATGTGGTATTTTTTAAGTCTTCTTATAGTTAAACTGTTGTTCAAAAGAGTGATGGCTGATGAATTCGAATGATCTTCCAATTTTTTTATATGTTTTTTATACTGATCAAGGATGTCTTTTCTGACCGATGGAATGATAAGGTCGTTGTGTATGCTAGCATTGGTGACATACCATGGAGCGTTGACGATATATCTTAGTATTTTGGATTGAGTCCTCTACTAAGTATTATACTAATGTTTGACCCGCTGGCAATTCCCCAGATCTGACAAGAATATGTCCAAATTGGTTTAAAAATTGATTTGAATAGCACTACCTTAGATTTTAATGCCAATTGGGAATTTTTCCCAAGAAGCCAATACATCTTTTTGTGTTTTAAGTTTAATTCATTTCTTTTTTTAATTATGTGCTCTTTCCAAGTTAATCGTGAATCAAGATCCAATCCCAAATATCTGACCGAGTCGCCACTTGGAATAATTCTCGAATTTAAATATACAGGAGGGCACAAGATTCTTTTGTTTGTAAATGAAAATGAGTATATTTTGATTCATTTACATGAATTCTCCATCTGTGTAGCCAGTCTTGAATGATGTTGAGACTTTCTTGTAGTTTATTTGACGCTGAGACAGGATCGGGATTTGTAATCAGATATCTTAATATAGACCAATTTTAGAATGTAGTTATTTTCTAAGAAAGATTTTTTAAAAACAAAAAAATTTTAAAGGGATAGAAAGAAAGAAAAAATCCTCTAATATCATGATTTCATTTAATGATATCACAATTTCTATGAAATTACTGGGGCTCTATATACTAAGAAAATTTTATAGGAAATTGAAATTTTAAAGGATTTAAAAAAAACTCTAAAATTACAAAGATTTTTTAAAGAAATACCATTAATTTTCCAGGGCTATAAAAATAGAAAAACATCACCAAATTTAATTTAATATTGTTTCAATTTTATAGATTTGAGTATGGTTCTAACAAGAACCAAAACGTTAGCGTGTTAAATATTAACAAAAACATATGGTGTGGTCACCACACAACTTTCACATTTTCATTTATTTGAAGTCATCGCGACACTCCTAATTTACACCCCCTTCCTTTATTTCAATCGGATTAAAAATTTGACACAACTAATAACTCATGACACTTGATAAGTATACCAATTTTAAACAAAATCGTTAGTTCCGTTTTTGAGAAAATAAAAAAAAAAATCTTCCATGTAAATGTCCACTTCAGGTGTTTTGATTTCAAGCAAAAGCTTGCTGTACTCCTTTTAACCTATATTGAGCTTAAGTTTCGAATTTCGTTGCTCTGAGACTCATGGTTGCGAAACGCAGGGGGGTACATACATACGTACAAACGAGTTGACCAATAGATTTTTGGCCGCTTTTTGGCCTCTGGGGACGACAATTTCCGGTTTTATGTCCTAAATCTGATTTCCAACTTTTAAGGGCATTGATTCCTTACAACTAGAATTTACTAAATTAAATTAACTTTTTTCATCCCTGAGATACAAGCTCTCAAAGAGTCAGGACCCAGACAGGCCATACCAATATTTCCACATTATATTCTATGAATATAAATGTGAAAGTAAAAAAGATTCTATTCCTTCGTAAAAAATCCAACTTCAAAAATTTCCACTACGAATATAGAACCACTTGTTTCTATTTGTTGTGTAATGAAAATAAAATCTTAGTTCCTATATTTATTCGGATGAATAAGATGTTAGTAAGGGCGACAGTTTTCATTGTGGGCAGGGACTCTGAAAGCACAAATTATCAGGAATTGAATTTGGGATAGAACTTGGCATCGAGATAATCTGGGTGGCAACTTAATTATAAACTAGCAAGAGTCCCCAGCGAGAGGTTGACGTTTTAAACTAGGCAATGTGATATGAGGCTCGATTAAATCTTAAGTAATGGCACGCAAGCAGAAGGCTAAATGCCGAAAAACCTCGATATGGAGATAAAGCTGTTCAGTGTTCAGACCACATTGACTACCTGAAAGCAGTAATGCTGCTATCAATCCAAAGGTGGATCTCTCATTGAGGTCAAGTTATATTGTTTGAAGATAGGACATATGGTTTTGCATCTAATAATTTTCATAAAATAATAATAATAATAATAATTGGAGTAAAACATGAAATTTTTTCAAAACTCGTTACTCTATCAGGTCAAAGTCGTTCTAGTATAAATGATAAAGTTAATTATAAATTATTAGATATTATCGTTTTATATATGATTACATGGTATATGAATTATTGGATAATAGGATAATAGTAAAAAAGTATATAAGTATTGTATTTAATTATTACCTAATAAGTCATATCATTTAATAATAAATTGTTTATTTATGACTATATATGACATCGCGTTATGATTTCAATAAAATTATTTAAAAAATTATATTTTCTAAATTTTTTAATTGAAAAGATTTTGTTTTGTCGAGAGTAGCAGAATTGTTGAATGATAAAGAGAAACAAAGAGGTTGTCCTCTGCTTGATGCAAATAAACATACACATATATGTTGGAGTAAAAGCCCATTCTTAGTAAGAACGGGTTCTTACTAGTTAAAACGCGTTTCACTGAATACCTTTCTGGAAACTAGAATTTACTGATGGTTGAGTTTGGTTCAAAGATCTAGTATCTTCCGGCTCATTTTGGGTGTTTATTTTCAAAAAATTTTAAACGGAAATGTCAAAAATTATATTCCTCTACAACTTCTCTTCTAATTTTTGACATTTTCGTTTAAACATTTTTGAAAATAAATACTCAAAATGAGGCGGAAGTTCAAAAATGAAGATTCTAGACCTTTGAACCAAACTTAACCAACATCAGTAAATTCTAGTTGCCACGAAGTGAAACGCGTTTTAACTAGTAAGAACCCGTTCTTACTAAAACGGGTTTTTACTGCAAAGTATAAATATTTACTAGAAAGCCCATCTGTCTGATTCTTTGGGGAATCGAAACAGATGAATTTTGTTCAGATATTCAATAATACATTTTATTTGGAATGTTTATATATTAACGTTAGATGAACGCTAAAGTTAAAACTTTTTATCCGGTCACTGCCCTATTTTGGTGCAATTGGGACCAGACTCGTTTTGATACTGAACCAAGAGTTGAAAAAAGATAGGACCCAGCCGGGTATGATCCGACATCCGACACATAAAAAGTTTGAACTTTAGCGTTCATCTAACGTTAACATACTGATATATATATATTGTGTTATATTTTAGAAAAAGAGACAAGCACAGGTCATTCTTGTGATGTTTGTAAAAACCCTGTACACTCAATATGTCAAAAGGCAGTAGATACAGATCGAAAGTTATATGCTATTTATGCGAAAGAGAAGAAAGAGAGTATCCAAATTAAAAGAGAACATGGTGCAAGTAACCTTAAATTAGCTGTCGAAAAAATGAAAAAACGTCTTCTATGAAATTTGGAGAAATTGAAATAGGTTGTACTGTCTTAGTTGATGTGCCAATGATAGATACAGGGCCAGTGGATGAAAATAATATCCTGGAAAATATAATAGATAAGAAAAATGATTTTTTCAAAATTGGACACATTTAGTCATCAACCAAGTTTTGATCAAACCCATAGTTAACATTACTTACATCCATAAAACTGTTTCCAAAAACCTCAAAACCTAAACACAAAAAATATTCTAAAATAAGTTTGTTTAACATTTTCAGTGGTTGCTTATAATATAATTTATAATTTAACAGCTTCTTCGTTCAAATTTCATAGTTTTCTTGAAGGGTTAATTACCCACAGATTCGAATCATAGAATTTGTTAGAATCGGTGATTTGCTAAAAATAAGATGATTGGATCCAATTGAAAAAATATTGTTGCTCTTAGCGATATAAATTTAATAAAAAGCTTCTCATGATACCTAAATGTGAAAAATACGATTTTTCAGAGAAATTAATTATTTTTAAGAAAGATTATTATTATGCTATATCCAAACGCCTCGCACTCGAGCGCGAACCCAAAGGTCGAAAATAATTTTCTTCTTCACTCTAGGGCGCAAGCACTCGACTCACGGCTGATCCTTTTGTCTATAATATAAAAAATCTTTTCTTCGTTCCCTAATTTAATTTAATATATAATTGTCTTTCGACGCGGCCTCATTGTGGTTGAGCCCTAGAGTGAAGAAGAAAATTATTTTCGACCTTTGGGTTCGCGATCGAGTGGGAGGCGTTAAAATATAGTTTAATTAGTCAAGCCAACTACAGAGCTGCAAAAAATGAACGAGGAAGAGAATAAAAGATTAAATAAAAATGAAATTCCAAATTCATATAGACATTAAGTATCAGCTTGGGTTCAGGGATCGGTGGCCGAGAGGATAAGAGCTAAAGCTCTTATAAAGGCATAGCAGAGCACATGCGAATATCCCGGGTTCGAATCCCGGCTTTTGTCTATAATATAAAAATATTTTCTTAGTTCCCTAATTTAAGTTATTATTATATTTTGTATAAAAGATATAAAGATGATAAATCGTATGTAATTAATTCTGTAATGGAAATAGGTCTCTGTTTGGGGACCATTTTTGTATATAATATTTCTATATGAATTTTAATCGAATGAAAACGTGATTAATTCACTAATTTCCTGCGAATGTATTCACATATATAATTGAGAATTTCTTTAGTAAAAAGTTCACAGATAGAGTGATCCTTTTTTGCTATTTCATCTGAAACATGTAAGAAACTGCAGAGTTGAAAAAAACAACCCCAGACAAGTTTTTGTTCGGCTAGAAATTTTCTCAGCCTCGATTATTCTAGAATTATCCAATTGGACAGAAATGATTCTATTTAGAAAGGTAATAATCATTTAGAATTCTCTAAAATTCGAATCTCATTCATTCTTCTCAATATGACTGACATTCCTGCATTTTGCGCCTATGAGTTATGCAACAATTTAGCTCTGCTATAATAGTTGTATTCTACCCTTCAGGCGTGTCCGTAAACATTTACCCAAACTAAAGAATTTCTCTTTTTATTGCTAATATTCTTATATGAACTATTCATAAAGGCCTTTGAAACTATTTAGTCTCTAAATACATTACTCGACCCTTATTTGTGAGTAAAATTTCAAATTTTCTATTTATTCTATTTTAATCTTATTCTTAATAACTTACTTAATAGATTAAATATTTTCAAATATATTAATATATTATAATAGTTTAAGTCTCTATCTATGCTTTGGTGAAGTTTCAATCACACATTAGCGGGCAAATTTTGTAAAATGTAAACATTTTCCCAGAGTCTTAGGGAAAATTAAGATCTTGACACTTTCTCTTGAATTATACTACTATTAGTTGAATAGATAAAGTTAAAAAAACTAAAAATTAGCTTTTTGAAACATGCAGGTTTCTTTTTTTAATAAAATAGTTTTTAAGGAATTTGGTGTTGGTACTTAGTGAAACATTTTTTTTAAATTATTGGATAAAAAATACTTGTTAGGTTTCACATTAAGATATACAAAAATAAAACGAATTTATTTTTGGAGAATCTTTAATCTCGTATATATATTTCGGGTGACTAACCCATCTTCAGGAGAAACAGAAAGTAACTGACCTGGATAAGTCGAAATTGAATACAAGTCAATGGAAAAATTTATTTTTAAGATAACAAAAGGGTAAATATTTAAAATTAGTGGAGGGAGAAAGGTAGGAAGTCTATTTTGTTTAATTTTGAATGGCCTTCTGAGAAATGAGGATTTCGAATTTGAATACAAGTCAATGGTAAAAAAGGTTAGTCACCCGAAATATATATATCGAGATAAAAGATTCTCCAAAAATAAATTCGTTTTATTTTTTTATATCTTAATGTGAAACCTACCAAGTATTTTTTATCCAATAATTTAATAAAATATATCATTGGGGGAATTTACTGAAAAATTTACTTTAAAAAAGCACATAAATGCTATGTTTGGATGTAAACATAAACACTATTAATACAACGCTTATTATCAGCTGATTTGAATAAATCAAACTAGCCTTTGTATTTAATTATTTTTTAATTGTTTTTATTTCAAACATTTACGGCATTCATACTATTTATTATTTAATTCTATTATTTTTCATTTGTATTTTAATTTATTTCATTAAATATTAGATACTACACTTCTTTTGGCTCAACTGGAGCGAAAGGACCTCCTCTTAAGTCTAATTTACTATTATTTCAATCTATTCTATGGTTTTACTCAAAAACAACCGTTAACTTTACTCTATAGGTACATCATATGAAAAATGATTATTAGATGAATTTTTTATTAACTTTTCATTTTAGACCACATGTGTTGTAAATTGAAATTAAATTGACTTTTTCTAATAAATACACAAAGTCCTGAGCCCCTATATTTCTGAAGCCGTTTTTAAGTGTTGATAGATGGAGCGGAAATCAATCAAGCCAGAGAATTTCTATAACGCCCACCAACTACTTCTCAACGCATGTAATTCGATATGGAAATGCTCTGAGTTGATTGATTTCCACTAGATCTATCAACATTGGAAAAGGATTTGAAAAAAAGACTATATTTTGACGCCCCACTCATACAAAATTCCCCTGCAGTATGTGTCGTGCTCGCACTTGGCTGCTTTTTAGGTTTCGTTTTAAAAGTAAAAACGGGACCCTATTAAGGTCGCTACAATGTCTGTCTGTATATATACCATCTGGATAACCATTGTAGCTTGTTAAATAAATAAGATACAAACTTCAAATTTACAAGTTAGTACCCGGAGCCACCGAGCGATTCATGGTAACCAAATTAAAAAAAATACAAATATATATAATACACGCTCCTGGACCTCCCCCGAAACCACGCGCCTCGCCCCCACTCCGCCCCACCCCGCACCCAGTTTTTGCATTTCTAGCTTTCTAGTGGTCCACAGATTATGGGTATATAGGTATATAAATAAATTCCGTATAATTTTTTTTTTAATTAAATAACAATTTATCGAGTTTTTTTAATCAATTAAATAAATAATAATTTTATTGAAGTAATTTTTTACATGAAATAATGTTTACATTGTATTTGAGGCTTCGATTTCGGAGATTACCTTATTAGGTAGGTACAACGGAAACTTGTATTCAGATAAATTTCAAAATAAATGTAGTTATACAATGTGTTTGTTAAATATACGGCAGAAATTCTAAAAGTCTTTGGGTTATCTGATATCTGAGATGATTTTTAAAAAATCGCTTCGTTAATATAGGATAAAATATTTTCAGGATACACAAAATCATAGCACACAACGTACGCAGGTCAAGTTCGAGCATTGGCCGTACGCACCCATGCACGATATTTACAAGTAATAAATTGAAAGTTTTTGCCGAGAGTAGCAGAATTTTTATATATTGAAGGAGACAATAAAGAGTGTGTCTTCTGCTGGAATTATAAATTTTATTTATTTATAACGATTATAACGATTATAAATAAATAAAATTTATAATTCCAGCAGAAGACACACTCTTTTATTGTCTCCTTCGATATTTACAAGAACTATTTAGAGCCACTTTCAACTCCCCTGCACCTCCGAACCCATTTGAGATACAGGGTTGATCTAATTATGTAATTTATCTTAAAGAGAGTACCAAATTTCAATAATATAGCTTGAATATATTCTGAGATATGGGCTTGAGAAAATAGCTAATTTAGGCACTCTCTGACTGACGGACTCACTGGTCATCAAAACCTTTCGGTTACTTTTATAATCATCCAGCAGTATTAAATTTGGTAGGCTGGTAAAGTTTGGGATATAAATAAAAGAACACCAAGACTATTCCTTTTCAACTTCTAAAATGAAGGGGGGGGGGGGAGAGTGTAGGGTAAATTTGCGTCTAGCATATAAGAAATGGCCTCAGGATGCTAAAATGTGGCATAAACATAGAGCTTGAGGCAATAATAAAGGAAAATTCGAAAAACAAAGACTTTCTTACTTTCAATCCATAAAATGAAGAACTAAGGATTGTGTTGTAAATTTGCATCTATTAAATAAGAAATGACCCTAGAGGATGCTACAATATAGCATATGAGTAGAATTTGGGGCAATAATAAAGGAAAATTTGAAAAATCCAGACTTAGTCTATTTTAACCGCTAAAATTAAGGGATGAAATTGTATGGTAAATTACCCCTCCCTCCCAAAGAAAACAAAACAAAAATAAGAGCTATATATTAGCTTACAAAAAGAAGAAAATCCCACCCAAACATTCTGTAAAAAAAAGAGGATAATTCAAAACAGTAGTGAAATCTAATGTAAGTTCTCCAAGAATAATTAAGTCTAGAAAATAGTAGTTTCGATTAAAACCCATTTTTTTCATTTTAAATGACGATCTAAATTTATATTATTACCTATATATTTGTAATTTTAATTATTTTCCTGAAACTTGCTCGGTCACGAATTTAATTTATTTACCCTAATAACATACTTAATGCATAACAGAAAAAAGTCAAAAAAGCAATTCTATTTAAACGAATAAAATTCCATATCTATGTGCTGCATAATAGAAATACAATCAAATTAATATAAATAAATATACGAGAGGTAGGGTGGTCCTTATTTAGGGAATTGTCGAATTTTTACGCTGAAAGAGGCTCATATGGTTCGGAATAAATAAATAAAAATATCTCCCAAGTTTCAAGTCTCTATCTCAATTTCAACCTAGTGCTACACAGCAATTAAGTTTCCCATCTAAATAACATGGGGTTTTTGGGATTGAACGATCAATTATTTATTCCGGCCAAAGTAATGGTTGAAAAAATTTGAAACTCTGTAGACTTTATGCTTATAATAGTAGCTATACTTCAGAATTTTACAGATTTTTAGCTATTACAATTTTAGAGTTACATCTAGATAAAATACTGCTATATCTTAGTATTAATTAGTTATAGACTCTAAAATTATACTAGTTAAAAATCTGTAAAAATTTTCAAGGATAGCTACTATTATAACAATAAAGTCTAGAGAGTTTCAAATTTTTTGAACCATTACTTTGGCCGGAATAAAAAAATTGATCGTTCAATGGCAAAATCCCAATGTTATTTAGATGGGAAACTTAATCGCTGTATAGCACTAGGTTACAATTGAGATAGAGACTTGAAACATGGGGGTATTTTTTTTTATTTATTTCGAACCATATGAGCCTCTGTCAGCGTAAAAATTCGAAAATATCCAAAATAATGAGCATCCTAACGAGAGGTGTATGATAATGTAGGTATTGTGAATGGCTATATCACCTCATTTTTTAGCCTCTCCTTCCCGTAGCTTAGAAGCGATCATGAGAATTCGGATATAAACTGCTATAAGGTAAAAATTTGCCATAAATTTACATTGAGAAGGTATTTAAATGAATCGAATATTCAGCTAATGATTTTCAATTTAAAAACTTTATACTTCAAGAAGCGGCTTGAAGATAACATATGCCTTTGTAGAGAGTGCCAAGATTTGGAATGGATCCAGACGCCATTCTAGGGTTGACATTCGAGCGGTCTCTGAAGGGTTTATAAAAAATTGCATTTCACCCCGAAGAAAAATATCAAATAAAAAAATCTCCGTCATGTATAAAGTGAGATGGCAACTTTATTGGGATTTGACTGATGAATACCAAGAGAGGCTTTCGTTAGGTCTAAAACACCCCTTAGCAACCCCTAGACACAATCCGCGATTCTCATTCAAGAACGGGGGGAACAGGGAAGAAAATGCCTGCGTGCAGTGCATGGGGCCGAGCTCGGCTCTTTTAACCAATTTTTCCATCTCTACTATTTATTCAAATATTGAAACCAATATCATATTGATCCAAATACAAACGATAATCGAGAGAAAGAATAAAAGCACAACAAAACCGAATAATAAATCGTCAAAAAGGAATAACTAGCTTTCAAAGTGGAAATTCAGAAAATCAGATTAATTATTTGCTAGAGTAAAACTATTAGAAAACAGCTTCATTTATGGGAGTTGATTTATTAATTAAATCAATAAACACTCAGTGCCCCTTTGTGGTTAAATCAGAAACAAACCGTGGCAATAAATCTGTCAATTAGCAAACCCAATGAATAGAGGGTGAAATAGTGTTCGTGTGTCGATATGAGTATCTTCTTCTAACCACTTTAAATTGTATATTTTTCAAGTTTTATACACATTACTCGAAATCTTGTTATTTCTGTATTAGATAATTTTTAAGACTTGCAGATTTGATTCTTTGATGGTTGAGTTGTTTTTCGAAAGAAAGGCTTTGGCTAAAACCACCTAAATTGCACATTTTTAATGAGAGAATCTTGTCAGAATACACGATGTTTCGAGTCTTATTTTTGGAGTCGTTTTCTGTGGGAGAAGAATTCTATTGATACATTGATAGTCTAAGGGGTTTTTGGAGTTACCATTGTTGAGATATGCAAACCTGAAAAACCAGAATTTTCAAAAAATCAAACCACCTCGAGTTTACAAAAAAGAAAGGTGTAGTCCTCAACTGTTTTAATCAAGTAGGGGAAATAGATAGATAGATAGATAGATTTTATTTTGCTCTGAGAATGATATCCTCCTGGAGCATAACAGAAATAAATTACATTACATTAAAAATCTGCTTACATAATTCAATTCAACCCAGAGAGTACAAAAACAATTTCATTTAACATTTAAAAACATAAAAGGAAAAAATCATTGAAATTAATTGACAAAAGAAATCAAAATAAAAATATATATATACATCACAAAATGATCTACATGAACAAAATAAATTTTAAAATACAACAACTCAGCCTCACTCCACCCATCAACCAGCCTTCTGCTGACTCATTAATAGATCGAAATGCCTTGCATTAAAAGCGCCGAGAGACTTCTCCCCCTTCACACTTGCTGGAATTTTATTCCAGAGCTTCGCGGAATAAACAGAAAATGGCCTAGCATAGGATGATGTCCTATGTATTGGAATTTGAAGGTCCAGACCATACGTCCGCAAAGCTCTGAAACTTACAGAGGTTTTAAAAAGAAATTTATTAAATAAGTAATCAGGGGACTTGTTCTCAAACAGATTGAATAGAAAAATTCCCAAAATGTAATCTCTCTTCTTTGGAAGCTTTAACCATCCCAGTTTATTGTAGTAGGGTGTAATATATTCATCAAGAGAGGTGGTATGAAAGGGACACGTTTTGAAAGGGACAATTCAAATAACTCGCTAAATAAAGGTCATCTCGGAACGACATTATTTTTGTTCTGTGGCTACCCAAAAGTACATACATTGACATATTACTTCACACTCCTATCATTTCAAGGATGCCGGTGGAGGGGGTCCGAGCTGGGTGGGGTGCAGGATGGAGTGTTGGGGTGGCGGTGTGGGGGGCGGGAAGAGGGTAGGGGTGCTGGGTGTGTTTCGGGGGGTGTGGTGGTTGGGGGTCCAGGGGGAGTGCCCCCTGGCTACCAAGAGGGCCGTCGAAGGTGGGCCTTGCAGCTAGTTACCTATATAAAGGAAACTTCTGAACCTTGGGACCAGTCGTAATTAGGGCATTTTTAATTTTTTTAATGTTCGAAATGAAATTTTAGATTACAGTAGGTATTTACAAAGTTACCAACGTCAACATGAAATTGGAGGAAAAAAATGAAAATTTTAGTAACGTTTCTCTGAAATTTAAAGATACGGTAATTTTTCGTCAATGAACTGATTAAGCTAGAAAGCTAGTATATTGCCAAATTTCAGCTCATTGGCTAAAAATGTTTATGTGCTCATCTTATAAAAATTCGATTTTTTTTCTGATTTTTTCAAAAAAAACTATGCTAGAAATCCTAAAATCTTTTTCGATTTAGAAATAGAAACTATTTTGTACCAGAACGTAATTTCCAAGACTTTTCGTTCTTGAATTATCAAAATAGTTTCTGAAAGACAGACAGACACACCCCATACAGGATAAAAAAGATTACAACATTACAGATTAAATTATTTCTGTTTAAAAATTTTCTATATAACAAAATTTAATGAATTTGTGTAGACCTCAAATTTGAAGTTAATTCAATCATCATTCTATCATTCTTGCCTCTGGTATAGAAATATTGTCAAAGATTAGATTGAAAAATGAGATTTGTGAAAAATGTGCACATTTATCAATTTGGCATTAAGGTCACGATATTCTAAAAGTTGGTTGGATGATTTAAAAGAAAGGGAGGTTTTAAGTAAAAGTCGTGTGGTTTACTAGGGTTTCTGCATTGTTTAACTGAAAATTCTAAAGCTAGAAAGCCCAAAATCTAATCAGCTCTTTATTTTGAAAATAGAAACACTGTGGCATAAGTAGGAAATTTATACGACCTTCCATTTTTTAGATATCTTGGTGATCGGAATTTTGACAGAGGGACAGGAAAAAATCATACTTATAAAATATCCTAAGGAATTTTTCTTGAAAAAAAATTAATGAAAATTCTTGAAAGAACTGAATAGTTTTGCTCGCTATGCGGACAGGTGAACTATTATTGTTGCCTAGTGAACTAGACGAGTAAAATGTTTGGAAAAATATTAAAAAAAAACATGTTGGGAATGAAAAATTAATTGAAATTTTCAGGTTTAAAACATGACAATTTAATCAGAGTATTTTCATAAGAAAGTGCTTCGTTTGGTTAAGCGGAGTTTTCAATGTGAATTTTTTAGAAATATTCAATTAATTTTTTATTTGTGAATTTTGATGTACCTATTATATAAAATTATATGAGAAAAGAAATTGTGTAGGTATACATAAAGGATTAAATTAAAAACGACTTTCCTTTTATTTCGAGTATATTACGATAAACTCAACATGTTTTATTAAAAAATAATTTTACTTTACCATACTACGTATGGGTAAGTATTGTCATCGCACAGAAAATGATTGATGTTTTTGTTTATTTATAAATTTATTTTCTAATTCTTTTTAAAAGGTCTGGAAAATTTTTGATTAAAAAAATTAATTGAAATCACGATAAAAGTAATATTTTTTAGAAAGTATAAGAGTTGAAAATCAAATCACAATTTTCAAATAGTTTTTTATCATTGCTCATTTGATAATATCCTCTCAACATTACAAATTAGAGTAAGATAATACAAACAGATCTCTGACGTCACGCTATTGATTCGACCTCATAAAATAAATTATTTTATTCTTTTTAACAAAGCTTTAAAGTTATAATATATATACCTATATATATATATATATATATATATATATATATATATATATATATATATTTAAGTTTATTATTTTTTAATTTTTAACAAGATTAAGGCTTCTTAATAAGTTAATGGTTAAAAATTTTAAATATTCAAAGCACAAGCACTCATCGCCACGAAAATTAATAGCGCGTGTCTCACCCCAGCTCTACAGAGAGAATATACTACGCGCACATTTTACGCGCAACTTAATAGTTAACATTTCAAAAAACCTTCTAAAACCCAACTATTTCCTGAAAATTGTATGTAAGCAAAGTCTACCGTATATGTGAAAGTGGGTCAAAATTAGATTACCTAGTGCAGGGGTCGGCAACCTTTTGAGACGGAAGAGCCAAAAGTTACAATTTACAAAATTTCCAAGTTTTTAAAGAGCCACTAACATTTTTGTTTCAATATTATTATTTTTTTTTTATGATAATGATGAGAGAAGGAGTTACACCAAAAAGGTTCAACCCCTAAAGGCCTGGGTTGGCCCCTCCATCGTGAAAAGAAGAAGAAAGAATTTTATGGGTTGGGCGGGGGTCGAAGGTATCTGTGGATACGGGTCTTTTCTTTCACTAAGTAGATTAATACACTTTCCCATAAATCATCGCTTTGCCGCTGACCCAACTTGTTCTTCAATCCATACTTGAAAACCTTCTTTTAGTATAGGTATCCAAATTTTTTTCTCCTTCATGAATTTTTTTTCTTTTTTTTTCTTGTACCACATCTTCAACAATTTCGGGATTAAGAAAATTATCACACAGAAGAAAGTGTCTTGTACTTCTAGACGTTAATCTGTGTACTGGACTTGACTTCAATACTTTTTCGTTAAATTGAAGGGTTGGTTTTGTCACAAATATAATAAAACAATAATTTAAATAACTATTTGTATTATTTAATTGATAACTATTCAGTTTCGGTCACCACTGGTCGTCTCAGTAGTTCTAAAAATTGAAATGAAACACTTATTTACATTTTTTCTTTTTATAGAGAATTATATAACACAAAATTTTTTTTACAATAATTTGAAATCATACATACATCTCGTTCAAGAACCGGAATTTGTCATTTCACATGAAACGTTCATTCTTAAATCTTCAATATAGATACATCACACAATTCATTACAATCACACACATATATACATATACACAGCAACAATCCACAAAAACGTCTATTACTGAACTAAAAACTATTTTGAATTAATGATTATATTAAATATTATTTTCAATTTTATTTTTTTCTAATTATCTCATTGCATAGTCAATTAATATACAATTAAAAAATCCATTATAAATAATCCATTCTAGAAACACATTATAAGTTAATTCACTCTTTATTTTTTATTTTTTATTAATGAAATATCAAAATACACATCTCCCTATTACATTTTTCTTATAAAATCAATACCTGTTTAATCAACATACTAAATCAAATCATAAGATTGATTGATTTGCAAAAGAAATGTGAAAGCAATGGATATTCGAAACAATTTTTCAATAAAGTTCTAACTAAATATAGAAAAAATAAATTAGTAACGGAAGTGATTAAAAAAGAAGATAAAATTATTAAAGGCTCCATCCCATATACGAGTATTTATCTGCGAAAATCTTGAGAATTCTGAATAATAATGACATAAAATTAGTACACAGTGTTGGCAGGCCACTCATGAACATATTCAATAATAAGACTCATCTTGAAAAAATTGATAAAATGGGGGTTATTTATGAGATGGTCTGTGATTCATGTAAAAAAGATAAAAAAACACAAATATATAGGTGAGACTTCAAGACATTTGAGACAAAGAATTAAAGAACATATTTCATCGATTAATGGAAATAAATTGGTCTCCGCGTTATCCATTCATGCTATTGACAACGAGCATAGTTTCGATTTTGAAGGAGTAAAGATAATAGATTATGAGAAAAATTGGACCAAGAGAAAAATAAAAGAATCTCTTTATATATTGAAGGATATCGATAATTGTGTAAATTTCAAAATCGATTCGGAAAACATACCAGAATGCTACAGTCTCATTGTGTCATTGTTGTGAGAGTATTGATTTGATTTAGTATGTTGATTAAACAGGTATTGATTTTATAAGAAAAATGTAATAGGGAGATGTGTATTTTGATATTTCATTAATAAAAAATAAAAAATAAAGAGTGAATTAACTTATAATGTGTTTCTAGAATGGATTATTTATAATGGATTTTTTAATTGTATATTAATTGACTATGCATTGAGATAATTAGAAAAAAATAAAATTGAAAATAATATTTAATATAATCATTAATTCAAAATAGTTTCTAGTTCAGTGATAGACGTTTTTGTGGATTGTTGCTGTGTATATGTATATATGTGTGTGATTGTAATGAATTGTGTGATGTATCTATATTGAAGATTTAAGAATGAATGTTTCATGTGAAATGACAAATTCCGGTTCTTGAACGAGATGTATGTATGATTTCAAATTATTGTAAAAAAAATTTTGTGTTATATAATTCTCTATAAAAAGAAAAAATGTAAATAAGTGTTTCATTTCAATTTTTAGAACTACTGAGGATGGTCGACCGGTGGTGACCGAGACTGTATAGTTATCAATTAAATAATACAAAGAGTTATTAAAATTATTGTTTTATTATATTTGTGACAAAACCAACCCTTCAATTTAACGAAAAATTTAAATCAAGTCACTTAAGTTCTGGAAGAAATTCAATCCTTTTGTTGGCGTGTTTCTTAAGTCTAAAGGGGCTTGCAAAAATTAGTTTTAAATTTTACATTTTTTTTTATCAAACTTTTTCCAATTTTCTTTGCAGATTCAGCTTTGTCATTAGATTGACTATGATATGGCATGATACATGAATATACAATCCTTTACTGTTAATCTTTGTAAAAGCTCTGCGATTTCTGAAAGAATTGGAAAGAATTTACTTACTTGAATATTTTACAAAACTTAAAAAATTTTTGTACTGGTTTGCTATTCTCTGGCTTTGTAATTTCCAGATATTTTATCTGGATTCGGTCGGCCCAATAATTATTCCATGGCATAAAAAAATGATAGGAAAAACTTAATTCCAAAAATGGGCATTAAATAATTCCATAAATCACCAAAATTCTACGTGGTTTGAAAAAAGTTTAATTTTCATTCCAATTAATTTTATTGTATTTGAATCTTTGAATGTGATCTGAATAATAAAGGCTATTTATTTCTTCTTATTTCTATTAACGCCAATGCTGTTAGCTATGTAAATATCAATCGAGGAAAATATCTTATTTGGCATGGAACGTGCCTAATAGTTAATAGGCGGGCGTTTCGTTCAACCCCCAGTCGATCTCAATTTTGGCATCGAGGATCACGTGATCTCGCTCAGAGGCTGCCTAGGCTTCGCCCCCCCCCCCCCCCCCATAAAATAATTCCATATGGGGTGATGAAGCTTTTATTTACTATTATGTTCGAATATCTTGATCTTTATGTGTTGAGTCTTTAATAGGCAGGTTGATTAAATTTTAAATGTTTTTTTTTCTTTACGATGACAATAGAAGATGAAATAAAATTTTGTATTGATCTACTTTCTGAATCATCAATAATGATATACGGAATTTTTCCTGAGATGGAAATAGGCCATATTCCACAATGAATCAGCCTGTCCTTTAATAAAATCTTAAATTTCGCCTAATTCAATTGATATAAGCAAGCTATGATGACTAGTCTATAGGACTCTTAGTTATTTCCGATCTTATATATTGAGAGTTCTTAGAAATGGATTAGTCCAAAAACTCCCGAATCATCTTTATTTATTCATTTTTTATATTATTTCTTCCTAAACGAGAACAATTTTTATTCGACCCAAACTCGTCTGGGCTTGTCTTTAACATGCTTGAACTGGAAGATATACCAGGCAGGGACTTCAAACCTTCTATCCGGACCCTTTTCGGAAAAATCAATCCTTTTAATTGCACCTTGAAACCATGCAACATTTTTATTTCATTTTGAGAACCAATATACTTTTCAAAACAAAAAATCTTTTTATAGATATATTTGAAATAACAGATAGTAATTTGAAAATTTAAAGATCCTCCCGGGCTGTCTATCCAATCTAGTTTGGAAAAATAAGTTTATGTCTGCCGAAAGTAAAATTAAGATATATAAGACATGTGTACGCCCGATAATAACATATGGGGCTGAGTCCAGGGCAGACACAACCGTTACAAAGCAGCTTCTCCGGACAACTGAGATGAGAGTTGTAAGAGCCACGCATTCGAAGACCCTGCATGATAAAATCCGCAGCAAACACCTTAGGCAAATAAGTGGTCTTCAGGACAGTCGATTAGGCTCATGTAAGAAGAAGATGCTGGGCTACCCATGTAGACAGAATGCAAAACGACCGTCTCCCGATAATATTGGCAAAAAACCGTCCCGGGGGGGGGGGTCAGAAGCGTGAAAGACCGAAAAAAAATGGAAACAGAGTTATGACCCTGATGACTGAATTATGTTGGAGAAACAGGAGTTCGCACCTATATAGAAGAATAAGAAGAAGACGAAGAAGAAAGATCCTCCTGAAATTTTGAAGTCGACCTTACCATATATATTTATGTAAATACTCTAAATGTTTGAAATTTTAGGAATGCGCCGCATCTACACCATCCATGGACCGCATGCCATATACATATATATACATATAATAATAAAACTTGAGTAAGATACGAGGTAGGTTTCACAAAAAAGAAATAAAACAAAATTGAGTTTTGAATTCGATATATTTCGGGGGTTAGCCCATCATCAGGAGTCTAAGAAAACTGATTATACCATATATTGGAAAAATAGTTTTACAAGTAACAATTAAAAATTTTTTTTTTTTTTTAATGTATGTGGTGAGGGGAAAGTAGGGGAAGAGGGGAAGAGGAGAAGTTGTTCTAAGAATAAATATTTTCTATTGAGATTTGAACGGAAGCTATACCTGCTGTTATAATAGCGAATGGGAAAGTACCTGAGAAGGTACAACTGGAAAGGTACCTGAGAGAGTACAATTGCCCTAGTATATTCAATGTGCGAACAATGGAAGGAATGTTTAGTTAATTTATTGTAATATATAATCAATAATTGTATTTTTATACACTTCCAATTGATTATTTAAAATATTTGAATTATGAGAGAGGGCTATTTTAATTTCGATGGATTCTAAGATCCAATTTAAGGCCTTTTCTTTGAATGGGGATAGGGTTATTATTAGAGGTTGAATGGTTGGATTCATGTAAGTGAATTGCGAAGGCTGAGGTCGAATCTAAATTAATGTTATCGGATTTATTGAGATGATTAAGAGCTCTTACATGTTCGGAGTAACGTGTTTTGAATGAGCGGCCTGTCTACCCTATATAAAAAGCATCACAATCTTGACAAGTTAATTTATACACTCCTGATTTGTCTAATTTATCAATTTTGTCTATTTTATTGTTAATTAATTGGGAGCCTAAATTGTTGTTGTTCTCTAAAGCAGGAGTGATTCCATATGATCTAAGGGTATAAGCTAATGGAGATGTCAGATGATTAGAAATGAAGGGTATTCTTCTATATATTTTTTCAGTTCCCGATTCTAATGAGTGTAAGTGTGAAATAGTGAATTTACGTTTGATTTTATTATAAATTTTGTTGATAGTCGAAATGTTATATCCATTATTCAGGGCTATATTCTGAATGATGTTAAGCTCTTTATTGAAATTTATAGTATTCATGGCTATACTGAGGAGTCTATGAATCATTGAATAGAAAGCAGCAAATTTAGTATTAATGGGGTGATTAGATGAGAAGGGAATGTCTGTGTCCGTGAAACCTACCTCGTATCTTACTCAAGTTTTATTATTATATTAAAATGTTTCACCTAGAACCAACACCGAACTCCTTAAAAGTTATATATATACATATTTATATTTGGTATATTATATATATATACCAGGTGAGTTGTTTACTTGAGACAGTCTTATAACTCAAAAACAGTGCATTATATGAAAAAAAGTTTCAAATAAAAGTTTATTTATATCAAAGGGGGAAACTAAACTACGCTATTGTTTGTCGACCTAGAACAAGCTTTCAAGGGTATTTAAAGGTCAAGTTCTGTTTTTTAAATGGAACCCTATATTTTTCTTTACATTTCCTAAATCTAGAAAAAAAAAACTGAACAGCTTTCAAAAGAAGTATTTTTTTATACGACATCAAATAAAAAAATATTAAATCAATTAGATCTAATAAAAAATCAAATTTTTAATTATTAAATAAATAATTATTAAATTGAAAAGTCACAACAATAAAAATAAGTGTTTATAATGATCTTAAAACTTCATTATACAAAGATTTAAGAGATTATTTTCTACTTAATAGATCTTTTTTAAAATTCTTGAGCTTAAAAAAGTTTATTTCTCGTGTCAATCCAGTAGATAGTTATATTGTATTACCATATCAAAAATTGAGCATTTTTTCTGTTGAAGAAAGATTTACATCCAGAAGACTTGTGATACACTCTGGAATGTCACAGAACATTGTCCGAAAATTATTAAATTATTAATTATTAAACAATAGTGTAGTTTATAATGAAAGGCAGTCCATAAATTATTTAAATTTTATTAAAATTCCGACGTTTCGGAGACTTTTTTCTCTCTTTCTTCTCGAATACTAACTTAACTAAGTACCCTTATGATATAATCTTGAAAAGTATTGTAATATTGTTGCTATCACTGAAAAGAGAGACAAATCGGAACCGAGTTATACTCACCCATCAATAACTATTCAATGCCCTGAAGAAAGAAAGAAAAGTCTCCGTAACGTCGGAATTTGAATAAAATTTATGGACTGCCTTTCATTATAACCTACTTATTTCGCTTACCAGTCCGTTTTTCTAAGAAAATAAATAAAATTAGTGTAGTTTAGTTTCACCTTGATATAAATAAACTTTTATTTGAAACTTTTTTCATATAATGCACTGTTTTTGAGTTATAACTGTCTCAAGATAAAAAAAAAAAAAACTCGCCCGATATATGTCTATTTGCATCAAGCAGAGGACAATCTCATTAATTTCTCTTTATTAAATTTGGGTTAATTGGGTAAGCCCCAAAGAATGTAAGCCCAGGGCTTCCAAAGTTAAAGGGTTGTCCTCGCCATTGTTCTTTTTGACTACGAAGATCATCCTGGGTAAGCACCGAATCATTAAACTATTATTATTATTATTTTCTGTCTTTACAGGTCAATGGTGTGTTTTTATACTTTACAATTTCAAAATTCCTCTTTTGATCACATAGTAGGGATTTCTCATTAAATGAAAATTCTCGTTATTTAATGAAAAATAATTTGATATTCTAAAGGAAATCAATGCCAATCTCGACTAATGAAGTTAATCTACTCCCCCAGATGAAATCTAAATTTTTTAACCGGATGTATTGATTCTTTTTCCGGCGCTTCCAGAAGCGGAAAATCTTTTGGGAGTTTCCATCTGATATTAAAGACAATCTTCTTGCCTAGGGCTTAAAACATTTAATTTTTTTTCATTTTTTAAACCTAGATATACATTAAGTGATTGTGTGTACGGCTGAGCGAAAAAGCGAAGTGATGTCTCTGAACATTTTCTTTTTCTTTTTAGAACACGTCTTTTGAGTTCGGAATATATTTTTAAGTTTCTGATGGAAGAGTTCCAGGTGACCGAGATCAATTGTTTCTTAACTTTTTAATCTTATTGTCTGTTTGGTTGATTTTTTTAAGAAACTGTATTACACGCTACACAACTTTATTTTAAATTAAAGTATTTGATATAATAAAAAATATTTTTCATTTTTGATGCTAAACAAATTAGAGCATCCCCAAATTTGTTTAAATTGTTAATTAGCCCAGTATATAGGGGGGTTTCAGCTTACATTAATTGAGGGAAAAGATTTTTTTTCTAGGATCGTTTGGCATGGTGTGTGGGTATGCCAAATATAAGTTTGTAACCTTGAAAGTATGGGGGATAACTTTTGGTGGCTGAAACACGTCGAAATTTTGGGACTTTTTCCAGTTTTTAACTTATAACTTGAAAACAATTAACATTTTGTTAATAATCGTTCTATAGTAAATTAAAGAGAGCATAATTTCGCGTCGATTAAAAAAGAAATGCAAAATTGGTCCAGTAATTTGATTTTTAATGATGATCCAAAAAACATCCCCGGGATCACTTTTGAATATCCCAAAATCTAGAACTTTTTTCGATTTTTTCCCATTTTGACCATGAAGGAGCACGTTTTCAACAAAGACCACTCTATAGATTTTTAAACTAGATTAAATTTTCTTCAATGGAAACAAAGTTTAATCTTAATTCAATAATGGTAACCCGTGCCGCAATGAGGTTGAAGTTTTGAAAAAATGCAATTTTTTGCAAAAATGGCAGTTTTTCCTTCATGAAATCAAAACCACTCAACATAGAAACTTGATTTCTATCTTATTCTCTAGGAAATTTTATTTACTTGAACGCTTATTTGGAGCACTTTTTTGATAAAAGTCTTAGATTTTTAGAAATCCTACATTTCCCAAATAGGATATGATCCGAATCCTCAAAAGCGTCATGGAAAATGCTAGATATCTATAAATCTAAGAATTTTATGAAAAAACTAGTCCAAGTAAACGTTCAAGCCAACAAAATTTGCTAGAGAATGCGATATCAATGAAGTTATTGAGATGAATGATTTTCATTTTATGAAGGAAAAACTGCAATTCTTTGAAACAAATGATCATTTCTTGTCATAGAAAATGCTGGATATCTATAAATCTAAGAGTTTTAACAAAAAAGTGCTCCAAGTAAACGTTCAATTCAACAAAATTTCCTACAGAATGAGATAAAAATAAAGTTTTTAAGATGAGTGGTTTTCATTCTATGATGGAAAAACTGCGATTTTTTGCGAAAAATTGTAGTTTTTCAAAACTTCAACCTCATTGCGGCACAGGTTACCATTATCCAATTAAGATTAAACTTTGTGCGAAATGTAGAAAATTTAATCTAGTTTAAAAATGTATAGGGTGGTCTTTGTCGAAAACGTGCTCCTTCATGGTCAAAATGGGAAATAATCGAAAAAAGTGGGAGTTTTGGGATAGGTATTTAAAAGTGA
This sequence comes from Forficula auricularia, assembly GCA_024734495.1. Classification (NCBI taxonomy): domain Eukaryota; kingdom Metazoa; phylum Arthropoda; class Insecta; order Dermaptera; family Forficulidae; genus Forficula; species Forficula auricularia. The sequence continues at coordinate 10,071,679 of JALMQS010000074.1, forward strand.
TCCGGGGGGCTGTTTTTTGGATCCCCATTAAAAATCGAACAACTGGTCCAATTTTGCATTTATTTTTTTTTAATCCACGTGAAATTTTATCCTCTTTAATTTACTATAGGACTGTTATTTAAAAAATATGGACCCTTTTTTAGAGGTTTTTCGGCCATCAAAAGTTGTCCTCCACACTTTCGAGGTCGCAAACTTAGTTTTGGTATACCGACACCATACCATACGATCTTAGAAAAAAATATTTTCATACAATTAATGTAAGCTAAACCACTTTTTGAATCCTCTATTTACTGTGCTAAATACAAATTTTGATTCCAGGAAAAATAAATACCTACAAATACACAACATTTGAAGTTTGTATATTATTTAGTTTACGTGCTACAATGCACTGACAGTCAAACAGACTTTGTATCAACACTAATAGGATTCTGTTATACATTTAAACGGACCCTAAAAAGATCTTCGAAACTATATTCTGAAAAAATCATGATTAGAAAATAAACAATAATATCCATTTTACTTATTTGAGAGTTGGTAAAATAGAGTGATAAGATTGCGATTATAGAAAAGTGATTAAAGTATAAAGAATTAATTAATTGAGAATACCTAAAGAGCCATTGACCTGTAACTCTATCCGGTGCATGTAGTGGTGGATATGCTCTCGTTTAATTAACACTGAATCCATCAATCGATCCTTGATAATGGCTTCGGAACGTTGAGAATCTAATAAAAAATTCTTTCGAGCTTGCATCTAGCAGTGCTATTCAAACTATGTTTCGAGGCTCAGTACGAACCCGATAAAAGTTTATCTCTGGGCCATGGTGAAATTGCATTTGGAGCATTTTTATAGATTAAATGTATTTGTCTATATCTCACCTTATCATACGAAATATGGATATATATGAAAAAAAAAAAAATTTTGCAGATTTTTGCATTTTAAAATTAGTCCGAAAAGTGGTTTTAAAAGAAGCCCTGACGTAGGTAAGTGAAAAATTAAATTTCGTGTAGGCTCTAACTTAATAAGCCGAACTCGCATACCGAAGATTTCGACTTAATATAAAATTATATATTACTAGCTGAATGACCTGTTGTTCCTTGAATTCATAACTTCAGTCCGCCTAGAAGATCAGCAGCTAGCAGAAAAATGATTAGGTCTATCTTCGAAAATACTTTATGAACAAATGTATTCTATTTTCCTTTCATTAGAAGAGAATGAACTAATTTTGAGAATTTTTCTAGAATTTTAACTTAAGTAGTTGATTAAAATTAAGCTGGAACAAAAATCGCGTAAAAATTGGGCCTTTCTCACAGTATAATTTAAATTGAAATAAATTTTAAAAATTTAGCCAAATTCTAATTAAAGAGATCTCTAAAGTGATAAATGATAAAAAAGTATTTTTTTATTTTCTCGAGAAATTCAACCTTTCTCAAAATAAAAAAACTAAATGATTTTTGATTTCAGGTAAAATGAATATATAAACATGTAAATTTCAAGTTTATATCTTGTTTAGTTTACGAGCTACAATGGCCTGACAGAAAGGCCTTACACTGACACTGTTAGTTTACATTTTAAACGGAACTCAAAAAAGAAATTGGAAGATTAGGTGAAGAAATTTTAAGACTTAGTACACTCTCAATAATAACATTTGTATATATGGTTGAGAATACATTATTCTTCAAAGAGAGTGCATTTTGAGGCGATGTTATCAAGAGTTAATTTTTACTTTTTCTCCATGATTTTCTAAATATAATTTGATAAAGGTATCGAAGAGTGCCTATTATGATAATATATATATATGTTATCATAATAACCACTCTTCGATATCTATATACGAGGGAGGGGTGATCCGCGATTGGAAGTAGGTGTACACCTCTTTGAAAGTATTTTGGAAGTACTTGGAAATATTTGGAAGTAGGTACTTGGAAATATTTGGAAGTACTTGGAAATATTTAGAAGTACTTGGAAACATTTGGAATTACTTGGATATTTTTGGAACTACCTGGAAATATTTAGAAGTACTTGGAAATATTTGCAATTACTTGGAAATATTTGGTAGTACTTGGAAATATTTAGAAGTACAAGTGGAAGTAGGTCTACAGCATATTAAGTCGCTGTTCACCCCTCGCCTATATATGAGGCATTCCACGCTAAATCGGACTGTTTGAAAAATTTTAATTTTTGATTTCTTTCATTTTTGACATTTTTTAGTACCCATCAAAAAACTCTTCCTGATAAATTTTGAAATTTTGTTGATCACTGGTTTAAAAGATATCGAATTTCGGTTTTTTGGCCATAACTTCTTCAAAAATAGTCCAAATTCAAAATTTTCTTTTTTGAAATTTTTGTTTTTATACATACTTTACAAAAAATTTTTTAAAGTGTTTTTATATGCGATTTTTGAGTTTGAAAATTTTAATCTTGTTTTTGAAACTCAATGTATAATACTTTTCAATTTTTTTGATAATTTTTGATTTTAAATTTCTATTCATTCTACAAATTTTAAGATCTGGGTTGAAAATGGTCCTATGATAATTACTATTTTTTTTCAATTTTTGAAAATTTCGAAAAAAATTTTATTTGCTTGCACTAAATTTTCTCTGGAGAGAGACGGACTGGTAGAAATATTAACTGAAAGTAATGGAATAATTAAGAAAAAAAATTGTTTTTCTATTTTAATGCTTCTGACTAGAATAATAGTGGTCCTATTATAATTACTATTTTTTTCAATTTTTGAAAATTTTATTCGCTTTTAACCATTCTTAAAACCACTTTTGGTATTGAGTTCTCTTTTTTTAGTTTTTTGAATTGATTTTTATCTTTAACAGGTGTTTAAAATAAATAATTATTATTTTAGTTTTTCGAAAGGAAATCAAAAATCCAAAATCCAAAAAAATAGTAATTATCATAGAACCACTATCAATTTAGTCTTAAAATTTGTAGAATGAATAGAAATTTAAAATAAAAAAAATCGAAGAAAATACATACAGTTTCAAAAACAAGATTAAAATTTTCAAACTCAAAAATAGCATATAAAAACAATTTAAATAATTTTTTTGTATTTTTTTTCTCCAATGTATGTATAAAAACAAAAATTTCAAAAAAAAATTTTTAAATTTAGACTATTTTTGAAGAAGTTATGAGCGAAAAACCGAAATTCGATATCTTTTAAACCGATGATCAAAAAAATTTCAAAATTTACCAGGAAGAGTTTTTTGATGGGTAGGTACTAAAAAATGACCAAATATGAAGAAAATCAAAAATTAAAATTTTAACGTTCAATTTGGCGTGGAATGCCCCATATATACCTATCTACTAATAGTGAAGAGATATTGACATGTTTTTTTTAGTATTTCTCGCCGGATAAACGAAAAGATAGCGGACCTATTAGAAAAAAATGGCATCTTTTTTCATTTCCTTACATTTGGTGATGCGGGAGGCTTAGTGGTTCAAGTTCGGTTCGAGAATATAATAAAAAATGGGCTCCTTATTAGTCATGGTATTTAGCGCAAACCATTACTAGGGTGACTGTAGCCTGAGAGCATACCGATTATTGAAAAAGTTTATACTTTTCCTATTAACTTTTATATTAATCCACTTTGTTTCATGATCAAAATAAATATTACATTATTATATTATATATATTTACTTGGATTAGATATATACGCAATAATCCTATTATTCCAATATTTTAAACACTTTTTGAATTATTCGGATTTAAATGAAAACAACCCCAGGAGGACGAACAGATTTATAGATTTTGGATAACGAACAAAGCTCGTTGAACATATTCATTTGTAATTTAAGTAATGCTTTAATGTAGAAACTTTCCAGAAAGGGATTACACATGTAGTGTATTAGATTAGTACTTCCCAAACATTATGTTTTCATGGACATATTCACTTTCCCTGAACCATGCTAAGTGGGGAGATTGTATTACCCTAAACATTTGAATTCGAGTTTTCGCAGCAAATACACGTTTTGAGGTCATCTACATTGGTTTGCCTGTCTGTAAAAAACGATTGATCTCAAGATAACGAAATTTCTAGCTTGAGCAAATATAGATGATACAGCAAGGTTTTGTTTTAATCCATTAATTTATTTTATTCTGTTTTTTCTTTTAACATCAAAACTGATGTAGTAAGTGAATTTATTTATATATAAAAAGAATATTTACGTTGAATTGGTTCATTTTTGGTTTTTAATAATGTTTTATGGAGTCTTTGCTTTCATTATGAATACTATTTAAGGTTAAATACAAACATAAAACGTAGCTTATTGGTGTCGATACAATGTCTGTCTGTTTTTCAGTTTGTCAGAGCATTGTAGACAGTGAAACCCCTCAAATCCGAACTAAGTGGGGCTGTAGCCTGTTCGGATTTCAATTTGTTCGGATTAGCCGAAAGCAGCTTCGACAATTGAAGATAACTGAGATCAAGTGAAAGATTAAGAGATATTGTGTGTGTTTCTATTATTATTTCATTGTTTTTGTAAAGTGATTAACCTAAAGAATTTCAATAAGCAACTTTTACCGTTTTTCAATCCTAGATGACATAAGTATGTAGACAAATTTACACTTTGTTAGGTATGCTAACAGTTCTTCTTTGTTACTTTTTCAACTAATTATGTAAAATTAGGTTATAATATAGAATATAAACATAATTGTTTTGTGACTAAATAAATAAGTTTCTCTTTTTTGCGTTCGGATTTCCGGGGTTCGGATTTTAGGGGTTTCACTGTAGTTTTATTATATATACACCTACAGAATAGTAATTTATTTTTTTAATAATTAAAATAGGATTGTGCCGAAAATCACCAAGAACATAAAATATGATGAATCTTCCCGCAATGAATTTTCCGCGATGAATTTGTGCTACCCGGTTTGATAGCTCTCCATATGACAAGGCGATTATTAAAGCTAGAAAGCCCAAAGTCTAACGAGTTCTTTATTTCGAAAATACGAAAATTATGACACGATATACGACTTAGCTTTGTTAGACAGAAAAAAATGTGTGGTTGAAAATAATTTTTTCAGATATTTATCATGATAGGAAAAAAAATGATTATACTAAAATAGATTCACATTAATAAATGTATATGTATAACGTATAAGTGTTAAATAGATTAAAGTAAATGAAGAATGATATGTTTTATTGACAATTTCCTTAAATAAAAAAGTATTTACTACTGAAGATGGTCATCCAGTGGTGACCTAAAGTGTTTAGTGAATACATATATGGTAAATATATAAAAACAATTTATTAAAATTATTTAATTTATTTCTATAGGTATGTGACAAATAGCACTTGAAGTTAAAATAACAGGTGGGTATACATTATATTGCCAATTAAGTTCTGGATGAAATGAAAAAAAAATGAATGAATTCAATACTCAAGTCCAGGCCTGGCCAACCAGCGGCCCGCAGCCCGCATGTGACCATCGATGGACTTTTTAGATATTTTTGGTATTTTAAAATATATTTTAAATCGCATTAAATTAAATAAAAGAATTAAGGTTCTCTATAATTACATGAAGAATAATATATTAAATAATAATAGTAAATTTCAATTAATGATGTAGGTTTAGAAAACTTAAGTAATCGAAAAGAAAGGCAAATATCAGACAGAAAAAGAAGCCATTTATTTCTAATTTTAAAATAAAATTTGAAATATTGTTTGGTTTATGCGACTTAACTAATAATTTTGATATTTTCTGTTTATTTTACCAAACAAATATATTTTAAATTGAAAGTTTTTACCGAGAGTAGCAGAATTTTTATATATTGAAGGAGACAATAAAAGAGTGTGTCTTCTGCTGGAATTATAAATTTTATTTATTTATAACGAGACTATAGTTTCGAGGGCTTTGCCCTCTTCATCAGTCTATTACAATGTATTCACAGGAATTAATTTATGAATGAAAGGTTAAAATCTTTCGTGTGGTTAGGTTAAGAAAATATACAGTGTGGTGTATAGTCTCGTTATAAATAAATAAAATTTATAATTCCAGCAGAAGACACACTCTTTTATTGTCTCCTTCAAATATATTTTGTTGTTGGATCAATGTGTGTTTTCTTTCATATCTGGTTGTATTATACCGATTGTTTTTTTCCACATTTACACTGATTCAACACTTTCAGTGTATCGCTACATTCAAATTAATATTAATAATAACTTTCAATAAAAATTTATAAGTACCAAATTCGTTGGAAAGGCAGATTTCGAAAAAAAAACATTGAAAAAATTGTAATTATTTTTATTTATTATGTGCGACCCTCAGAAATGTTTAAGTCGTCAATTGGCGTGCGGTGCGATTCAGGTTGGCCAGGCCTGCAATAGATAGTATTAATACTCAATTGCTCTAGAAATGCCCGTTTTGCTTATTTCCTATTACAAATACCATATTTAATAATTTTTAATGATAAAAACTCAAGACTATTTCAAACGAGTCCAGACACGCATGGACAAGTTGAGACATGTTGGAGGAAAAAATGTTTTCTCCAATATTTTGAATTATTTATTATCTCTGAAGAAAAAATATCAATTACGTAAAAAATAAATATCGATTTATAAGATACATATTATTTTCATTTCCTTTTACCTGAAAACGTTTTCTGAGAGTACAAAATGCCAATCTTTTAAGGTTTTAATTAAAATGGGCTGAAAATTGGTACGCAAATATCTTACAATCCACCAAATTTTAGCTTTTTACCTGAAAACGTTTTATGAAAGTACAAAATGCCAATCTTGAATGGTTTTAGTTAATGAGCTGAAACTGGTACCCAACTATGTATTTTGCATTGCAATGCACCAAATTTTACCTTTTTATCTGAAAACGTTTCCTATTATAGGTATATACATTTTTTGCATGACTGTAATATTTTTCATGATTATTTTTTTGTAGACTAAAAATATATAGGTAATAATAAATATATAATTATAAAATAGACCGATGAAATAATAAAATTTCAATTATTAAACACATATTTATTAGCTAGTCTTAGTTGAAATTTTTGGGTTTGATTAAACGTTTAAAGATTGTTTTATAAAAGATTAATATTTATTTTAACAATCAATTTTTTTTTTTAATATTATCAACTATCTTTTTTGATCATCAAAATCGGTAGAATTAGTATATTTTATCTGCGGCCCGGGACAATTTTTTCCTTCAAATGTGGCCCGTGTAAGCCAAAAGGCTGAAGACCCCTGCTCTACCATACTACTATCGTCATATTTTTATAGTCTCGGATGCTTGTCCATTTACGTAGCCAGATCTAATAATTTTTTTGTGAGACTTCATTTACTTATTCTTTATGTATGTGTATGTTTGTGTAAAAAAGGGTAAGAGAGCCAGACTAATGAGCCAATTCTGAAACGCGATGTGAGCGCTTCACCGGTGTAATCAGATAAAATTTACATATAGTTACACTGGAGAGCTTACATTACGTTTCAGAATCGACCCATTAAGCCGGTTAAATTACCTGCTTGAAAAACTAGAGTGCTGCATTTTTAGCTACTCGGTTCCCGCACTGTATAGCGTACTAAAATTAAAAATTATTCAGATGCGGAAACGTTGTTCAAATATTCCTAATGTGAAAGAAACGCCGTTTCGAGTTCAAATATTAGCTTTCAGAAGTAATAGTAGAACCGGCGACAAATTATTCAGAATTCGAAATTGAATAATTAAAAAACCTTTAAGGTAGTTGTTCCGCCAAATGCGTTTTCTTAGGATTTTTTTGAAATTTAGACAGATTATTATTTAAATACTTCTGCATCGATTGGTGGCAAAACGAAATTTATGAACAATAGAGTTCCGGAGATATTAAATTTCAAAAATCGAGTTTTTCAGGCTCTTTAACATTGCACTATACGGGATATCATAAAATTTACATACATATTTAATTATAATTAAGAAACCCTTCTTACCATTTTTATAAAAAACTAAACCAACATTAAACAATAACCAATACATATTTTAAGACAATTTTGATTCATAGTTACAACACAGTTTCTGAGATAATAAGGAATAAATAATGAAAAATGTATAAAAAAAATTTAGACCAAAAAGAATTTGGCAACAGCGCATTTATTTAACCAGCGAAAGATGAATGCGCTAGATTTTTTCAAAATTATAATTTTCATAAGGTGTAACGTAGGCGTTGATTGCATTTGTTAAAAAATAACAAAACGATTTTTATAGAAATTTGAAATGTATTTTATCTGTCATTTTAATATAAAAATATTCAATCTCTTACAATGGTGCCAAATTTGTCAAACGAGCACGGGATTGGCTAGAATTGGTACATAAACAGCAAAAAGTTTTGGGTTTATGAACTATGAATCCTTATTGTCTGTTCTATATACTATAGCATTAACTTTTTGCTAGTATTGTCGCAAAACAACTACCGTAAAATACAAAACAGTATTTTGGTATTTCTAATCTAGAAGAAATTATGCTTAGATTAAAGATATCGAACCGTCGCATCCCTTCTATATTTAATATTGAATATATTATGCTTTTTATTTGTCTAGAACAGTGTTTCTCAACATGTGTGCCGCGAGAGATTGTCAAATAATAATTAAAATTCTTTGAATTTTGTAACTTTGAAATAGTATTTGTAATTACTCCATATTTTTTTTTTTTGTATCATACAATTTTTTATATTTAGGTGTGCCACAAATGATTCCAGATATTTTTAGTGTGCCGTCAACCAAAAAAGATTGAGAAACACTGCTCTAGCTTTAAAAATTCTGGTTCAAAAATGGAAAAATAAAAATTTTAATTGAGATTTTAATGCGAAGTTATAATAAAAGCATAAATAAAGGATTTATATTTAAGTTGATTATTAATTAATACGGCATATCTAGCGACCCGAGTCTTGGAAAATTCCCAGGGGGTCAGCTGACCCCCTGACCCCACGGTTCCGCCCTCCCTACTTCAATGCAAAGACACAGAGCCACGAATACTAAACTTTATCTAGATATCAGCTAGAAGAAGTACAGCAAGTTTTTTGGTTGAAATTAGAAAACTGTAAATATTCCTTTATTTTTATTTATTTATTTATTTTGAAATTCACGAAAGGTTTAAAATGATTGAAAGATGTATGAGTGAAATTAACACTTAAAGAGGAATAATAATTAAAAAATTAAAAAACCTTTACTAGTAAAATACAGAACCATATTTTGTTATTCAAAATCTATTTAGAAGAAATTATGCTTAGATTAAAGATATCGAACCGTCGCGTCCCTTTTATATTTAATTTATAATTTGAAAGTTTATATTGGGAAAATAAGGACAAGTTTTTTATGTGTGACTTTTTTATTTATCCACCAACGTTTCGTCGACTTTGCCGACTTCTTCAGGGCCTCAAATAGTCATGTCACACATTCGTCTAAATTTTCTTCTTACCTTCGTTACCATTGAAGGCCATCAGAATACAATTTTCAAAAGATATTTGGCACATTCACAAAAAACACAATTTTTCTCTTTATAATAACAACCTTATCAATACAAAACAGAACAGAAATCACTTCTTATAAAAATAGAATAGAATACTTTTCTTTTTATCCCTATATACAAAAATCTCAACTTCGAATAAATTAAACTTATACATTCAATTTATTCGAAGTTGAGATTTTTGTATATAGGGATAAAAAGAAAAGTATTCTATTCTATTTTTATAAGAAGTGATTTCTGTTCTGTTTTGTATTGATAAGGTTGTTATTATAAAGAGAAAAATTGTGTTTTTTGTGAATGTGCCAAATATCTTTTGAAAATTGTATTCTGATGGCCTTCAATGGTAACGAAGGTAATAAGAAAATTTAGACGAATGTGTGACATGACTATTTGAAGCCCTGAAGAAGTCGGCAAAGTCGACGAAACGTTGGTGGATAAATAAAAAAGTCACACATAAAAAACTTGCCCTTATTTTCCCAATATAAACTTTCAAATTATAAATTAAATTATGGACGGAAATGATAATAATCTATATTTAATATTTAATATATTATGATTTTTATTTGTCTAGAGCAGTGTTTCTCAACCTGTGTGCTGTGAGAGATTGTCAAATAATAATTAAAATTGCATGGATTTTGTAACTTTTAAATAGTATTTGTAATTACTTCATTTTTTTTGTGTCATACAATTTTTTAGATTTAGGTGTGCCGCAAATGATTCAAGATATTTTTAGTGTGCCGTCAACCGAAAAAGATTGAGAAACACTGATCTAGCTTTAAAAGTTCCGGTTCAAAAATGCAAAAAGAAAAATTTTAATTGAGATTTTAATGCGAAGTCATAATATTGGCATAAATAAACAAATTATATTTAAATTGAAAGTTTTTGTGCGGAGGGTAGCAGAATTTTTATATATTGAAAAAGACAATAAAAGAGTGTCTTCTGCTGGAATTATAAATTTTATTTATTTATAACGAGACTATAGTTTCGAGGGCTTTGCCCTCTTCATCATACTATTGTGAATCAATTGTAATAGACTGATGAAGAGGGCAAAGACCTCAAAACTATAATCTCGTTATAAATAAATAAAATTTATAATTCCAGCAGAAGACACACTCTTTTATTGTCTCCTTCAAATTATATTTAAGTTGATTATTAATTAATACAGCATATCTAGTGACCCGAGTCTTGGAAAATTCCCAGAGGGGTCAGGAGACCCCCCTGACCCCACGGTTCCGCCGTCCCTACTCCAATGCAAAGACACAGAGCCACGAATTCTAAACTTTATCTAGATATCAGCTAGAAGAAGTATAGCAAGTTTTTGGTTGAAATTAGAAAACTGTAAATATTCCTTTATTTTTATTTATTTATTTATTTTGAAAATCACGAAAGGTTTAAAATGATTGAAAGATGGGTGAGTGAAATTAACACTTAAAGTGAAATAATAATGCAATCGTCACGATGGAATATGGCGCTATTATTAAAAGCGACAGGGATTTATCTATTGCTCATCCAATTCATTTGCTAAAACAAAGCAACGGAAGAGGAAATGAACGGCTTGGCTAAGGGGAGCCGAAGGAGACAATGAGTTCGGTAAGTCGTGAAAAGTGATGCCAGGAGGATATTAACGTAATTAACTGAGGATTGGAGAAAGCCTGGGCTTTCTCTTCTCTTTCGCTGCCATCTCATTGGCTACACCATTAAAATATCACTCCACCTATAACTCCCCCTCTTTAATAATAATAATAATAATAATAATAATAATAATACTTTTTTTAAATAAAATTGAGTTATTTCATTACATTAATTAAAACGTTTAATTGGAGAGCCTACAAAGTTTTAATAAATTTCATTTAATAAATATTTATATCTTTCTATATACGAGATATATTATTTTCTGAAAAGATATTCGCTTCGCTGAGTCTAGGACAATTACGAGATAATTAATATATGGAATCAATGCAGGATTGAATTGAGATAACAAATAAAACATAACACATGACTTAACGAGAATGTTCATCCAAACTAATTAGTGTATAGTAACCAAAATAATTTTATTCCAAAGTACACACGAAGCTGCTTTTAAAAATACTTCCAGAAAAATCAAAAGGTTACAAAGTTAGATGAGAAAATACGCATTGGCGTAGTTAGGGAGTTTTCCTAGGGGGGGGGGGGCAGCCGGCCAGCTGATTAGCCACCACAAGGTTTCAATTCCGGTAATCCGATTAGAGATCAACTAACTTTTTAGTAGAATTGACAACTTTTTGAAGTAAAGAAATAATTTAATGAGAAATACATACGTGATGTCTGGTAATAATAGAGTTTAGATTTTTCTAGGGGGGAGGGTGAGTTTTGTAAGGGTGGCACCCCCCTCATGGAAATCGGTGCTGGAAAATTGTCCGAAAACAATTGACTGAAAACAATTGGCCGAAAAAAGAATTGAACAATACTACGCAGGAATCCCACAGCACAAACAAAAAAAAATACAAAGATTGTGAAGAAAGGATACGATACATTTAATACCAAAAGTATTGTAGAGTATTTAAGGGGAATATCACATAATATTAGTTATTAGAGATATTGTGTAATTGCTAAAGATAATTATTATAAATTAATGTTAATAAAAATTCAAAACTATTTTGTTTCACTTTTTATTATTGTACATGTTGCATAGTAATTAATTTCCCATTCGCAAATAAATGCATCAATTATGAACGGACGAAGTCAATAACTTACTTTCGAATAAGAATTTGTATAATTATTCCTGCGTAGTATTGTTGAGTTCTTAAATGGTTTAATGACTGCTCCTTTTGATGGCGTCTAAAAACTTCCAAATGGTTTGATGTGTGGCTGAAATTTGGCTTTCAAAACCACGATGCCAACCTTCTATAGCATTGTTTGTTTTTGGCAAACCTGTAGTAATAGCTCCAACTTGGTTCCACATAATATGCGGAAATATGGGAACTCTTCGCTTCTGTCTTCCGTCTGGTCGACCAATCCACGTGTCTTCAAAATAGTCTATAATTTCTTGACAACAATTTTATATAAAATATTCTAATTAATATATAATTTAATTGAATATAATAGGAAGGCAGCCCAGGGGTAGTGAGGAAAGAAAAATTAACACATATCAAATAAGGTGTAATTTATTGGAATCCTTCCTCCTTTCCTTTCAAACCGACGTTTCGGTTAAGAGAAGGAGAAAAAAATTGTTTTTCTATGGCTTTGCTAAAGAAGAAAAATGTTTTGAACACTGCTGTGCAGAGAAGAAGGAAACATTTGATTTATTTCATTCATTGACTCCTAGAAACCCTGAAGAAGGAGGGAAGAATCCTCCGACAAGTCGGTTTGAAAGGAAAAGAGGAAGGATTCCAATAAATTACACCTTATTTGATATGTGTTAATTTTTTCTTTTCTCACTACCCCTGGGCTGCCTTCCATTACATTCAATTAAAAGTTCTAACAGTCCGTCTCTCTCCAGAGAAAATTCGTTGCAAATAAATTAATATACAATTTTTTTCGAACAATTGCTGTTTCAATCAATTGTTTTTGATCAATTTATCTTTCGGCCAATTTACCTAGATCACATGGAAATACGCTAGCGACCTTGTAGCTTCATGACGAACGACTGGGGCGTGAAAATAAAAATTACAAGAAATTAAAAAGACCTATTTCCACCTCTATTGTGTCATAGAACCTTCACTTCTTTAAGAACAGCTTCCGAGGGGTGAACCGCTATTGGAATTAGATGTACACTTCTTTGGAATTATGTGGAATTATTTTAGTATTTTATTGTTTAAAGTATTGGAATTTTTCGGAAATATTTGGAAATGAAAGTGGAAGTGGAAGTAGGTGTACACGATATTAGTTCGCGGTTCACCTCTTGACCGCTTCTATAGGTAACTTAAACACCAACCCTCAACTCTTCACATTTCATTTTGTTCTTTTCAAGGATCAAGAGTCAGTCCTGACTTATGGATGTTGCACCTTCTTTATGCAACATTAAAAAAAATATTGAGCAGGTTTTTTGATATTTCTTATAAAGCAAATATAATAAATATTAACGTTTTGAATAAACCATTTTTAACAAATTTCAAAGAGCACTTTGATATTTCAAATAAACCAATTAACATAAAAAATTATATCAAGATAAGAATTTATATTTAAGGTCTCTAATCTAATATTTTAATAGAATAATTTTATATTGCATATCAGAGGGCCTCGTCCCTTCAGGAGTTGAACCCGAGTACTAACACGCTTTCCGGGCACGTTAGTTCGACCCTCGAGACAAAAACACACTCTGACATGCAATACTTCTACTAATTATATATATATATAATAATCTAGATTAATTTGCAGCAACGCTCACGTAATGCTGCCGACAGGGAGCGCTGATGCCGTCGATATATTTGCGGCAAATTTGAAATATAATTCTAATTTGAACTCGAATTTTGAAATGAAAGACTCCAATTGATTTTAAATTAAGAAACATTAAATATATTGATAATTATTCCTCCCCCCCCCCCCTCACCACTCAAAAATTAAATATTCAATTTGCTTTTCTTTGCGAACGGAAGAAGAAATTAATCACATCTTATTTGATTTATATTTTATATATTATTTGTTTATTTTTTAATAAACTTTTTTATAATTTTTTAAAAATCTAAATTTTGTTATTCTTATTTTTTGATTTTTACAAAATTGAACGACTTAAGAGACGCATGCCCGAGTTTCTCATGGCAATACTGGAGCAGCCTGTCATACAAACAACACCTGATCTCTTTTAAACATTTGGAGCCTTATATCGATTATCGATCCCAAATTTTAAAAAAAATGATATAATATAATTCTCCTCCTCACACGATCCCACTTATTTAAATAAATCTATTTCCACACAAAAAATATCACAATGCTGTAGATTATAGAAAAAAAAATACTTCCAAATTCATATCTAGAGCTTCATTTCTATAGCTGTGTCAGGACGAAAATGAGGCGAAACTTTTAAGAGACTGTGTATTTTCGGGAGTTTACAGGTATACATTTGGAGTGTGGTTTTTTAAGAGGAATAAAATTTTTGGACCGAGACGCCGCCCGCCAGAGCTTCCAGCCCGGAGGGCCGAGCTTCGAGGGCGTGCCGAAGGCATCGCACGAAAATCTCGTATATTATAATGTAATTATAATATAATATATTGCATGTTAGAGTGTGTTTTTGTCTCGAGGGTCGAACTAACGGCAAGCGTGTTAGTACTCGGGTTCAACTTCTGAGGGGACGAGGCCCTCTGATATGCAATATAAAATTATTCTATTCAAATCTTAGATTAGAGATCTTAAATATAAATTATTATCTTGATATTTTTGGTTTATACCGTGAGTTGCATTTTTGAAAAAATTAGATCTATTTTCAAAAAAATATACTCAAACCTTCGGGTTAATTATTTTTATCAAAAATTATAGTTATGGTGTTTCATATAAATCAAATTTAATAATGTTACACAACGCTTTGACACAAAATATTACGCTGCTGCAAGATGTAAAGAAAAATTGGGCCTAGGGTATACAAGTTGATTAATCTCAAGCAACATTTTCGTCTAGTGCTTCTCCTACTAATGCTGAAAAATTGTCTTGTACTAAAATAGCGATTGAGTCTTAATATAAACTAATTGGTGAGATTTCAATTTAATAAGGGTGCAAGAAAATTAAATTGGAGAACTTGAGCTGACATCGATCGATCTTAATCGAGCCAATTGTCGAAGAGAGTTTCCCAAAGAACAAGTCGTCGGACAGTTTGGAACACAGTGCACACACGAGACCAGTCAGCCAACAAAAACTGCGAGCGGAAAATTGGCAAAGTGATTTAACGAGCCTCCTCATGATTGGCTAAGCCGCCTTGTTACGTGCATCGAATTTCCGACTGCTGGCTCAGCTTATTAGCCAAACTGCGGTCATTCCACACCAGCAGAACAAAAGACCAAGAGACCAGCATCAGATGGCTCCTTCGATTCAGCTTCGGATCAAATATATATAAATATTTTTTTGCAAATAAATTTTCTCTGGAGAGAGACGGACTGGTAGAAATTTTAATTGAATGTAATGGAAGGCAGCCCAGGGGTAGTGAGGAAAGAAAAAATCAACACATCAAATAAGGTGTAATTTATTGGAATCCTTCCTCCTTTCCTTTCAAATCGACGTTTTGGAGGATTTTTCCATCCTTCTTCAGGATCTATAAACCAATATTACAAAATTATAAAAACGGGGTTGGACATCATTCATTTCAACAATAAAATAATACAATTATAAATGAATATTCATTGACCCTTTGAAGTGAGTGAATTATATATTTTTTCTATTGATAATCTGGCTGTTTACATTGTATTTATAATTGTATTATTTTATTGTTGAAATGAATGATGACCAAATCCGTTTTTATAATTTTGTAATATTGGTTTATAGACCCTGAAGAAGGAGGGAAAAATCCTCAGAAACGTCGGTTTGAAAGAAAAGAAGGAAGGATTCCAATAAACTACACCTTATTTGATATGTGTTAATTTTTTCTTTTCTCACTACGCCTGGGCTGCCTTCGATTACATTCAATTAATATATAAATATTCTCCATAAGAAATACACTGCAGCAGCAAAGATCATTAATTTTAATACATATCTCGCCTAGCTCCACTAGAATAAAATTTAAAAAATTTAAACATAAGAATAAATAAATATTATATGTAATATTTATTTACTATGAGTTAAGGATTCTTGGTCACTTGTTTCACATTAAAATTAAAAAATTAAAAGATGTAAATTTTTTCAATATACTCTATATAATTCGGGCTATCAACCCATCTTCAGGAAGTACAGAAAATAACTTTTTTTCGTATATAACGTTTTTTTCTGTACTTCCTGAAGATGGGTTGATAGCCCGAAATATATTTTTTGAAAAAATATACATCTTTTAATGTTTTTTAATTTTAATGTGAAACAAGTGACCAAGAATCACTTAACTCATAGTAAATGAATATTACATATAATATTTATTTACTCTTATCTTTATTAAAGATGTTTCACCTTGCACCAACACCACAATCTCTACTAATTACCATATTTAAAAAATTTCTTGCCGAGTGTACCAGAGCTTAAAAAATCACAGAGAGTGTCATCTATTATTAGATCCGATGGAATGGATTATTTTTAATATTTTAAACGAGCAATTCTTGTATATATATATATATATATATATAGAATCGGTTTCTCGAAAACGACTCTAACGATTTGGATGAAATTCACGGGTTAATGGGGTTTTGAGTTGACATTTCGATCTCTCACGGTCTCATCTTCGGCTAGGTTGTTTTTGAAGGGTTTTTTGTTAATTCAAATAATTTTTCACAGGTGGTTGTCTCGATAAAAATGTATAATTACATTTTTATTCAATTTCCTTTTAATAATTAATTGGTTTTTAAATTTTAATAAAATCGCACTAATAAATCATTATAAATATTATTATATATTAAAATAAGAAAATTTAATGAATTAGATAGCTGGTTCAAAAATTGTCATTTAAATGAAAAAAAATTAATTAGAGGTATTGAAGATGGAGAGGTAGAATTTAATGCTGAATTTTTTTTAATGATATTGATGTGAGAAGGAGATACACCAGAAGGTGCATCCCCTAAAGGCCTGTATGGGCTGGCCCCTCCATCGTGAAAAGAACAGAGTAGAAGGAAAAGAAGCCGGGATCACGAGCCAATCTCAGAAACTTAGATACAATCCAATATCCAATTTACTAAGGTTTTAGGGGCTTCGAGCAGTGGTAAATTCTCCGCGCGATAAATTAGGTTAAATTTATCCCCCACTTAATTGATGAATTGATGGAAAGGCTGCCTAAAGATAAAGAAAACTACTAATTCCGATTACATAGAATTGAATTGGTATTGAATTTTTGACTTTTCGACTATTATTGGTAACAATTGCTGAAGACATGGAAGGATCAATTTAATACCAGGTCTCACTTTTGGGAAATAAATATTTTGATAAGTTTTTTAATGAAACTAATTATTAAAAGGTGGTTGAATCAAAATAAAACAAATGGTTGAACAAACACATGCATTACCGAGCATCGCTCGGTTTTCCAGAGTACTTTTTAATTATCAAAAGGTTTGTTTTTCACCCCCTCGAGAATGGAACTTGAGTGCCAATAACAGCAATCCTATATAAATTAGAAAACATCTATCTTTTGTATAAGAAGCTCTCAAACAGAAAAACTAAAGAGATGAAATGTATCATAAAAATGGTATTAATAATCTTGAACTTTCTTCCAAGTTTCAGCTTTCTATCTTAAGTCGTTTGCTCATCGAAAATTACCAAATCACCAAAATTTATGAATATCTTTGAAAAGTTTCCACTTTTATAATGCCTTCTAATCAAATAGTTTTTTCCCTTGATTAAAATTTATTTGAAAAAACATTAATTTAATTATTATTTGCCAAGATTAAAATTATTTGAGATTTTAAAACTGTCAATACTGCTCATTTATATATAATTATAATACTCAACGCCTGATTATGCAACCTACATTTCAGAGCCACTCAAGTGAATGCAAACACCTTCCAGACGAAGCTGAAACTTTCTCATCAAAGACTGCCGTAAATAATGCAAAAGCGTATCCGTCTTTATGTAGACTATATAAATCAACTGTCGAGTAGTACTAATGTTAGCAGGTACTTATACTAAATAAAGAAGAAGAAGAAGGTAATATTATATCATACTAATTAAATCAAATATTTGAGTGTTTTATTTTTGAAAAATACATGGAATTTTTTTTCAAAGAGAACAATTCTTGGCTTCATACCTATATTTTAATCAAATGAGTAGGTGAATAAGGCCAATTTAATCAAAGATCTTGGTAGATCTTATTATATTAAACGAGAAAAGTTTTATATATATATATATATATATATATATATTAGGTCGGGTTCTCGAAAACGGCTCTAACGATTTGGATGAAATTCACTGGTTAGGAGGGTTTTGTGTTGGACATTCGATCTGTCACGTTCTCATCTTAGGCTAAGTTGTTTTTGATGGGTTTTTGTTAATTGAAATAATTATTCACAGGTGGTTGTCTCGATAAAAATGTTTATTTACATTTTTATTCAATTTCCTTTTAATAAATAATTGGTTTTTTAATTTTATATCCCACAATAAGATTATTATAATTATTATTATATATTAAAAATTGGGAAATTTTATTGATTAAAAATCGAGCTATAAATACCACAAATATTAATTGACAATTAAATTGATGAACTCAAAAATTGTTATTTAATTAAAAAAAAATTTTACCGTATTTATTTATATACTTATATACACATAATCTGTGGGACACTGAAGGCTAGAAATGCAAAAACTGGGTGCGTGGGCGGGGGTGGGGGTAGAAGTGGGGGTTCAGGAGGTGGGTTGCAGTGGTGGGGGTTTCGGGGGGAGGTACGGGGTTTCGGGGGTGGGGTGTATGTGGGGGAGGGGTGCAGGGGGTGGGGTGATCCGGGGGGCGATGGGGGTTTCGGGGATTAATACATCTACTCTTATTAAACGAGCAAAAGTTGTATATTTATTTATTTATATATAGATTTATTTATTTATATATATATATTTGTTTGTATATATATTTGTATCTTGGTTCTATTTTGAAAACGACTACCGATTTTGATGAAATTCACCGATTAGGGGGTTTTTGGGGTGACAATTCGATCTGTCACGGTCTCATCTTCGACGAAATTGTTTTTCATGGGTTTTTTCGTAATCAAATTAATTATTCTCAGGTAGACTAATCCCATTCTTAGGGTTTTAAAAAAGGTTTCTCTTTTTCTTTTTTACCCAGACAGACAATTGGTCGGGTTAATCCTTTATTCTCAAAGGCCTTGAAGAATTATTGTGATTGTGGATTTTAAAATATTTTGTTCTCCCTAAACTTTAGAAATATAAATAAGCGTTTTATAATTGTTTTTATAAAGAACTTTATTTATTTAATAGAATAAAAAATAATCAAGAATTTATTTAAAAATATATTTCGCATAAGCAGGTCTCAATTTTCTGAAAAAACAACACATTTTGATAGGTTTTATTTATTTATAATTGGATGAATAAAAATGAATCATATGGTTGAATCAAAACAGGTGCAGGAGGCGGGGTGCAGTGGTGGAGGATCCGGGGGTAGGGCGAGGTTTCGGGGGTGGGGTCGAGCGAGGTGGAGGTGGGGGGGGGGGGTACAGTGGGCGAATATTATATATTTTTGTATTTTTTTTAATTTGAAAACGGCTCTCAAATAAAAATCGACATTTTTATCAGAATTTTAAATTAAAAATAATATTAAAATAAAGCTGAAGGAAGATGTTACCGAGCATCGCTCGGTGGCCAGGTACTAATTATGTATATATTGTATGTCAGAAGGTTTCGCTTCAGGAGTCGAACCCGAGCGGCAACTTGCTTTCTGGGCAGTTAGCATAACCCTAGAGACGAATTTTCTTCGACATACATATACATATAAACAAAGCAAGAAAATTCCATACTAATTAATATATTAATTTATTTTTTTGTATTCACATGTTGTAAAATTTGTTATAAATTTTTCTGTGTATGTGTCAAGTTCTGATAATTTAAGTCATTTGAGAACCGACATTCGTAGAAAGTTCACTTTGGTGGCAAATGTTTGTATTATTACCGAAAATAATTTCTTAGATTTTAGGTTACATATTTTCAGAACTTCGGATTGGAAAATGCAGGAAATCAGAAAAAATATATTCTTTTTAAAAGATCATTAGTACCTTGTTTATACAAAATATTTTATTTATAATAAAAATTAATAACCTAATATCTTGATGGAATCCATTGCTTTAATACAGATTTTCTTTTAATAAGATCTGGTTCATTGCCTAATATGAATTGCATATTTGTAGGAAATTGAACCACATCACTGATTTGATTAATAAAGTTGTCAACTTTAGCTCTTTTGTTGGGACAGCCAAGAAAGATATGGTTTATGTCCCCATATGAATTGGGATCACGTTCACAACTGGGTTGTTCCCTAAGGCCTATTCTATGAAGATAGCAAGGTGTAATAAAATGTCCTAACCTCAGCTTAATTAATTGAATGGTTAGTAGTCTCATATATGTATTATATTTTTCATACCAGGCCCTAGAATTCATTTTACCATTATATTATACAGGTGTGGGCCTTTTTTTCTAGCTTAGAATGGTTCAACATCTTTCTCATTGAATTATTACTTTTATGTAATTAAATGACACTTTAGCGTTTTTAAGAGGATGAAAGTGACGTTCCAATAAATTTCTTTTATTCGGAATTTTATTTTCCATTATCCTTTGGCTGCCTTCCATCAATTCTCTATTGAAATTCTACCAGTCCATTTCGCCAAAATACTTCTAATTTATTTCACCACTAAAATATTCTTGGTCGTTAAAACATTTATTCACTAAATCCCCTATTCTCGCAAACAATCAATGTACTATCAAAAATAAAAAACAAAACACACATACAGATTCAATCATTTATAATTTTTATTGTAGTTAATACATGTTTCGGGTCTAATCGAACCCATCCTCAGTTAATTAAAATTGAATTTAGACATTCCTCTATATATACTTCTTCTTCTTCGAGTGCCATACCCGAAACGGGTGTCGGCGCCTCTCCACATATACCTGTGCTGAGTGTGTTTAGTTGTTTTTACACAGATATACGGGACCTACTTTTTAACGCCGGTTCCGAACGGCTAATTTCGAGAGGTCACTTGGCAATTATACTCTTGGTAGGTTGCCATTACTTTCCAAGAGGAGGCGGCTGCAAATATCTATCTGCCGAGACTCGGTCTCGAACCAGCGATCTTCGAGTCAGCGACCCAACACTCCAGCCACTGACCCACAGTCGCCTCTATATATACACTTCATACATATTTATCAACTCTGATGAACAAAGAGAAAGGCAATTAAACCTTGAAAAAATTAAAATTAAAATGAAAACTCAGAAAAATTTAATCCCTAGATATAATCTCTATATTGCTTGCTAATTTTAAAATCAAATTGGGTGTTTAGATTGGAGTCATATTTATTTATGTATAGACTCTCTAATATACGTAATAAAACGTTTATAGGTGTTACTCTCCCGTTGAATGATTTTGAAGTTTTCTTCCCTTATATCATGTCCAAATTCAATAGCATGTTTTGTCATGCCAGAGTGAAATATGTTATTATTTTTCTTGGCTTATTTATGTTGATATATTCTGTTTTTAGTCTTTGTTTTGTATTACAAATATACAGTTCATCACAATCACACTTATACAAATATACCAAATCCGTTGAATCCGTTGAGGATGGGTTCGATTAGACCACGAAACATGTATAAACTACAATAAAAATTATAAATGATTGAATCTGTATGTGTGTTTTGTTTTTTATTTTTGATAGAGTACATTGATTGTTTGTGAGAATAGGGGATTTAGTGAATGAATCTAATTTATTTATTAATTATAGAAAGACCACATAACTCAGCTATTTTTTCGTTGGGTTTTTAAATAATAGACTTTAAAAATGTTAGATTCTTATAAGAAAAAGAAAAAAGTTATGTATATGAAAAGAAAATATATTTATGAGAAAATGCTTTTTGATATATTGTTATAGCTGTATAGATGTACCTATAGGAATGATTTGATTTGTATTAAATTATTTAATTAGGGAGTTTAATATGATATATAATTGAGGGGGTCAGAAGCCAAGGGGTCCAAGTCGAATTTTTCTTAAAATTGGTTTGAGTGCAGAAATTAACACTAGATATATAAATTTACTGAGTGGCAAAGAGATCCAAGTATAGAATAGATTTTAATGCTGCCATCTGTCAGTCAGAAGTTTTACTTCTTACTATATCTTATTATTTGTTTGGAGCTAAACAGGTCAATATCTCAATATTTACATTTTAGTACTTGGACCCCTTGGCTTCTGACCCCCTCAATTATTATTAAGAGGAGGAAGGTTTTAATTTAATTGAAGAGGGAGAGACCATGTCCGAAATGTGTATTAATTTAATTGAAATGAAAACTTTCTGTAGACTTTTCGTATTTTTATTTTGTATTTTGGATAATGATTGAATAAAAGAATAACTTTAAAAAATCAATTATTTTTAAGTGGTCAATCAAGAATAGTAGATTGAAGATAATAAGTAATAAATAATCGGTAGGAGGAGGATCTTACTGGAATTTTTTTTCATTTTCATGCTATCAAATGGAGATTACATCATCAGTGATGTTGTTTAGGTTTCGAGAAATGTTTTGCAGACAGGCTTGTCGTCCTTTCAAATCTGCATTAGTGAAAACGAACTTGACGTTTTATTCATTAATTAAAATCACTCTTGTTCACACGAATTGCCCTGGCTTTCTATTTTCCAAATTTCGAAATTTAGATATATTACACATTTGTGAGTTTTTTTCCTGTAAAATTATAATATTGTACTAGATGAAGGAGGAGGTATCAGCCAAAGATGGAATCAATGGGTTCAATAAAACACCTTTAATGAGACGTTTCGGCCTGAATTTTATTTGGCCATCTTCAGTCAACTAGGAGTTATAAACAAAATGCGGTACACATATGTGATCGAACCAAGCCTTGTCAAAAATAAAAATTCTTTTAGCTTCATGTGAATTTATAAAGTGCCTGGACCCAAAAGTTTCAAAATGAAAGTGAAATCATCATCATTTTGAAACTTTTGGGTCCAGGCACGTTATAAATTCACATGAAGCTAAAAGAATTTCTATTTTTGACAAGGCTAGTTCGATCACATATGTGTTCCGCATTTTGTGTATAACTCCTAATTGACTGAAGATGGCCAAATAATTCAGGCCAAGCGTATTAAAGGTGTTTTATTGAACCCAGTGATTCATTACCTTCAGATTAGATTAAATCTATGAAATAAAATCCATTTTTGTTTGAAAATATTTTTATTCCCCCCCCTCCCCTTTTTTTGGTCACTATCAATATCACATAGTGTGTCATTTTCATAATGTTATATAGGGTGAACATGCGAAATTTCGTACAAATCGATTAAAGGGTCTACAACTTATATTGATAGTTTTATTTATTTGAATCGGCCCCCAAGAAAATAATAACTCTCTTTTTTATTATAGGTTCATTTTATAGTATATTTCATTTTTCTTGTTTTTTTTAGTTTGAAAATCTTATAATTTTAATTCCCCCCTCCCTCCCTCCCCTTAATTTTAGGGTTCGATTTCAACCAAAATCTAATCAGCTCTTAATCTCAATGCACCTAAACTACATTTGAAATTTCGTTTTATATTCACACTAGTTTTTGAGCTAACTATCTTTTTTTATTCAAAGCCGACGTTTCGGAGGTTTATTCCCTCCTTCTTCAGGGTTTTGAAAGGTCAGTGAAGGAAATACAATGTGACATTCCCCTCTGTCTCCTCTCTCAGTGGCAGTAACAATATTATACAGTATTTCATTCTCAGCAGAATTTAGTACACTTTTTTCCCCACCTCCTCTTTCTCGAAACTAATATGAGCTGCCCTCCTAGGTGAAATCCTGGGCACTCCCTTGTGAGGCCATATAAACTAAATTTTTAAATCTACTCACTTGGAAGGCATTTTTAAAAATTCAAATTTCAAGGGTTAGAAAATTCTAAAAAGTACTTATTTTTAAAAATTGTATCTATATAATTCGAGCTTTTAATATATCATAATTACATTTAAATAATTTAAAAATACATATCAAAAAATTTTCACGACTAAAGAAAAATCGGCATGCTATTATTAATATATTGTTCATAAATTTCGATTTGCCACCAATCGATGCAGAAGATTTAAATAATAATCTGTCTAAATTTCAAAAAAATCCTAAGAAAATGCATTTGGTGATTTAACTTCCTTAAAGTATATCAATATCGAAATGAATTTAGAAGAAAAACATAAGAGTTATTAATATTTATTTATTCCAATTTATGTTTCCTTTCCATTTTTATTTGGTCATTCCAAAATTTGACTTATTCTATTTAAATGAAAGTCAAATTATGAAGGTTTTTAACTTTTAGTCATGTGGAGGGTTACATCACCTTATTAACTAGAATGTGATTCGACTAATTTGTCTCTGTTGAAAACTTTTTACTCATTTTAGCAGGACGAGTGGTCACATGAGATTAGTACAGTAGCTAATTGCACTTTTCTGCACAAATTTGCATATCTCGAAAATTGCATTCAAAACAGCTTCATTAACAAACAGCACGTTTTCATCGGGGCTTCCACGTCTGTGATATTCAAATCAATGATTTCGATTCAATTGTATTTGCTGAAATACATTTAGTTTACTACCAGGGCAAAAATATTGTATTTCTAATTATTCTTCTATATCTTAAATTACTGTATAATTTTTATTCGTTTGAAGGGTTTTTATCAAAATATTAAAATAAATTATTCTTGATTTCTTTATATTTAACTCTACCTATACCATTTTCAAACAGTAATATGCGAGATCTCTGGTGATACAGACATGATATTTATTGTCTCATTTATTTGTGACTGTAGTTTTAAAAGGCTTTTCTTAATCTTAAGTTGAATATGAATTCAATTTGGAATAAAAGTTTATTAAAACTTTATGTGAAAAATTATTTATATTAGACTGAAGAAGATAAAAGCAGGCTTTCAGAAGTGTTTCCAATATTTGGATGATTGAAGAAAATAAAAGAAAATGTCTATTACTTTATCATACAGGGTAAAAAGTGTTTTTTTATTGCTTCTTTTTTTCGAAATACCTCAAAAACGGCTGAAACTATTTTGGTAAAAAAAATTGGGCGTAGCCAGGACATTTCGGTCTACAGAAAAGCTCTAATAAGTAAACATCGAAAAAATTATATTTTTCGAGATAATAACTGTTTTGTCAAAATGTTAGTCTGTTAGTCTGTGCGTTACCAAATTTTGTGGATGAGCTAGCTCAAAAACTAGGTTGAATTTCAAAACCAACTTTCACACGTAGTTTTGGTGCTATGAGATTATGACCTGATTAGATTTTGGTGCATATCGATCCAAAATTAAGGGGGTATAATTTAAAATTATAATATTTTCAAACTAAAAATACAAGAAAAATGAAATATATTATAAAATGAACCTATAATAACGAAAAGATTTTGTTTTACCGAGAGAACCAGAGTTGTTGATTCATAAGAGAAATCAATGAAGTTGTCCTCTGCTTGATGCAAATAAACATAGACATATTTATATTCGTTAAATATATTTATATGTTTATTTGCAGTATGCAGAGGACAGCCTCATTGATTTCACTTCATAAAAAATACTGTTTATAATATATAGGCTTGAAACAATTCTAAATAAATATTTAATCTCTAAATACTTATACTATTCCCATAATCAGATTTTTTACTTTATCCAATGCGAAGCATGGGTAAAGTATTGTAATCGCTCTCGCGCCAAGCCGGACTTCAAAGGGTCCTCAGGTAAAGACTACGGAACCCATGGACTCAATTAAGGTCACAAATTGTAGTATTCAATTAGGTTGAATATTATCACGTGACGATTTTGCCAAAAATTACCAGGGATCTCGTCGAGAGGCCAAAAAGTGCCATTTTTTACTTTATCCAATGCAAAGCATGGGTAAAGTATTGTAATCGCTCTCGGGGCAAGCGTGGCTTCAAAGGGTCCTCAGGTAAAAACTACGGAACCCATGGACTCAATTAAAGTCACAAATTGTAGTATTCAATTAGGTTGAATTTTAGCACGTGACGGTTTTGCCAAAAATTACAAGGGGTCTCGTCGAGAGGCCAAAAAGTGCGATTTTTTCATTTAGTGCGTGCGGATGGATGGATGTATGTATGTTATCGTTTTTTTGGCCCACGATTTTTTCCACACCGTTGCACCGATTGAAATGAAATTAAAAACCTAGCATTCTTTTAACAAAATGAAGCGCTGATTAGTTTTTGGTACATATCGGTCCACAAACATTAATACTTTATTTCAGTACTTTTTTAGTTTTTTCTAAATATCTTGAAAATGACTTAACCAATTTTGATGAAATTTAATATCCTAATTAAGTACCTTGGGGACCACAAAAAAGGTTAAATAAAGTTTTTAGTAAAATTATATTTTAAAGTACTTTACTCTAGAACATATTAATATTTCAAATGAATTTGGATAAAGTTTAGCAACGATCCGTTGCAGTTTATTGGAAGTGCGTGGGGATGGATGGATGGATGGATGGATGTTATCGTTTTTTTCGTCCACGAATTTTTCCACACCGTTGCACCGATTGAAATAAAACTGAAAACCTACCATTAGTTTAACAAAATGAAGCGCTGATTAGTTTTTGGTACATATCGGCCCACAAACATTAGTACTTTATTTAAGTACTTTTTAGTTTTTTCTAAATATCTTGAAAATGACTTAACCAATTTTAATGAAATTTAAAATCCTAATTAAGCACCTTGGGGACAACAAAAAAGGTTAAATAAAGTTTTTAGTAAAAGTATATTTTAAAGTACTTTACTCTAGAGTAAGATTGTACTTTTTTTGAATTCCTTATTTTACCAAAATTTAAAAAAAACTTTAAAATTTATTCATTTGATCCGTAATATAGCTCATTTAAACTTGTTCAAGTAAGAATGGTTAGGCTTCTCGCTGTAAAATAATAAAAATTTGGGATTGGTTCTGATCTAATACTTGAGGAATAACCATTCTATATTGGATTTTTGACGTTTCGGTTTTTATTGGTAACCATTGCTGAAGACATGGAGGAATCGAGTTAAAATCAAAAATACTGATCGATTCTCATCTAATACTTGAGGAATAACAATTCTACATTAGGTTTTTGACGTTTTGATTATTATTGGTAACCATTGCTGAAGACATGGAGGAAACGGCTTAAAATCAAAAATAACGATCGATTCTTATCTAATACTAGCGGAATAACCTTATTGCATTCCATTTCTGATGTTTTGACTATTAATGGCAACCTCTACTGATAACGTGGAAGAATCGACTTAAAATCAAAAAGACTAAATTCTTTTTGGTAAACAACTCAAGCTTGAATAGTCAAAACATCAAAAATGGAATGCAATAAGGTTATTCCGCTAGTATTAGATAAGAATCGATTGTTATTTTTGATTTTAAGCCGTTTCCTCCATGTCTTCAGCAATGGTTACAAATAATAATCGAAGCGTCAAAAACCTAATGTAGAATTGTTATTCCTCAAGTATTAGATGAGAATCGATCACTATTTTTGATTTTAACTCGATTCCTCCATGTCTACAGCAATGGTTACCAATAATAACCGAAACGTCAAAATTCAATGTAGAATGGTTATTCCTCGACTATTAAATGAGAATCGATCATTATTTTTTACTTAAAGTCAACATGAACTGCAAATAGCAAGTGATATCTGATTAATAATAAAGGAATAAACATATTAATATTTCAAATGAATTTGGATAAAGTTTAGCAACGATCCGTTGCAGTTTATTTCGTTTTAATTTAATAAATTTTTCAAAAGTATTATCTGAAAATTAACATCTTTTTGTGCAGTGAATATGTCATGCAAAAGAAAATAATATTTCAATAGCGGTAGAGATGAACATAAGCTTGTATTAAACCTCATAAACAAAGTTATAATTATTAGATAATTGTTTATAGAAGATAAAGCTTTAGATTTGTCATTCCCAAATATTACTAATTTTAACTCTTTAGGGGATGTCCATTTTTCACTATTTGCTGAAAATATATAATTGCTCAATATTTTCTCTATCACTGTTTATACTATTCATTGAAGAAGAGATACCTCTTATATGGTATTATCAAAGATTTTCTATTACTTTTCTCTCTGTTTCTAAATTTTTGGGCAACCGCCTTAATTTAAAGGCTGGATGAAAACGTGAAGTCAAGATAGCTTTATTAGCTTAAGCACAGCAGTTATTCAACGAATTTTTAAACCCGCTCATATAAACCATTCATTTAAAGAAGTTGAATGGTGAAGTTTTTTCATGTAGATTTTGCATTTGTTGTTTCAACGAGAATAATATTAAATATATATTTTTTTAAGGGAAAAAATACAGGCTTCCAAATAAAAGACTCTATATTAGTCGACGTTTCGAATTTATTTTTCAATTCTTCATGAACCATGGATTGTTAATTATTTTTGTTAAGGGAGGATGGTGTGGGTTCTTGATGAAACATTTTAAATAAAGTAAAGAAAATTTTGAAAATTTTTTAGAAACTTTTTAAAATTTAAAATATAAGATACTAGGTAAGTTTCACAAAAATAAAAGATCAGATCCTTGTTTAGCGCGACTCCATATATATTTCGGGGCATAAAGCTATCTTCAGAAGTACACAAAGGACACTGTTATTTACATTAGTTGTCCAAAATAAAATAAAATTTATAAATGTTTATTTGGAAGGAATATATTCATAGAAAATTCAAATTTATGGGAAGTACAAAATACTCGCAGCAATGTATTTGTATACAAATGGATTTCAAATCCAGTATTTAAAATACGTGTATTTTAAAGTGTCCAGTTCTGTATATGACATTGCCAATATAGGTCATATAATAATAATAATAATATACATTCCGCTTCAGGGATATAAATTCAAATTAGTTCACTCTTGGGTGAAGGAAAACTGATATTTGTGTCAAAAAAAATAAATATGTGTGACCCTTATCCGCATCACGATCACGGGGGAAGTGAAACTTCTTTAGCCGCAGATGTTATTTGTATATAACCCAAAAAGTTTATCCCCCTTAAAAAATCACACTCCAGAGACATTTCTATTAAGCTTAAAAATAATTGTAGGTAGTCTTTTAATTATTTTTTGGAGGTGTTAGATATATTAGTATTTATGTTATGTTATTTTTAAATATATTATTATTATATTTAATTTCTAGTTTGTTTGTTTTTTATTCAGGATTTTGGACTTAAGTATTTTTATTTTCGGTTTTGGCCTTAGACTAGCTGGTATATATTATAGGGTTTTCTAATTGCAATCTCATACATATTACTAATATATCTATCTTATCTATCAATAAATAAATATTAAATATGAAATAATTAATTACTTACTAATTTCAGCGAAAAAATCGGGATATAAATCATTATCACTCACCTGTAAAAAAAGAAAAAGAAAACAATTAATAAAATAAAAATAAATTATTAGATAAGACTATCCTTTGAAATTATAGTTTCCATTTAAAAATATCTATAATAAAAAAGGTTATCTTCTTCAAGACAATAATGGTCTTCACAAATTTCGGGGATATACTAATCGTTTATTACTTATTATTACAATCATTTGTGCCAACTATCAGCTGGTCAGCTATAATTATTTAGGTGCGTGTTTAATGAACCATTCGGTTGCTTTATATATATATTTTTTTTTAGGGTTTTCTTTAAAATTAAATTATTTAATTATTATATTTAATAGAGTTGAAGTGCTCACAATATCTCGCATGCGTTGACACACAGCTAGATACCCAACACACGCTTTCTTTCTCTGACTCAAGGCTTTTCTCTTATTACCCCTCTATTGAGTCATTTCCCCTTTATTGTAACAAAAAATTCAAACAGATACGTCGTTAAAGAAGTTTCACTTAAAAAAATTCGGGTGTCTGCTTAAAACCACACGACAGAAGGGATAACTTATATTGCATTTATAAGTCTAATATTCTAAAATTATTAAAATTTATATTTCTATAAAAATTAAATTTTTTAAGTAAACTTTTTACTATTTTTGGGATTGTTAAATAAATATTTGTGTTGTGTTATTTAGTAGGCTAAATCGAAAAATAGAAATACTTAGTCCAAAATCCTGAATAAAAAAACTAAAAAAATTAAACATTAAATATTATTATATAATATTTAAAAATAACATAACATAAATATATACCTATTTAACAATCCCAAAAAAATAATTAAAAGTTTACTTTAAAAATTTATTACTTTACCATACAGGGTATGGTCAAGTATTGTAATCGTGAATGAAAAAATTGTTTTTTTTCCTTCTTTTTTTCAAAATATCTCAAAAACGGATGAAACTATTTTGATTTAAAAAAATGAGCGAAACCATGGCATTTCGGTCTACAAAAAAGCTCTAATAAGTGAACATCGAAAAAATTATATTTTTTGAGATAATAATTGTTTTGTCAAAATGTCTGTTAGTTAGTCTGTCTGTCTGGTTGTCCGGTTGTCCGGTTGTCTGGTTGTCCGTTAGTCTGTGCGTTACCAAATTTTTGTGGACGAGCTAGCTCAAAAACTAGTTTGAATATCGAAACCAAATTTCACACGTAGTTTTGGTTCATTGAGATTAAGAGCTGATTAAATTTTGGTGCATATCGACCCAAAATTAAGGGGGGTTAAAAATTAAAAATCTAGGCCATTTGAGCAAACTCAGCCAAATTTTGTATGCATAATCAGTGGGACCCCAGAAGTTTAAAATTTCAAAAACTAACCGCCCAAAATGTGGGGGGAGGGTGTAGGGTCAAAAAATGAAAATCTAGGCTCTTGTACCAAACTCAACCAAATTTTGTATGTATAATCAGTGGGCCCCCAGGAGTCTAAAAATGCAAAAACTAACCCCCTCTCCTGCATGATTATAAATAATTTTATTAAATATAAGTGTGGGGGCCAGGTTGTATGGTAAAGTCAAGTTGATAGGCACATTAGAACACGTCAACTTATTTTTTTATAAAAATATAAATTTTAATAATTGTTTAATTTTATTTATTTTCTTAGAAAGACAGACTGATAAGCGAAATAAGTAGGTTATAATGAAAGGCAGTCCAAATTATTTAAATTTTTTTATTCAAATACTGACGTTTCGGAGACCTTTTCTCTCCATCTTCAGGGTAATGAATAGTTATTTAAGTTATACTCAACTATCAATAACTATTCATTACCCTAAAAGGAGAAAAAGGTCTCTGAAATGTCGGTATTTGAATAAAAAAATTTAAATAACTTAGACTGTCTTTCATTATAACCTACATATTTAATAATTGTATTATTTTTTGAAAAGGAATAATTAATATATTTTCCGACAATGATTGAACCGGTACTAGACTACAACCCAACCGTGACGCGTGATGTGACGCGTGACGGCTCAATCTCATTTACTGCCCAGGAAGATGAAAATGTATATGAGCGATAAGATATTAATTTGAGCTTAGAGTTAATGCTGCAGCGCCATCTGTAGCTAGACACAGGCCCCAACCGTGACGAGAGACGGTTCAATCCCATTTACTGCCAAGTAAAATAAAAAGTGTACAAGGCGCGCCAAAAGAAGTTATCACTTCAAAAATGAAAATTGCCGGATGAATTCAATAGCCCTGCATCTGAGCGTGTATGCATGATGAGCAAAACAACTCATTAATTATCAAAATTTTTAAATTTATTTCAATATTGTGACAATAAACTTTTGAAGATAAACGAATAAAAACTTGGACGTTTTATATAGCTAGTAGCTACCTAAGCTAAGGGATGAAGGAGGGAGTGCGTGCTCTAAAAGAATTCGATACATCCATAAAATAAAGATCGGAAACGTTTAGAAAAAGAAGGAGATAAGAAAAAAGAGGAGATGTCAGCAGGAGTGAGGGATTTGAATAAAATTCAGCTGATAGATGGTTAGAGCCCGTTGGGGTCGGGCACGAGAAGCACAGTTGGCCAAACAACCAATCAGATACTTTCCATTTCATTTAAGAGAAATCAAAATGTACCCTATCTCTCCATTAACATGAATAAAATTGAATAAGAATTCCATTTTAACAAGATCATAAATATATCAAATAGAATTGCGGGAAAAAGTTAAAAAATTGGATTATTTATTTATCTAATAGGTATTTAAAAAAGCTATTAGTCGGCACGCCCGATGGTCGAAGCCCATCGAGCGGCCAGAGTACATATAGATACCTCGAAATTACATCAATTATTTTGAAGGAGACAATAAAAGAGTGTGTCTTCTGCTGGAATTATAAATTTTATTTATAACGAGACTATAGTTTCCTGTGAATCAATTGTAATAGACTGATGAAGAAGGCAAAGCCCTCGAAACTATAGTCTCTTATAAATAAAATTTATAATTCCAGCAGAAGACACACTCTTTTATTGTCTCCTTCAATATATAAAAATTCTGCTACCCTCACCAAAAAAACTTTCAATTTAATCAATTATTTTATTTATTTATTTATTTGCTTTATCGAGTTTAGAAATTCCTCCTGGGTACGGGGGGTGGGTGGGGGGGGATAATTTGCATATTTTATAATTTTTATCACTGTGTCTATGTGTGTTTGCAGAAGAGACCGCAGAACAATTTTCAGGGGGAGAGGGGCAAAATTTGGAGACAAATAATTTCTTAATTAAATTTTTATTTAAATATTTAATTTTTTGAGTATTTTTTCACAAGTAAAACACACTAATACGATAGTGCTTTAAATATGAAAACACATACGGTACATTAAAGATAGTTTAGTGAGGCCGGACCGGAAGTCAGAGTTCTAACATAATTTTTATTCGACCCCCTCACTTGTGAAATCACTAAAATTTGCAGAACCATGCCTAGTCTTGAAAAAGTTTCCTCTGCTTTATTATTAATAAAAATGTTTATTTATTCTAGACTTTAAAATATATATTAATTGATATTTAAATTTAAAAAGACGATTGAGGAGTCATTTATTGATGAAAGTCATATTTTATAAAAGAAACAAGGTTGTCCTCTTCTTGATGCAAATAAACATACACACGTATATATCAAATATATATATTATTTATTTTTTGAGACTATAGTTTCGAAGGCTTGGCCTTCATCATCAGTCTTTTTTTAATTATAAATATTATTTTTCATGGGGTCAAACAAATAAATAATATATATACAAATATATATTTGATATATATGTGTGTATGTTTATTTGCATCAAGCAGAGGACAACCTCCTTGTTTCTCTTTATGAATCAACAACTCTGCTACTCTCGGCAAAATAAAAACTTTTCAATTAAGTCATATTTTATCATTATGGTTTGCAGGAATTTAACAAGTAAAGTACATTTTCCACAGTGCAAGTAAAAGCACGAAAATTTTTAGACATCTATAAGATAAAAAATATATTTTTTGAAATAAAAAATTTAAATGGCGAATGGAGGAAAAAGTGTAAGCTTTTCATAGGGACAGAACACTCTCAGCGAATTTTGGCGAATAGTCAATTTATTTCTATTATATTCGATCGAATAGATATCAATAGCATTTATGGAAATAGTTTAAGTTGAAAAGAATGTAATATTTATATTAAATAAGAAATTCAAGTATGTATTAATATATAGGGGATAAATATTAAGGGTTGATTACCTTTGAAAGGCTAAACGTGAAGGTCGATGTTACCTCAAGGCGATCTCGACACCAAATAAAGCGAGGAACAAGAAATGAAAGACACCCGTTACTCGATAAGATAAAAATGAGGGCCAATATTCTCCGAAATATTTTGGTAAAAAATTAAATGAACAATTTCTCCAATTCATTTTTAATGCAATTAAGATAAATAATTGAATTAAAGTGACTAATAAAAATGTGTCAAATCTAACTAAAAATTTTATAAAATTATAAATTTCAATTGGACTTTAAATTAGTGTTTCACAAGCTTAAATAGCATGGCAATTTTACTTTAGTCGTGAAAATTTTTTGAAATGTATTTTTAAATTATTTAGATGTAATTATGATATATTAAAAGCTCGAATTATATACATACAAATTTTTAAAAATACGTACTTTAAGGATTTTCAACCCCTTGAAATTCGAATTTTTAAAAATTCCTTCCAAGTGAGTACATTTTAAAATTTATTTCATATGGCCTCACAAGGGCGTCCCCAGGATTTCACCTAGGGGGGGGGCTCATATTAGTTTCGAGGAAGAGGAGGTGGGGGAGAAAAAATTGTGCTAAATTCTGCTGAGAATGAAATACTGTATAATATTGTTACTGCCAATGAGAGAGGAGACAGAGGCTAATGTCACATTGTATTTCCTTCACTGACCTTTCAAAACCCTGTAGATGGAGGAAATATCCTCCGAAACGTCGGCTTTGAATAAAAAAAGAAAGTTAGCTCAAAAATTATGTGAATATAAAACGAAATTCAAATGTAGTTTAGGTGCATTGAGATTAAGATTTTGGTTGAAATCGAACCCAAAATTAAAGGGGGGGGCGTGGGGTAAAAATTAAAATTATAAGATTTTCAAACTAAAAAAAAACAAAACAAGGAAAATGAAATATACTATAAAATGAACCTATAATAAAAAAGAGAGTTATTATTTTGTTCGGGGGCCGTAATTGCAGGGGGTTCAAATAAATAAAACTATCAATATATGTTGTAGACCCTTTAATCGATTTGTACGAAATTTCGCATGTTCACCCTATATAACCTTATGAAAATGACTCACTATGTAATAATGATAGTTACAAAAAAAGGGGGGGAGGGAGAATTAAAAATATTTTCAAACAAAAATTGAAGAAAGCTGATATTTCAGGTATTAAATCAATGTTATAATATAGCCATAAATGAACAATTTATTTTATATTTAAGATTATTATTATTTAATTATAAAGGGGTCTATAACGTAAATACGTTTTCAATTTTTATTATTTAATAAATAAGCGAATGAGCGATTGTTTCATTAGAATCTGATCAAAGAAAAA
Organism: Forficula auricularia; assembly: GCA_024734495.1. Taxonomy (NCBI): domain Eukaryota; kingdom Metazoa; phylum Arthropoda; class Insecta; order Dermaptera; family Forficulidae; genus Forficula; species Forficula auricularia. The sequence goes on from JALMQS010000074.1 coordinate 10,106,860, forward strand.
GACTAAAAATAATGGGGATATAGTGATCTCTATTCTTTTTGAGCTAAGGCATTGCAAAGATGTCAAAAACAAGTCCAAACCTATTTCAGGCTATTAGATAATTTCTTAATTCCTAATATGTTTATAGTCTTTTGACTCTAGGTAAAAAATGATTAAGATATTTATCATCAAATTATTAATTCACCGGAACTGCAAACAGTGCACCGAGTCTTGAAAAAGTTTCACTTTTTCTCAAATTTCAAGTTTGATAAATAGATAAATTATACATACAGTCGAGTACAAGTGGTGGAAGTACAATACGGCAAGGTCCCGCTACGCTACTCAAATTTTTCGGATTTATTATTTGTTAATTATAATAAAATTGTCCCTATTTAAATTAGAAAAAAAATACACTGACAAAAAAACACAGTTATAGTCTAGAAAAATAATAAAGTGATGTGCCTTTTTACTTTATTTAGAATAGACTAGGGTATATAAATTCTAACATTTTTAATTAATTTAAATAAATAATAAATGTGGGGATGAGCGATTCTTGGTTGGGGGCTGGTTGCCAAACCTACGGATGTTTATATATAGGTAATACGTATAATCGAATATTTATTTATTATAGTAAATATTCTCACATCTAAATATATTAAAATATATTACACTATTGATATCACAATATTGAATGGGCTTGATGGAATAACGTGATCCCGATCCCGAGAGAAAGAAAATTGCATTTAAATTAAGAATTTTGTAGTTTAAATGAAATGTAATGAAAACATTCAGTTTCTTCACAGGGGCAACGAGTCGACTATAGAAATGGCAAAAGGGTTTAATTTTTTCCTCATCACATCTATTGAAATTTCATATCTATGAAATATTTTCTTTTATCTTTTATATCAAATAGTTTATTTGACGTCTAATTTGAAAAAACGCTAATCACTACTTTGAAATAATTGTTGAAAATTAAGATTAATAAATATTATAAAACAATCGATTTTTAATTAATATATTTAATTTTGAACGAAATTGATTTATTAGTTTTTAAGAAAATGGTAAAAAACTAGAAAACCGTAACAAATGACTCTCTGATTCCGGGTTAGTTGCGACCCAGCCTCTTGATAAAATAGACCAAAATAATTATAAATGAGAAAGAAATCGATCTTATTTTATAGATTTCCTCTATCTGAAGGTTCACACTATGTCTATTATATAAGAAAATAGCATTTTGATTAAGAATATTTTAATTTAAAAGAAATTGTATAAAAAGATTCAATTTCTTCTCCCCGGAAGCGAATCAACTAGAACTGGCCAAAGTTTTTATTTTTTATCTCATTAGATATTTATTCAAATCTATTTATATTTCATATCTGTGTGTTATTTTCATTTATTATATATATCAAATAATTATTATTATGAAATTTGCATTTTAAATGGTAGTTTATTTGAAGTCCAATTTGAAAAAACGCTAATAACTCCGTTGAAAATTTTATAAAAAATATGAAATTAATAGATATTATAAAACAATTAATTATGAATGATATAATACCATTTTGAACGAAATCAATTTGGTACTTTTTGAGAAAATCATCAAAAACCATCTGAAGCGTCAAAAAACGATGTTTTTTGAAAGCACAAGATGGGTTTGGAAAAAAGCTAAAAAGTCATATGAAACGAAACATTGACTTGTGACATGGACATGAATTTTAAAATGTTTCTAAAACGGCCTTTCATAGACGGTTTTCGGGGTTTTTGACGATTTTCTCAAAAAGTACCCAATCAATTTCGTTCAAAGTGGTATCAAATGATTTATAATTAATTGTTTTATCATATCTATTTATTTCATATTTTTTAAAAAAATTTCAACGGAGTTATTAGCGTTTTTTCAAAGTGGACTTCAAATAATCTACCGTTTAAAATGCAAATTTTCTAATAATAATTATTTGATATAAAAAATAAATGAAAATAACACATAGATATGAAATTTCAATAGATTTAAATACATTTCTAATGAGAAAAAAAATAAAACTGTTGGCCATTTCTAGTTGATTCACTTTAGGAGAGAAGAAATTGAATCTTTTCATACAATTTTTTTTAAACTTCAAAATTCTTAATCAAAATGCTATTTTCTTATATAATAGACACTACTGTGAACCTTCAGATAGATGAAATCGATAAAATAAGATCGATTTTTTTCTCATTTATAATTAATTTGGTCTGTTAAATCCAAAGAATGTCTCACCATCAGACACCTTATTTGTCATTGATTCAAGTCCATTCACTCTACTATCCTCTTTTAAATTATATATTATATTTTTCGAGATATTAACTGTTTTGTCAAAATGTCTGTTATTGAGTACTTTAGTACTTGGGTGAGATACCAAATTATTGTGGACGCTCTAATTCAAAAACTAGTGTGAATTTCAAAACGAAATTCCACATGTAGTTTTGGTGCATAGAGATTAAGAGCTAATTTGATTTTGGTTGAAATCGGACCCAAAATTAAGGAGGGGTTTAAAATTAAAACTATAAGATTTTCAAACTAAAAAAAAAAAACAAGAAAAAGGAAATATACTATAAAATGATCTTATAATAACGAATAAGATTATTATACTTTTTTGGGAACAAATTTAGGGGGGGGGTCAAAAAATAAAATCTAGGCCCTTGGACCAAACAGAACCAAATGTTGAATAGTTTTGGTTAGTTTTTGAAGATCTTTTGGGGGCTCACTGATTATGTATGCAAAATTTGGTTGAGTTTGGTACAAGAATTGTATTTTTTGGCCCTCCCCCACCCTCTAATTGATTTTATTAAATATAAGAGAGGGGCCAATCATATGGTAACTTTAGAATCACGCTTTCCGTGGCGCCGCGATTTGACGACGGATTCTTATAGAACTCGTCAAAATAAGACGAAAATCAAGAATGGTGTAGGTTCTTGGTGAAACATATTTAAATAAAGTAAAGAAAATTTAAAAAAAATTAAATTATTAAAAATTTAAAAAAAGAAATTTTTTTTTTTAATTTACTTGACTTTATATATATTTTTACATGTTCTATTTTCTAGTTGCCAACATAATAGACTTTATTTCGTCTTCTAGGGGGGGGGGGCCTGCCCCCTGCCTATAGCTGGGCACGCCCATGTGGCCTCAGCTAAAAAAATGAGTCCTAAGGGCGTCATGAGAAAAACATTTCACCTTTCTAGAATGTGTAATCCATGAACTCATTTTTTACCACTTTTCAAAAACTCCTTGGGAGTGAAATTTTTAAAAACCATGCTTACACGTCATTGAGGTTTTCGATTTTTGAAAACTTTTTATGAAGATGATAATAACAATAAAGTTTGAGAAAGCGGTGTTGGTTTTATAGTGAAACATATTAAACAAAGGAATTATTATTTAACGGGTTATAGTGGTGTTTCACTCTTTGTGAAACACCACTATAACCCGTTAAATAATAATTCCTTTGTTATGATTAATAACAGTTAAGAGATAATTAAAAAATTATGTAGGTAGGTAATTAATGCTTATTTAAAATGTTTCACCTAGAACAGACACCAAGTTCCTTAAAAATTATTGATATAGTAGCAGAGTCAACATCTCTATTGAAAATGGTTACACCTTGAAGGACAAGTCAAGTGGCCTGACTGGATTTGTTGCATTCTGGCTCAAATTACCTAAAAGGTGAATACAACCCTTCTGGCATAATAAAAATGATCTATAACAGGTCTGTAAATAGTATTTGACAGCATCTGTTGATTTTCTCTAGAAATGTTAACACTGCTACTATCGGCATTTGTCTTTTATATTATGACGTTTAATATTAATTGTATGTTTTTCACATTGGTAAATTTATATTAATTAAATGTGTAATATATTTATGAATAAAATTTTGTATCTCTATAAGGGATTGAAATAAGGCCAATGTTCATAACATTTTTTGCCTAAAATTTATTATAGGTAGGTACTAACAAGAAAATATAATTGTTTTTTATTAATCAGATACCATTTATGAAATAATAATAATAATAATAAATATTTTCAATCTGTGTGATGACTGGCCTGGCCTTATGTGTTTGCTAAGAATGAATATTAATAAAATGACAAATTTGCAAAGAAGTTAATTTGTTTGAGCCCTGAGGAAGTCAACAAAGTTGACGAAACGTTGGCAAAAATAAAAATTATTTGCATAAGCTATTGTACTTATTTCCCTACAACTACTTATTAATTAATAATAATAATAATAATAAATAATTCTTCAGATATTTTCGTTAATTCTGAAACTGCTTCTCGGAAATTCTTCTGGACTATTTCTTTTTTCTCTTTCCAAATTATATTTATCTAATTACTTTTTCTAGTTTATTTTCTATTGTGTGCTCGTTATTGTTTTCTTAGGGAGGCCATATTACGTGTTAAGCCTACACATAAAGGGCGGATCCCCCTCGTATCAGCGAAATGCCAGATCCCTTGTCATCCTGGCCCATATGACCTGCCGTTATGGAAGCACTTGCCCAGCGCTCAGTTCACGCCAAAATGACGCATTTACCAGCTGAACGTCCAAATGATTTAATTAATTGTCCTAGGAAGGTTTCTATTTCACGCCAAGGGTTCATCAGCCAAAAGGCCATTATTATTTAATGACCTAATAGGATTGCTGAAATAAATTACTAATTGAATTATGGCTGAAATGAAAAAAAATATGATATACATTTAATACGGGGGACATTCAAAGTCTATTGCTTGATACGCTCAGCGGGTGAAGCTTGTTGAGCCTCCACGGTGTTAAGTCCACTCGAAATTGTTCAATATATATATATATGTATATGAAAAGGGTTTGTTTTCCTGAAAGTAACAGAATTAATGAACTATAAGAGGAAATTTTGATGCAAAGAAATATATGTACACAGATATATAAATAATTATATATAGTTACATATTAGGGTAGTTCTTATTTTGGTGACGAATATTGATGAACGTGTCCCCTATTTTGATGTACTCATCAGAGCACATGCCGTGATAGTATCTATAAAATAGATAACGTATGGAAATACTTCTTCGATGAGCTAGTGAGTTGAGGGGGGCGGTAAGGGTCGGTAGTCAATTAGCCTGATTGTTCGTTTCTGAATTGTATCCAGGAGGCAAGAGAATGTTTGGAGGACCCTCTCCACAGATGCGAGTTGTATTCAAGACAGGCGGATTCGGACCTTGTAGCGGGCGAGAGAGGCGACTGTGGGTCAGTGGCTAGAGTGTTGGGTCGCTGACTCGAAGATTGCTGGTTCGAGACCGAGTCTCGGCAGATAGATATTTGCAGTCGCCTCCTCTTGGAAAGTAATGGAAACCTACCAAGAGTATAATTGCCAAGTGACCTCTCCAAATTAGCCGTTCGGAACCGGCGTTAAAAAGTAGGTCCCGTATATCTGTGTAAAACAACTAAACACACTCAGCACAGGTATATGTGGAGAGGCGCCGACACCCGTTTCGGGTATGGCACTCGAAGAAGAAGAAGAGGGCGAGAAGCTTCAAAGGCGTGTAAAACCCGCCTGAACTTGAATAAGAAGCTAATTTTCCTTGCTGTGGAATTCGCCTCAGAGGAAATGTGTTCATTCCAAGACAGGTCAGATGCTACTGAGACTCCCAATATGGACACTTGGACAGCTTGACACATATTTTGAGAGTATTTGAACCAAAGAGAATGTAGGGAAAAATTTTATTTTCCCACCTACAAGCGGCTCGAGGCATTGTATGAAGTGGCTCTCCTACTGCCCACCTTTTTTCTAGCTAGCGCATATATTCGTCATATCCATTGTATTATTTTTTTTTGCACGGCATATTCATTTTATTCTATTATTTTTTTTTTTTTTTTTTTTGTTGCGTTTGGACCCTTGGGATTACGCAAAGCTTGATGTCTCTTTCTGGTTGGACCTTCCACACCTCTAACTTTTTCCGGAACGTGTTATCGAGTTCCATGGTCAGGCTATGTAATTTTCCTGGCCGGATGAGTGTGTTGATGTTAAAGGTGCCCAGGTATATATGGATTTTTGGCGTTATTATTCCATGGTTTCTTCCTTGATTTCGTGATGGTCCGGGTCCCCCAGAATCTGAATGCCCGGTTGCCACTCGGGGGTGTCTGGATTGGTTACCACCTGAGGTATTCTTGTTTTGCCTCTCACGATTTGTGGTTGCTTGTTACGAAATTTTGTCCTGCGCATGCGCGAGGTTTTGTAGAACCAGAGATTGTCAGTTTCTGGAGCCGAGGGGCCAGTTTTTATTATTTTCAAATACATTCACTTTGCTTCTTGCTGAGATCGAAATCATGAAGTCTAGGTTGATGTTCTCCTAATCGGATTAGAAAAGTTGGTGATTTAACCGATTGCGCTACCGACCCCTCTTTATTCTATTATTATAAATATGTTTTATATTCTGCACATTTAGTGACATTTGTGAAAAAATGAAACTTAGACAAAAAAATATTAGAAACACGTGATTTTATTTTAAGTAAACTTAAAATAACTTAGTCTAGGTATCAAAAAAGGAAATTGTTGAGCGCCTTCTGCCCGGAAGTCCTCATCCAGTCGAAAGTAGCAATTTATGAAAAAAATTTAAGGTTAAAGAGGAGGCCGAGATTTCGAAACTGAGATGTCGCATCCAGTAATGATAAATTATACTATTTCAATAATACCAAGTTAACATGGAAGAACAAAAAGAGAATGAAGTTCACGTAATGTTTTTTCTACATTGTAAATAGCCCGGCCCCTAAACAAATTGGATCTTGCAATTCTCATATCCATTCTCTATTACTAGGAACGTATATATTCGAATTAACCATTAAGTAAACCAAATAAATTCATGATGCGAATATATCCGTCGCAATACAATCGACCATGACTAATATACACGACATAGCCGCTTAAGGGGTTAAAGCTAACTACATTTTGAGAGCTCAATTTTTCTAATGTGTTTAGGGATTGAAGAAGCAATATTATTTCGATGCTATCTTCGGCGTATTTACAATAAATTTATTTATTTTTATTTTATTTAAAAGACAGAGCTGACGACTCATGAGTCCAGTACTCCTTATCGTGTCAAAATATTAATACAAACTAGAAGAAAAAAAATTAATCGATGTTTAAGAATTTTTTTTTATGTAAAACTGACTTTTACACAAGTCAGAATAACCTGAATTTAAAAATTGGAAAAATAGAAGAGAAAATAAATCTTATAGTCGTAAAAAATAACGATTTTAATTATGATTTAATGCTTGGATTAGAAGCTATAAAAAGATTCAGATTAATACAAGATGAATTAAATTCTATTTGTAAAAATGACTTCTTTAAGGATTATAAATGATTGCTATAAAAATATAGATATTTTGACCCCAAAAGGGGGTTTGGGGGCGCACGAATGAAAATTATCAAATAACTCCTAAACTATTAACTCTACGGCAAATTTTATAATGAGCAAAGTTGTAGGGGATGTGATTTCTGACAACTTTTGTTTATAAAAATTCCCCAAAAAACCACCCAAAAAGAGGGGGGGTGGAAAATATGTAAATTTTTGACAAAAACTAACCACCCAAAATGGGGGGGGGGGTCAAAAAATGAAAATTCTTGCTCTTGGTCGAAACTCAACCAAATTTTGTATAAATTATCTGTGGGTCACTAGAAGGCTAGAAATTCAAAAACTGGGTGCGTGGTTGGAGTAGGGGTGGGTTAGAGCATGGGGTGCGCGGGGTGGAATGGGGGTGGAGTGAGGGAGTAAGGCGGAGTAGGGGGTGGAGCAGGCGGTCCAGGGGGCGTAGTTGGGAGGTGGGGTCCAGGGGGCTAGGCCGGGGTAGCTGGGACGGGGGGTGCAGTGTTGGTGGAGTGGGGGGTTCAGGTGAGGGTCCAGTGGCATAGTTGGGTGGTACGGGGGTGGGGGTCAGAAGTGTGCGGGTGCAGGATGGAGTGTTGGGGTGGTGGTGTGGGGGGCGGGGGTTAGGCACGGTTTGGGCATAGTGCGGGGGGTAGGTGTGCTGAGTGGGTTTCGGGGGGTGTGGTGGGTGGGAGTGGAGTGTGAGGGTGGGGTCCGTGGGTTGGGGGTCCAGGGGCGTGCCCCCTGTAGAAGGGCCTTCCAGCTAGTATTCTATTAAAATAGAAATGAGAAAAAATGTATCAAGTAATTATAAACAAAAATGAATAGTGAATAAACAATAACATAAAAGTCCATAAACCAAAGGGTCAAATTTACATTTATTTATTTATTTCTATAAAAAATGGAAATTCTGTTAAGCAGTTTGGCCCTCACTGAATACAGTACCATAGCAGTATGGGCCTCTATTGTAATTTTATGAGAATTTTAAGATTTGAAATTCTGAAAATTCTTAAATGTACTAAAAAAATTTTAAATCGTTATAGTGAAAAAATATATGTATTTTCTATTTAAAAGTGGAGGAAAAAGTAAAAAAAATTTCAGCTCGTCAGTTAAAGCAGTAGTAATTCCTCTTTTACATATTATTTTCTGAATTTTAGTGAAATCCAATTGAATATTCTCTTTCTATATAATGAGTATCCTTTTGGTCCAATCCTAGAATAATAGAAATTAAGAAATTAATGTATAATAGTCTGGAAACCCTCGCTGTAGCCCTTGATATCATCAAAGCTTTTGACCAGGTTTGGCACAACAATCTTCTTGCCAAACTGCCAGCCTTTGGATTCACACTAACACTTCGCAAATGGATAGAAAGCTTTCTGACAAACCGAAGTATAAAAGTTGTGGTGGATAGAATATCATCTGAATCGTTCTCCACAAACGCTGGTGTTCCCCAAGGCTCTGTAATCTCCTCCACACTCTTCCTAATTTATATAAACGACCTTATCGATCAAACGTCAAACCCCACTCATTGTTACCCCGACGATAGCACTCTGCACGGCAAACCCTCACTCCCGAATAATCGAATCAATGCTGCCTCCTCAATTACTCTCGACCTAGTCAAATTGAATAAATGGGGCTCTCAAAATTTAGTTAACTTTAATACAAACAAGACTCAATGTTGTCTAATTTCTAGGCGCGAAAATAAAGATTTCCCTGATATTCACTTCGATTCGAATACCCTCAAAATGTGTGACAGCCTATCCATGTTGGGCGTCTCTGTCGCATCTGACCTGTCTTGGAATGAACACATCTCCTCTGTGGCTAAATCTGCAGCAAGGAAGATTGGCTACTTATTCAGGTCCAAGCGATTTTACAAACCCCCACAACTTCTCACCATCTACAAGGCCCAAATCCGCCCCTGTCTCGAATACGGCTCTCATCTATGGAGAGGAGCCTCTAAATATTCTCTTGCTACCCTAGATGCAATTCAGAAACGAGCCGTCAAGCTAATTGACGATTCTACCCTCACCGACTCCCTCGACTCGCTAGCTCATCGAAGAAATGTTTCTGCCCTTTCCCTTTTCTATAGATACTATCACGGCAGGTGCTCTGATGAGATAAAATCAATAATTCCCTCCAAAGCATGCTTTGCACGTAGCACGCGTTTTGCCGACTCCCAACACTCTTTCGCAGTCAAATTAGAAAAGTGCCGGACCACTTCATTCGCCAATACATATATCCCCATGACTTCAAGGAACTGGAACTCTCTCCCAGCCTCCATCTTTCCCAGCACCTATAATCTTCAAACCTTCAAAACCAGAGTGCATAGACACCTACGTCTACACCCTCTAACTTAATCAACTTTCCCTTCTCTTCGGTAATGCAAGGTTCTTTCGAGATCCATAGGAGGTGCATCTTTACTGGTGGACCCCTTCTTGCATTCGATTGCATTAAAAAAAAAAAAAAATGAAGATTCTAGACATTTGTATTTGAAAATGCAGCTTTAGGGTTGTCTGGCTCAGTGTTGCCCACCCCCCCCCTAAAAGTGGCTGGCTTAGTTAATTTTTAATTTAAAATCAACTTAACTGTCGAATAGTATTTGTTGTATTTTGAATAAAACACTTTTTTTTGGCGAACATTTTTTTACAACTTTCTCCTATGCGCAGTAGTAGCAGTACCCAGGTAGATCAGGAAAACAGCCGATTCCCTACTCATCTATGCTATTAATACCTCTAGGTGAAATATCTACTTGAATCAAACACTTCATGAAAAATGAGTCATGGGCTCTTGGACTATGAGTAATATATAGGGGATCCCATTTGAAAAAACGAACTTTGGCCCCTTTTATGAATAACGGAAATAATAGTAATCTTAGCACGCCCTATATAATATGGAGTCGACTTCTCGGGGTGAATTAAATACTTTGGGTCTGTGTAAGCTACCACCAAAATATTAACTTTTCATGAATTGAGAGCACTAATTTATTTAAGTTTTTAATTAGGGCAATGTTTTGGACCATATTGTTGCGACCTGGGATGGTTATCCCACTGCTGCGAACAATTATGTTGTGCGCCAACCCTTGCTTGTAAGGTTTGGTGCGGGTTTGAGCCCTTCCGAAGAATAGCTCAGGTAACGTGAAGAGGGATGAGTCCTTCTGCCCGCGCTCTGGTGTCAACAGTGGTGGTGCCCTGCTGAAGAAGGTCTGTAGGGGTAGTTGATCAAAAGACGGTATCGGCTTTACATGGTAGTTTATTAAAAAGGTTCCGAGGCTTGGTGCCTCGATTACATCTGTCTACGGAGAGCGACTCGCGGAGATTGACCTGGCAAAGGTTTTGGGAGTCTACTGGTTACTGCTGCCGGCCACTGGCCACTGGCCACTGACTTACTGCCTGATTGGAAAGGAGAGGGGTGCTCTTTTAATGAATGTTTATGCAAGCTGGCATCTTTCTAAGGTGTACATAATGGTTTCATCGGCGCCTCTCCACGTGATGCAAGCAAGCATTTTCAAGTTGCGAAATATTAGGCATTTGTAGAAAGGAGATTGCCCAACCAGCGATTTATCAATAATTAAAGGAAATTGAGGATTTGGAAAAGTACCGTGGGAATATTAGGGTAAGCTCAAGGGCCGAACCTCAACAATATTTAACACAAATTAATTTTTATCTCGAAAACCGATAGAGATAGGTATAGGACAATATTAACAAAAAAGTATTTTAATAAAAGGGTGGTTCTAAAAACGTGTTAATATACCTACGGGGTGTTCCATTTAAAAAAATAAAGTTGCTACGACTTTTCGATGGAAGCCGAAACGTCACAATGCTGAAAATATTTTAGATCGATAGAACAGATAAGAAAATGTAAGGTGCTAAATTTTCAGAAAAATACTGCTCTCCGTTTTCCATAAACTTCTAACGTGCCATCGACCGTGAATCACCCTGTATGATAGTGTAAAAATAAAAAATTGGTAAATTCTAATTTTTACCGGTAAATTCAAGCATTTACAATAATAGTGAGGTGGTAAGAATACGAAAAATATTTTTAATCTCTGTTCGCATTCTGAATCGCTCATTAACAATAATAATTACCAACATCAAAAATTAATTTATAGTATAGTATTTAACTTTTTCCCGATTTTTCTTTTTATTCATTCATAAAAAAAATAATTTCTACTATTTATGAATGAACTTATTTACTTGTTTGTATAATTAAAAAAACATATTATTTTTTTATTCTTTTATAATTGCAATAAAAATTCCTTAAGTCTTTGAAATAAACACTAAAGTAATAAATCAATTAATCAATAACTAGACTGACCTACAGAAGGATTCGTCCTTGGAGGGAAGATATAAATTGTTTCATTATAAACATCTCTTGTAACCAATTAATAGTGAAATTCGAAGAAAATTAAAGACTAGGTGAGTCGTGTTATTAAGCGTCAATTACATAACGATTTTCGGCCGATCACAATTAATGAATCAAAGGTCAAAGAGATTAACTCCACATTTTGATTTCTTTTAAATTTAAATTGTAAACTTGTGTATCATCAAATTTCAACACACTACCTACAAACGTTTGATAGCTTGTCATATAAAACTAATCAATTGTTCCTGAGTTTTTGAATTTATGAACCAGATGTTCTAGGAAACTGAAATCGAATAAATTACTCTTGAAAATTCCACACTAGAAGAAAATGTCTACGATCTTTAGTTCTTGGACAATCTTGGGTATCTTAACATAATCCAGAAAATCAATTAGAATATGATTTTTATTCAGGTTTCAGATATTTATAAAATTGATAACTAAAATAACTATAAAGGAATCACGAGAGGTGACATCTATTAAATTCGAGCTGTTTTGGATAATCTTAAGGCAAATCCACAAAAATATTAAATTCACATTAGAAATAGGCAATAAAACTATTTCATTTTTAGATTTAACTATAACCATCACCAACCAAAAATTAGAATTTAATATTTTTAGAAAACCGACTTTCACTGACACGATTATCCCCTTTTCTTCTAACCATTCGACAAATACTAAATTTTCATCCTTTTATTCAATGATCAATAGATTAATCTTAACCCCTCTTAGCATTACACATTTTAATAATGAACTAGATACCATTTATGATATAGCACATAATAATGGATATAGTAAGGAAATTATTAAAAAATTATTTTTCAAAATTAATAAAAAACACACGCTTTCGCAATTACATTCACTCACAATCGAATCCGAAAAAATCTATAAAAGAATCCCCTTTATTTCTAAACATATAACCTATCCAATAGCAAATATTCTCCAGAAGCATGGTATCACTCCAGCCCTTTATAATATAAATAATTTATCCTCCCAATTAATAAATAATAAACTCGACAAAATTGATAAAATAAATAGATCTGGTGTATACAAATTAAATTGCAACGATTGCGAGGCAATTTATATTGGCCAAACTGGACGATCTTTTAAAAAACGGCATAAAGAACATTTAGCTTCCACGGACAATTAATAAGAAACCAGCCCATAAATCCAGATTCCACTTCCGCATTTGCTAATCATCTATATCAGGGATTGAGCAACCCGCGGCCCGCGGGCCGCATGCGGCCCTTTAAATGTTTTTCTGCGGCCCGCCGAGCATTTCTAAAATAGAGTTACATTATTCGTCTCGATTATTTATAAGCAATAATAATTTGTTATTTGTACATATTGTTAATAAATATTTTTAATATACTCAACATTAATAATAATAATTTGTTATTTGTTAATTTTTCTCCCATCAATAAATTAGCCGCTATAATGTTTATGTTAGTAGTAGTCGCCGATTTATAAATCGGATACCTATGCAAATCGGGATTCAATCTGACACCTAGCGCCACCATCGACCGTGACTTAGCAGATTAAAACACCGCGATTCATGTCAAAGTATACTTCTTTCGAGTTAGTTTGAATCGCGAATACGCGAGACGAGTTACTCCATTTATCGGCGACTTGTTCAAGCATGCAATACGAACGCGTCGCGTCAGCACTCTCATGTGTTGCTTCTGCCATAGTTCATAGATATAGTCAGTTGTCAGACTTGTGAGCGTGTGTACTAATTTTTAGCAGGTTTCTTGAAAGACGTGAGGTGCAACAATATTATCAAAAAAATAATATCATATTAGATTTTTTTTATTAAATTAATTAAATTAATTTTTAATCCCTAATAGCATGTCAGACAAAGCAAACAAAAATACGGAAAATTGCGGATGAACACAAGGATTTTCCAAGAAAAGTGGGAAGTTTGAGTTATTTTTTTACTTTGTCGTTAAAGATAAAGCTGTATGCTTATTATGCTTCCGAGACTGTGTCGCCATTCAAAGAATCTCACATACCAAAAGGCCTTCCCATACGAAGCTTATGAAGATAAATATAAAAACTTAACTGGGACAGCTCCGGATGAATCAAGTTATCAGAGGAAAAAAACTTGTGAAACCAACAGGCTATTTTAAAAATCAAGATATTTTATCAAATACGGTAGTAAAGGCTAGTTTTGTTGTCGATCAAATACTGGCAAAAAAATGAAACTTTTGCGGATGGAGAGATGATAAAAGAATGTCTGACTGCTGTTGCAGAAATAGCATTTCCTGATAAAATAAATATTATTTCAAACATTGGTTTATCAAGATTCACCACTACAAGGAGAATCGACGACTTGTCGAGAACATAGCAACAACGCTTCGTGAACGCATTGCAAAATTCGAATACTGTTCTTTGGCACTTGATGCAGAGCTGCGACATTAGCGATACAGCACAACTTGCTATATTTTTGCGTGGTATTGACACTAAATTTAATATTACTGAAGAATTGTGTTCACTGGTTCCAATGCAAGGGACTACAACCGGCAAAGACCTGTATGATGAACTAAAGTCAGTGTTGGAAAAAGTACCTATTTTATTAGAAGATTATTGGTATATCAATAGATGGAGCACCAACAATATCAAGCATGAATGTAGGAATGTATCGAAGGCTATTTCAAGACATCCGAAACACAGAAGAGAGAAATATTCGTTAACCACTGCACAATTCACCAGGAAAGCTTTGTGCGAAAAGATTGAATTTTCCAAATGTCACGAGTACCAATAATTAAATTAATCAATTTTATAAAGTCGCGCGGGTTAAATCGCATTAATGTTAGTATTCCTGAGCAATTTAGAAGCTGAATATGGCGACGTGGTTTTCAATACACGAGTACGTTGGCTTAGTAGAGGTGCAATGCTAAAAGAGTATACGCCTTAAAAAGTGAAATACAATTGTTCTTGGATATGAATTATATGCCTTTCTCATTTTGATGATAAAGAATGGATGTGCGATTTTGCGTTTCTTATCAGCATAACTCAGCATCTCAGTGATCTTAATGCGGAACTTTAAGGCTGAGACAGTTTATTCACAATTTGTATGATAAAATTCAAGGCTTTGAGCGCAAATTAAAATTGTGGAAACAGCATCTTTTGCAGAATAATGTGTCTCACTTTCCATATTTAGAAAAGAAAACGTTACTACTTCTCAAAAATACGTACAATATATGACATTTTAATCAACGAATTTCAATTACGATTCCAAATGTTCAAAGCTGAAGATAGCGGTTTCCATGAAAATGTTTTTTCTTCGCCATTTAATATCGATGTGGATACAGTTCCTGAAAACTTTCAAATGGAAGTGATTAACATACAGAATATTACCGATTTAAAAAATATATTTTTCTCAGTAAACATCGATAATTTTTATAAATCTTATGTGAGCCCTGAGAAATTTCCGCTTTTGACGAAAAATGCAAAGCAAATGATGTCTCTTTTCGGAAGTACGTATGTATCGAACAATTATTTTCAACCATGAAATTAATCAAAAATGACCACCGTTCAAGACTGAGTGATGCTCGATTAAGCTGCATACGTGTAGCTACTTCATCAATACCGGCTGATATTGATCAGCTTATATCGAAAAAGCAGTGCCAAATTTCTCATTAAAGTTTTCAAGTAAATTAGTTTTTCTGTTCTTCTTTTATTTGTTTTTATTTTGCATTAACATTTATATACACTTACTAATGTACACTTATAATTATATAAAATATTTACTTTTTAAATTTTGCATTTTTTGTTCTTTTCTTGTCGCATTAAAATTTATATATGAAATATTTACTTTTTTTAATTTTGTATTTTTATATTATAATGTTTATTAGCTATATATATAAAGCTTTGTAAATTATTAGTAAAAGTGCGGCCCGCTACAAAATTTTAAAATTTAAATTGGCCTCGTAGGTTAAAAGGTTGCTCACCCCTGATCTATATGCTTTAGACCACCTACCTTCTAACCCCTCCCCTATTCATTTCGAAAGAAAAGGATTAAGATTGGACCTTCTTGAATCCACGGAAATAAAATATGCCTTGTCGAATGTTGAAAATGTTATCAACAATCAACTAGATGTAAAACCAAATATAATAGTTGATCTTTTAATATCCAAATGAAAAAATCATCCCCAATCCAGAGACATAAGTCAACGACCTTACTAACTTGCCTTTCACCCAAACAATCCTATGTAAATAAAGGTCAACCTGATATTCTTTCTTAACAATAGCTTAATAGTTATAATAGTTAAATTAGTTACTTTCTGTATTTCCTGAAGATGGGTTGATAGCCCGAAATATATATATTGAAAAAGAAAAAAAATTTAAATCTTTTAATTTTTTAATTTTAATGTGAAATAAGTGACCCAGTATCCTTAACTCATAGTAAATCCATATTAAATAAAATATTTATTTACTCTTATCTTTATTAAAGATGTTTCTCCTTGCACCAACACCACAATCTCTACTGATTAATCTTAAGGCAGTTCGGGACAGCTTATCTATCTGGTTGATCTTCGAAAAATCTTTTGTATTTCTGCAGAGTGACAACGTTGTTAATAATGAGGTTAATTTCGAATACAAATTTTTGTTTTGATAATATTAATAAAAAGAATATTGAAATAAATTTTTTCTCATTATAAAAACATTTATTTAACACAAAAACGATTTCAAGAAATAGAGTTGGAATTCTACACTAGTGGTTTTGTTATATTTTGTTTGCTGCAAATAACTTTTTATTTTTTACATTTATGAATAAGTAATTAACTAGACTGTCAAATCTATTGAAAAATGTATCATTCGATTCATAAAAGTTGAATTATTGATCTGTATAAATTTGTTGAAAATGGTATAATTTGTATTGAAGTTATAGCCCTTTTAAAAGCTCGGTCCATTTATACTTCCATGTTAAAAGGACAATTTTCAATAATTTATTTCTCGATAATGGGATCGACGATAAACTTCAAATTTCGGCCATAAATATTTAATACATCAATGATTTGATGGTAAACATTTGAGAATTTTCTTATAAAAATGAAAAATAGTCCCGAACCCCCTTAAGTGAATCCCAAATGAGTTGTATTCACCTCCTCGGGAATTAAACCCGAATGTCAAAAAGCAAACATGACCGGTGGCTGTCTTGTGATTTGAACTCAACTTGCATATACCTCACAGGATTGCTTTTTTGGTATTCAGGTTCAATTCCAGGGGTGAATACAACCCTTCTAACATCACATAAAATTAAAAATCATCCAAAACAGTTGAGATTTAGTATGAAGAGAAATTTAACTTTGCTTCTTATCAACAATTTGAACTAGTTATTATACAAAAAACAAAAAAAAACAAGATTTTTGAGTGAATCAATACTTCGGTCCGGCTATAAGCCTACTGATTAATAAAAACCTTCCAATTCTTTAAATGTCTGCCTTGAAAATCATTTGAATCATGATTTGTCAAAATATAAATGATTTCAGATTTTTAAAATATTATTGATATTCAAATATGCAGGGTCATATTGAGCGCCTGATTATGCAACCTGCGACTCTGAGTTTCTCATTTGAATGCATAGCCTGCAGCTCCCAGGCGCGGCTGAAGTTTCTAATCAAAGACTGCCGTAAATAATGCAATAGCAAGCACACCTGTCTCTGGATAGACTATATATGGTAACTCCACTGTCTGGAAGCTTGTATTGTTCCAAGTAGCAATTTATATGAAATAATTATGTTGGATAATATTAAAGTTAATTATAGTAATTAATCAATTATTTTTTAATTTTTTTTTTAATTTATATTTTCAAAACATGAGAGCATTTAATTAAATGAAGAAACGTTTAACAAATATCACCCAAACAAGTAAAAAATGAAAGATCCCATATGCCATTTATATCTTTTTAGAGTAGCGTACAAAATTAAAACGGAACCCAATCAGTGTCGCCTCTGTCCTCCTGTCAAAGCATTTTTTATCTGGTAAACTAAAGATATGTGCAAACTTGAAATTTACAAGTTATATGTTTTCTGTGAAAGCAAAAGTCATATTAAGATTTTAATCAAATTATTTCCAGAAACAAACAAACACGGGGTGTAATTCGGCCTCCTGGTCAATACCGTCTTCACCATAAGGGCACACGGGGCCCGTGCCCAGGGCCCCCATTCTCAGGGGCCCCGAAGGACCGACAATTTCTCTCACACATTTATTCTCAAAACATTTTTGTCGGGCACATTACACTTTTTTCACAAATCAGTAATCTTATCACTGATTTGTACACCTATTTTATATATTAGAGATTTTAATTAATATTTTTAATTGAATTATTGATGCTGTGATCGCATCTCCTAAATAAAATTTTAAATTTCCCAGGGACAATATGTCATTTTTTAATTAATTTTTTCCCTATTAATTAGATATTATTTTTGATGTACGCTAGCCTCGAAGTCTTTGTTTGCTTATTAAGAACCTATCCAGTAATTTTGTTTTAATTAATTGCCCTTACTAAGAATATCCACAAATTGAGTCCTTATTTTTTGATATTATAAAATTTCTAATTGTTTTAAATGTATTCTTTTTCACCCAAAACAATTAAAACCTCCATCGAGGCATTTGTACACCTATTTCATATTTTTCAGACCTTGATTAGTATTTTTAATTAATTCATTTATGATTTGCAGCTGGCTGACATGCGGTCAACTTCGCAGCACACGCATCACTTTTTTTGAAGGATCATCAGAGACTGCACAGTTGAGAGGCAAGGAAAAGTTTCGTGTAGATACTTTCATTCCCATAATTGACACATTAAATACACATTTAAAAAAACGTTCGGCAGCATACCAAGAAATTAGTAGTCGATTTAGTTTTCTTTGTCAGTTAACAACAATCGAATCTGGTGAGTTGACCAAAAAATGCAAAGAGTTTGCAGAATTTTATCATGAAGACATTAATGCAGATGAGCTCAAAACAGAATGTTTTCATTTAAGCCAATATTTAAAAAACATAGCAAAGCAATCAGCGGATTCAAATATCTCAACCTTACATAACCTAATAAAATCAGATAAATTGGAAGAAACTTTTCCAAACGTAGAAATTGCTACAAGAATATTCCTTTGCCTAATGGTTACTAATTGTAGTGGAGAGCGGTCATTTTCGCAGCTTAAGTGAATAAAAAATGAATTGCGAACAACTATGTTACAAGAACGACTGAGTAATTTGTCAATTATGTGCATAGAAAGTGATATCCTTCAAAAAATTGACTTTAAGGATATAATAGAAGATTTTGCTCAACAGAAATCCCGAAAGAAACCGTTATCGTAATCGTAACCAAAAAACCAGCAGCATTCTAATATCATTAATGACATATTATATCATACTGTATTTGATTGCCTATAATAAATGGTCATACTTAGTAAAAAAATGTTATTATAATTCGCTTTTTTTACTTTCCATAAGGGCCCCAAATTCTTGTGTGCCCAAGGGCCCCAGCCTAGTTTAAGACGGCCCTGCTCCTGGTGTAATGGTCAGCATGTCTGGCTGGCAGCCCGTAGGTCTCGGGTTCGATTCCCGGCTATGCCCAGTTATTTTTTCTTTAAGTATAGGGTCTGGAAAAAAATTAAGTAGGAGATATATTTAAAAACCTAATTTATCGATCGGATAATTTACCACTGCTCGAAGCCCTAAAAACTTAATAAATTGGATATTGGATTGTATCAATCGATTCCCTGGCTCATTGAAGAAACGTTTCTGCCCTTTCCCTGTACTACAGATACTATCATGGTGTCTGTTCAGTCGAGCTGAAATCAATTATCCCCCCTAAAGCCCTCTTTAAGAGAAACACGCGGTTTTCGAAAGCTCAGCATCCCTTCGCTGTCAAGTTGGATAAAAATCGAACAAGCGCTTTCGCTAACTCTTTTATTCCTATGACCTCCAGAGACTGGAACTCGCTCTCACCCACCGTCTTTCCCGAGACTTATAACCTTCAGCTGTTTAAGACCAGTATCCACAGATACCTTCGACCCCTACCCACCCCATAAAAACCCTTCTTCTTCCTCTTTTCACGATGAAGGGGCCAACACAGGCCTTTAGGGAATGCACCTTTTTGGTGTAATTCCTTCTCTCATCATTTTCATTTAAAAAAAAATCTAACTTTCTGAGATTTGGCTCGTGATCCCGGCTTCTTTCCTTCTATTCTGTTCTTTTCACGACGGAGGGGCCAGCATACAGACCTTTAGAGGTATCTCCTTCTCACATCAATATCATTAAAAAAACACTTAGAAATAAAATAAATGAAGCTCCCACTTTCCAGGTTGCTGTGAATCTCCTCTACAACATCTCATGAACTCCATTAATCTACAGCCATACACCTTGACTCTAGATGATCAGTGGTTCTTAACCGGTGCTCCGTGAGCTTTTTGCAAGTGCTCCGCGAAATTATAGAAAGATATTTTTTGATTGTTAGCCAAAATTGGGATTAAAATCTTTAAAGAATTTTAAAGATATATAAAAATATTTTTTTGTTTCAACTATGTATACTTATAGAAATTCATACATAGGATTATTTACTAAAAGAAATTTCAAATAATGCTCAAGATAGTGGTATCGCTACAATAGTAGCAAAAAGTTAATTTTAGAGTATATAGTGTCAGACAATAAGGATTCATAATTCATAGGCCAAAAACTTTTTGCTGTTTTTGTACCACTTCTAGCCAATCCTGTGCTCGTTTGAGAAATCTGGCAACACTCTCCGAGCTTGTATATATTTTATCATAGAAATCTCAAAATAAAGTACATTATAAAGGGAGATTTATAAAACAAAATGTTCTTAATAAGCGATTGAAAGCTGTTGCGACAATGGCTCAAGCGAAAAACGTGAAAAAAGCACTAAAGTTAACCCACTTTTTAGGTTAAAGATATGCGTTATTGCCAGGTTGTTTTTAGTGTAAATTTTTCATTATAAATTTTTTTCATTATTTTTTAATTATTATAAAATTTTCTTTAAAAATGTATTAGTTATTGTTTAATGTTGGTTTAGTTTTTTATAAAAATGTTAAGAAGAGTTTCTTAATTATAATTAAAAAATGTATGTAAACTTTCCGATATCCCGTATAGTACAACGTATAAGAGTCTGCAAAACTCTATCTTTTGGAATTTAATATCTCCAGAACTATATTGTTCATAAATTTCGTTTTGCCACCAATCGATGCAGAAGTATTTAAATAATAATCTCTCTAAATTTCAAAAAATCCTAAGAAAATGCATTTGGTGATACAACTACCTTAAACGGCAATATTTCTTAGTTATTCCTCCCTAAATGCTTTACTTTAAACTTCAAGCAATTACTTGTAAAATACTAGAAAAAATAATAACGATGGCGCTCAAACGTATTGTTATCGACAGAAAAAAAATTTTAAATAATTTATTTGAGTAATTTATAGTTTTTAAAAAAATTTTGTAGGTCCAGTTTTTGACCTTCTGCGGTACGGACCTTGACCGAGATTCGCCAGTTGGCGACCGTTGGTTTATAATATAAGAAATACATTATTTAATTCAATCTCACATACATATCAGGTATCATGTTTTTGTTTGTTTTTTGGCTAATTAATTTAAGTGCTCGGCAAATTTTTCATTTAAACAAAAGTGCTCCCTGACTTTGAAAAAGTTAAGAACCACTACTCTAAACACTCTCTTCCAAAGCAGTTACATCTTAGAAATATTCGATTCTGTATTTTTGAATGTTCGGAATCTAGAGGACCAAAAATTTCAGTTTTTCATTTTGCAGACACAAACATATTTTATTTTAACGAAAATGAATTTAGGTTAAATCAAAGATTTTAATAGTTATGTTTATATTGCATGTAGGAGGGTCTTGTCTCCTCGGGAATCGAACCCAAGTACTAGTACGCTTTCCGGGCAACTAGTCAGACCCTTGAGACCATCACCTCCAAACATGTAACATATAACGAAAGCCAGAAATTTTCACTCCATTCAATTTAATTGTAATAGTAAAAATTACTGCTTAACTGAAATAAATTGGACCATACCGGAGGCAATTAAATGCAAGGAAATGAGTGTCTATTTGAGAAAGAAAGTTCGAATTTATTCTCAAAATCAACTTGCGATATTTAATCAATATTATTAATAATACACTCATTTCCTTATATTTTATTTTATTTTAATATACTAAGAGAAGGGACATGTGGTAAATTCACGTGGGTAATCATATATATTTAATAGATTTTTGTGGATCTTATGAAATAGAAGAGGAAAATACGAGGGGATAATATTGAAGTTACAAAAAGATTGAATTAAATAGAAACATTAAATTTCCATATAACATAGTTAAATATATTTGCTTATGATGATGATACAAAGATAACTTAATGAAACGGAAAAAACAAGGACTTAAATATAACTTGAGCTTGAACGATGAAATAAAATTTCCGATTGAGTGAGTAAACGATGATGATTCGCAGTGGAAAACAATTCAAGGTATATATATATTTCAAATAAAATCAGTTGCTGTTTCATTTTATTTAAAATGATTGAATATTTGGGAAATTAAATTGAAATAAAATTAAGAAAATAAAACGATAAACAGAAATTAATTAACATTTTTATGAAAAAAAAACTATAATAAAAAATAAATTATTTCCTATTGAGTGAGTAAACGATGATGATTCACATTGGAAAAACAACCAGGAAAAGAGATTTATATACATACGCGTATATATATATCCCGATATTGCCTGCCTGCCGGAAGGCCCTGTTAATAAATTCTTTTTTTTGCATATTGTATTTAAAAATATCCGAAACGTCGAGAAAAGTCATTTTAAACCATGATTTTATCTGTCAATGTGTCTATCTGTATGTTTGTCTTGGTTCTGATCTTAGACCATGATAGTCTATAGACACGCCCTCTGCTACTCCCAACACAGAGTGAAGTGAGGTCAACATCACCTACAGATGACGTCACGTTCTCGCATAACTTCTTTGTTTAAGGCCCGATGCTCGTACAAATGTTGTTTTTTTCGTTAAATTGAAGGGTTGGTTTTGTCACAAATATAATAAAACAATAATTTTAATAACTATTTGAATTATTTAATTGATAACTATACAGTTTCGGTCACCACTGGTCGACCATCCTCAGTAGTTCTAAAATTGAAATGAAACACTTTATTTACATTTTTCTTTTTATAGAGAATTATATAACACAAATTATTTTTTACAATAGTTTGAAATCATACATACATCTCGTTCAAGAACCGGAATTTGTCATTTCACATGAAACATTCATTCCTAAATCTTCAATATAGATACATCACACAATTCATTACAATCACACACATATATATATTTATATATAAATCAACAATTTATAAAAACGTTTATCACTGAACTAGAAACTATTTTGAATTAATGAATAATATTATTTTCAATTTTATTTTTTTCCTAATTATCTCGTTGCATAGTTAATTATTAATCAATTAAAAAAAAACCATTATAAATAATCTTTTCCAGAAATACATTATAAGTTAATTCACTCTTTATTTTTTATTTTTTATTAATGAAATATCAAAATATACATCTCCTTATTACATTTTTCTTATAAAATTAATACCTGTCTAATCAACACACCAAATCAAATCAACACTTTCACAACAATGACACAATGAGACTTTAGCATTCTGATATGTTTTCCGAATCCATTTTGAAATTTACACATTCATCGATATCTTTCAATATATAAAGAGATTCTTTTATTTTCCTCTTGGTCCAATTCATCTCATAATCTATAATCTTCACACCTTCAAAATCGAAACTATGTTCGTTGTCAATAGCATGAATGGACTAACGCGGAGACCAATTTATTTCCATTAATCGATGAAATATGTTCCTTTATTCTTTGTCTCAAATGCCTTGAAGTCTCACCTATATATTTGTGTGTTTTTTTATCTTTTTTACAAGTATCACAGACCATCTCATAAACAACCCCCATTTAATCAAGTTTTTCAACATGAGTCTTATTATTGAATATGTTCATGAGTGACCTGCTAACACTGTGTACCAATTTTATGTCATTATTATTTAGAATTCTCAAGATTTTCGCAGATAAATCATGAATATATGGGATGGAGCCTTTAATAATTTTATCTTCTTTTTTTATCACTTCCGTTACTAATTTATTTTTTCTATATTTAGTTAGAACTTTATTGAAAAATTGTTTCGAATATCCATTGCTTTCACATTTCTTTTGCAGATCATTCAATCTTAGCTGTCTCTATAGCTCTCATCACATATTCTATCCAATCTACCTATTTCTCCATATATTAAACTAATTTTATGTTGAAGTGGTTGAATTGATCTAAAGTTTAACATTTTATTTGTTTTTGAATCTTTCACATATAAGTCCGTCCTCAACTCTTCTCCAACTCTGATAATTTTAATATCTAAAAACTGATGTTATTGTTTATTTCTTTTTCATATGTGAAGAATAATTCAAATAGTTATTAAAATTATTGTTTAATTATATTTGTGACAAAACCAACCCTTCAATTTAACGAAAAATTTAAATCAAGTCACTTAAGTTCTGGAAGAATTTTAACATATGTTTTTTGTATGCATCAAATACCGAGTCCCGAACATTACCCCTAATAGATATTATTAATTTAGTCATTAAATCTTTTTAAGCAGTTTGTTTGTTTTTTCAAAAATTCTAATTTCACTTTCAGCTACTTTATAAATGTGTATTACATCTTTAGACGGCTGAATTAAACACTGCTTTATATTGCTGTAATTTTTAATGGTGATTAAAGTTGATTCTAATAATCCAGACTGGATCGCATTTAAACAGATGTCACAATCTAAATTTTTCTTCATTTTTTTTAACTAAAGATAAAAGTAAATAAATATTATATGAAATAGTTATTTACTATGAGTTAAGATTTCTAGGTCACTTGTTTCACATTAAAATTAAAAAAATAAAAGAGGTAAATTTTTTCAATGTATATATATATTTCGGGTTGTAAGCCCATCTTCAGGAAAGTACAGAATTTTAACTGAAAAAAATTAAAATTCTGTACTTTCCTGAAGATGGGCTTACAACCCGAAATATATATATATTGACTCAAAAAACCTGTATTTAAAATGAATAATTATATATTTACTTGATTTACCATTCGAAACTAATAAATATTTTGGAAACCTTCAATTGATTAAAATAATAAAAGACATTGTTGTATATATGGACATGGGTGTTGCTCAATGTCCGAATTATTGTAAAAATAATAAATATGGAATTTAAATATGGAAAATAAAACATTTTGTTAAAAAAATTAATAAATATTTTGTTATATTAATTTAATATTAATTTGCGATTATTGGAATCCAAAATAAATAATCTAAACTACGATAAATTTATCTGAATGTATAATAATTCCTATAGTGGCCGTGCTATTTCTCGGTGTTCCTACCTACAGATGACATGAAGTCATCTGTAGGTGATGTTGGCCTCACCAAATCGCCACCAGGGCGTGTTTATAGGCTTTTATGGTATAAGGTTCTGAAACCCATGGAAAATCAAGATTTTTCAAAATGGGTATTTTTATTGTAAATACGTTATTGTCATCTATTGTTAAATAATTTTATTTCTTTCAATCCAACGTGTGGCATAGGCTTATCTTTTAGTGTATTGTGAGTCCTATGAATTAATTTCAAGATGACTGAAGATCGTCCATTAAAACGGAATTGCATCACTGACTATTAGGAATTTTATTTTTTCATTATTCTTGGACTGCCTTCAATCGATCCATCCATATTTATATTTGATATATATATGTATAAATGTATATGTATATGTTTTAGTTTGCATCAAGAAGAGAACACCCTCATTGATATCTCTTTATGAATCAACAACGCTGCTACTTTCTGGAAAACAAAATATTTTCAAAGAAAACTATTTGATTTTTTATTGATTTAATTTCCTTAGAATACTGAAAATTTTAAGAAACATCTTATGTATTTAATAAAACAGAAAATTAATTTTATTTTGATTATCGCAAATCATATAGGCTTGAAGAAATAAATAAATAATTGTAAAGTTAAGGACAAATAATAAAATCACGAAAGGGCGCTTTTATAAGCATATAGATAATGCCTGACCACGGCAACCTGTGCCAACTTGCAGCGAAACATGTCAGTACTGGTCAGGTCTTGTATGGTCTAAGGCCAACGCGAGCTGATGATTTATTGAAAATAAAAATTTATAAATATAAAAGGGCGCTTTTATCATGATCGCATGCTGATTATTGAAGAAAAATAATTGAAATTATACTTTTAGCAGGGTCATTATAATCCTCAACAAATATTACATACACATTCAGTTTATTGAAAATATTTTATTTAAGGAGGTTCTTTCGCGACAATCCACACAACAAGTTTTAGCCTCGTAACCACTCTATAAATATGAAAGGAACTACAAATTTTAGGGTGTTCTTTTTTTACCTGACTGTCCACTCACACTACGAAATCTCTATATAGATACACATATACTTGCGGATCGTTTCCAAGCCATTGTGCTTATATCCCCTCCACTAAAAATAATAGCCCAAATAGGTTTGTTTTTTTGTTTTTTATCAAAACTACGTGGTAAATAATTTCAATTTTTTTTTTAAGTTACTCCGAATATATTATTCTAACAAATATTAGTTTTTCATCAAGTAGGTGAAAGTCCTTCAATGAAAAAAAATAAAATAATGATCATTTCCCCACCCTTTCCCTATCTATCCTATGTTAAAAATGTCATTTTTAATTGGAATTATTTAATGTTTGGTGTGGTAAATCGTCTTCAAATTTTAACAGTATGTGTATTATTCTTTTAATGACTTATATTCCAAATTTCAAAAACTTCTTGAATTTTTTGGATTTGTGAAAAAGCCATTTCTTTAATACTACTTTAATAAATTATCTATCTGTATCATGGCAATGTGTCAGGCAAGTTCGGAAAAGAACGGGCGGCGCACAAGTCATGTGGATATCTACACGAACTATTTCGAGCTACTTTCAACTCCCCCCCCCCCACCCATAGCTCAAAAACTATTAGACCTGCAAACTTGAAATTTTACATGTCTAATAGTATAAAAATCTAGAGTAATTACGCTGAGCCAAGAATGCTGAAATTTGGCAAAAGTGAAACTTTCCTTTTCAGGACCTAAAATTGAAGGTCACCTTCATTATGAGGCTTAATTAACATATTATAGTGAAAATACAATCAACCCAGAATGCTAAAATTTGGCATACTGCTAGAGTTTGGGCTACAATTAAAAGAAAAAATTGAAAAAAAGAAAACCTTCAGAATTTTTAACAGATATTTTTTGAGAAATATTTATATAATTATTAATATAAATGTTTAAATGTAATTATTTAGATAAATTAAAAGAATAAAACATTTAAAAAATTAATGATATCTGACCAAAAACATAAATGTGGAAAAAGGGGCCAAGTTCGGTACAAACGGGTTCGCCGACAAAAAGTTGAGATATAAACGGGTACCAAGTTGCTTAAATCATAACTATAGGGATGAACAACGATCTTCAATTGATTTAAAAGAAAATTTGTTACGTTCTTTGATATCAAATTTATAACTTGTTAAGTGTTATATCCAACTAAATTGTTTGTGGTAAAAAATAGAACAACTAGCAAAGCTAAATTTTAAGCTTGTATTTTCTTGTCTGAGTCTTTTAAAGAATTATTTAACTAATTCCATGTTAAACGAAAGAATTTGTAATTTAGGTATAATTCATGTTGAAAAAAAATTGCCAAAACTTTAGATTTAGAGGACATAGTAAATGAATTTGCACTTAAGGTAGTTGTTTCGCGACAATACCAGCAAAAAGTTAATGCTCAAGTATATAGAACAGTCAATAAGGATTCATAGTTAATAAGGCCAACACTTTTTGCTGTTTTTGTACCAAATCTAGCCAATCCCGTGCTCGTTTGAGAAATTTGGCAACATTGAAAGAGATTGAATATTTTTATACATGACATTAAAATGACAGATAAAATGAATGATAAAATACATTTTAAAGGTAGATTTATTTACCAAAAAGTTCTAAATAAACGATTAAAAGCTGTTGCGGTAATGAATGAGGGAAAAAACGAAAAAAATGTGTACTAAGAGTGCTAATGTAGGTACCCGAATAATTGAAGTGGGCGAGTTGGCGAATAACCTAACCTGTTGTCACTGTCAGAAAGATATTTTATTAAAAAATATTGTTGATGAAAGGCGATTAGGTTTGAATTCTATTTTTTCAATAAAATGTCAAGATTGCTATACATTAACTCATGTCAGTACTGGAAAGAAACATACATTTTGGGTGGTTAGTTTTTGTATTTTTAAACTTCTAGGGGGTACGCTGATTATGTGTACAAAATTTGGTTGAGTTTGCTAAAATGGCCTAGATTTCGCCCCCCCCCCCCCCCACCATTAATTTTGGCCCCAGAAAAAAATATTTTCATTATTATAGGTTTATTTTATTGTATATTTCGTAGTTGTAGGCAGTCCTCAGCATTCAATTAATCATCTCAAGGTTAGAAGAGGCCATCAAGTCCCGCGACACGCACACTGACACCAAACACAAGACCCCCGTGTCGTTCCTTGCCAAACTAATCCTGCTCCTCGAGAATCCCTTGTCCTCGGCAGCCGCCCCCTCCGAGAGCCTGTCGAGCTTTTTCGGAACAACTCTAGTCTCTGAAATGTCAACTGAAGTGGCGCGATTCTCGAACGCTGTTTTGGGTGACAGATAATTCAGCTGCCTCTTTAAACCCTGGTCGACTCTACCTCCGACACGGCCTCCTGACGTTTTCACACGTCCTCGTGTGATGTAGTACCTTACCGTTCGGTCACTCCTGACCATCTGAAAACGCCAATGCTTGCCCATCTGTGACACCACCGCAGTCGTATTTACGGCGTCACCATAACGCCGCAAACACAGACCACGTGCCACTAGGACACCACAGCATCCGCGTACATTCATCAATGCTTGCCCTGTGACACCACCGCAGTCGTATTTACGGCGTCACCATAACGCCGCAAACACAGACCACGTGCCACTAGGACACCACAGCATCCGCGTACATTCATCAATGCTTGCCCTGTGACACCACCGCAGTCGTATTTACGGCGTCACCATAACGCCGAAAACACAGACCACGTGCCACTAGGACACCACAGCATCCGCGTACATTCATCAATGCTTGCCCTGTGACACCACCGCAGTCGTATTTACGGCGTCACCATAACGCCGAAAACACAGACCACGTGCCACTAGGACACCACAGCATCCGCGTACATTCATCAATGCTTGCCCTGTGACACCACCGCAGTCGTATTTACGGCGTCACCATAACGCCGAAAACACAGACCACGTGCCACTAGGACACCACAGCATCCGCGTACATTCATCATATCATACACACAGAGTTTCTAAACCATCATTTAATTTGACGTTTGCGGGTGTCTAGGTGGGCTCCATCTATTACATGCATCATGCACTGATATCTACTTTAGCTTCTAAATTGTAGCTTGACTCTACATTACATGCGCCTAGGCCTAAGCTCCATCTACTTCATGCACAGATGTCTACTTTTCTCCTTTCGCAAACTGGCTGAAAACGCGATCCTCCGCCTCGAAGCAGACATCCAAAGCAGTCAATAACTCTCGAAAGTCTTAAACTTAAAGATTAGTCAATTCACCTCAGCCAGGCCACTCTTTCAATATGAATAGGAATCCAGTTCGGCTGAGATACGACTGTCAGGCAACAGACCCAAAGAGTCGAGTGCAATTCAACCTGATACGTCTTTCTCCAACGTACCACTGCCAAACCTCCACAACAATTAGACAATTAGACAATCACTATTATGAACAATTATCAATAATGACCAAACTTTTCTATGTCGCCTTTGACCTGATATTCACATTCATAACCACCTCCCCATCCTTCATCCACCAACAAAAAAAAACAGAAAAAAAAAAAAGAATTTACTTTCAAACTTAATACAAACAAATCCATTAATTTCCCTTTTTCTCCTTTCTTTTTTTTTTTTTTTTTTTTTTTTTTCAATATTGGTCAAAGCAAACTCAGGCTTTCCTAAAATTATTTAAATATTATTTAATTTAAGGCAATTGCTTCGCGACAACACCAGCAAACAGTCTTGATAAAAAAAAAACAAAAACACATCCGGGCCCCAGCGGAAGGGACACAAAAGCAGTGCGAGCCGACAGCCACGCCAAAAAACACACCCACAGAGCGGCCACGAGGCCAAAACTTCCCTCGAAGAAGAACCTCAAAAATAATCTCTTTACTCTACTTTCAAAAGATACCAGGATTTTATTCATTATCATGAAGAAAAATCAGATTCAAACAAGTAAAAATTATAAAAATTGCTGTTTTTTAATATTCACTTGCTTAGGTAAACAAGGAAAACAAAGGGGCGGAAAAAAAATGGAAATTCCTCACCCGATTTCAATTCGCTTGAATCCGAATATGGGCATGGCGATCTTTATTCCACTTCTGATTTCGTAGTTGTAGGCAGTCCTCAGCATTCAATTAATCATCTCAAGGTTAGAAGAGGCCATCAAGTCCCGCGACACGCACACTGACACCAAACACAAGACCCCCGTGTCGTTCCTTGCCAAACTAATCCTGCTCCTCGAGAATCCCTTGTCCTCGGCAGCCGCCCCCCCCTCCGAGAGCCTGTCGAGCTTTTCGGAACAACTCTAGTCTCTGAAATGTCAACTGAAGTGGCGCGATTCTCGAACGCTGTTTTGGGTGACAGATAATTCAGCTGCCTCTTTAAACCCTGGTCGACTCTACCTCCGACATATATATCATTTTTCTTGTTTGTTTTTTTTAGTTTGAAAAGATTATAATTTTAAATTTTAACCCCCCCCCTTAATTTTGGGTCGATATGCACCAAAATCTAACCAGCTCTTAATGTCAATGGACCAAAACTACGTGTGAAATTTGGTTTCGATATTCACACTAGTTTTTGAACTAGCTCGTCCACAAAAATTTGGTAACGCACAGACTAACTAACAGACTAGCAGACATTTTGAGAAAACAATTATTATTTCGAAAAAAAAGAAGAAAAAACGCTTATTTCATGCACGATCACAATACTTGACCATACACCCTGTATGGTAAAGTAAAAAATGATTAGCCATACCCTTATCCGGAAAAAAATTAAACTTATATACTTTAAAGAGTGAACTAATAATAATAAAAATAATAATATTTTCAAAAATTTCTATAAATATCGTTTTGTTATTTTTTAACAAATGTAATCAACGCCTACGTTGCATCTTATGAAAATTATAATTTTGAAAAAATCTAGCGCACGCGCGCTTTCTACTTTTTACTCCCTCTTTCGCTGGTTTAATAAATGCGCTGTTGCCAAAATGTTTTTAGTGAGAATTTTTTTATATACATTTTTCATTATTTATTCCTTATTATCTCAGAAACTGTGTTGTAACTATGAATGAAATTGTCTTAAAATATGTATTGGTTATTGTTTAATGTTGGTTTAGTTTTTTATAAAAATTGTACGAAGGGTTTCTTAATTATAATTAAATATGTATGTAAACTTTCCGATATCCCGTATAGTGCAATGCTAAAGAGCCCGAAAAAATCGATTTTTGAAATTAAATATCTCCGGAACTGTATTGTTCATCAATTTCGTTTTGCCACCAATCGATGCACAAGTATTTCAATAATAATATATCTAAATTTCAGAAAAATCCTACGAAAACGCATTTGGCGGAACAACTACCTTAAACATAAAAAAAATACGTGATATTTGCCAAGATCCCCTCTCCCCCACGTGAGATTCGGCTCGACCCCCTCCCCCTCTAGCCTAAATGCTTCACATAATTAAGGGACGCCCCCTTTTTGTTGTTAAAAATTATCAATAGTGAAAATTCACAAAGAGAAACAAAGAGGTTGTCCTCTGCTTGATGCAAATAAACATACACATATATATCGAAATGATATATCTGTAAATGGTATATATATTATTTATTTGTTTGAGACTATAGTTTCAAAGGCTTGGTCTTCATTATCAGTCTTTTTTAATTATAAATATTGTTTTTCATGGAGTCAATACCGTATGGATATTGAAAATTTTTTGATGTTTCTTAGCTGGTAGCCAGTTAGAATTAAAATCATTTTTAGGTTCACACTTATATATAAACATATGCATCCCTTTTCTTTGTGACAAAGGACAGACTGACAATGGAAGGGGGGTTGGTTTTTCCTTTTTTTCTCCCAACTTTCTTTTATCTAACTGATGATGAAGACCAAGTATTCGAAACTACAGTCTCAAACAAATAAATAATATCTATATACAGATATATCATTTCGATATATATGTGTGTATGTTTATTTGCATCAAGCAGAGGACAACCTCTTTGTTTCTCTTTGTGAATCAACAATTCTTGGCAAAAACAAAAACTTTTCATAAATAGGGAACATGTTATATCGAGGTTATACGTATAAAAATTAACATAGAAAAGGGAAGAAAAAATTGTCACAAAAAACAACACATGATGACCTCCATAATTTATATAAATATACATTGAAATTAATGCTTAAGACAAACTAATCTTCATTTAATAATGATTTTCATTATAAAACAGAATTTCGTTACATTAATTAGCTCCTACGGAAGTTTTGGACCAGCTTCTGTCTATCTGTATGGAATGGAATTGCTTTATCGATCTTACTTTTAGAGATGCAGAGGAAGAGTGGGGAATGACCTATGCAAGCCAAGTTAGCTTTTCTGGTTAGCTAATTGAACAATTTAACTTATTTCTCTACTTCAAAAAGGAGCTTTTTAAGACTGTTCTAATAAATGGAAAAAGAATTTTGTCATTTATTAACTAAGTAAATTCGTAACAAAATTGAATAATTGGTTAATTTCTTAGACAGTTTTTATATCAAACAAACTATGTATATATGTTTTAAAATATATATAAATATAAGATTTCAATAAAAAATATATCGCCAAAATCGTGAGATTCTTGATAAATACTAAAAATCTTAGAAAAATCATTATAGCAGGTTTTCTAAAAGAAATACATAAATTCTGGTATAAAATTCATAATGAAAAAAAAATCTTTATAAATTTTAAAAAAATATAGTAAAACTGTGAAAATAAAAAATATCCTAAACAAATGAACTGCGATTTTTGCTCTGGCCGACTGAGCTAACTAGCCGCGACCATCAACCCGCTCTATATCTGGCTTTATTAAGATAGATAGTTTTCATTTTAATTTTAACTTATATAGCTAAGCATGAATAACTTTTAAGGAGATAGGTGTTGGTTCAAGGTGCCTATTTTTGAATAATAAAAAATTAAGTAAAATTACGAGGTGGGTTTCACATAAAATAAAATAAAACAAAAGTGAGTTTTGATT
This sequence comes from Forficula auricularia, assembly GCA_024734495.1. NCBI lineage: Eukaryota > Metazoa > Arthropoda > Insecta > Dermaptera > Forficulidae > Forficula > Forficula auricularia. The sequence goes on from JALMQS010000074.1 coordinate 10,140,030, forward strand.
TCGATATAAATGCGCTGAACCCAAAATATATTGAAATCAAAACTCACTTTTCTTTTATTTTATTTTATTTGAAACCCACTTTGTAATTTTGCCTAATTATTTACCATGGGTATGGTCAAATATTGTATTCTTGCATGAAAAGTGTTTTTTTTTTCGCTTTTTTTTCGAAATATCTAAAAAACGGATGAAACTATTTTGATTAAAAAAATTGGGCAAAACCATGGTATTTCGGTCTAGAAAAAGCCTAATAAGTGAACATAGTAAAAAGTATATTTTTTGAGATAATAATTGTTTTGTCAAAATGTCTGTTAATCTGTCTGTTAGTACGTTACCAAACTTTTGTGGACGAGCTAGCTCAAAAACTAGTGTGCATATCAAAACCAAATTTCACATGTAGTTTTGGACCATTGAGATTAAGAGCTGATTAGATTTTGGTGCATATCACCGAAAATTAAGGGGAGTGGGTTAATAATTAAAATTATAATATATTCAAACTAAAAAAAAACAAGAAAAATGAAATATACTATAAAATGAACCTATAATAACGAAAATATTTATTTTCCGGAGCAAAAATTAGGGGGGGGGGGTCAAAAAAATAAAAATCTAGGCCATTTGAGCAAACTCAACCAAATTTTGTATACATAATCAGTGGGCCCCCAGAACACTGAAAATCCAAAAACAAACGGCTCAAAATGGGGGGTTCAAAAAAGAGAATCTAGGTCCTTGACCAAACTCAACCAGAAGTGTATGGTAAATTCAAGTGGATGGCCACATCAGAATTTATTTTTTATTGCTAAGCATGAAAGTTAAAGTATTGCATTAGCTTTCGGGAGGTTCAATTATCTAAGTCTTCTATCTTTAAAACTATAAAAGTTCATTGGTGTTGTTATCGTAAATGATGAATATTTTTCTTTGTGGCTGGTTATTGGAGTATTTGGACTTGAAATAAAATTGGAAGTTAAATTTTTAAAATTTAACTTGTAATTTTATTTCAAGTCCAAGTACCTACCCAATGACCAGCCACAAATTAAAATATAAAAGTTCTTTTCACTGGTACAACTCCACGAGATAGTATTTGATGTTCTTAAGGTATAAAAACTGAGTTTAGAAAGTTTTGCAGGCGTCAGAACCAAAACTCACCCGAAAAATCAAGGTGGGTGTGCGTGTGTGTGCTGTATTTTAGCATTAGTAAAGGTCACCGAACAACGAAATTTGAAACTTAATCTAAAAATCAGCCAGCAACGGTATGGTATGGTAAGCTTTTGCTCCAAATCGACATACCCCTTGTACCCAATTATTGAAGATTGGGGTTGATTTTATCTTTCTTCTCAAAAACGATTCCTAGGATTATTCTTAAATTGCTGCGCTTAACAAGTATCACAAGTTCTGTAATGAGTATTTTCTTTTCTCGATTGAAACATTGCGAGGGGTTCTTATGATTACCTACTCGTGAAGCCAAGAGAGGTTGTACGTGAAAGTCGTGTGATTTAATTACCCCAGTTGATTCACTGCCCAACAATGAAAATAGCTGATTCTTATGTATTTACCACTGCTGAATTCAAAAATCACCATAAAAATTATCAATTAGCTCTTGTTTTGGTGATATTATTTATCGGTCAAAACACTGAAAAAGGCTTATAACTTAAAAACTAAAACTACGTGATTATAAAGGATAATAAACATAGATAAAAACATATTGTCTTAGATTTTTGGTTATATCTCGAGTTCTATTTGACCTAAAAACAATTGGTAATTTGAAAATCAAAGAGGAAGCTTTTCTATTACGTCAACAAAATATTTTGATTTCAAATATTGCTGCTTAATTTCTAATGGAACTCGAAAATAAGGTCAAAATAGCCTTTTTCGTAGATTATTATTATTATAACCACTACAAAAGCAAACTTTATACGGAATATAGGTACTTTTCCTTTATTTTGGTGCACGATTAATAGAAAAATCATGAAATAAACCTTAGGACAAGGAAAAAAATATTGTAGAGTTTTATTTATTTATTTATTTACTATGGCATGTAGCAGAAAAATGATTATATTTTCAAAAATCTTTGAAATATCAAATTGGTTCCTATTTGTCATTCATTAGGAAATATTATATGTATATATGTTCATTATTATTTTTAGTTCAGACGAGGTATTTTCTTGGCTTTGGTGTTTAAGTTAATGAAAGGTGGTGAATAATATAACTTGTCCTGTTATTGAGCAGACTAGAATAAAGTTTTATATTTTATTTCCATAGGTTTTCCCATTTTTGAGTTAGTGCTTCCACAAACAGGCAGACAAACGAATCATTGGTTGTTTGAATTTTTGAAGCCTTTCTAATACTTTCACTTACTCCTATGTAAGTAAAAGTAAATAAATCGGACAAGTTCGAGTCAGACTGGCACACCAACTATTACGTATCTAATATTTATAGATTACTACCTATATGACACTATATCGTTCAGAAAATACAATATTTCAGCCTACCCAGAGGCCGGCAGATAGCAGAATAATGATTATATCTTCCAAAATACTTGAGATATCCAATTCATTTTTATTCGTCAATCATTATGAAATATTAAGGAACTAATTTTAAAAAATTTTCAGAATCTTAATTCAAGTACTTGATTGAAATAGGACTAACCAAAAATCACCTAAAAATAGCCATTTGAGAGTTTTCCAAAACCGTGATTTTTAGGCGAAATAAATTTTTAAAAAATTAATCCTAATTTTATTCAATGAGATCTTTACAGGATTCCTTACGCCCCATGATAATTTTTTTTTATTCTGGGCCTCATAAAAAATTCAATCCTCCCAAAACAATTATTCATTTAATATTTTAATGCAATTTTTGATTTCAGGGACATTATACCTTGTAAATTTCAAGCTCGTGTTTTATTTAGTTTACGATAAAAGAACAGACAGACAGTGTAGCGATCCTAATTGGGTCCCGTTTTACTTTTTAAACGGAATCCTAAAACTGGTATAAAATTTTCTACATAAGGTTTCTTTCTGGAGCCATTTATAATTTTTATTGATCTAGTAATCAATCAGGAAAGCTTATTTCCATATCAAAATGCATGGAATGAAAAGTATCCCGCAACATATAGGAAAAGTAATTTTTGTATACTTTTATATTCATGACATAGGCGGGTTTAAAATTCTGCCACCCCTAGGCTCCAAATGATTTGCTCTCAGACTACTCCCGGAGGTACAATGACAAAAAACTAATTAAACCCTGGAGAAAAGGAAAATAAAAACTGCGATATATCGTTAATATATTTCAGATAACAGCAACAAAATTTGAAAAAATAAAATAATAAATCTTAAATCTAATAAAGTCGCATAATTAGCTTGTACCTAAGAAATTTCTGATATAATTAGAGCTGAAAGTTTTTGAACATAGTTGAAAATTTTTAAACTATTGAATTACCATTGTTTTTTTATTTGAGTGTTTTTAAATTTGAATTCTCATACATAAGATCAGGGGTGTCCAACCTTTTGGCTTACACGGGTCACAATTGAAGAAAAATCAACTGGTGTGATCATCACACGACTTTCACTCATTTATTTGAAATAATCGCGACACTCCTAATTTACACCCCTTCCTTTATCGGATTAAAATATATACACGACTAATAACTCATGCCACTGAAAAGATCACTTAATTTTATTCAAAACGTTTTATAAAGCTAAAACTAAAATTTAATGGCAGGGGGGGTCAAAAAATGAAAGTCTAGGCCCTTGGACCAAACTCAACCAGAAGTGTATGGTTAAGTCAAGTGGATGGCCACATCATAACGTATCAATTTATTTTTTAAATACGTTTTTTTAAAAATTAGTGTACTTATCAAATATTTATTTTACGACACTCCTAATTTACACCCCCTTCCTTTATTTCAATCGGATTAAAAATTTATACACGACTAATAACTCATAACACTTGATAAGTACACCAATTAAAAAAAAAATAGTGCCGAAAAAACGAAAAAAAATTCATATAAATGTCCACTTCCAGTTTTCCGATTTCAAGCAAAAGCTTTCTTTACTCCTTCTAGCCTGTATCGAGCTTAAGTTTCGAATTTCGTAGCTCTGAGACTTATGGTTGCGAAAAGCAGGGGGATACATACGCAGTGACCAATGGATTTTTGGCCCCTTTTTGGCCTCTGGGGGCCACAATATCGGGTTTTATGTCCTAAATCTAGTTTTTAACTAGTAAGGGCATCAATTCCTTCCATCTAGAAGTTACAAAATGCAATTAACTTTTTTCATCTCTTGAGATAAAAGTTCTCAAAGAGTCAGGACACCCAGACAGGCCATCGCAATACTTCCCCATTATATTCTATAGAATATAAATGTGAAAGTAAAAATTGTCTCGCTCCGCGGATAAAATATTATAATTCTATTGATATTTGTTATTTAAAAAAGATAGTTAATAATGTTGAAATAAGTACTTTATTAATTTTTTAGCTCATAGTGAGATTCTATTTTTACTTTTCGTAAATTTTATACTTGAAAATAGCTTCTCGTATTTTACAAATGTACATTCAGATTTCGAAAAAGGGTATCTCAATGTTAAGGAAGTTTATCATTTTATGTTGGGCCACAGTCATTCTAATGGTGGGCCGCATGGGGCCCGCGGGCCATGAGTTAGACAGCCCTGCCTAAGATAAATCAAATACGGAATATCATAGAAAGTTAGTTCTGAAACATAAACGTTTGTATTGTAAAACAAAGAATTGACTAAATTTTGATGAAAAATAAAGATAAGGAGAAATAAAGTAAAAAAATTATTCATCAAGATGTGAGAAATCTTTTATTTGGCCCTTATGGTAAATGTATCTCCATAAAAATCTACTTTAAAATATCTATTAAAATGTTTTCTAATTTTTATTTTTTTTATTGTGTGGTACTTTTTTCATTAATGTGTGCTTGACTAAGTATAGATTAGAGAAAGGGTTAAGGGTAAAATTTCGCAGTGAGGGGGACTTGAAATACTTCTTCTTCAGCAAGAAAGAAAGCTACATTCTCGGTCAGCCTGGCCCCTTTAGAATTGTATTGAACATAACTTTTATTCGAATTATTTTAGATTACTAAATACCTACATTATTTTAATAAAATCTTATCTTTGTTTTTTGACTTTTGACCCTCCCCTAAAAAAAATTCTAAACAGTTGTAAATAATAAGATGAAACTTGAGAGAAAAGTTCATATTAATAAGCGACACATTTAAACCAAGATTTAGTTTTCTAGCTTAAACCATTTTATTGATGAAAAATGGCCATAATTTGTGGACAGTCCTATCGAGTCTTTAAAATGTTTTCACTGATGTTTCCTTTAATCTTATCTTATCTTATCTTATTATATTAAACGAACAATTCTTATATATATATATATAGAATCGGTTTCTCGAAAACGGCTCTAACGATTTCGCTAAAAATTGCTGAACTTATCAAGAGTAATGAGTTATTAGTAGAGTATAAATTTTAATCCGATTGAAATAAAAGAAGAAGGAAGGGGGTGTAAATTAGTCATGTCGCAAAATAAATATTTTAATCGTTCATATCTCGTCTTCGGTAAGCTGCAGAGCCTTGAAATTTGAAATTAAGCTATCTAGAGCCTACAAGAAGTACCACAAGATTTCGGCTAAAATAGAAGTACCGGAAGCTGACATTTACATGAAAGATTTTTCGTTTTTTTTTTTTTTTTCATTTTCTCAAAAATCGAACCAACGATTTATTTTAAAATTGGTCTACTTATCAAGTATCATGAAATATTAAGCTATTTAGAGGCAAAAAGTTACCGAAAATCGCTCGGTGCTCCAGGCAGTATCGAATAAAATGACTCGGAATCAAATTATTTTATTTTTACTTTGATAACAAATACCTGAAAATCATTCATTTAATCATGATTTGTCAAGATTTAAATGAATTCAGATTTTAAAAATGTTATTGATGTTCAAATATGCAGGTCATATTCAGCGCCTGATTATGCAACCTGCGATTCAAAGGTTCTCATTCGAATGCATACCCTGCAACACCCAGGCACAGCTGTAGTTTCTAATCAAAGGCTGCTGTAATAGCAAGCACACCAGTCATTAGATGATAGACTATATGACTCGACTATCTGAAAATTAGTATTGTTCCGAGTAATAATGATGTTATATAGGAGTATAATATTATACTTACAATATATACTAATTAATATATTAATTATTTTTAATTTATATTTTCAAAACAAGAAAGCATTTAATTAAATGACCAAATGTTTAACAAATATCAACCAAACAAGTAAAAAAAAGATCCCTTAAGTCATTTTTATCTTTTTAGAATACCGCACAAAATTAAAACGGAACCCAATTAGTGTCGCCGTTATCTGCCCGCCTGTAAGAGCATTATATTTGGTAAACTAAAGAAGAAAGGTACAAACTTGAAATTTACAAATTATATGTATTTGTTTCCTATTATATCAAAATTAATATTAAGTGAAAGTAATGGAAAGCAGCCCAGAGCGTTGCAAAAAAATTAATATTAAGATTTTAATCAAATTATTTTTTGGTGGAGTCTTGAATTTTTATGGGGTCAAAAATAAAAAGTAATTTTATTTGCGAGGTATAGGTGAGATATCCCTGTAAAGATTTTATTAATTAAATTGAGAGATTTTTAAAAATTTAATTACCTATAAATGACAGCAAGGGATGGCCCCAAAATACTCTTGTTTGGCGAGTTTTTGTACCCATCAGGAATCTGAAACCGTTTGAACTGAAATTGTGAAAAAATTTGACAAATTTGGTTACTTTTTTAATTTATCATCAACAAATAAGAACGATTTTATTTTCAAGTATTTGGCCCTCACCCTACTTACCTAATACATAAATATTGGAATGAAAATATTTTTCATTAAAAATTGTAAAATCCCCGAAATTCGAAGAGAAATTACCAAGTCGTGAAAAAGATTTTACTTTTTTCTAAAATTTGTTATATAGTAATGGAATATAATATATCAGTGTCGTGCGGTCCATGCATACTATGGATGCGGCGCATACCTAAAATTTCATAGTATTTTCATAAATATATAAGGTCGACTTCAAAATTTCAGGTGGATGTTTAAATTTTCATTATTCGTTATTTAAAATATTTTTATAAAAAAACATTTTTTGTTTCGAAAAGTTTATTGGTTCTCGAAATAAAATAAAATTGTTGCATAGTTTTAAGGGGGAATTAAATGAATGATTTTTCCGAAAAGCGTGCGGATAGAAGGTTTGAAGTCCCTGCTTGGTATATATATTTTTCCTGTTCAAGCATGTCAAAGACAAGTCCAGACGAGTTTGGGTCGAATAAAAATTGTTCTCGCTGAGGAATTATTAAAATAGTAATAATACAAAAAAAGAATACATAAAGATGATTCGAGAATCTCTGGACTAATCCATTTCTAAGAACTCTCAATACATACCAGGTGTATGCATATGAAATGAGCCTTTTTTATGAAAATAAAACACTTTTTTTAAATAGGAAAGAAAAAAATATTTTATTCAAAGTACTCTCCATCACTTTCTACAAATTTTGACCACCTTTTTGGCAATTGGTGGATCCTCTTCTAAAACTGCCGGTCTTTAGAAGAAAACCATTCATTGACCCATTTTTTGACTTCTTCGCAAGTTTTGAAGTGCAGCTCTTTAAGTGCCCATCGACGAAAACAGGTGGTAGTCAGGAGCCAGGTCTGGTGAGTAAGCCGCATGGGGTAGCAATTACCAGTTGAGTGCTTTCAGCGTATTCTGAACCGTTTTTACTTTATGTGAAGGAGCATTTTGATGAAGGAAAATCACTTTATGTTGCCTTGTTTGATATTCTGGCCGTTTTTCCTGCAATGCACGATTCAAATCAATTAATTGTTGTTGGTAGCGTTTACAGTTTCAGCAAGTTTCAATAGCTCATGATAGACGACACCTTGCTGGTGACATCGTCATCGTCCTCGTCATCCCGTCATCATCGTTGAAACCATCTTTTGCATGTTGCTAATGATAGAGGATGACTACCATAAATTTCTTCAAGCATTCGTTGAGATTCTGCCGCGTTTTTCTTTAAATAATTAACAAAAAATTAATGCTGTCGGCATATCGTATGATGGAGGCACAAAATTCGACATTTTTAACACGAAAAAATTGTATGTTATTGTAGTGCAAATCAAATTTTCAACAGTGAACGTTGTTGACAGATGCCAAAGCAATGAAAAAATATTAAGGTTATGGTTCGTTCAAAATAAACATAACCTATACTACCATCTATCTTAAAAGGCTCATTTCATATGCATACACCTGGTAAGATCGGAAATAACTAAGAATGTTATAGACAAGTCATAGCTCGCTTATAGCAATTGAATTAGGAGAAATTCACGATTTTCTTATAGGGCAGGCTCATTCATTATGGAGGATTGTCTATTTTCATCTCAGGGACTGTGGAGTTGGTCAGAAGATTTAATTTCTGACTCCTACCCTCACTCACACAAAGCAGTATCCGTTTGGGGCGAAGGTCGTAAAATATAATTTAAAAAATTTAAAGTTTTTGAAAAATAACGAAAATGATGCCGTATTCGATGAAATGGCAAAAAAACGAAGATTAATATAAAATTTCAAAAAATTAAGTGTACTTTTTTTAGACACCATCCCCTGGTTGATAAGTCACCAACCGCCACTGATATATACATATATAGGTTGCAAGTGGTATGCTAAATTAACATGTTTTTCCTAAATGATGTAGATTTTGTAGAAATAGTTTCGGTATGATCATAATCCATTGTATCATGAGTGGGAATCAGCCGTGAAAGAACACCATTAATGAACGATAAACGAAGATGATTTAATAGGGCAGATGGTCTAAGAGGCATTAGGCCTTTGGCAATTCGCTGCTATCGGTTATGGCCGGGCAGGGCTCAACTTGGGACAAAGCCTATTAAATGGCCCTTTCCGATCGAAAACGAAAATGCTAAGCCACTAAACGCAATTATTTAAAGGAGTTACCAACTCGCAAGTCACAAGGAGATTATTTTATTCCCTTTTAATGTTAGCCTATTTAGGAATCAATTAAAGAAAAATTAGTTCATAAATCAAAAGAGATGGTACAAGTGTATTGGGAATAGAGCACTCGAGTAACAGGGTCTGGAATTTTCGTAGCTTACAGAACCTTATCTATAAATAAAATAACAAACAAATACAATGAAAATGCAAGGACGTTTCGATCACTTCATCCTTGTAAGTTTTCAAATACGAGATACCAGTGCGTGGACTAACAATCTACACCACCGTTTTTCAACCGTTGGGTCGCGAAGGGTATAAAAAAATAAAAAAATACCTATTGACAGAAATTATTGTTTGTGATAATTAGTTGTTGAAAATGATATCACTACTGCTATTTAGCTGATATAATAATTTTTATATTACTTATAAAATTCTAAAATAAACAATTGGGTCGCTGTATACAAGAACAGCGAAGGGGTGCTGAGCATATTGTGTCGCGAGGCTAAAAGGTATACAAATGCTGATCTAGACTATGTAGGTAAATATAAAGGGATTAATTAAAACAGGAGTAGAAGGGGAATTCGTCCCTGTCTCGAATATGGCTCTCATCTGTGGAGAGGGGCCTCCAAGCATTCTCTTGCTACACTGAATGCAATTCAGAAGCGAGCAATTAAACTAATAGGAGACCCGGCCCTAACTAACTCACTCGACTCCTGGCTCATCGAAGAAACGTTTCTGCCCTTTCCCTGTACTACAGATACTATCATGGTGTCTGTTTAATCGAGCTGAAATCAAGTATCCCCCCTAAAGCCCTCTTTACGAGAAAGACGCGGTTTTCGAACGCTCAGCACCCCTTCGCTGTCAAATTGGATAAAAATCGAACAAGCGCTTTCGCCAACTCTTTTATTCCTATGACCTCGAGAGACTGGAACTCGTTCCCAGCCACCGTCTTCCCCGCGACTTATAACCTTCAGCTGTTTAAGACCCGTATCCACAGATACCTTCGACCCCTACCCAGCCGCACAAAACCCTCTTCTTCTTCTTTTCATGATGGAGGGGCCAACCCAGGCCTTTAGGGGATGCACTTTTTTGGTGTAACTCCTTCTCTCATTATCTTCATAAAAAATGGACATTAAATAAAAAAACAGTTTTTATTAAATGGGCCAGACGTTTCGTCGGTTTATTTCGACTTCCTCAGTGACCCATTTCATTACTCTTTGTCAAAAGACAATTCCACTATGCGACGAAACATCTTTAATCTTTTATTATTATAACTACAATACATTCTTGGCCTCAAATGCTCAACAATCTTGAACTTTTTTCTCCTTTTAACAATTAAAAAATCAAAATTCTTATAAAAATCTTTTATGTTGTTTTTATTTTTAAACAGACAAAGAATTTGCAAATTGAAACTAGATATCGATATTTAAAAAAAAACATAAAAAATTATTAAAACAGGAATAACAGGGAATTGGACAATAAATAAAAAACAGAGTTTTTATTAAATAGGCCAGACGTTTCGTAGATTTATTTCGACTTCCTCAGTGGCCCATTTTGTTTAAAAATAAAAACAACATATAAATTTTTTATAAGAATTTTGATTTTTTAATTGTTAAAAGAAGAAAAAAGTTCAAGATTGTTGAGTAATTGAGGCCAAGAATGTATTGTAGTTATAATAAAAAAGATTAAAGATGTTTTGTAGCGTAGTGGAATTGTCTTTTGACAAAGAGTGATAAAATGGGCCACAGAGGAAGTTGAAATAAATCGACGAAACGTCTGGCCTATTTAATCAAAACTCTGTTTTTTATTTATTGTCCAATTCCCTGCTATTTCTGTTTTAATTAATATTTATTATAGATACGAATGATATAGTTATAAAGGGATTATTTCAAAAAAAAAAAAAAAAAATTACTTTGTCAACCAACCGGATAGGCTGTAATTCATTAGTAAATTGACTATAGCTTCACTATTTTTAACCAACTTCAAAAAAGGAGGACGTTCTCAATTCGACTGATTTTTTTCTTTTTTTACCTCATATCTCCGCCAATTGTGAACCGATTTTTGCATTGGGTTCAGTCTAGCTTGCGATTGGTCCCGTTTTTTTCAATGGTATTGGACCTTTTTTTATATGTTTGTTCAGGCATAACTTCTTTCTTTATGATCCGATTTTAATGATTCTTGTTTTATTGGAAAGAGGGTACCTTAGGGGTGGTACCATATTAATTTGGTTAAGTTCTAAAGATATGATCAATGACGAAATAACGTAAGTATCCAATTCTTATGACAAATAATCGAAATTATAATAAATAAAATCTTTTATAAAAAAAATCTTAAAATATTCATTTAAAACCCGCAAACGTTTCGAGAGAATTTCTATATTTATGAATTGAATTTTATTATCATTTTCTGATTCATTCGTCCGACGTTTTTCTCTTACGAGATGCATACAACAATCGAATGCAAGAAGGGTGCACCAGTAAAGATGTAGCCCCTATGGATCTCGAAAGACCCTTGCATTACCGAAGAGAAGGGAAAGTTGATTAAGTGAGAGGGTGTAGACGTAGGTGTCTATGCACCCTGGTTTTGAAGGTTTGAAGATCATAGGTGCTGGGAAAGATAGAGGCTGGGAGAGAGTTCCAGTTCCTTGAAGTCATGGGGATATATGTATTCGCGAATGAAGTGGTCCGGCACTTTTCCAATTTGACCGCGAAAGAGTGTTGGGAGTCGGCAAAACGTGTGCTGCGTGCAAAGCATGCTTTGGGGGGAATTATTGATTTTATCTCATCAGAGCACCTGCCGTGATAGTATCTATAGAAAAGGGAAAGGGCAGAGACATCTCTTCGATGAGCCAGCGAGTCGAGGGAGTCGGTGAGGGTAGAATCGTCAATTAGCCTGACGGCTCGTTTCTGAATTGCATCAAAGGGTAGCAAGAGAATATTTTGAGGCTCCTCTCCACAGATGAGAGCCGTATTCGAGACAGGGGCGGATTTGGGCCTTGTAGATGGTGAGAAGTTGTGGGGGTTTGTAAAATCGCTTGGACCTGAATAAGAAGCCAATCTTCCTTGCTGCAGATTTCGCCACAGAGGAGATGTGTTCATTCCAAGACAGGTCAGATGCGACAGAGACGCCCAACATGGATAGGCTGTCACACATTTTCAGGGTATTCGAATCGAAGTGAATATCAGGGAAATCTCTATTTTCGCGCCTAGAAATTAGACAACATTGAGTCTTATTTGAATTAAAGTTAACTAAATTTTGAGAGCCCCATTTATTCAGTTTGTCTAGGTCGAGAGTAATTGAGGAGGCAATATTGATTCGATTATTCGGGAGAGAGGGTTTGCCGTGTAGAGTGCTATCGTCGGCGTAACAATGAGTGGGGTTTGCCGTTTGATCAATAAGGTCGTTTATATAAATAAGGAAGAGTGTGGAGGAGATTACAGAGCCTTGGGGAACACCAGAGTTTGTGGAGAACGATTCAGATGATGTTCCATCCACCACAACTTTTATACTTCGGTTTGTCAGAAAGCTTTCTATCCATTTGCGAAGTGTTGGTGTGAATCCAAAGGCTGGCAGTTTGGCAAGAAGATTTTTGTGCCAAACCTGGTCAAAAGCTTTGGAGATATCAAGGGCTACAGCGAGGGTTTCTTTTCCGGCCTCTAGAGTATTGTTCAAGGTGTGGGTGACATAGGTTAAGATGTCGCCTGTGGAACGATTTTGTCTGAATCCATATTGCCTATCGTGAATTAATTTATTGTTTTCTAAGTGATGAAGGACGTGTTGGTTTATGACTAATTCCATTAATTTGGAAAGAACAGAGGTGATCGAGATAGGCCTGTAATTAGAGATTTGTGATGTGTCTCCTTTTTTAGGAATAGGTGTGACTCTGGCTATTTTCCAGCTTTTGGGGAATATGCCCGACTCGTAGAGAGTTGGAATAGCTTGGATAAGATAGGGGCAAGTTCAGGGGCGCATTTTTTAATGAGAATTGGTGGGATGTTATCCGGGCCTGCGGCGGATTTGGAATTTAATTTATTAATGGCTTTTATGATTATTTGGGGCCTGAAAATTATTTTGCCCATGAGGTTGGTTTGGGGGTATAAGTGGGCGGGTTAAGCCCTTTGTCATCTAAAGTGGAGTTAGTTGCGAAATAGGATGCTAGTGATTCGGCTTTTTCAGCGGGGGTCGTGGCTACTGAACCATTTGGGTGAAAGAGGGGCGGAAGTGAGGGGGACGCGAAATTTCTATTTATTGCCTTGTGTAACGAGAAAAAGGCCCGTTTTCCATTGGGGCAAGATGCGAGACGGTCAGCTATCCTCTGGTCGAATGATTTCTTTGCCTCAGAGATGATTTTTTTGCATGAGCTTCGCGACTTGGTAAATGCAACTCGGTCACATTCTAGCTGTGAAAGTTGCCATTTCTGAAAAGATTTGTTTTTTTCACGGACGGAATCTGCGCATTGTCTACCAAACCAAGGCTTAGAATCCTTGTTCCCTTTAATCAATTTTGAGGGGATATAGGTTTCTAAGCCTATTTGAATTACCTCGTTAAGGGCGTCTGCGAATTCTGAAGCGTTTTTATCTCTGATGCAGAGTTCATTCCACTGGTAAGCGGCAAAAAAGTTACGCATGTCATTCCAATTAATGTTATCGTTATCGACTAGCCATATTTTTCTGGGGTTGGAGTGGGGTGACGGGGGTTTTGGTAAATTGGCGGAGGTTTTAATTTTTATCAGATTGTGGTCAGATTTACCTAAAGGGGCCGAAATTTTTGCTTCATAGGACGAAGGGTGGGAAGTGATGAAAAGATCGAGAAGATTGGATTTTTCATTGGCTTTGTCTGGGATTCTTGTGGGGCCGTTAATAATTTGTGTGAGGCCACACGCCGTTGAGAAGATTTCAGCGTCGGAGCCTGCGGGGGAATTATGGCTAGAAAATTTTAGCCAATTTTTGTTGTGGACGTTAAAGTCACCTAGGAAAGATATTTCAGAAGATGGAAATTCTTTCAGGATATTGCAATGGCACTCAAGGAGGTAGTCAAAAAATTGTTTGTATCTGGGGTCTTTGGGGGGCAAATATATTATGCAGAAGAATTTAGTTGAATGGCCTAACGTGATTTTGATCCATATGGCATCGAATTCATTGGATTCTAGATTAGTTAAACGCCTACTAGGGATGTCCTTTCTAATATAACAGCAGACCCCTCCTTTTTTCGAAATTTTGAATGAAGTGTATAGTTTTCGAATTGGTAGTCACGACCGTTAGATTTATTCGCGTCAATTATAGTTTCGGATAGGCCTAAAAGGGCAGGTTTTTCATGTTCGAGATGTTGAAGTACGTCGTGTAAATTCGAATTGCGAGATAGACCGCGAATGTTGCAGAAATTGATTTTAATTGATGTCATTAGTAAGGAGAATTTGAGGTGGAAATGAAAAGGGTGACAAGAAAAGTAAAGATAAGAGAGCCGGAAAACCAATTAAAACTCCGAACTTGGATATATTTTTTGAATATATTCAATATCAGTGAAGCTCTTAGAAATTGGACAGTGGTTTTCCATCGGACGATTGAAAAGGTAAATCTACCACTTGGATTGATTGTTAGTGGGGGGAAAATTATGAGCTATTTAATAAATTGCTAGATTGAGTCTTAAATTAATTAAAACTAGTTGATGTTTAGTGAGTGGGAGAAATTATTTGTTATTAATTTAGATACTAGATTTTATAATAGATATATTTTAAATTATAAGATTATTATGTATAGAAGAGATTATTATATAATTATTATAGAACAATTAATATTTAAGGACCGTGCAATAATAAGAAAAATGATATTAATAAAAAAGTTTTAAAAATATATATATGCGTATATATTTAAAAATGGAAAAAAAAAAAAAAATGGGAGTACGAGTATTATATTAAGTCACTATTAATAACATCACTCAAAAAGAGAAAAATAAAAGTAATTTTTATAAAAATAAAACCGACTTCAAAAAAAAATTAAATGCAACAAATAAAATAATAATAACTTGAAAATCAAATAAAAATACACTCAAAAGGTATAAAGCAATTGAGCCCATACAGTGAGCAATAGAACGACGAAATATTAACATGAAATTAGCTTTTTTGAAGTCGGTGCCAAGCATATACATTGAATTTTTTTTTTTTTTTTTTTTTTTTTTGTGCCTATGTTACCTCATATCTCCGCCAATTGTCAACCGATTTTGAAAATTTTTTTTGCATTGGGTCCAGTCTAGCTTCCGATTGGTCCCATTTTTTTTTCGATTTTTTCATAGGTATTAGACCTTTTTTATTAGGTTTGTTTAGGTTTGTTTAGACCTAACCTCTTTGTTTATGAACCGATTTCGATGGTTCTTTTTTTATCCGAAAGGGGTGTCTTGGGGATGGTGTCATATTAATTTGGTCAAGTTCTGATGATATAATCACTATTAATAACATCACTAAAAAAGAGAAAAATAAAAATTTTTAGAAAAAAATAAAAACCGACTTCAAAAAATTAAGTGCAACAAATATAAAAACATACACTAAAAGGTATAAAATAATTATTATCTTATTTAGTTACAATAAAACGACGAAATATTAACATGGAATTACTTTTTGAAGTCGGTGCCAAGCATATACATTTTATGAATCGCAACTTGACGGATCTTACTTAGTACGTTTGGCGGGTACGCTCGCTTATAGGTATAGTTTGTTTGGCACCGACTTCAAAAAGTAATTTCATGTTAATATTTCGTCGTTTAGTTGTAACTGAGTAAGATAATTATTGTATACCTTTTAGTGTATATTATTTGATTTTTAAGTTATTATTATTTTTATTTGTTGCATTTAATTTTTTGAAGTCGGTTTTATTTTTTTTTATAAAAATTATTTTTCTGTTAAAAAATTCATAAAATCAGAAAATAAAATCCAATTATCTTTTGAGGAACGGTTGAAGCAAATTAGATTAAATTAATCACACAAGGTTGAATTAATAAATACCACTTCTGTGTCAAGTTCTAACTTTCTAAATCTAACCATTCGCTGACAAAAAAAATTAAAAAAACACAAATAATTTTCAAAAAGCGCACCGGGTCATAAAAAAGTATTTATTTTTTCTACAATTTGTCAGCGAGTTAAAGAGAGTTTCGTTCACTAAATGTGCCGAGAAGAAGTTAGTTTTCACCCCCTCGAGAATCGAACCTGAGTGTCAAAATTTGTAATCCGGGCCAATTGGTTACCCCGTGAAGATTGGTAATTTTGTTTCGATTCACGAGGTGGTGAAAGCAATTCTTCTGACACATAATTAAAAATTATCCATTCGATCACGGATCTACTAGATGACAACCTCTTGTGAATTCCTTAGAAATAAGTTAAATGTTTTTTCGGACTAGACCATCCATGAATGAATTTGAAAATACAGTGAAACCTCTCAAATTCGTACTAATTGGGGCTGTAGACTGTTCGTATTTCAATTTGTTCGGATTAGCCGAAAGCGGCTGATATCAAGTGAAAGATTAAGTGATATTTTGTATGTTTCTATTATTATTTCATTGTTTTTGCAAAGTGATTAACCTAAAGAATTTTAATAATCAACTTTTACCGTGTTTCAATCCTGGATGACATAAGTATGTAGACACATTTACACTTTGTTAGGTATGCTAACTGTACTTTGTTAATTTTTCAACTAATTATGTAAAATAAGATTTTAATGTAGAATATATACATAATTGTTTTATGACTAAATAAATAAGTTTCTCTTTTTTGCGTTCGGATTTCCGGGATTTCAGATTTCCGGGGTTCGGATTTGAAGGGTTTCTTTGTATTATAAAATAAAAACATTGCTTAGAATTAGAATCTGAAAAGCTTTATTTTCAAATTTGCTATAGGTAATTGGTCTAACCCGAAAAAATCTTCCAGAACATTAATCTAACCACACCAAAGCCACAAAATAAGGCGAATAATGTCCGAAACTCGTGCAAAACACTTATTGGAATTAGCCCTGCGATTTCTTTTTGGAAGGGTCTATTTGGGGAGGGAGATACATAATGAGGATGGGGGATCTTGAGGTTTCGGGCTCTCATTTTATCAGAAGTTAGGAGTTGCATTGGCAACCAGCTGCTCAATCTGATAGAAGGAAAATGACAACAAGAAATAGAGGGTCTTTGGACGATAGAGATAATTTTCTTTTATTTATTATTTAGCGAATCAGCATAGGCTATTATTACCGTCGCATTAAAAATCTTGAAATTTAAATGACTTACAATTTTGATAATTTGAATTGTGTCATAACGATGTCCTGCGGACAATTATTGCTTTGTTTTTCGGTCCACTGGTACTATTTACATATACTATAATATATTGTAAAGGGTGTTTTTTAGAGGTTCACAACTTTAAATTAAAATAAAACAAAGAAAAATATTTTTAATATCAGTGAAACTGGATTTATTGGAAAGATAATTTGATGTCATTAATGTTTGAAAATGATTTCGGCCATGTTCCCGCCGCAGCTAGCATGTAGATGGCGCAATCTGGATTTCCAATTTCACACACTTTTCGCAGCAATTGCGGCCGTATTTCGCCAATAATGCGCCGAATGTTGTGTTCCAAGTTTTCAATCGTCTCTGGTTTATCGGCGTAGACAAGTGACTTGACATATCCCCAAAGCCGATAAACCAGAGAAGATTGAATACTTAGAACACAACATGCGGAGAATTATTAGCCGCAATTGCTCCGAAAAGTATGTGAAAATTGGAAATCCAGATTACGCCATCTACGAGCCAGCCGCGGCGACCACATGGCCGAAATCATATTCAAACATTAATGGCATAAAATTATCTTTCTAATAAAGCCAGTTTCATTGATATTAAAAATATTTTTCTTTGTTTTATTTTAATTTAAAGTTGTGAACCTCTTAAAAAACATCCTTTATTTATAAAATTGAATTTTTTAGAATTATATAAGGCCTATGAAATGATGCCGTAACATCCTGAAATATATGACAGTTGAATAAAAGAATAATACAAAAATATATTCGATTTAATGAAAGGAAAATTACAACAGTTTCTTATGAGGAAAAGTTTTTTCTCAAATTTATTTAAGTAAATAAAAAATTAATAATTTAGATGAAATCCAATACTCAAACCACCGCGGTTTTTCTGTAGGGGGATTGCTGATGCCAATAAAATCCTTTTATTTAAATTTTTACATATATTTAACCATTACGGTATAAAATCTTTTATCTGGATGATTTTACAGAATATTTGCAGTGTACAGTATGGAACAGGTGAGAATCTTAGAAAGCTGTATAGTAGGGCTAGGTTAGATAGATATTTAAAAAAAAAATTATTTACTCCTTGCAGTCCCTCGTTGGGCAATAATTTTCATATTTTGATTTACTCTTACTTTTTAAATGTGTTTCTATTGTGACAATAAAATAAATTTTATATTATTATTTTACTTATTAAATTACTTTTGATCTTCCTTCCAAAGGAAAGGTATTTATTTATTGATTTATTTTTTGAACGGTGTTCTTGAACTCCCTGCAAAATTTTCTCACAAATTTATCTATTACACTCTGTTCATGATACACATATTTTCGTTAAGATCTTTATGATTAAATTTAATTTTATAAAAAAAAGTATTTATCTCTCAAATCCATAAAATTCTAGGGAGGGACTAATAACCCTTGCCGTTAATTATCTATAGGATATACCGTTTATGAGTTATATAATATTATAGCCGATTAAGAATTTTTCAATATACAATTTCAGCTCGATGAATTCATCTATTTTTTTTTTTTTTTTTAACAAAAAAGTAAAAATGGTCAATGACTAGGTTCGTTAAAAACTTCTAAATTAATAAAGAAATTCTTCTAACGAAATCTCTTAATAAACCGAAAAACAATATTTACTTGTTCCAGAAAAAAATCTTAAATATATCCTTAAAACACCGTATTATACTTCTATGCTATTGATCTGAGTGATTTTTTATAATGTGAATTAATAAAGTAAAGGGAGTGTAGTTTCACAATGAATAGAATAAAATTCAAAGTTTATACAAACTCAATATATTTTGGATTATTAGTCCATCATCAATACTTATTAGTTTTTAATCTGTAAACTCCTGATGATGGAATAATAATCTGAAATAAATTGAGTTTATAATAATACAACTTGAGCAAGTGCGAGGTAGGTTTCGACAAAATTGAATTCGATATATTTCGGGGGTGAGCCCATCATCAGGAGTCAAAAAAACTGATTATACATTGGAAAAATAATTTTACAAATAACAATTTTTTTTTAATTTTTTTAAATGTATGTGGTGTGGGGAAATTAGGGGGAAGAGGGAAGTTATTCTAAGAATTGATATTTTCAACAGATGAAAAATTGAGTTATTAACGAGCTGAAGGGAAAATATACCTGCTATAAGAAGGAATGGGAAAGTACCTGAAAGGGTAAAACTGGAAAAGTACCTGAGAGGGTACAATTACCCTAATATATTCAATTTGCGAACAATATATAGGGTAATTGTACCCTCTCAGGTACTTTTCCAGTTAGTACCCTTTCAGGTACTTTAATAATATTTGAACTTATATATTTCTAACTTAAAATAATGATCTTAAATAAATTTTTATAATGATCCATCCGAATGTCTAGTGGGCTATACGCAAAATGACGTTGGATTGTAGCTAAGTGGATAACATCTTTTTCTCTCCTGGTCCAGATTTAAGACTCCACAGACTTTAATAGCATAATCCGCAATAGTCTCGTGATAAAATATCTTTTTCAAATAAAGCGCGGTCAAAACACTTCTCTTTGATAGGTCAATTATTCTTTGTCATATCAGTTAGAAAAATTATAAAAATTTGTCCAACACTAATAAGCTTCACTTTACTTTTTAAATGGAACGCTAAGCAAAAACCACTTTTTTCATACACGATTACAATATTTCGTCATGCAAATAAATGGTAAAATAAAACTTTTGAAATAAATAATGATTTTTTCTCGAAAAAGATAAATACTTAATATTAGGTCATTCAATAAGTCCGTAGGATGACACATAGATGGCGTTACTAGAATTTTTTCCATATGATTTTTATTTAGTACTAACCTTCAAACGATACGTGTATAAATTTGACAGCAATCTGACTATTGATTCGTGAGTTATAGCATTTTGTGTGAAGCAACTTTTGTTATTAAGAAAAAAGTGAATTTCAGAGTTTTAATAAAGCATTGCTTTTTGATGAAAAAATACAGTGGAAACCAAACAATGGCTTGATAAACATTATCCGAACCCTGCTCCATTGAGACAAATGGTAGAAAGTGGATTTGCTAGAATTTAAACGTGAGTCGTACCAGCACAAATGATGCAGAGCGCAGTGAACGCCCAAAATAGGCTGTTAATTCGGAAAACATAAAAAAATCCACAAATTGGTTATGGAACGATCGTAAATTGAAGGTGCGAGCTAGCTGACATTGTAAAGATATCTGATGGTAGTGTTTTTACCATTTTATACGAACATTTGGGTATACGAAAGCTCTGTAGCAAAGTGGTTGCCGCGTGAGCTCACAGTCGATCAAAACAACAACGAATCGATGCTTCAAGTGTTGCACTGTTAAACCGCAATAAAATGGAATTCTATCGTCGATATGGGACAATGGATGAGACATGGCTTCACTATTACACACCAGAATCCAAAAGAAATCAATGATGAAGTAATCGCTGAAAATGAGGCCTATTTTGGCGAAAGAAATCGTACTATAAAGTGGTATCGAAAAGTTGGAAAATCGCTATACTCGTTGCATCGGCTTGAAAGCAGCTATGTTGAATAATAAAATCGAATTTTGTCGTAAATTTTGTTTTTTCTTACTTATCCTAAGGACTTATTGAATGACCTGTTATTTGCCCATTAAATTAAACTTTGCGTTTGATTTAAATTCTTGTCCAACTCCTACTATCCTTAAAAAAAATAATAATAAATAAAATATTTCGAATAAAATAATTTGATTAAGGAGTTTTTTGTGGAACTTATTATAGCCCTGTGATTTTTTCCGAAAAAATTGAAGATTACAAATATTTTTATTTTTTATTTATTAATTTTTTTAATCCAACAATCGATCGTAACAACGGTTTGAAATTACAGAACTTTGTATTGATTCCTATCGAATGCAAAAAACACATTCCGGAATGAAAAGGGTTTGTTGTGATTAATGAAACACGAAGTTTGTTTGAGGCTAAGCCCACGCGGATGGCCGAGCCCCTTGGACGGGGCGGAGCCTCATTAGTGTCGGATGTTGTTCATCAAACTAGTGCAAATTGAATCATCGGCCCTTTCCAAAAGAAAGAAAGCCAAGATCGCCCTCCTCGAAGGGTGGTGGGTTTATGGCCCTCTTTTTGAGAGACGATTCGTCTTCGCAGGGCTGTCGGAGCCATGTCGGCTGGAGATTTATCCAGCATGCTGTTGGTCATTTAGCCGTTCAGGAACTAAGCAAGGAAAAAGGGCAAGGGAGGACCCATGTGTCACTTCGGGTTCCAGCCAGAAAGTTGTTTGTGTTTAATTGAAAAATTCCCCAGACTCCCCTTTATCTGTTCGACTGGCGAGAATCATTCTTGAACATGATGTTTTCCATTTCGATTTAATTGAATGAATAGGCACTATTAGGATATTCGAAATAACAGTCATGGATTAGCCCCTCGAAATCAAAAGCATTTCGCATTGGAAATGCTCTGCTCGCAGTAATCCAACTACATCGTTACCAAAATCGGGGCTGATATATGGGTGTTTGATAGAATCTCAATTAAGCGGAATCGCTCGGTGGAACCAGCTCCGCAGGTAGTGAGAAGTAATGAATTATCTTGAAGATTTTAAATATTTAAATATGAAAATGTTTATAGCAAAGTTATTAAAAAAGTATGAGTCCTCATCCACACAAGCTCAAGGGTAAAGTGAAACCTTAATTTTAAAATCCACGAATAGTTCATGACAAGTAAAATTTATAAAATTAGAAAATTTAAATTATTGTACTAGATGAAGTAGAGTACTCAGCCAAATATGGAATCACTTGATTCTGAAACTTTTGGGTCCAGGCACGTTATAAATTCACATGAAGCTAAAAATTATATTTTTGGCAAGGCTTGTCTCGATCACATATGTGTACCGCATTTTGTCTATAACTCCTAATTGGCTGAAGATGGCCAAATAAAATTCAGGCCGAAACGTCTTATTAAAGGTGTTTTATTGAACCCAGTGATTCCATATTTGGCTGATACCTCCTCCTTCATCTAGTACAGTTTCATCACAGCCACGAACTCTAACAAAATTTAAATTATTATTTAAAACCCACTAATAATTCGTGACAAATAAAATGTATTAAAATTAGTAAATTTAAAATTATTATTTTAAAACACACTACAGAGTCCAGGATGCGTAGTCCCTTTGCCAACAAGATGCCCACTTAAAAATATTATTTTAAAACCCACTAATAGTTCATGACAAATAAAATTTATTAAAATTAGTAAATTTAAATTATTACTTTAAAACACACTAGAGAGTCCAGGATGCGTAGTCACCTGGCCAGCAAGATGGCCCCTTAAGGCTTGTCTCTTATTTCGTCATTTCCTTTATTGTAACGAAAAAAATTCAAACAAATAACGTCGCTAAAGATTTGTCACATTAAAAAATTAACAGGAAAATTGTTGTTCGTGGAGTCACAATATATATGGTATACAAGGCCGTTTACGGGAGGGGGTTTAACACTCCCCCAAAATGAATTGGAACACGAAAATTTGCATAAAATTGTGGGATGCTTGTAAGGCTGGAGTTATTCAAGCTAAAATACAATTAATTCAGAAATAAAAATATTATGATCTTCATCAATCAGCCTAGAAAATAGAAAGATGCTGTTGAAGACTTATTTATGGAGCATCGCCCTTTTGGGTATTAGACTTGGATGATAAGAGCGGCAGATAGAGAGAGATTAAAGGCCTTTGAAATGTAGTGCTATAAGAGAATGTTAAAAAGTACATGGGCAGAGAGAATTAATAATGAGGAGGTTTCCGATGAGATTAGGGAAAAGAGAACTTTCCGAAAGAGTTTGCTGAAGAGAAGAGCTTCAGATAATAGAGAGACACTTTCAGAAAGAGGGGATTGTTGAAGAATATTCTGTGAGGTTAGAAATAAAAAGAAGCTGAACTGAAGGCAGAAGATGAAAATATTTTATCCAGGTAATCGAGAGAAATCTCATATGCGAAAAAGTACATTTTAAAAGATCAAGAATGAATTGAAAAAATTTAATTTGCCCAGAGTAGCAGAGTTGTTGATACATAGAGGTTTTACACTTCAAATTGAACACTTTACAAATCAAATTGAACAGTTAAATAATTTATTCATTAGCTATTTATTTACGTCCATAATAATTTAATGTACATACATATAATTAAGGATTATTCTTAATGAAAAAGAATTAGTTGAAATTATTATATCTATTCTTATTAAACGACCAAAAATTGTTTATATATATATTTTAGCATTAAATGAAAGCGAAAGTTAAAACTTTTATCCGAGTCACTGGGAATTGTAGTAAATTTATAAGAACCATACTATTAGGAAAATAGGAGAAAGCGCGCTAGAGCTAAAGAATTGAATATATATAAAAATTTGATTGTAGGATCTAGTCAGCATTTGCAAACATTTGCCTACAAACAGTGACAGTGAACGTATCGTTAGTGCCCAACATTCTCAAAACAGCAACAGCCGAGACGTCAGCCACCATAATGTAAGTAATACACCCTCAACCACAAAACACCTAAAACTTCCTAAATATCCAAATCTACCCAATCTTCCGACTGAAGAAATTCACTCGGGAAGACACCCTCCAAAAACGAACCTTGGACTACAAGGATAAGACCAGGATGAGACCACCCACCCCCTCTCTTGAAAATGGCTCCAAAAGGAGAGCCGAAACGTCGAGTAAAACTCTCAAACCCAGGCGGAGAAACCCGAAAAACCTCTATTGACATAGAACCTATCCGCGGAAGCCTCACTGAACATTAAATATATATATATATATATATATAATATATTTGTATATTAGTTCTATTTTGAAAACGGCTCTACCGATTTTGATGAAACAAAATCTATTACCAAGTTTTGAGGACGAGAAAGCGTGGGTGCAGTGGTGGGGGCGAGGTGTGTGGTTTCGGGAGGGGGCTCAGGGTTACCGTGCATCGCTCGGTGGCTCCAGGTACTTTATATTATAATTATAACATAAATTTGTCACACTAAAATAATTAAGAATAGTGCAAATACTATGTAAATCTTGATGAATTACAATATGTATGTAGTAGTATGTATTACATAATTATAGGTTAGTTTTTAAAAACGTCCCTGAACATGTACATATGTACAGTTTAACAAAAAAGAGGCATAAATACATATGTATGTAGCGTAAATTTAATTTATAAACGTTTTTTGCGGCAGCTGCTGGTAGTTTCATGTCAATATTCATAAAATACGATCGTATTTATAACAATCTGTAGAAGTTACAGTTGCAATAGATTGATTTATTATGTCTTCCAAATTTAGACAATTTATCCGCCAGCAAATTTCTAGCAGAAAATTTGACTTCGAAAATACTTATTCGATTGGATTCATCATTTGCCAACCTGACTTAACACAGCTGTTGGTCTTAACAACATAAGATACGGGCAAATTTTCACACTGATGGTATCTTATGTACGTTGAAAATTTATTTTTCAAAATACATTAAAATATTCAATTAGATTTGTAAAATTTTCAATTTGATTTGTAAAATGTTCAATTTGAATTGTAAAACCTGTAATAAAAAAATCAATAAGCTATTCCTCTGCTTGATGCAATGGGAACTTCAAACGGAAAACATTAGAACATTCGTCACCGAATGTTTTGAGATAAAATAAACCAGCCAAGTGCCAAACTGGCTCTCTCATAACGAGAGTTCCATATCTTATACTATATTCCAAAATAATTTAAATATCAAATTCGTTCTTAATTTGTCATTGATGAGGAGAGAATCAAGAAATTCTTGGAATTTTCTCATACTGAAAGTTAAGCTCAAGTTAAGCCACTTTTGAAGGCTGACAAGTAGAGAAAAATCTTCTATAAAGACCACTTTGGAGATCTCTAATTTTAAAATAAATTATAAGCTATTAATAATTTTATTAAATATTAAATATAAGAGAGGGGTCAGGGAGTATGGTAAAGTCATGTGGATGGCCACGTCAGTTTATTTTCATGTGTCTTGAAGTCCAAATCAATGCTAATTCTAAAAGAGAAACTTGTAGAAAGTTTATTCTGAAGCCAAAGTATGTACTTATACTACCATTAAGAGAAAATTGTTTACATTTAAAGCTTTCTATTTGTAGAAAATCTGAAAATATTCAATCTCTTAAAAAATAATTTTTCTTCTAAAAATTTATTAATTTTATCTTAATTTTAAATAAATCAATTATTATTAATATGTTCGTCTATTAATTAATTAATTTGAATATGATCAAAAAAATGAATTGAGAATATATTTTGTGAAAAGGTCGCGGATAGACGAATCCGTATTTATTTATTATCTAATGTCGCCTGAGAAGTTGCGAGGGGTCACAAAGCAAAGTCCATTCAAGTTTTCAAGTCCTGACAAGAACAGACAAGTCCGGACAAATCTAGTCAATCTATTGAAAGTTTTTGCCGAGAGTAGCAGAATTTTTATATATTGAAGGAGACAATAAAAGAGTGTGTCTTCTGCTGGAATTATAAATTTTATTTATTTATAACGATAGCGACGATAACGACTAGTCAATCTATGTTAAGTATTTGTTAATTTCTGTTGTTCTAGAAATACCCGTTTGCTTGGACTAGAACAATACTCGTTATATATAAAGAGAGTAAATAAATAATCAATTGTTTGAATGAAATATAGGTTATCCAGATAGAGAAATACTTTAAAAACATTTTTTACTTTATCCATGTGAAGCAGATAAAGTATTTTAATGTCTTGAGCTAAGCTCAAAGGGTCCTCAGGTAAAAGATAAGAGTAAATAAATATTATATTTAATAATTATTTACTATGAGTTAAGGATTCTTGGTCACTTGTTTCACTATATAATATTTATTTACTCTTATCTTTATTAAAGATGTTTCACCTTGCACCAACACCACAATCTCTACTAATTATCCTCAGGTAAAGACTACTGAACCCATGGTTTCAACCAAAGTTACAAATTGTAGTATTCATTCAGGTTGAATTTTAGGACCTGACCAAAAATTACATGGGGTCTCGTCCAGTGCCCAAAAAGTGCGATTTTTTCATTTAGTCCATGGGATGGATGTATGGATGTATGTTAGCCTTTTTTTGCAGTAGATTTTTTTCACACCGTTCAACCAATTGAAATGAAATTTAAAACATATTACTTCAACATAATGAAGCGCAATTAGTTTTTGGTACATACATGCAGACCGACAAACATTAGTACTTTATTCTAGTAATTTTTTATTTTTTCTAAATATTTTGAAAATGAATTAACCAATTTTGATCAAATTTATTACTTTATTTAAGTATCTTAAGGACCCCAAAAAAGGTTATATAAAGTGTTTAATGCAATTGTATTTTAAATTACTTTACTCTACAGTAAGATTTTACTTTTTTTTAATTCTTTTAAAATTTGTTTATTTGTTCGATTTATCTGATTAAAAATAAAACATATTAATATTTCAAATGAACATATTAATATTTCAAATGACTAATATGGATAAAGTCTAGCAACGCTTTTGAATGATATATAGGCTACCAAGATAGAGAAATACTTTTAAAACATTTATTACTTCATCCATGCGAAGCAGATAAAGTATTGTAATCTGTCTTGAGCTAAGCGCGACTTCAAAGGGTCCTCAGGTAAAGACTACAGAAACCATGGTCTCAACCAATGTTAGAAGTTGTAGTATTCATTCAGGTTGAATTTTAGGACCTGACCAAAAATTACATGGGGTCTCCTCCAGTGCACAAAAAGTGCAATTTTATCATTGAGTCCGTGGAATGGATGTATGGATGTATGATGTATGTTAGCCTTTTTTGCCGTCAATTTTTTTCACTCCAATTGAAAACATACTATTACTTAAACATATAGCTTGTAAATTTAAATTGTGTATCTTTATATTAGTATACGAGCTACAATGCTCTGACAGACGGAGAGTAGACTGACTTTTTAGGGATGCTAATAAGTTTACTTTTGAACGGAACCCTAAAAATAATTAAAGTTTATTAATATAAATTCAAGTGCTTAATTTCTGCTCATTAGCTATAACATTTGAAATGTCATCAATCTCAAATTTAATCAGTTGTTCGTTTTGAAAATACAAACATTTTAGCACTAGAATTAGCTTTCTACAGTCGTTTTTTGTTATTATGGATTTATTAATCCGAAGAGACGGAAAATGCATTCTTTAAGGTAGTTGTTCCGCCAAATGGGTTTTCTTAGGATGTTTTTGAAATTTAGACAGATTATTATGTAAATACTTCTGCATCGATTGGTGGCAAAACGAAATTTATGAACAATATAGTTCCGGAGATATTAAATTTCAAAAATAGAGTTTTTCAGACTCTTTTGCATTGCACTATACGGGATATCGGAAAATTTCCATACATATTTAATTTTAATTAAGAAACCATTCTTACCATTGTTATAAAAAACTAAACCAACATTAAACAATAACCAATGCATATTTTAAGAGAATTTTTATTCATAGTTACAACACAGTTTCTGAGATAATAATGAATAAATAATGAAAAATGTATAAAAAAAATTTACACTAAAAACAATTTGGCATCAGCGCATTTATTTAACCAATGAAAGATGTATAAAGCGCGCATGCTCTAGATTTTTTCAAAATTATAATTTTCATAAGGCATAACGTAGGCGTTGATTACATTTGTTAAAAAATAACAAAACGATTTTTATAGAAATAAATCGACCTTTAAAATGTATTTTATCTGTCATTTTAATATAAAAATATTCAATCTCTTACAATGGTGCCATATTTGTCAAACGAGCACGGGATTGGCTAGAATCGAGTACATAAACAGCAAAAAGTTTTGGGCTTATGAATTATGAATCCTTATTGTCGGTTCTATATACCCTAGCAATAACTTTTTGCTAGTATTGTCGCGAAACAACTACCTTAAAATGACTTTTCTCCACGTTTCAGACGTTCCTAAGCACGAATAAGAAAATTAAAAAAATACAATATTTCCTAGCGAATATATTATTATACTCTGCCAAACTTGAACGATCAGCAAAAACTTAATTTTATTTTTATAAAATACAATACTTTCTCATACTAAGTGTGGTAAATTATAAAAATATTTGGTAATTTAATTAGTACACCATTATATTTAAAAAGAAATTTTATTTAATTTTCAATTTATGTCTACCTAACCATCAATCCGCAGGGGCCTGCGAATAATCGATGGCGAATGTCTAGAAAAGGGGTAGGTTTTATAAAAAAATAGAATGTATCAAAAAAATGATTAAATCCGACTAACATTCTTGTGTGAGTCAGCATTATCGAACATGAATTTCATAACGGTCAATTTGAGTTTTTATTTCACATTTTTTTACTTTTAGGTATAATTAAAAGAATTTTCACTGATAAAAAAACATTTTACTCATTTTTTTATAATTAAAAATTTAATGGTACCATCTCTTCTGAAAAGTGATTTCAAAAGCAATGAAAAGTTCAATCTACCAGTGACGTCATTGTCGTACATTTTCTACCAAAATTTGTATAGCTAAATATTAAATAAACAGCCTTTATCTATAGATAGTAAATCGATCGCATGAATGATATTATTAATCATTTTGAAGCGTTTCGAGTCAGGTAATTTTAATTTTTAGAAGCTCTGTAAATAAATAATGGGTAGATTACAAAAATAATAATTTAACAGTTTATGTTTTAGAAAAAGAAAGTCTATAATTATAAATTAATATTTTGTAAATAAATGAGTATCTATTGGAGAAAGAAAGATTGAATTTTTTTCTCAAAATCAACTTGTGATATATAATCAATTAATTTTACGAACATGAATTTAGGTCATTTATCAAAGATTTTAATAGATATGTTTATATTGCATGTAGGAGGGTCTTGTCGGAGTCACCCAAGCACTAGTAAGCTTTCCGGGCAACTAGTCAGACCCTTGAGACGGGTTCGACTCACGAGGGGACAAGCCCCTTCTACATCTATATATATAAAATTAAGGTTTTGTCTGTACATTGCTCCAAATTAAGCCAAATTTTGGTTCCACACGTTTCAAGCAAAGTTATCAACGAAAACTTCCTCAACAAAATATTTGCGTGGTTTTCCGCGAAAAGTTGCTCACGATTCATGTCAAAACAGCTGAAGGGATTATTATGAAATTTCATATTGTATCAGATGTCTTCTAACTTACGTTTTTTAGCTATATAACGTTTTGATATTTTCACCCCAAAAGGGGGTTTGGGGGGGGCGAACGGATGAAAATTATCAAATAACTCCTAAACTATTAACTCTATGGCAAATTTTATAATGAGCAAAGTTGTAGAGGATGGGATTGCTGACAACTTTTGTTTAAAAAATTCCCCCAAAAAACCACCCAAAAGGGGGAGTGTGAAAAATATGTAAATTCTTCCCCTTGGAGCAAACTCAACCAAATTTTCTATACATAATCTATGGGCCTCTAGAGAGCAAGAAATGAAAAAACTGACCACCCAAAAAGGGGGTAGGAGGTCAAAAATGAAAAATCTTTCTTTTGGACCAAACTCAACCAAATTTTGTATACATAACCTGTGGGTCACTAGAAGGCTAGAAATGCAAAAACTGGGTGTGGAGGGTGGGTCCGAAGATGGAGTGAGGGAGTAAGGCGGAGTAGGTGGGTACAGGGGGTGGAGCGGGGAGTGGAGGGCACGGGGGGTGCGGGGGTGCAGGGTTGGTTGAGTGGGGAGGGTTCAGGGGAGGGTCCAGTGGGGTGGTACGGGGGTGGGGGTCCGAGGTGGGTGGGGTGCAGGATGGAGTGTTGGGGTGGTGGGGTGGGGGCGTGGGCACGGGCATGGTGGGGTGGGAGTGGGGTGTGAAGTTGGGGTTCGTGGGTTGGGTGTCCGAGGAGGGTGGGCTGCGGATGGAGTCTTAGGGTGGCGGTGTGGGGGGCGGGAGTTGGGCACGGGTGGCATGTTGCGGGGGTAGTGGTGCTGGGTGGGTTTCGGGGGGGGTCCAGGGGGCATGCCTCCTGGGTAAAGAGGGACCGCCGAAGGCGGGCCTGTGAAGCTAGTGTAATATAAATATATCTATTAAAATCTTTGATAAATGACCTAAATTCATGTTCGTAAAATAAATTAATATATTTAGAGGGGGTAGAGATACTTCTAGAGTCAAGTCGAACAATGACTTTTAGAGACTGAAACTCCCTCCCTCCTT
Organism: Forficula auricularia; assembly: GCA_024734495.1. NCBI lineage: Eukaryota > Metazoa > Arthropoda > Insecta > Dermaptera > Forficulidae > Forficula > Forficula auricularia. The sequence continues at coordinate 10,170,502 of JALMQS010000074.1, forward strand.
TCCCTGCTCTCCATATATGCATTCGATTTTTTTCTAATTTTCAGCATTTTAACTTAATTCAAAGCGCCTATATTTAGGCAACAAAATTGCGCATAGAAGAATGAAAGCTGCGTAATGAGCTAGGCAAGTCCAGTCGTTGAAGGAATGCTTCAGAGAGAGCTTATGGCATGAAGGCCATCAAGCAGTAGAGCAACCACGGTGGTGGGCTAAAGACCCCTCCCCAGAACAAAGGACAGAAAATGAAATTAAAAGTAAAAATGAAAAGTTTTTTTAATTTAAAGACGAGACTTTTGAAATATAATATAAAATTATTTAACTTTGAAATTATCAAAAGATTATTTCGGAATTTTACGAAAATGTTTATATATATATATATATATAAATATATATATATATGTGTGTGTGTGTGTGTGCTAGCCCCCCCCTGCTTCCCTCCCTGAGGACAAAATCCTGGTTGCGCCACTGCCATCAAGTATGTATGAAAGGATAATTTTTACATAAGCTTTAAATAGGTAGAGAATACTAGTAGAAAAGTTAGAGTTTACCATATAAACCAATGGTGGTTGGTGACTTTTCAACCAGAGGATATTGTCGAAAAAAGTAGCTTTCATTTTTTGAAATTTTATCTTAATCTTCAGCTTTTTATTGCAAATTTCAATCGAATACGGCATCATTTTCGTTATTTTTAAAATTTAAAATGGATTTTTTAAAAATAAATTTTGGGACCATAGCCCCAAATGGATACAGCTTTGTGTGGTGAGGGTAGGAGTCAGAAATTAATTATTGTGACTTAAACTCCACAGTCCCTGAGATGGAAATCGACCATCTTTCACAATGAATCAGCCTGGCCTATAAGAAAATCTTAAATTTCTCCTAATTCAATTAATATAAGCAAGCTATAATGACTTGTCTATAGGACTCTTAGTTACTCCCTATCTTATATATTGAGAGTTCTTAAAAATGGATTAGTCCAAAAATTCTCGAATCATCTTTATTTATTCCTTATTTTATATTATTACTATTTTAATAGAGAATTTTAACTGAGAAGCGAGAACAATTTTTATTCGACTAAAACTCGTCTGAACTTGTCTTTGACATGCTTGAACTGGAAGATATACCAGGTGGGGGCTTCACGCCTTCTAACAGCACTCTTTTCGGCAAATCATTCATTTTAATTACCCCTTGAAATTATGCAACAATTTTATTTCATTTCAAGAACTAATAAATAGTACTTTTCAAAACAAAAATTGTTTTTTATAGAAATAGTTGAAATAACGGATAATAATTTGAAAATTTAAAGATCTTCCTAACATTTTGAAGTCGACCTTATATATACGAGCCCCGTCCCATCTCAATTGGCCCACTAATATTTTTCTTTTTAAATAAAATTATGCTAATTCACGGTAAATTTAATTTAAATATTTATTTTTATTATCATTTGGAACAACATTTTAAACAATTTAAAACATTTTATTGTAACATTTAACTTAAAATTATTTTTTAATTGTTAAAAACATATTTTTATATAAAAAATAGTTCTTTGCTTTTCACGATTTTTTTTTTTAAGAATCATTGAATATATGTGAAATAATCAAGTAGGCTTTGCCTTTTTCCAACAAAAGAAAGTTTGTTTTGTTTATTAATTAGTAAAAATGACTAGTGGAAAGGTTGTATACTTTCACTCAAGATGAGTGTCAAAACTTAATAAGTACGTTGCCCAAAGAATTCAAGCCGTAATTAAAAATAAAGGCGACGTCACACAGTGGTAAAGGTTTTGGGATTTTGTATGTTTCCTTGTTTTTAACAATTAAAAAATAATTTTAAGTTAATATAAATAAAGTTACAATAAAATGTTTTAAATTGTTTAAAATGTTGTTCCAAATGATAATAAAAATAAATATTTAAATTAAATTTACCGTGAATTAGCATAATTTTATTTAAAAAGACAAAATATTGGTGGGCCAATTGAGATGGGACGGGGCTCGTATATTTATGAAAATACTTTAAATGTTTGAAATTCTAGGGATGTGCCGCATCCACTGCATCCATGGGCCGGACGCCACTGATATAAACATAGAACTTTTTTTTAATTCTTTATTTATTAATTCTTTAAAATTTATTCATTTGATCGGTTTAATACCTATACATCAAACATGTAATGTACTAGTAATAAGGTTATTCCTCTAGTATTAGATAAGAATCGATCGTTATTTTTTATTTTAACTCAACATAGACTTCAATTAGCCAGTGATACTTGATTACTTATATAGGAATAAACATAATAATATTTTAAATAACTTTGTATAAAGTCTAGCAACGATCTGTTGCAGTTTATTCAATCTTATGCTGTAAAGCTAGAAATTTTAGAGCTAGTGTCTCAAAATATAATCACTTCTTTGATTTAGAAATACAAACATTTTAGAATCTGAAAGAAATTTCTACTACCTGCCGTTCTCGAGTAATCATGGGTATCAGAATCCAGAAAGGCAAATAAACACACAGAATAAAATCATGTTTGAACATAATTTTTCTTTATTTGAATGTAATGGAAGGCAGCCCAGAGGGTAGTGAGGAAAGAAAAAATTAACACATTAAAATAAAGTGTAATTTATTGGAATCCTTCCTCCTTTCCTTTCAAACCGACGTTTCGGAGGATTTTTCCCTCCTTCTTCAGGGTTTCAAAGGGTCAATGAATGAAACAAATAAAATGTTTCCTTCTTCTCTTCACAGTAGTGTCCAAAAACTTTCTTCATTTTTAACAAAGGCATAGAAAAAAAATGTTTTTCTATGCCTTTGTTAAAAATGAAGAAAGTTTTTGGACGCTCTGTGGAGAGAAGGAAACATTTTATTTGTTTCATTCATTGACCCTTTGACCGAAGAAAGAATCCTTCGAAACGTCGGTTTGAAAGGAAAGGAGAGGATTCCAATAAATTACACTATTGTTATATGTGTTAATTTTTCTATCCTCACTACATCTGGGCTGCCTTCCATTACATTCAATTAAAATTTCTACCAGTCCGTCTCTCCCAGAGAAAATTTCGTTGCAAAAAAATTTTTCTTTTATGTTTCGGACATTTGTAAATAAGAATAGTAAAAAAAGAAATGAAATTGAAATGTGAGCTGAATATTTGAATCATTTGACAAGCACACCTAATTCTGAGTTTCTTCATTAACTGTCTTTTAAATTTTATTGTCATTTTTAATTAACATAATGATTTCTAATATAAAAATATGTGATATGGCCCTCTCACTACTTTACCATAAATCCGGTCTCCTTTAAGTGCCCTAAAGAGTAACTGTGCAAAATTTGGACCAAATCAAACAAAAGGGTTCAAAAATCCTCCCTCTCTCTAATTTTTTTCCCAATTTCAGCCATAATCTAATCCCTTAATCTCAATATAAAATATCTAAATGTACTTTTTTTACTGGTTTAGTGCGTACTGGATGTTTTTAATTATAACTAAGAATATAATTAAAAATATGTTTATTTCCAGTAATTTTATTTTAATTTATTGATTAGTTTCAAATATTTCGAGGGCTTGCAGAACCTCTTCCTCCGTGTATACCACTATCTCACCAATGTGCCAAATATTTAGAACTAATAATCACTAAATTAAAATAAAATAATCGAAATAAGCAAATTTTTAATTATATCTTTCATTATAAAATATCTAAATATAAACGGTATATCACTCGCATCCATAATAAGTATTAATTAAAACAGAAATAGAAGGAAATTAGACTATAAATAAAAAACAGAGTTTTATTAAATAGGCATGTTCCGTCGATTTATTTCGACTTCCTCAGTGGTCCATTTTAACACTATTTGTCAAAAGACAATTCCACTATGCGGCGAAACATCTTTAAAAAAAAAAAATTAAACATGTTTCGTCGCATAGTGGAATTGCCTTTTGACAAAGAGTGATAAAATGGGCCACTGAGGAAGCTCGAAATAAATCGACGTAAAAGTCTGGCCTATTTAATAAAAACTCTGTTTTTTATTTATTGTTCAATTCGGCATGCTATTCCTGTTCTAAATTTAAAATTTCGTTTTGATACCTTCATTGGTTTTTGAGCTAGAGAGTTCCAAACTTTGATAACACAAACATACACATGACACAAACCCTTAACAAATTAACTAATATTTCTTAAAATATACATTTTTTAATTGAAAAGTTTTTATTTTGCCGAGAGTAGCAGAGTTGTTGATTCATAAAGAGAAACAAAGAGGTTGTCCTCTGCTTGATGCAACTAAACATACACACATTTATACTATATATAATTTATTTGTTTGAGACTATAGATTCGAAGACTTGGCCCTCATCATCAGTATTTTTTAATTATAAATATTATTTTTCATGGGGTCAGTATCGCATGGCTATTGATCCCATGAAAAATAATATTTTAATTAAAAAAGACTGATGATGAAGGTCAAGTCTTCGAAACTATAGTCTCAAACAAATAAATTATATATATGTGTGTATGTTTATTTGCATCAAGCAGAGGACAACCTGTTTGTTTCTTCTTATACATTTTTTGATGTTCACTATACAAAGTTTTATTGTAGATTACAAAGCCATCAATTGTTTTTATCAAATTTATTTTGAGACGTTTTTGAGATATTTCGAATAAATGAAACTAAAAAGAAAAATGTATTTTCATGCACGATTACAATACTTCCACATATCCCGTATGGTAATGTAAAAATAATAAGTATGCTGCTTAAACATTGCTAATACTTTACTTTCTCCAACAATAGGGATAATATTAAAGTTAAACTAATGCTTTCACCTCTACGGATGTTTTCCGGGTGTTTTATAATTATAACTTCAATTGGCAGAGGTCGAGATGATTAGTGATACCTATGGTACTAGTATGCTATGCAAGGAAGGGACATCTCTTGAACTTCTCACTTCTGGCAAAGTACTATCTCGTGTGTTCTAATTACGAAAGGAACTTTAGAGTCATCTCGAAGTGGAAGAACACGAATATACCAAAAACTTTCCGGATACTCATTTCTTGACAAAATTACCATACTTGTGTGATATATTTGAAAAGTTAAATCTCTAGGTGTAGAGAAGCATGCATATTTTGAAAGGGGTTTCAGAAAGTTTGAGTTGAAAAAAAATTACAACTATTATTTCTCTAGCAATAGTACAGAATGGCAATAAGAGGGTTTGAAAAATACTTTTAAAAATACTAAAGATAAGTTATGATGGGTTCAAGAAAAGACAGGAAGACAATTTCCATAACATATTTTGCGAATAAATATTAAAAATATTTTGGTGCTTTCAGTACACCCCACATGAATTTCTATGATCACAGTTGCAGAATGGGGTCTTCTCTTACACCAATTTTGTTTAAAATTTATATTCGTGTAAATTCTTCAAAACAATTTAATTTTCTCAAACCAGAGCTTATTCGAAACATTTACCCAATGGTCCGAATGAAGCCTGGTTTAAGAAAATAAAAAGTAAAAAAATACAAATTAATTTTTTCTCGCCTTGGAAATTTTATGACATTAATATTTTGGTAATTCCCTTCCTTCGTTATGAGCCTTTATTATTATAATATCTCGTTGATGTCATTCTCGTAGGGTGCACTCCATTGGGCTATAGAACTTGTCTTACAATTTCAACAAAATAAAGATGAAGTCTTAAATTTCTTTGTATAGATGTTGCAATAAAAACCCGATTATAGCAAGAACTCACTTCCAGCCACCGTCTTCCCCGCAACTTATAATCTTCAGCTGTTTAAGACCACAGATACCTTCAACTCCTACCCAGCCCATAAAATCTCCTCTTCTTTTCACGATGGAGGGACCCAGGCCTTTAGGGGATGCACCTTTTTGGTGTATCTCCTTCTCACATCAATATCATTAGAAAAAACGGGTTCTTACCAGTTAAAACGCGTTTCACTGAATACCTTTGAGGCAAATACAATTTACTGATGTTGGTTGAGTTTTGGTTCAAAGGTCTAGAATCTTTATTTTTGACCTTCAGCTTCATTTTGGGTGTTTATTTTCAAAAGTTTTTAAACGAAAATATCAAAAATTACATCTTCTACAACTTTGCATCTAATTTTTGACATTTTCTTTTAAAAATTTTTAAAAATAAATACCCAAAATGAGGTGGAAGGTCAAAAAATGAAGATTCTAGACCATTAATATTAGTAAATTCTAGTGGCCACAAAGGTATTCAGTGAAACGCGTTTTAACTAATAAGAACTCCGTTCTTACTAAAAAACGGGTTTTAACTGCAACAGGGGTATAAAAAACCGATTATATCTTCCAAATTACTCGAATACCAAAGTCGTTATTATTTGCCGTTTATGTTAAGAGAATAAAAGATTTTGTTGAATTTTTTCACACTTTTTAAATTCTCGTTAGATATCAAATTCGGCTAAAAATGGGTAGTTCAGTATTTATAGCCTACGTATGTCTATTTAATTTGAATTTTTTTTAATATACCCTAATTCTATTTTAAAGATACCTAACACTCCATTATATCAAAATAATATATTTCATTTCCGATACCACAAACAATTCGGCCCTTCCCAAAATAGTTGTACGATTAAAATTTTAATACATTTTTTTGATTTGGATATTATAATCCATTTACCCAGTAGTTATGTAGATATGATAGTTTTATCAAATGTTAGTAATGTTATAATGGAGGAGCCAGATTATAGCCGGTTATATTTTATTCTGTGAGGAGCGAGGCTTAAACTTGGGCCTTCCGCTTCAACATCGTCATCAAGACTACAATAAGGAGACAGGAGTGGCCAGCTCGAATCCCCAATACAATTATTCATTTTGGGGAAAATCAATACATATAAATGATAAATTTCAAGATTGTACTTTATTCAGTTTACGAGCTACAATGCCCTGACAGACAAACACACAGATATAAATTATAGCGAGAGCAATAAGGTTCGTTTTACTTTTATTTTGAACCCTAAAAAGAATAAATAATCGAAAATTCAATAAATCCAATTGAACTAAGGTAAAAAAATCCAAATAATGATAAATTATATTCCAATATTTCAATAAACGGAATGATGGAAATAAGGAAAATCAAATAAACTCCTCTCAAAGAGAACGAACCTTTTAGAAATGAAAATTGACGTTATTTATCAAAAACTTTTCACGAGGGTAGCAATCATAAACTCTTCCATGCAAATCATTAAATATCCTTAAAAAGTTTTCTCTTTTAGACAGCAGATCAGATTTTATCTACCTAAAATGTATAATATATATATATATATATTTCTTTTTAATTGAGAAAGAATGAATATTTTGATTAGATTTGGGGTTAAAGGTGAAATGGATTCACATTAAGTTATCAAAGATATTATTAAATAAATCTTGGTGTAATATATTCATTGGATACATATTATGTATACATAACTAACTTTAAATTTCAAATTTGTATTCTATCTAGTCTACAAACTACAGCTTTAGCAAATGGACAGACACAGTTCTCTAAACTTACGTCCCTTAATTCAAACAAATACTTTAAATTTGATACACAACTCCAAGCCAATTCCATCCCACTTTAATGTTTGAACAAACAGTTGGTAAATATTAATAACTTTTAAGGAGTTCGGTATTGGTTCTAGGTGAAACATTTTAATATAATAATAAAACTTGAGCAAGATGAAAGGTAGGTTTCACAAAAAAACCTACCTCGCATCTTGCTCAAGTTTTATTATTATTTTAAATATTAATATTAGTACTTGGAATTGTCACGAACGTTAAGAAATGACATTATGATTTTTTCTGTTTTCTGTGTGACTGACTGACATGATTCGGATGAAAATAAAAAATTGTTAAGGTAGTTGTTTCGCGACAATACTAGCAAAATGTTAAGTAATGCTTGAGAATATAGAACAGGCAATAAGGATTCATAATTCATAAGCCCAAAACTTTTTGCTGTTTATGTACCAATTCTAGCCAATCCCGTGCTCGTTTGACAAATTTGGCACCATTGTAAGAGATTGAATATTCTTATATTAAAATGACATAAAATACATTTTAAAGGTCGATTTATTACTATAAAAATGGTTTTGTTATTTTTTAACAAATGTAATCAACGCCTACGTTACACCTTATGAAAATTATAATTTTGAAAAAATCTAGCACATTCGCGCTTTATACATCTTTCGCTGGTTAAATAAATGCGCTTTTGCCAAATTGTTTTTAGTTTAAATTTTTTTTATACATTTGTTTATTATTTGTTCATTATTATCTCAGAAACTGTGTTGTAACTATGAATCAAAATTATCTTAAAATATGTATTGGTTATTGTTTAATGTTGGTTTAGTTTTTTATAAAAATGGTAAGAAGGGTTTCTTAATTATAATTAAATATGTATATAAGCTTTCCGGTATCCCGTATAGTGCAATGTTAAAGAGCCTGAAAAACTCGATTTTTGAAATTTAATATCTCCGGAACTGTATGTATTGTTCATAAATTTCGTTTTGCCAGCAATCGATGCAGAAGTATTTAAATAATATGTCTAAATTTCAAAAAAATTCTAAGAAAACGCATTTGGCGGAAAAACTACCTTAAGGTAGTTGTTTCACTATGTGGATTTTTTTAGGATTTTTTTTGAAATTTAGATAGATTATTATTTAAATACTTCTGCATCGATTGGTGGAAAAACGAAATTTATGAACAATATAGTTCCAGAGATATTAAATTCCAAAAGATAGAGTTTTGCAGACACTTATACTTTGCACTATACAGGATATCGGAAAGTTTACATACATATTTAATTATAATTAAGAAACTCTTCTTACCATTGTTATAAAAAACTAAACCAAAATTAAACAATAACAAATACATTTTTTTAAGAAAATTTTAATTCATAGTTACAACAAAGTTTCTGGAGAAAATAATGAAAAATTTACACTAAAAACAAGCTGGCAACAACGCATTTATTTAACCTAAAAAGTGGGTTAACTTTAGTACTTTTTTGACGTTTTTTCGCTTCAGTCATTGTTGCAACAGCTTTCAATCGCTTATTAAGAACTTTTTGTTTTATAAATCTCCCTTTATAATGTACTTTATCTGAAATTTCTATGATAAAATATATACAATCTCGGACAGTGTTGTCAGATTTATCAAACGAGCACGGAATTGGCTAGTAGTGGTACATAAACAGCAAAAAGTTTTGGGCTTATGAATTATGAATCCTTATTGTAAGTTCTATATACACTAGCATCAACTTTTTGCTAATATTGTCGCGAAACAACTAACTTAAGATCCGCGGCTTTCTATAGCTTCAGGACTTTAGGGTAAAAAAAAAATAATAAAAATGGAAATCAGTGAATGGTTATAGTACATTAGCTGATCATCTGAAATTTGACACACAATAGGTGTATATAAATTAACAAGTTTCCAATTTCTGTCCAAGTTTCAATTTTCTAACTCAACTAATTCGCTGGCAAAAATTAATTGTCAAATTACAAACATTGGCAGTGAGGGGACCGCATTTTGTTCCCACTCTCTCCTCCAGTCTGATATTCAATTTTCATTAGGTATAATAAATAAACTTAATAAACAAAATATATTCTAATCATATTGAGAGCCATACTGTTATGTGATATGATTTTTAAACGAAATATTTTTATTTGACTTTTATCATCCATTTGTGCTATATATAGATAGAACCCTTTATTCAAAAATCGATAGGCATTTTATCCATGTCCTGTATATACATTTTAAACCCATAATATTTCATGAAGTTTTTATTACCAATGAACTTTATATTCTTGTCAAATTAAATCCTGAATCGCGTTTCAGAATAATCCTTGTAATTTAATAATTTTTCATAAACCGATAAGGAAACGTTTTCGAAATATTATCTCTGGTCAGTACAAAGTAGCAAGTGACCTGAGGGCAATATTAATAGGAACTGGAATTGAAGTGTCTTTCCTGGGGTTTTACAAGTAACATGGAATTTGAAAGGGTTGAAAAATGGTTGTAGCTAAACGAGGGTTGGAATTGGTCGAGATAAATTCGACTGGTTACGGGGAAAAGGACATGCACGTAGTACTTCACTTCTATCAATGTCCATATTCTTTTTCTCCAAGGAACATTTTCCTGGATGAAATGTGGGTTAGGGGGCAAGAACTACATCCTCTCCACAATACAAAAAAAGTTTTAAGCTAGCGAAAATCGTGTAATACGATCAAAGAACGCTTTCTGGGGAAATATTGATTTTATTTTATCAGAGTAGATTCCATATAAAAATAAATAAATAAATCTTTATTCCTCGACCTGCTTGGAGGCACAATTCCTCGGTGGCTAGGTCCTCCAAACATCAATACAATCTAAGTACAACAAGCATCAATACAAATTAACTTAAGAAATTTAACAAATAATAATAATAAAATAAATAAATAAATAAAAATGACCATGGAAAGACATAAAGTAATTTAAAAATTGTGTGCAAAAAACCAATACCAGAACAACCTCTTTGTTTCTCATTATGAATCAACAACTCTGCTACTCTCGGGAAAATAAAAACTTTTCGATTTTCTAATCAATGATTTCAAAATTAGATGAGGGAGTTAGTTACACACTGAGTGGCGACTTTTTAAGTTCATAGTAGGCGTCTAGAACGTCAAATTCAAAATTGAAAAATAATATGTTTAATAGGATTTTAAAAGAAATAATAAACGACAGATAGGGATAGTGATGCCATATTGCTATTTCCTAGTGTAGAGATTAGAAGGTACAGGCTCTGAATGATGGAAAATAAACTTTCTTCATTATTGGTTTAGCAGTCTACCTGGAAAATGAACTCATCTACATCCACAGACATTTCTAAAAACTTAGCTTGAACTAAGGGAACCTTGAAACGCGAAGATCTGTAAAAATACCAACTTGAATTTTTTGGTGGCCGAGAGGATAAGAGCTAAGGTTCTTATAAAGGCATCGCAGCACACATGCGAATATCTCGGGTTCGAATCCCGGCTGATCCTTTTGTCTATAATATAAAAATATTTTCTTCGTTCCCTAATTTAGTTTCTCAAAACTTTTTAAAGCTTCCTCTCGTTCAAGTTTATGATAAAGATCTCATTTGAATGCTCTGCAAATATAGTAGTTTAAAATCCTTCTTTCAAGCCCAAGTATTTAGCTTTGGGCTAATAGAATATCATCCTTTAACTTCTTTAGTAGTGTATAGTAGACTTTCTCTGAGTTAGGCTATTTCTTCAGCCATCTTCCTAATTTACATAAATGACCTAATGAGTTGATCCTTTAAATTAGTTCATTGTTTCAGTACCCTTAATAATGCTAATCTTTGCGAAACCACCACAAGGGCATTGTTCTTAGATCATTTAGATCTGAGTATCATCGAGAAATAGATTCAGATTACTTGGTTAATTTAATGCAAATTAAATGAAATGTTATTTATTATCTAGGTGCGGTGATAGAAATCTTCCAAACGTAAAATGCCTTAACCTTCTCTAAGATCAGGCCGATATGGTTGTTACTCATGTGCTCTGAAAGAGTAAGCATATTTGTTCTGAAGATAAATCTAGAAGTGATATTTAAATTACACAAAAGACATAAATAATTATAATAACTATTTATTCAACACAACAACAAATAATACAATATAATTACGACCTTTCGATCGGCTTCGATCGGCTTATTTTGCAATCTTTCCGAAGTATGAGCATTCAATTCCGATTTTTGGTTTTCGAGTTAAGCTAAGATAGAATTGGGTTGAGAACGATGGCAGAATAAGCCGATCAAAACGTCGTAATTATATAGTACAGGAGTGGGGCTAAAGATCTCTATACAGAAGAAGAGGTCTATAAAAAATGAAAAAAAATTAACTAGAAACAAACTGAATATATTTTTGAAAATAATATAAAATAATTTTTTTAATGTGGTTTAAACATTATATCAGACAACAAAGGGCGGATGGTCAAAAATGAAAATTCTAGCCCTTTCTACATAACTCAACCGAATTTTGTATAGATATTCTGTGGACCCCCAGAAGGCTAGAAATGCAAAAACTAACCACCCAAAATGGAGGGAGGGTCAAAAATGAAAATTCTAGCCCTTTCAACCAAACTATGTATACAAAATTTGGTTGAGTTTGATCAAAAGGGCTACAATTTTATTTTTGACCATCTCCCTATTTTGGGTGGTTAGTTTTTGCATTTCTAGCGCGGGTTGTTTAATTTATAAGAACTGATTCAAATAGTGTCTCCTGTTTCATGTAAATAGGTATATATAGAGTTTTTGACAAATAATTAAAATGGCATTCATTTTGTAACTTTGAAATAGTATTTTTAATTACTTCAATTTTTTTCCTACCCTACAACTTTTACATTTTTTTCTATTCAGGTGTGCCGCAAATGATTCCAAATATTTTTATTGAGCCGTCAACCAAAAATTGTTGAGAAACACTCCTCTAGGCTTTTATCTACCTTTAAATAACTTAAATATATTGAGATTTCTTAAAAAACTGTTTTATTTTTTAATCCTGTGAAACCCCACATTTTTATATATAATTTTTTTTTATATATTTACTTTTCATTTACTTTAAATAACTCTTTACAAGATCAAGTGATGTAGGCACCACACGATTTTCGATCACAACCTCCCCTTTTTTTTTTTGTTAAATAATCTCACCAATTTTTCCATTTCAAATTAATCCCCTTACATGTTTCAATCGAGATAAATAAAAATAAACAGCAAAGAACTTGGGAAACTTGGATAGGCACAGCGATTTTTGAAAAAATTGTTGGAATTGTTTTGAGAAAAAAATAAGCTGACGTGTTCTGATGTGGCCATCCACTTGACTTTACCATACAACCTAGCCCCTCACTTACATTAATATTTAATAAAATTATTTATAATCATGTAGGGGAGGGGTGTTAGTTTTTGCATTTTTAGACTTCTAGGGGCACACTGGTTATGTATACAAAATTTGGTTGAGTTTGGTCAATGGCCAAGATTTTTATTTATTGACCCAACCCCCATTTTGGGCGGTTAGTTTTTGCATTTTTAGACTTCTGGGGGACCCACTGATTATGTAAGTTATAACCTTAAGCCCGAAAAATGTCTTTTTAAAAAGATTGATTTTTCTTTTGGGTCTTTGAGGACTATATTTATTTTTGAGTAGAGCTGGGGTGAATTTACTAATATTGAATTTACTAATATTCAATTTACTAATGTTCCTGGATAGCAAGTGATTTATTTAATTTTGACTTTTATCTAATGATTTTGTAATTTTTTGGGAAAGAACGGTTTTAGTATTGAAATCAATCTTTTTAATATTTTTTATTTTTATTTTATTTATAATTCAAAAATTGATTTTACAATGTTATAAAGTTATTTGTTACATGAATGTATAATGTTTATTATTTATTTATATATTGTTTTACAGATTGATAAGTTTTTATTTATATAATATTTATTATATTTATGTTTTAATATTTATTATAATCAAAGTTTTATTGTTCGTTACATACGTAAATTTACATTCATGATTTTACATTACATTCGTGAATTATGATGAGAACACACACAAAGGGAGAATTTGGATAACCGGGGTCTTATGTCCGAAAGTCAAAAAATGTTTATCTGCCCGGGAGTTTTATACTCGTGTAACAATTGATATAATAAGATGAAAATTTCGCACGGGTTATTACCGTTCGCCTTGGTTACGCGATGATACAGCGACCAAGGTCAATTGTCAATTTTTATTAAGGGTTACCTTGAGAGTCCTTGGTTCCTTTACTAGCTCGAGACAGAGGGAGGGCACTTGGTCTTGAGTGACCGAATTTATGTTAGGAACTTGGTAGTAGTTACCCTGGTACTGCGAACTGCTTGGAAAAGAGGGCAGGTGAACCCGTTGCCGAATGGTGAGTTAAGACTGATTTTAAGCTCGGCAAAACGGCTCTTTTATATAAATTGAAAATGCTGAATTCGTATTATTCAGTAGGCGCGCGGATGTATTGTGTAGGCGGTGCGGAATCAGCCATCAGCGTGAGAATATGCTCTGCCTTGGAGATTCCGTTGAGCTAGCAAAGGTGGTGAGTCCGGGGAAGTCGGAGGCAGGCAGTGAATCGTGGGAAAGTTAACTCCTCCCCCCTTAAGCTTGAGGATCGCCCGGTAAATTTTGATTTTCGGGATGAGACTCAAAAATTGTGGCCGGTATCTGTGACAAACTAGTGGTTTCAGTTTTGTCCTTATTGGTAGGAAAGCGAAATACGAAATGATTTTTGTATTTAGAAAAAAGAAAAAATGACCCGAAACAAGTTATAATTACTAACATAATAATGATTAATGTATTTAAAGAATTTTGGATATAGTTAGGGTCACCAATCTATTTCGTCAATTTCGTCTTCCTGTACATAGTTCGTTTCTATTTTTGATAAAGAATGAACTTTGGTGGTTCTATTTATAGAAACATATTTATAATTTTTATTGGTTAATAAGAAATTTGTTTAGTATAATTATAGTTTGAAACCATTAGTTTATTGTTAATTAGACATTTATTTATTATTGTTTATTTTATATAATCCCATTTTCAAATATTTCTGTGTGTTCTCGCATTACTACAATATTACATTGTTTTTTTATTACATTTTTACTATAGTCGTATCTGTATTTAGTATTTTCACTGTTACAGGATGTTGTATTTTTTATTATAATTTATTGAACTCGATAATAGCTGTTATTCTTTTTGACAATTAAGTTTTGAATACAGGGTAGATGCCCTTTCATTGTTGGTTTTACAAAAAATTTATAATTTATGTTCATACAGTAATTAATTTTTAATACATTGCTATTAGTTATAATGAAATTCTGATATATTTCATTTATAATTATAGGTTGATTTTGTTATAATGGAAACTGGTAATGGGATGAATTGGATTATAGAAAGGATTGTTGAGTATATAGTTTGCAATTTCCAAGTCATATCAATATATCCGAAATGGAGTTTTAAAGGTAAAAAAAAAAATAGTGTATACAATAGAATTCCGAAAAGAGGTAAGGGTGTTCGAATTTAGTAGGGTAGAAGCTAGCGTGGTCAAGTAATATCTTCCAAATTTTCTCCAGATATGGTCCCAATAAGTAGGTTAAAGTCAATCTGAAAAAGGTCAGTCAAGTTAGTCGGGAGTAGACAAAAATTTTGATTTTTGTGTTTCTAAAAATGTTATTTATTAAATGTTCTACATCCTTCCAGTAGGTTTGTCTAGACCGCAGCCGATCTTGGGTATTGCTAGTCTAGTGATATTATTAGTCGCAGAATGTCTTTTAAGTTTGGATTAGGAGGATTTCAAGGTTTTCTAATTTAGGTTTTTCAGTAGCTAAATTTTTTAGTGATTAGATAGTAGACAACCTCTATTTCTTTGTTTCAATATTCCGACGTCTCCTACTTCAAGTTTCTGTTTTTCAGAGTTTCGATGTTATTAAATTTTTTTCGAAAGGTTACCGCTATTCCTGCACTCATGTTTAGGTCGGCAGCGACACAGTGAGCTAGGGAATAGTTTGGGAGTGCATCAAATAGGTTGCCTCGTATATACGTGATAATTTTTTCTGGTTCTACACGGGAGAAATTAATCGAATGAATTCAGGGCAGTGTTTCCGGGATCTCTTAATTTTCAAGGTCTTTTTATAGTCGAGAGATGAATTTTTCAGTTTTATTATGGGTGCGTGGAATAATTTTACCTACGCTTTAATTTTGGGTCTGCTAATTTCAGAGTTTCAGGGTCATATTTATTTTACTCGTAATATTCTCCTCAATATTTCTTTATATACCAACCTATACAGCTTCTTTGGCTATTTATATCTCTGTATTTCCCTTTATATATTCATTTGCTATTCTTTATATTTTTGTTTTGTCATTTATTAATATAAACTTCGATATTTCTTAACACTTTTCTTTCTGTATTTATAGTTAAATTTTGGTTTACTCACAGGTGTGTCTTGTAGAGGTTGCATATTTCTTTTCAGGTGAGCTGTTGATTCACTTTCACTGGGGTTAAACACTTGAGGTGAATCACTTGGGAGTAGGTCACTTGGGGGTAGGTTGTTTTTTGATACTTTGTTTTATTATTCACGAATGTGAGAGTTAAATTTGTTTGGGCGCCAAAAAGCCGATTCTTTTCCTTCCCAGTTACTTTGAGGCTTGCAGTTTCGATATGACTGTTCGCAAGAGTCAGTTATAACTTTAGTGAGACACAAGTCCTAATGGAAGCCAGTTATAGGCTTACGAACGTGACAGTTATGAGTCTTTGTTCGCTGGGTGCTAGTTGTGGTTGTTCTGATTGTAAGCTAGCGTCAGTTGCCAGCTTTGACAGTCATAAGAGCGATCGTTATAAGTGACAATTATAAGCGACCAGTCATGGGTCTCTGTTCGTGGGTGCCAGTTATAACCTATGGCCGAAAAATGTCTTTTAAAAGATTGATTTTTCTTTTGGGTCTTTTGAGAAGGACTATGTTAGTGTGTGTGTGTGTGTGTGTGTGCGTGAGAGGCGGGGGGGGGGGGGGTCATTTCGAGGTGAATCTACTGATATTAGTTACTAATATTCAGATTTACTAATGTTCCTGGATAGCGAGTGATTTATTTAATTTGACTTTTATCTAATGATTTTGTAATTTTTGCGGAAAAGACGGTTTTAGTATTGAAATCAATCTTTTTAATATTTTTTATTTTTTAACATATTTTATAATTCAAAAATTGATTTTACAATGTTATAAAGTTATTTGTTACATGAATGTATAATGTTTTGTTATTTGTTTATATATTGTTTTACAGATTGATAAGTTTTTATTTATATAATATTTATTATATTTATGTTTTAATATTTATTATAATCAAAGTTTTATTGTTCGTTACATACGTAAGTTTACATTCATGATTTTACATTACATTCGTGAATTATGATGAGAACACACACAAAGGAGAATTTGGATCACCGAGGTCTTATGTCCGAAAGTCAAAAAATGTTTATCTGCCCGGAGTTTTCCACTACTCGTGTAACAATTGATTATAATAAGATGAAAAATTTCGCACGGGGTTATTACCGTTCGCCTTGGTTACGCGATGATACAGCGACCAAGGTCAATTGTCAATTTTTTATTAAGGGTTACCTTGAGAGTCCTTGGTTCCTTTACTAGCTCGAGACAGAGGGAGGGCACTTGGTCTTGAGTGACCGAATTTATGTTAGGAACTTGGTAGTAGTTACCCTGGTACTGCGAACTGCTTGGAAAAGAGAGGCAGGTGAACCCGTTGCCGAATGGTGAGTTAAGACTGATTTTAAGCCTGGCAAAACGGCTCTTTTATATAAATTGAAAATGCTGAATTCGTATTATTCAGTAGGCGCGCGGGTGATTGTGTAGGCGGTATGGAATCAGCCATCAGCGTGAGAATATGCTCTGCTTGGAGATTCCGTTGAGCTAGCAAAAAGGTGGTGAGTCCAGGGGAAGCCGGAGGCAGGCAGTGAATCGTGGGAAAGTTAACTTGTATACAAAATTTGGTTGAGTTTGGTCAATGGCCAAGATTTTCATTTTTTGACCCACCACCCCCATTTTGGGCGGTTAGTTTTTGCATTTTTAGACTTCTGGGGGACCCACTGATTATGTATACAAAATTTGGTTGAGTTTGGTAAATGGCCAAGATTTTCATTTTTTGACCCTCAGCCCCCCATTTTGGGCGGTTAGATTTTGCATTTTTAGACTTCAGGGGGTCTACTGATTATGTATACAACATTTGGTTGAGTTTGCTCAAACGACCTAGATTTTAATATTTAACCCCCCCTCCAACCCCTTAATTTTTGGTCGATGTGTGCCAAAATTTAATCAGCTCTTAATCTCAATGGACCAAAACTACGTGTGAAATTTGGTTTCGATATTCACACTAGTTTTTGAGCTAGGTCGTCCACAAAAATTTGGTAACGCACAGACTAACTGACAGACAGACTAACAGACATTTTGACAAAACAATTATTATCTCGAAAAATATAATTTTTTCGATGTTCACTTATTAGAGCTTTTTTGTAGAGCGAAATGCCGTGGTTTTATTTTATCGAAATAGTTTCAGCCGTTTTTGAGATATTTCGAAAAAAAGAAGGAAAAAAAAACACTTTTTTCATGCACGATTACAATACTTGACCATACCCTGTATGGTAAAGTAATAATCACCCCAAGTAAATGAGTACAAAGGGTATGTCGATTTAGACCAAAAGCTTATAATACTGATGCTGACTGATTCATAGCTTAAGTTTCTAGTTTCCTTGCACTGTAACTTATTTATTGATGTTAGGATATAATATAGCAGTGGACACACACATCGATCTTTTAATTTTGGATGAGTTTTGACTCTGGCGCCCACGGATAACCCGTCTTATTTTTCTAAACTCAGTTTCTACAATACTATATCTTAAGCGCATCGAATACTATCCCTTGGACTTGTCCAAGTAAAATTAACTTTTGAGGGGTTTTGTTAATAGAAGACTTCGATAATTGAATCTCCCAAATGTGAATGCAATACTTTAACATACATGCTTGGCTATGTAAGTGAAAGTAAAAACATAACTAATCTTTTTAGGTATATATAAATGTTGCAGTAAAAACCCGTTTTTAGTAAGAACGGTTTCTTACTTGTTAAAACGCGTTTCACTGATTAACTTTGTGGCAACTAGAATTTACTGATGTTCGTTGAGTTTGATCCAAAGGTCTAGAACTTCATTTTTGACCTTCCGTCTCATTTTGGGTGTTTATTTTCAAAAAATTTTTAAACGAAAATGTCAAAAATTAGAAGCAAAGTTGTAAAGGATGTAATTTTTGACATTTTCGTTTAAAATTTTTTGAAAATAAAGACCCGAAATGAGGCGGAAGGTCAAAAATGAAGATTCTAGACATTTTAATCAAACTCAACCAACATTAGTAAATCCTAGTTGCCACAAAGGTATTTAGTGAAACGCGTTTTAACTAGTAAGAATCCGTTCTTACTAAGAAACGGGGTTTTTTTGCAACATATACATATTTAAAACAAATGGAAGACAGACGTTTTCGTTTATTCATTTTAAATAATTTTCATGTTTATTTGTAAACAAAAGTGAGATAAATTATACACCCTTTTATTCATTATGCTTCGAATAAAACGTAGATTTCTTTATTTTTTTGATATCAGCCCTCAGCCCTCGTGCCTAATATAATTCTCGACAATCTCTTTTGAATGACCTAGCCTAAAATGCTCTCTACCATTTATATATTCAACCAACACACAAATGCTTTATTTATAATTAAAAGCCTCAATTCTGATTGAAGCTCGTTAAATAAATATTTATTTAACAAGACATTAATTTTTTCTGTTATTTCTTTTTTTTTTAATTAGAAATTAAACTATATATATTTGTAAGCAAAAATATTCATGAGTAAATAAAACTAAACCAGTATACTTTTTTAGGAAAAGAGGGTGGGTTAATTTAAAGAGACCCTCATCGAAGTCAAATGGGCAGCAGGGGATTCACAAAGCAATGGTATTATATTAAATCACAGAGCATCGATCTAATTGTAAAGATAAGAGGTTTGTGGCTTGGGCGCGCTATTGTCTGTTTTAACGATCTTTTTCCCCTCCACTGACACTTGCAGCCGTTTCGAAGGAAATCCTTCAGTTGGCTGTTTATCACCAACTTTAAAACAGGTTTACTTGATTAGATATTTTAATTAGAAAAAGCACGATCGAAACATATCGCGATAAAACACGTTTATTACGGTTGTAATGTTATACATAACTTTATGGGCTTTTTAATGCTTAGCAGCCCCTAAATATATCAAACTCTAACTAAGTGTATTCATTTAATGGTACGACAACGTATTATGCTATCTGCAAGAAATACTAATGTTTTATCTCCATCTAACAATCGAAATCTAACCTTTTGGATATTAAGTGTCAATTTCAAGATAATAATAGGGTGTTTAATTAGCATAAACCACTTCCGATGCATCTGAAAACATAAAATACTTTTCACCTTTAATAATACTTCCCTATATAGGAACACGCTTTATATTAGTTTCACCTGTATGTATGTATGTATGTATTTATCTATGTATCAATGTGACTTTTGTTCTATTATTATAAATTCCGCAAATATTTATCTATAAAAATAATTGTTTACCTACTCAATTTAAATGAAATTATTTAAAAATAATAAAAACGAGGGGTGAACCGAGACCTAATATGCTGTTCACCTACTTCCACTTGTACTTCCAAATATTTCCAAGTACTTCCAAACATTTCCAAGTACTTCCAAATATTTCCAAGTAATTCCAAATATTTCCAAGCACTTCCAAATACTTCCAAGTACTTCCAAATATTTCCAAGTACTTCCAAATATTTCCAAGTACATCCAAAATACTTCCAAAGAGGTGTACACCTACTTCCAATCGCGGATCACCCCTCGAATAAAAATAAATACATTTCATTCTGTTAAATTTCGCTAAACTTTTCTCTATAAAAACAATTAAGACTAAAAGTAAAAAAATAAATTATATTTTAAAAAAACTAAAAAACACGCTTCTAAAAAGTACAAAATAATGTAATATGATAGGATTGAGAGAGTTCAGCACAAAGTTCTAAGAAAATTAGCATCACTTACTGATAATCCAATGTCAAGATTTAATCATGACTACACTCTTGCTGCTGAGTCTTTCTGCCTAGCTTCTGTAAATTCCTGTATGATCGCCTCTGATTGCATATTTATATATAAAATTATGTCGGGTCAGGTAAAATGTACAGAGCTTGCTGCTCTCTTTCCTCTACATATTCCCAATTATGCATTAAGAAGAACAATGCCATTCTATCCAGAGATGCCTACTGGTAGACATCCTGAAAAAAATCCAGTGTTCAGACTCTGTCATTGTTACAATGAGTTGGCACCAAAATTGGTTAACCCTCAGGAATTTTCTTTGGAAATCAATAAGGTAGCGGCTTTATTCAAGAAGCTCACACTTATACTATATATAAGAGCCTAGATTAATTTGTAACAACGCTCAGAGAATGCTGCCGACAGGGAGCGCTAAT
Source organism: Forficula auricularia (assembly GCA_024734495.1). Taxonomy (NCBI): domain Eukaryota; kingdom Metazoa; phylum Arthropoda; class Insecta; order Dermaptera; family Forficulidae; genus Forficula; species Forficula auricularia. The sequence goes on from JALMQS010000074.1 coordinate 10,191,567, forward strand.
GCCGTCGGTATATTTGCGGCAAATTTGAAATATAATTGTAATTTGAAATGAAAGACTCGAATTGATTTTAAATTAAGAAACATTAAATATATTGATAATTATTCCCCCCCTTCACCACTCAAAAATTAAATATTCAATTTGCTTTTCTTTGCGCACAGAAAAATAAATTAATCACATCTTATTTGATTTATATTTTATATATTATTTGTTTATTTTTTAATAATTTGCCACTTTTTTATAATTTTTTAAAAATCTAAATTTTGTTATTCTTATTTTTGGATTTTTACAAAATTGAACGACTTAAGACACTCATGCCCAAGTTTCTCATGGCAATACTGGAAGGAGCAGCCTGTCATACAAACAACACCTGATCTCTTTTAAATATTTGGAGCCTTATATCCATTATTGAATTTTAAAAAAATGATATAATATAATTCTCCTCCTCACACGATCCCACTTATTTAAATAAATCTATTTCTACACAAAAAATATCACAATGCTGTAGATTATAGAAAAAAAAATACTTCCAGATTCATATCTAGAGCCTCATTTCTGTAGCTGTGTCAGAACGAAAATGAGGCGTAACTTTTAAAAGACTATGTATTTTCGGGAGTTTACAGGTATACATTTGGAGTGTGGTGTTTTAAGAGGAATAAAATTTTTGGACCAAGACGCTGCCCGCCAGGGCACCAGCCCGGAGGGCCGAGCTTCGAGGGCGTGCCGAAGGCACTTCCAAAATTATTTATATATTTCTATTTAAAAACTTTTTTCATAAAATCAATAATAAATCAAGCATTTTAGAAATTTTACCAAACAACAAATCAAATGTATGAGACAAAATTTAATCATCTTGTGTCCATGGACAATGTACATTTTAAAGTTTTTCGTTAGAGTTGAGTTTTAATACTTGAGATTTATACATGTGACGTCACGAAACTTATGACTCGCCCCCTCCCCCCACTTGTGACACGATGTCACACTTTGTTGACCCCCTTCCCCCCTTAACGTGTGACGTAATTTGTGATGGCCCCATACAAGCTTCCTTTTCGGTATAATTTCTGTCAACTTAAGAAACGAACCCTAAATATATTAAACTTTAACTAACTAATTAAAATATAATGATACGATAAAGTATTATGCTATCAGTCCGTAAGGCCGCAGAGAGCTTATGCGGGCCCCTCTCTTATTAAATATTTGTTAAAATCATGCAGGAAACCACCCTTTTTGACTTTATTTGGGAAGATAAGGGCCCCGGGACTGCAATCCCCTTCCTGTCCGTAAGAAATACCTATTATCTCCATCCAACAATCAAAGATGTATGTTACTTTTCGGGTTTTAAGTGTCAATTTTGTGTTAATTATAGGCCTCCGATCGTCTCCTATATAGAGTGAGGTGGTTCTATTATGGTCAATATGCAACTGCATGTGAACTGCTCAGGGCCTGTTGCACTTCTTTTTACATTTCAAAAAGTATATACCTATATAATATATGTGTAAGGATTCGTGTGATAATCTCTAGCAAAAATTTGTGATTCCTGATTCTTTCTAGCTACAATCAAATAAATATTTCATTCATATCTAAGTAGCCGCGGAGGGAGCACTTTATGGAAAAAACACTATCAAAAATCGTATGCCGCATTTTTTGAGAGTTTCAAGTCAAAAGCTAGAACAAGCTTTTTCATACTATAATTATAATGCAGGAAACGATGCATTTCATTAGATATAATATAAAAAGGTTTTTAATCAAATAGTTGGTCTGGCTACCTGATTATTTTGTCAAAATGTATGATTGGGTGTGCTACCAAATTTGTTGTACGCTCTGGCTCAGGAGTGGGCAACTGCCGGCCTGTTACGATGCTAAATCCGGGCCGCAGAATAAATAAATAAATAAATCTTTATTACTCGGTCTGCTTAGAGGCACAAGTTCTCGGTTGCTAGGTCAACAAAGCATCAATACAAATTAACTACAGAAATTAATAAACATAAATACAAATCAATTAAAAGAAATTAACAATTAACAAACAAGAAAAAGAAAAAAAATAGAAATGTATGCTCATTAACAAATAGCATGATCATAGATTTCCATCAAAAGACAAAACGTAATTTAAATAATTCCGCTCAAAAACCCGATACCAGGAGCAAATGACGCATTAGCCATCCCGACTTTTGCCATAAGTTGTTAAGAAAACCTGGTCAAAACCTTAACAAGGATGGTATGACCTCTCTCTACCTCAGTTAATCTCTGCTTGTGAGAACTAAATAAAATTTTGCACAACTCTAAGACATTAGGACTTGACAAAATGTATAATTGATTTAATCATAGGGGGCAGAGGACTATAATCCCAAGTAGTAACAGACAGACTGTTTCACAAATCAATGTCAGATCCTACGAATGAATGTAAACCGATATTTTTCAAGAATCTTGGCTTACGAATCTTTTTTCTATGATCAGCTCCACCTAAATAACTTGGTTCCTGAAATCTATTCGTTATTTCCTCCCAACTCCTAAAACCCTTATACGCTTTGAAAATCACTTTCAATTTAGCTCATTCTCTTCTCTCCAATAAGCTAGACCATCCTAATTCATTAATCATTGAAGTGGCACTACTAAACCTATCAAATTTACCAAAAACAAATCTAGCCGCCCTCCTTTGTACTATATCAATTTTTCTCTCTAATCGTTGCGGATGTTTGTCCCAAACTACAGAACAATACTCTAAATTAGGTCTTACATAAGTTAAATAAACTTTTGACTTAACATCTCTAGATGTACCCTTCAAAATTCTACCAAACATCCCCAATTTCCTATAATCCCTATTGACTATATAACTAATATGCATATCCCACTTTAAATTTGCCTGAATATGTATGCCTAAATATTTATAAAATTTGGATTCATTGATAATATTTTCATTAATATAATAATTTTGAGGACTAACCAGATTTCTAGTACTAAATCTAACCAAATTTGACTTGGAATGGTTTAGTTCCATTGAATTGGATCTACACCATCCTTCAATTTGATCCAGGTCATTCTGTAAAGTAAGCCTATCACAATCATTATCAATTACTCTATATACGACACAATCATCCGCGAAAAGCCTAATAGATGATTGCACGACAGAAGGCAAATCATTTACATATATAAGAAAAAGAAGAGGACCCAGAACACTACCTTGAATCACCCCAGACGATGACATCTACTCTATCAGACAGACCATTACCCACTTTTACAATTTGAGTTCTATCCCTAAGAAAACACCGAATAAATTTAATTCAACCTAACAGACAACCCTGTCGAGTTTAATTTTTCTAAAATAATTTTATGGCTGACTTTATCGAAAGCCTTGGCAAAGTCCAAAAATACTGCACTGACTTTTATCCAAAGCTTCCCTGTAAATCCTTATTATTTATATTTGTTTCGCAGAGGTTTGACGTGTTCAAATGTCATCTCATTTACAACAAAATTAAAATTATTTTTCTACAACAATTTAAAAAAAAAAACTCTTTATCCACTTTCCAACATTGAAACAAAGGGAAAATAACTTAAAAATATAAGACGATAACAAACGATTTATTCAAAGAATTTTCAACAAGATTTAAGAGATTTTCAAAAAATTTATAATGATCTTTCATTTTAATGTCGACAATGCACTAGCCATTATTCAATTGGAACTGTTAAATTTACAATCAAATTTACTACTAAAAAAATCAATTTTCTGAAAAAACAATACTGAAATTTTATGCTTCTTTTAATCTAGAAATCTTTAAAAATATTCTGGATTATGCTCAAAAATATTTGGCATTCTATGGATCAACATACATTTGCGGAGCTACATTTTCGTTAATGAAACATACGAAGAACAAAAACAGATCCAGAATAACACATGAAAATTTAGAAGCAGTTCTTCGAATAGCTACTAACCATTTAAATCTTAATTATGATATAATAATAAATCAGGAGCATTCCAAATTTAACCCTCACACTAACTAAAGTTTATTCTATTCACTTTGTTACATAATACAAATATATAATTATAAATATATATATATATTGACTATAATCCGTTGAAACCTTCAAGATCATTTTGTATCTAATAATTTTTTTAACATGTTTCATCAAGTACTAACACAAAATTTCTTAAAAACTATTAATTTTTTGTTAAACCATTCATTCTGTACTCGGCGTCTTGATATGAAAATTGAAATTGGCCCATTGATAAAAAAAGTTGCCCACCCCTGCTCTAGTATCCAAATGAAATTTTATATTAAGATATTTTATATTGAAATTAAGAGCTAAATCGATTTGGGCTGAATTCGGACAAAAATTAGGTGGGAGATGGTTTTTAAAAATGTGAACATTTTGTTCGATTTTTTATTTTCTACCCCTACAAAAATAGACTCTTCCCAATGTAATCACTCAATTAAAATCTTAATATGATTTTTGATTTCGTGTAAAATTTATAGTGTATACATATAACTTGTAAATTTCAAATTTATGTATCTTCTTTAGTTTTCAGGCTACCATGCTCTGAGAGATAAGCAGACAGAGAAATATTAGAGTTATACTTAATAGGAATCCGTCTTAATTTTGTACGGAACCCTGAAAATTGAGAAAAAGAGAAGTTCTCCAAGATTTATTGAGAATAGCTGTCCGCAAATTCTCGTAATTACCAAAATTCAGCTTGTCGCAACTATAGCCCTTCCAAAGAACAATTCAATATTTTTTGATTTTCTACATTTTTTGACCTGGAAGTTCTGTAAAGTTTAAAATCTGATTAATTCTTTATTTTACTAATACAAACATTGTGATTACAGAAGGAATTTCTACTCTCCCATTTTGAATTATTCTCTTTAACGGAAAGAGAGAAAGAAAAGATCATTCTTGAAAATGATTTTTCTCACGTTACAGATATTTCTAAACATGATTAAGGAAAAAGGAATTTTAATTTTTTGAATCCAATTTTTCGCCTACTGAACGTACGGAGCAATTAGTCCAATGTTATGATTTGCCGTCCGTGTATGTTGACGTTAATTTCATGACAATTCAATTAATTCTAGGTATTTTGAGAAGGGTGTCATGTCATACACATATGATCCTTAAGGTGTGCTCCAGGAAACAGATGCTAATAAGTTATTGACCCATTTAACTAACTAGACGCAATCACACGCTATTCATTCAGACACATATACAATCGCGCTTTATAAGTACACTATTTACCGTACGTACACTATTATAATTATATAATAATACCTATAATTAACAAATTAACAATGATCAATTTGGAATGATTTTATTGAAAAAATTTAGTCAATTACTTTGGACTTAATTAAAAATTGTCACAATGTTTTTGTTTTATAATCTATGGACTGTCAAACGTGCTATAGTATGCCTTGGTGCGATTAGTGTTGTCATAGCTATGCGACTTTAAAGCCATCTACGTGGAAAACGCCACGATCTTTTTCTTTGACCCAAAGTATATATATATATATATATATGTGTGTGTGTGTATGTTAATTTCTCCCTTTATCAATGGTAAAATTTGTAATTAAAAACGAAAAAAGTTGCTTTTTCTAAGGTTTAGAAACCAACTAAAGAAGACAATGTTACAAATTGGCTTGGTAACGAAATTACGTTTAATTCAAATAAAAAATATAAATATTTACGAAAAATTATTTTTCTCTAAAATTCTTTGATAAACATTTTTTGCATTCTCCAACTGCCCCCCCCCCCCCCCCCGAGGGCCACCCCTCCTTCGGGACTCGGGTGTCTCCGCCAACAGTCGGTTGGCCGCTGGAGGGGGCCGCCCATGCCTATATAAGTAATGATTCGCTTGGGGATGGCTGGTCGGGATTTAGGACGGAAAGGCTCTACTTTGATCTCTGCTTAATCTATGCTTGACCTTACGATGTCCGAGCCTAGGAGGCAAAATTTTAGGGGAGCTAAAATTTTAAAGACTGTAAAATTTAAAGAACGATTAAAATTTAAAAATGAATTTGTCTTAGTTTTTCTGTATGAACAAATTTCAGTAAAGTATTTAAAATAATTATTAAATTGTTAAAAAATACTTTTTTTTATACACATCATATTTATCTATATGATAAAACTGATTTGTTTTTATATTACCTATTAATAGATTATAGAAAGCCAACGGTCGTTTGTGCTTTAATACCAAAAATATTTATGCTTCCTCGATTAAGATGTAAAACAGTATTAATTTCCATATTTTATATTTATTTTTTTATTTATAGTGAGATTAATTGCCCCGAAATAACTTCTAATTTTTTTTTCAGTTTTGAATGAAAATGTGGTAAATTTACAGATATTGAAAATATTTTTGGTAATAGTTTAGAAGTGAGATTCCACCAATTTTTTGGATATAAAAGTAATTATTAATTAAAAATTTAAGATTTTACAAATTTTGTTCATATTTAATTCGTCGAATGAATAAAGCGATTAAAAAAAGCAATTTGAAAAAAATACGAAAAAGTACCTATTTAGGTGAAAGATGATTAAAAAAATTCTATGACACTGATTATTAATTATAAAAGCAACTCAAATAATTACAAATCGGGTTATTTTTTTATACTTTTATTTTCCACTAAAGGAATTGGTTTTTATAATAAAAAAATTCGTATGTGCTTAAGACACGACAGAAGTGATATACGGCATTTATTCTAAGTAATTTATATAATAATTAATTGGAGATATTTTTATTGAAGACTAAATTTTAAAAATAGTATTAATATTTAACTTTTAACTAAAGCAAAAAAACTCGGTGTTCCAGGTACTATACGTTAACAGTGAAGGAAATGTTGTGAACAGCGTAGGCCTTTCAGTTGAATTTATTGATCTGACTATGGCCTTTGACATGGTGAGTAGGAAGGGTCTCTTCGGGCTGCTCAACAGGATAGATGCCTTCCAATGCTGCTGAGAAGATTTGCATCTTCTTCATGAAAATAGTAGTTCTACAGCAGTCAGGTGATTATTTGAAATGTCGTCTGATTAAAGCAAACACTGCTTGCCATTTGAAAATAGATGTAGAATTAGAGTCGAAACGTTATGACGCAACAGTAAATTGCAATTATTTTTTAAGTTTTCTATGTGTGAACGAAGCCAAAAATAATGACAAATTGTCTTCTATCTAAATCAACCGTCAGCAACCGGTAGGTACGTGGACCAATTTTAATGGTCCGGAAAGAAATTAACATATTATTTAAGCAGCAAACGCCGTACTGATATATATTACTTTTATTTAGTACTCTTTTTGTAATATCATAAAATAAATGCAATTAAAATTATTAATATGTAAATAAAAATATATGTACTTGTACATACGATATTCATACTCAATGCTCTTAAATAATTTGTACCTTAAAAATTATGTTACTGAGTAACGAAAAAAGTATAATAATAAAATGTTTCACCTAGAACCAACACCTATCTCCTTAAAAGTTAACGAAAAAGTAGCCTAAATTAACTCGGAACGTTATAAAAATTCTAAAATTGTAAGAAATCCTGATGAAGTTTACCAAAAGGGTGGGGTAGATTTGCTTTACTTTATCCAATGCGAAGCGGCAAGCGCGATTTCAAAGGCTCCTCAGGTAGAGACTACGGAACCCATGGTCTCAATTAAAGTCACAAATTGTAGTATTCAATTAGGTTGAATTTTAGCACGTGACGGTTTTGCCAAAAATTACATGGGGTCTCGTCCAGAGGCCGAAATGTGCGATTTTTTCATTTGGTCTGTGAGGATGGATGGATGGATGTGTGTGTGGTCGTTTTTTTCGTCAACGATTTTTTCCACACCGTTGAACCGATTGAAATGAAATTGAAAACCTACCATTATTTTAACAAAATGAAGCGCTGATTAGTTTTTGGTACATATCGGCCCACAAACATTAGTACTTTATTTCAGTACTTTTTTAGTTTTTTCTAAATATCTTGAAAATGACTTAACCAATTTTGATGAAATTTAATATGCTAATTAACGACCTTAGGGACCACAAAAAAGGTTAATTAAAGTTTTTAGTTAAATTATATTTTAAAGTACTTTACTCTAGAGTAAGATAGTACTTTTTTAAATTCTTTATTATTTTATTTTAAACATGGACCGCAAATTGGCAGTGATATCTGATTAATAATAAAGGAATAAACATATGATATTTCAAATGACTTTGGATAAAGTTTAGCAACGATCCGTTGCAGTTTATTTTAAGTTCAAATGCTAAATTCAAACGCCTGAAGAATCGATGATAGGCGTAGATTTCTAATTAATTTAAGGAGGAATTTGCAAAGTTGCCATTCTATTATACCTATACTATTATAAATAACTCTCTGGATGATTAGACAAGATTCCAAGAACGATCCAATCTCCAGTGCTATTTCCTTATATGAAAGCATAAAGAAGGAAAATGGAGGGAGAAATACTCATGATTTTAAAAATTTCTCATAATTCAAATTTAGCAGATCCCCTCAAATAAGCAGATTAGTCATCATCATCTCCTTAGACAATCAATTTTATCTATTTCTGCATGCATTGTTGAAGTAAATCGATTTGGCAAATGAATGGCTCATCTGGAGGAAAAACAAAATTTGGGAAAAAAAATCACCAGCCACCATGAGAGGTTGAATCGCACAGTGGATTCATGGTGTAGATGAAAAGCAGGGCCGTTTATTTAAATAAGAAAACCCTTTTTTGACCATTATATGATATAGCATAGGAATTTAGGGTTCCACCTCAGGGTAATTTTTGCTAAGAAGATAGGCTTTCATCAATTCAATTTTAAATAGATAGCCATTTAATTATAAAAAATATCAATTTTTATTTACATTGATAACTTTTTTAATAAATGGCGTTTAATTAAAAGTTTTTCTTTCCTTCCTCCAACATGAGAAAGAGCTCATTTCGACTTTAGTAAACATTACTTTATTTTTTTTTAAATTGATATGAGTGGGTTTTAATTTTCAAATATACTTATTAAAAATAAAGTTACCAAAATTAGAAAGAATAATTCTACCATGGCTTAAACACACAAAGTAAATATACTCAACTCTAGTCCCATTTGTATATATTATTCCAGATAAAAGTAAATAAATATTTACATGAGATATTAATTTACTATGACACTAGGTTTTCTAGGTCACTTGTTTCAGTTAAAAATTAAAAAAATAAAAGAGGTAAATTCTTTCAATATATATATTGAAAAATTTATCCCTCTATTTTCGGTAACGTGAAACAGAGTTAAAAACCTAACTCATGATAAATTAATAACTCATAAAATATTTATTTACTTTTATCTTTATTGAAGAAATGTTTCACCTTGCACCAACACCACAAACTCTATTAATTATTAATATTATTCATATTACACTATAAATAAATATGTAGGTATGATTGTAATCGTGAAGAAAAAAATGGTATATTTGTTTAGTTTTATAAAATATATTTTATATATAATAGAATAGAATAGAATAGAATAGAATTTTATTGTTTTTTTGTACAAGGTACACAAACAAGTACATCATTATTTTTCCAGATCGTAACACCAATCACAATTCATTCTCACTCCAAAATCACACTTCTAATCGAATTAATGCCTCTTATAAAATTTAAGATCTTATATATAATGTTTGTATCATCAGTCTCCAAAATACACAATATTCCTCCTCTTGACACATCCCCCAGAACTCGATCCCTACATTCTCTGTACATCGGACACTCGGTAAGCACGTGGAACAGGTCCTCCTCCACCCTCAGGTTGCAGAGCGTGCATTCTTCTTCTGTATTGAATTTCAACACACACCCCCCCACACTGAGCACAAGTCTTCCGCTCCCAGCCACCCTCAGTTGACCCATCAGCCTCTTCGCAGCCCAACTGCACTTCGTCACCAGATAGGGACCTGGTGTCGAGGACGCCAGTCTCCTGTATACCTCACTGTAATTTGATCTCTCGATCCTCGCGACGTCTCTCCCTCGGCACAACTGGTTCCACTTTTCCAATACCATCGGCATCAATTCCCCTATGTTCTTCCTCTCCAGGAGTCGTTCCTCGCCTACCTCTGCAAGCATCTTCGCAAGTTGACTCAGCCAGCTCCATTCGTCGTTCCTTGAGTCCAATCGTCTCAGCCCATCTCGGCAGAGCCAAGGAATACGGTCCTCCCGCATGATTGAGACTTTATCCCACCAGCTCAGCGCACGCTTCAAAATGAACAAACTCAGATGAGGTCTTCCCAACTCCACACGAACAATGTAATTGGGAGTAGTTCTCGGCCACCCCAGTAGTCTCTTGAAGAACTCCATCTGTACCTTTTCTATGACTTCCATGTAGCGCAGTCCCCAGATTTCGGAACCATATAGGGCAGTGGCCATTACCACAGAGTCAAACAGCTTTGTTATTCCCTCCCATGTAATTTTCTTGTTTCTCCAGATCACCCCAAGCACCCTCCCCAGAGCAAGCCGACCCCTCCTGACCGAAGCCTCAGACTCGAGTCTAAACTTTCCCGAGCTCGAAAACACCACCCCAAGGTATTTGTACTGTGGCACGAAATCTATTTTATCCGCGCCCCAGCACAGCGGATTCAATCTCTTTCCTCTTCCATGTCTACGGAACTGGACAATCTTTGTCTTGGCTATATTAAGTGTCAAGCCGTTTACCATGGTGTAGTCTCTCAAAATGCCCAATTTCTTTCTTATGTCACTGTACGACCATCCCAATATCACCAAATCATCCGCAAAAAGCAGCATTGAGACGTCTCTTCCCGCAACAATTTCAACCCCCTCAGCACCTCTCTCCTTGAAAAATTCAACTATATCACTGATGTATAGTGAGAACAACAATGGACTCAAAGACTCTCCCTGCAAGACCCCTCTTGAAACCTCATAATAGTCGGTATACCCATCTTCGACCCTTGCCCTCAACCTTGCTCCATCATAGATGGACTTAATGACTCTCAACAATTTGGCGCTCAGTCCTAAACCCAACAGCTTCGTCCACAGTTTCACGTGTATTATAGAGTCAAAAGCTCTCTCAAAATCCACAAAGAGACCGAAAACAGTTCTACCCGGTAATCTGGTGTTTATTGCCAACACCGAGGACAAACAGAAGACTTGATCAATACAGCTGTATCCCCTACGAAAACCCGCCTGCTCCTCAAGAACGATCTAATCTCCAGTGCTATTTCCTTATATGAAAGCAAAAAGAAGGAAAATGGAGGGAGAAATACTCTGATTTTAAAAATTTCTCATAATTCAAATTTAGCAGATCCCTCAAATAAGCAGATTGGTCATCATCATCTCCTTAGACACATCAATTTTATCTATTTCTGCATGCATTGTTGGAAGTAAATCGATTTGGCAAATGAATGGCTCATCTGGAGGAAAAAGCAAAATTTGGGAAAAAAAATCACCAGCCACCATGAGAGGTTGAATCGCACAGTGGATTCTATGGTGTAGATGAAAGCAGGGCCGTTTATTTAAATAAGAAAACCCCTTTTTTTGACCATTATATGATATAGCATAGAGAATTTAGGGGTTCCCACCTCAGGTAATTTTTCTAAGAAGATAGGCTATTAATTCAATTTTAAATAGATAGCCATTTAATTATAAAAAATATCAATTTTTATTTACATTGATAACTTTTTTAATAAATGGCGTTTAATTAAAGAGTTTTTCTTTCCTTCCTCCAACATGAGAAAGAGCTCATTTCGACTTTAGTAAACATTACTTTATTTTTTTTTAAATTGATATGAGTGGGTTTTAATTTTCAAATATACTTATTAAAAATAAAGTTACCAAAATTAGAAAGAATAATTCTACCATGGCTTAAACACACAAAGTAAATATACTCAACTCCTAGTCCCATTTGTATATATTATTATTCCAGATAAAAGTAAATAAATATTTTATGAGATATTTAATTTACTATGACACTAGGTTTTCTAGGTCACTTGTTTCACGTTAAAAATTAAAAAAATAAAAGAGGTAAATTTTTTCAATATATATATTGAAAAAATTTATCCCTTTATTTTCCTAATATTCGTGTGCAAGGAGTTAAAAACTCTATGATATAATTAATAACTCATAAAATATTTATTTACTTTATCTTTATTAGATGTTTTCACCTTGCACCAACACCACAAACTCTATTAATTATTAATATTATTCATATTACACATAAATAAATATATAGGTATGATTGTAATCGTTGAAGAAAAAAATGGTATATTTGTTTAGTTTTATGGGAATATATTTCTATATATAATACAAAACTATAATCTGGTTTTAATATGATGCAAGGCAAATTTATTTTTTTATAATTTTTTTCGCAATCGCTTTCTCTAAAAGAGACGATTTTAGTTTCTCATAAATATGTTCTTGCTAAATGATACTTCAATTTCTTACTTTAATATTTATGGTATATTTAAAAAATATAATGAGTAAGTATTGTAATCGCGTCCCGGGGTCTTGGCACTTGAGAGCTTCTAATCTCCGAGATGAGAAAAGTTAATTTCACTTTGTCACTTCTGGGTCGAAGGAATCGATGTCCTTAAAAGTTTGAAACCAGAACCAGCAGATATTGTGGCCTCCAGAGGCCAAAAGTGACCAAAAATTGGTCTGTGCGTACGTATGTATGTACGTAATGTATGTATTTAACCCCCCTGCGTTTCGCAAACGCAAGTCTCAGAGTTAGGAAATTCGAAACTAAGCTCGATATAGGCTAGAAGAGGAAGACAGCGAGCTTTTGACTGAATACAATATACCCGGAAGTTGATATTTATATTTATTTATTTTTTTACGTTTTTTGTCATTTTTTCTCAAAAACGGGTTGAACTTTTTTTTAAAGACGTATATACTAGTCAACTGTCATATGTTGTTAGTCGTGTATCAATTTTAGTGAAATTAAGGAGGTTGAAGTACAATTAGTCATGTCGAAAAAAAATATTTTAATCGTTCATTATCTCGTATATATATATATATATATATATATATATATGCCAAGTCGCAGAGCTTTGGGATTTGAAACAACTACCTAGATGCTAAAATAAGTACCCCATGCTTTTGTTTGGAATTAAAGAAACAGGAAGTACCTATTTAGTCTGAGCAACTTTTGGCTTTTTTCCGGTTTTCTCAAAACGGCTTGGAGAAAACACAAATTTAAGCAATTTCGAAGAATTTATAAATTTTATTTATTTATAACGAGACTATAGTTTCGAGGGCACTGCCCTCTTCATCAGTCTATTACAATGTATTCACAGGAATTAATTTATGAATGAAAGTTTTACATTTTTCATGCTTGTAATGTAAAATGTGCAAAACTTTCGTTATCGTCGAAATTTAAAAATTTGAACGAATGGTGATTTCAAATAAGGGAGAAACTAATGTGTAAGTCGTGTGGTGCCCACACTAGTTGATTTGAAATTTGCTTGACATGCAAACCTGCTAACTAGTATTAAAAACATTTTTCATTGTTTTTGTGTATAAATTAATATACTTCTTTAAATACGATCAGAAAAAGGTTTCTTAATATTTCAAACGTTTCGGGTGAAATTCGAATTTTTTTCGAATGTAGTTTCTTTTTGAAAATAATAAAGCAACTTCATAAAAGCATTGGATTATAAAAAAATGTTTATTAAATAAAAGGATAATTTCTCCCGAAATATTAATAAACGCTTTTCTGAATGTTGTTAAGGTAGTTGTTTCGCGACAATACTAGCAAATATTTAATGCTAGAGTACAATCCCCGTCTCATCTCAATTGGCCCACCAATATTTTTTTCTTTTTAAATAAAATTATGCTAATTCACGGTAAATTTAATTTAAATATTTATTTTTATTATCATTTGGAACAACATTTTAAACAATTTAAAACATTTTATTGTAACATTTAACTTAAAATTATTTTTAATTGTTAAAAACAAGGAAAACATACAAAATCCAAAACCTTTACCACTGTGTGACGTCGCCTTTATTTTTAATTACGGCTTGAATTCTTTTGGGCAACGTACTTGTTAAGTTTTGACACTCATCTTGAGTGAAAGTATCCCAAATATTTTGAAAATTGTATTTTAATTCGACTACGTTTCTAGTTGGTTGTATTCGTAATAGCTTTTTTAATTGTGTGCCAAAAGAGTTTCTACTGGTGACAAGTCGGGACTGTTTGCCACCCACTCCAAAAGTGAAACATTATGATCAGAAAGCCATTTTAAAGATTTTCTTGATGTATGGCAGGCTGCCCCGTCTTGTTGGAATACAAAATTATTATTATTCTGCAATGCATCTGCCATTGTTGGAAGTAACGATTTTTTTAAAATCTCTAAATATTTATTGGTGTTTACAATTCCATCAATGAAGTGAAGTTTTCCAACACCTCTAGCAGACATTGAACCCCATACCATAACTGAAGCAGGAAATTTTACTTTCTTTTTTAAACAATCTGAATTGAAAGCTTCATTTTTCTGACGAATAACTCTGCTTCGATTGTCCCCAACACAAACTTCAAAACGAGACTCATCACTCCAATGGACACTATTCTAATTCATCACTCGTCCAATTAATGTGACTTTTAGCCCATTTAAGCCGGTTTTTCTTTTGTTTTAATGTCAAGAGTGGCTATTCTTTCACCTAAAAAAATTAATAAAATTACAAAAAAAAATTTGGAATAAGTTTCAATAAAATTACCTTGTAAGTTTTAAAACCTAACTTAAGGGCTTCTCTATGGCACGTGGATCTTGAAACACTTCGCCCCACAGCATCGCTCCAAAGAACAGATAATTCACCATAGTTCGAACGCCTGTTTATTCTAATAATCTTCTTCAATGCCCGTCTATCAGCATCTGATATTTTGGATTTCGACGCATACCGAGGTTTTGTAGCTATTGTACCCGTTGTTTTATAAACTCGAATAATATTTCTGGCAGTAAACTTTGATAAATTAACTAGATCGCCAATTTCCGCGTTTGATTTTCCCTTTTTAAATAAATTGATAATAATTGAGCAAATTTTTTCATCAACAACCTTTCCACGAGTCATTTTTACTAATAATAAACAAAACAAACTTTCTTTTGTTGGAAAAAGGCAAAGCCTACTTGATTATTTCACATATTCAAAGATTCTTAAAAAAAAAAAAAAATCGTGAAAAGCAAAGAACTATTTTTTATATAAAAATATGTTTTTAACAATTAAAAAATAATTTTAAGTTAAATGTTACAATAAAATGTTATAAATTGTTTAAAATGTTTGGGAAATCTGGCAACACTGTCCGAGCTTGAATATTTTTATCATAGAAATGACAGATAAAATACATTATAAAGGTCGATTTATAAAACAAAACATTAAAAATAAATATATACAATAAACATTGAAAATTTTAGTAATGGGGAAATTAGAGAAAAATTTGGAAAAATCGTTCTGGTCATTATTTACTTTTAACAATAGACTTAGTTATTAATTTTTGTCTATAAATCATGGCACTAATTTCAAGATCTTGCTGAATGACAAATTTCCTTCCATTTCAACTCATCTGAGTCATCTTCGCATTAGATGACTCGGCCATGACTGTAGAAGAAACGAAATTCACAAGGAGAACCTTTATAGCGAATTCAGCTTTAGACCCCTTGTAGACCCTATGCTAAGATTTAGTAAGACGTTTGCGTGATGAATACTTGTGCAAACTAGATGACGTATACCGGAAGGACCTCATTAAATATCCTAAGTGCTTGTCTTCTCTATAATTTCAAAGAATATCGCCATCTGATTCTGAGCTTAACGATAGACACAAAAGGGTTTGTGGTTCTCTTACATAAAGTATTCGTATGTATTGAAATGTCTTCGGAAATAAAAATTTGAATTTTCTTCTCAAATACATGTTTTGGAGTAACTACACAATTTAGCGATCTTGTGCTAGCAAAATTTATCGCCCCTGGGTCCTTCATTCATGTAAATTTTTTAGAGTTCCGGTGATGGGATAAAAATAAAATAATCATTAGTTGACACTAGTAGAGTTACATTTTATATGTATATTTTTATCGTATTATCTGGCAGATAGATCTACCTTACAGTGTAACTAATGACCGTGATGACTTTTTGGCGTTTGTACTCAAAAGGGAGTGAATACAATCCTTCTGATATACCATAATAAAGAGAAGAATTTAATTTTAGGACAAATTCGAAGATTTTATTAGAAATAATATTAAATTGCTTAATCAGAGAGGGTTCATGAGCTGACTGCCCGGAAAGCATGATCAGTTCTCAGGTTCGATCCTGAGGGGATGATCCCCCTCTGATATGGCAATTTAATAATATTTCTACTAGCGTCTTAGAATTGTCCTAAAATTGACTTATTACACATTTAATACACATTGGTTAATCTGAACCCGAGCTGATTTTTTGAAAAACATTTCAATTACAATATTTTCAAAAAAAAATGCTCAAATCTTTAGTTTTATACCATAATAAAATCTATCCACAGCATTTCGGATTTATTAGAGGGCGTTCTCGTGATTTTTTCAATAAAATCTAACTTTACTAGTGAAAACAAATAAATTTTTTAATACTTTTAATTATTTGTTAGGTATTTCTCATTTACTTTTATATGTAAGAATTAGGCCTCTCCGAAAATTTACTTTTTTTGAATAAATTTTAATATTTCTTTTAGTTTTAATTTAAAAAAATAAAATAATAAAAGCCAGTATCAAAGATATTATTAGATATACTTAATTAAGATGTCTAAAGGCCTAAGGGCTTTTGATTACTTTTTTATTAAATAAATTTAATATTGAGAAAATACCTCCAGTGAAGTTGGAATTTCGGAAATTTTATATTTTTCAAAATATAAAAAAATTCACTAGCTTTCTATCATAATTTTAATTTTAGTGATGTTAATAAAGAGTGATAAGTCATGTGTGTGTACAATTAATGCCAATTTATTTTATTCTTCCCATTTCATTTGAGTCAAGCGGTAATCGTAATTTTGACTGACCAGAGGGGTGTCTTTTAAGAACCTAAATTATGTCCCCATCAAATCTTGCCACTCAAATAGTATAGCCCAAATAAATATTTACATTCTTTCTTCTTATTTATCTTTATTTCCATTTTCTTTCTTTTATTCTTTTTATTTCAAGGCGAATAAAAGCTTTGCCTGAATAAATTCAAGCTTGCGAACAACAATATATTTATTTAATATTTATGTAAACATACATTTAAAATATACAAAACAAATATACTACAAATAAATAATTCTCGTTCCCTCAACAGCAATGTATATACAATATATGTCTATATATTATGATTCCAAATCCTATCTTTTCCTAAGTATATTTTTGAAAAAATTACAAAGAATAGAGGCCATTGTGAGTTGGGTTCTGGGGATCACCCCTGGCCGATTATGAATTGGAACGATAAAGCCTTTTTAAAGATAGCCTCATAAAAGGGATAGACCCCCTTTAGGTCTGAAGCACCCCAAAAGAAGTGAAATTTTTCTCTCTCTTTCTCTCTCTTTTACGTGGACTCTTTTTAGATCATTGGTGGAGATTAAATTTCATAAATTAAATATTCTAAAGATTTGCATTTAGGAAAAAGTCTAGTGCAGCGCTTTCTCAACTTTTTTCTGTTTAAAGTTAAAAGCCTTAAACACATTCTGTGTGTCATGTAGAAATCGTTTAGCATCCATTCCATTTCAAACATCTTTATTAGGATTCCGTTCAAAAGTAAAACGGGATCCTATTGGTCTGGATACAATCTCTATTTGTTCATCTTTCAGGGTATTATCTCTTGTAAACTAAATAAGACCCAAACTTGAAATTTTCTAGTTATATATATTCATTTTCTCTGAAATCAAAGATAGTACAGGGTGGAGAGCGGTCACTTCCTTATTTTAAAAAATCATAACACAAAAAGTATTGGCAGTATCGATTTAATTCTTTTTTCTGTATACAGGGGTACATTTAAAGTTTTATTTCATTAGGTTTTAAAAACGACATCTCGAAGGTGGCCACCGTCCTCGTCAATACACTGAGATAGCCGAATTTTGAAATTTCTGTCCACTTTTTCCAGCATATCTGTGCACATGTCGGCAATAGCAGCACGAATATTATCCTTCAGCTGACCAAGGGTCCTTGGACGATTCGCACAAACCAAAGATTTAAAGTAGCTCTACAGGAAATAGCCACAGGGGGGAGGGGTAAATCTGGCGATCGCGCTGGCCACTGAAGATCGCCCCTAAGAGAGATGAGCCGTTCGGAGAAGTGTTCCCGCAAGAAATTCGTGGATCCCTTGGGATCAGTGGCGCCATTCTGTCAGAATCACACATCCCCCACATCCATTTCTTCCGAGTTTGGGTTGACAGAAATTTCAAAATTCGGCTATCTCAGTGTATTGAGAAGGACGGTGGCCACCTTCGAGATGTCGTTTTTTAAACCAAATGAAATAAAACTTTAAATGTACCCCTGTATACAGAAAAAAGAATTAAATCGATACTGCCAATACTTTTTGTGTTATGATTTTGTAAAATAAGGAAGTGACCGCGCCCCTACCTGTATTAAAATATTAATAGTTTGAATATTTTAAGAAACAAGGACTTTTTCTTTGAGTGCAAGATGTCACTGTAAAGATCTTTTTAAGTAGAATTGGATTAAGTTTTGTAATTAAATTCACTTTAAAAAGACTATTTGAGAGGGGCTGAAAGCGTCAATTTTTATGTGATTTTGTAACTGTCGGAGTTCAGAAGTGCTTAAACTGTAACCACCTTTTGGTTGTCTACTTCAATCGGCTGCTTCCTCATAAAATTTATATTCAAATCTACCCACCTATCCCCCATAAAATACTTCTAATATGTATATAAAACAATTAATTCAATATGAGACGTTTTCCGAAAGATTTCCATTTTATCATTTAGAAAATTATTATTACCTATTATTCATATTCACATGTAGTATTTTTTTTTAATTGATGTAGGTAAAAGGTTTCCCGAAATGTCTTATGTTCAAATAATAGTTTTAATAAATGATTTATATAATAAAATAAATGAAGAACAAAATTAAAAACTTTCTCAAGAATTGGATGCGCTGTCTGCAAATTGTAGTGATTTGTTAGTTAATAGTTTGAGCTAGAAAGTGACACAGTGGTTTATAGTAAAAATGTGTGCCGAATTTCAGCTAATTAGTTACTACCGTTTGAAAGCTACCCATATGACAATTCGATTTTATTTCTGCTTTTTTGAACCCGTTGTTCTGAAGCTAGAAGGTCGAACTGACCTATACCAACCAAACAACCTAACTTAATTAAATACAATGTAAACGAACCGAACAACATTTTCAATTAATAAACTTTACTAATGTTATGAAGTTTATTAATAGCGAAAAAATGTTTTTAATGAACCGATGCATTGCTCCGTAGTAAGCGCTTTCTGTAAATAAACCAATCCGCGGATATATAATACTAAAAATGTGATATTAGCTAAGGTGACCAAACGTACTTCTTTTTCGTGAACCGTACTCCTTTTAATACATGTAGTCCTTTTGTAATCTATTGCATTATTTTCTTCAACAGTCACATTCGTAATAAAAGAAATGAAATAAATTGTTATCGATTTTCAATTTTCTGTATGGAGAAATTTGAAGAGTAAATCTATTAAACGAACAATTCTTGTATATATGGACAGAAGATGAGTAGAAGTATTCTCGAGCTTTAAACAAGAATGTATTCCTCACAAAAATTTTAAATTATTGATTGCAACTATCTGTAAAGATGCTAGCTGCAGTTTTAAAGGTTAAATTCAACATGGTGGATGTAAGCTGTTCTGACGTGAGTGCCCTATTGGAAGAAAATTTAGAATTATCCAGAAAAATTCATACATCACAACTTGTTAACAATATGAATGAAATGAAAAATTAGTAGATTTTAGTAATCTGAGTATGGAAGACAATAAACTCTTCTTCAATCTTCAACGAAATATTCGACTAATTTTCCACCGACAAAAGTAGAAAAAAATACTATTGAAGGAGACAATAAAAGAGTGTGTCTTCTGCTGGAATTATAAATTTTATTTATTTATAACGAGACTATAGTTAATGATTTTGATGTTTTTGATGAGATTGAATGTATTTAAGGTAGTTGTTTCGCGACAATACTAGAAAAAGTTAATGCTAGAGTATATAGGACAGACAATAAGAATTCATAATTCATAAGCCCAAAACTTTTTGCTGTTTATGTACCACTACTAGCCAATCCCGTGCTCGTTTGAAAAATCTGGCAACACTGTCCGAGCTTGTATATATTTTATCATAGAAATTTCAGTTAAAGTACATTATAAAGGGAGATTTCTAAAACAAAAAGTTCTTAATAAGCGATTGAAAGCTGTTGCGACATGGCTAAAGCGAAAAAACGTCAAAAAATTACTAAATCTAACACAATTTTTAGGTTAAATACCCGCGTTGTTGTCAGCTTGTTTTTATTGTAAATTTTTCATTATACATTTTTCATTATTTATTCATTATTATCTCAGAAACTGTGTTGTAACTATGAATTAAAATTTTCTTAAAAAATGTATTAGCTATTGTTTTAATGTTGGTTTAGTTTTTTATAACAATGGTAAGCTGGGGCATCAGATGTTGAAACTCCCGTAAATCGATCGGCCCCTATTTATGGGGTGCACCCATATTCAGCTTGAATTGTAAGCAACCTTACAAGCTACTTTTACAGTACAAGACTTTCTATAAAAGAATCTGGGTAAGTGCTCATGATCCTTCGTAGCATAAATATTCAATAGAGGAAGCGAATGCTGTCTCATCTTTAACACAAACTTATTCTCCACAGCTTACGTATTCCCTTACAGTGTTTCGCTGCTTCTTTCGTATGTCCTCTGCCTTTTATGAGATCATGTGAATTTTACACTCGAATATTCCGAGCTATTTTTTCCCGCACGCCATCTACCATATTGGTCACTCCCACATATATATTATGAGAAGCAGAATAGCATAGAAATTAATTCCAGTTCCTTTCAGCAATATTTTGACGGAGATGTGTAACCAAGAGTCTAAAAAACTTATCTTTGGAATTTAATATCTCCGTAACTATATTGTTCATAAATTTCGTTTTGCCATCCAACCGATGCAGAAGTATTTAAATAGTAATCTTTCTAAATTTCAAAAAAATTCTAAGAAAACCCATATGGTGAAACAACTACCTTAAATTGAAATATAATATATAATTTTAATTTTGTAAATAATGTTTTTCTTTGCATAAGTATTTATGTATATTATACGTATATAAAGAGATAGTAATAAGTGTAATTTTTAGATTTTTTACAATTGAACTTTTTTGTGTGTGATGGGGGGAAGCAAAAAATGTTGTGCTTAGGGGCCCCGCAATACATAAATCCGGCCTTGTGGCAGATTGTTGAAGATTTCATTTTTTTCACAATCTCAATCAGAATATCCAATAAAAAATGAAGACGACTAATTGTAATAATTGGTCGTCTTCATTTCACGTCACACAAAATACGAGACCATCATAATGGCATCGGCTCTCGGCTCAGAAATATTCGGACAGTTTTGAGGAGCAATCTCGGCCGGCTGGAATACTCCTTTTGTACCAAATATAATTGGTCACCTTACATTAGCATATATATTTCTAAAAAGTAATCATTTAAGCTGAGCGAAATGAATATATTTGTTTATTAACTGACATAAAAGAATTATATAAATGTTGTCTTAACATTAGCCCTTTAATATTCAGATGCTAGGTGAATTGGTCGCTAGTGTAAAGTTATTAATTTATTTCAAGTACCTGGAACACCGAGAGATGCTGGGTAATTTTTTGATTCAGTTAAAATCGATATAATAATATTATTTTTTAATTTTAATTAGCTAAAAAGGTCGATTTTTAATCGCAGCCAAAATAAAATAAAATTGAAATAAAACTTAATTTATATTTATTACCAAAGCTTACACGTCGAAGGAGACAATAAAAGAGTAGTTTGCTGGAATTATGAAAGTTTATATTGGGAAATATAAGGAGACTATAGTTTCGTTATGAGTGACTAAAATTTATAATTCCACCCAGACGACACGCTCGACTTTGCCGACTCCTTCAGGGCTTCCAATAGTCATGTGTGACATGACTATTCTGAAGCCTGAAAAACGAAATGCTCGGGTAAAAGTCACACATAAAAACTTGTCATATTTTTCCCAATATAAACTTTGATTTACACTCCTGCAAAATTTTGGCTCGTTATGCATGCTCAAGACGTATCACTGGCCACAAAGTTTTGAATGTAATTGCAATTAAAAATAATATTAATATACACTGAGGTTCTTTTGTTGACCCTTTTGAATCCTGAAGAAGGAGGTACGATCCTTCGAATTGTCGAATTTTTCAAGAGAATCAAATTGATATTCTAATAAATTATTTTATAGAAAAATATCTTTAAATAATTAAATTGGCAAATTCTAATAAATAATAATATTTGTAATGATCTATTAGTGGAATTTAAAATAAAAAAAACCAATTAATTTTATTAAAAGAAAATTGAAAAAAATGTGATTATAAATTTTTATTCAAACAACCACCTGTGAATAATTATTTCAATTAACAAAAAACCCATCAAAAATAACTTAGCCGAAGATGAGACCGTGACAGATCGAATTGTCAACACAAAAACCCCCTAACCCGTGAATTTCATCCAAATCGTTAGAGCCGTTTTCGAGAAACCGATTCTATTTATTATATATATATATATATACAAGAATTGCTCGTTTAATATAAGAAGATTTTATGTATAGACATCAAGGGCGGATCCAGGAATTTTTTATGGGGGGGGGATGTATTAAGGTGCCCGATGAATATAAGATATACTTTTTATCTCGAGTGTGTCGCGATCGAATTGTCAAGCTGGGGGGGGGCGCCCCCCCCCCCCCACACACATACACACACATATAGAACTTTATTTCTCAATTTTAAAATTAAAAAAAAAATTTACAAATTTGTAATTTTTTGACAGGCACGGGCCTCCTATGGGGGGGCGATCGCCCCTCCGACCCCCCCCCCTGGATCCGACCTTGATAGACGATAAACGGACAAAAATTGAAGGCAAGCAATTGCGTCAAACCGACCGTCCTATTGTCGATAGGACTGATAATATTTATGAACCGATCGTTTCACCAAAAATAAGTCACTCTTTTAGAATTAGTATGTGAATAATGCAAATGTGCTATGATTAGTTAGCTATCGCTAAGAGGCCTAACTAAAGCTAAGCGGAAACTTTTGTAAAGGATGATTGACATCTCTCTTGATTTATTAAGGGAGTTAGAGCCACACTCTATCGCAATGAATAGTTTAGGTTGCTGATGAAAGGAGGGGGAGGGGACTAAGGAATTAATATGGGATCTAGGTTCGGACATCATTCTCTTGGTATCTGGTTCGAGTACCAGAGTACCAATAGACTAATATATCTTAGTTTGAGGACTCAAATTTAGCATTTCTTTGACCTGTGAATAATTAGGTTAATTAAGAAAAAAAGTCACTCAAAGATTATTGAGACTCTGACAGATAAATATTTCGACCCAAAAAACCCGTAATCCGTGATTTTTATCAAAATTGTTAGAGCCGTTTTTGAGAAACCGATTCTATATACATATTTACAAAAATTGCTCATTCAATATAATAAGATTATGGCATTGTTGTGAAACTTATTAATTAACTTATTAATTAGATAATCTATTGTCATTTATTGTCTTCTACTTGGAAATGAAAATGGAAGTGAAAGTAGGTGTACACGATTTTAGGTCGCGGTTCACATATACAAGAATTGCTCATTTATAAGATAAGATATATATTAAATTAGTTTAATTTAATTAATCCTACTTAAACTAAATTAAGAATAGTTTATGGTGATTAATATTTAATAAGAATATTAATTATTTAGAACTAGAGGGGTTAGATATATTAAGAGATGGTTACCTTGGATCGGCCTCATATGGTCTTCGGACTTTGCCTCGAGCTGATCTCGACACGAAATGAAGAAATAAAAAATTAAAGACACCCGTTACTCGATAAGATAAAATGCCAGGCCAATATTCTCCGAAATATTTTGATTAGAAAAAATCCTTTAAAAATTCTCCATTGAATTTGTAATGCATTTTACAATTATTTTATTAAGTGTTTTTCCAACCTGTGGGTCGCGACCCCCCCTGTGGGCTCGCGAAGCCTCAGTAAAAAAAGAAAACGAAAAAAAAACAAAGTTTAAAAATATATTTGAGGCATTCCATGGCAATCGGACGGTTTGAAAAATGTTAATTTTTGATTTCCTTCATTTTTTGACATTTTTTAGTACCCATCAAAAATCTCGTTCCTGGTAAATTTTGAAATTTTTTTGATAACCGGTTTAAAAGATATCGAATTTCGGTTTTTCGCTCATAACTTCTTCAAAAATAGTCCAAATTCAATTTTTTTTTTGAAATCTGTTTTTTTTTACATACTTTTTAGAGAAAAAATTATTCAAAGTGTTTTTAAATGCGATTTTTGAGTTTGAAAATTTTAATCTTGTTTTTGAAACTGTAGTACTTTTCGATTTTTTTGATAATTTTTTATTTTAAACTTCTATTCATTCTACAAATTTTAAGACTGGATTGATAGTGGTCCTAAGATAATTACTATTTTTTTCGATTTTTGAAAATTTCGAAAAAAATTTATTCGCTATTAATCATTATTAAAACCACTTTTTGGTATTGAGTTCTCTTTTTTTAGTTATTTTGAATTAATTTTTATCGTTAACAGGTGTTTAAAATAAATAATTAGTATTTTAGTTTGTTGAAAGAAAATAAAAATAAAAAAAAATAGTAATTATCATAGGACCACTATCAACCCGCTCTTAAAATATGTAGAATGAATAGAAGTTTAAAAATTATCGAAAAAAATCGAAGAGTACATACAGTTTCAAAAACAAAATTAAAATTTTCAAACTCAAAAATCGCATATAAAAACACTTTAAATAATTTTTTTGTATTTTTTTCTAAAAAGTATGTAAAAACAAAAAATTCAAATAAAAAATTTGAGACCATTTTTGAAGAATTTATGAGCGAAAAACCGAAATTCGATATCTTTTAAACCGGTGATCAACAAAATTTCAAACTTTACCAGGAAGAGTTTTTTTGATGGGTACTAAAAAATGAAGGAAATCAAAAATTAAAATTTTTCAAACCGTCCGATTTGGCGTGGAATGCCCCATTTTTATTAAGAAAATTTCTCAGACCCCACTTCTCCAATAAAAGACTGAGTCGACGAAAACGAATCGAAGAAAAATATGTCTGTTATAGGTACTTAATTGTGTATTTAGCCGATACCTAATAATTATAAAAATTAATAAAAATGTTGTACGGATTTGATATTTGTAACATAATAAAATACAGGTTACAAACAGCGGGGGTAGGGGTCGCAATTTTTTTCCATAGTAAGGGGGTCCGTCATGGAAAAGGTTGAAAAACACTGAAATAGACTAATTACATATTTATAAAAATAGACGTTTATATATACAGTAGAGCGTCGATAATCCGGACCGTCAATAATCAAGTTCAATTACGGTGAAAAAAAAGTTGAAGTGAATACATACATACATACATACATATTTGAGCTCTGACAATGTATAAACTGTACAGAATTCTGTAACAGTATGTACATGAGTTGTAGATTGATAACATTTTATTTTATTTATTTATTATATTGATATTTGATATGTACTTTTTGTCTTAATTAGGTTAATATAGTCAAATACGTATACCTAGATAGTATTTATATTTGTGAAAATATCAAAAAGATTAATAAAATTTCATAATTAAGCCTGAATTTCACATGTTTGGATTTTGGGTTGTCATGATTTTTTTTGTCGGGATTTTGGGTGCCTCCCGTGTGGACATATTGTACATTACATATGTAGGTATGTATTTTCTTTCATTAAAATACATTATAAGTTCATATTAATTAATGGTTTTATTTATCTGTTCCAATTATTTAACACTAAAGTGAATTATTAACGGTTTTAGCATGTTTTCTTTTTGTTATTAACTCAAACGATCTTTTTTTTGTTACTTTCGAAAATCCGGACATTTTGATAATCCCGACAGGGTCGGATCACAATTAATCCGGATTATCGACGCTAACTGTATATATATACCATATATATATTTTTTTTATAATTATTTTGAGTCCTCACAGTATACTTTTTAGTTAAAAGCAATCGGAAACTAGAAAGTCCAAAGTGTAATCAATTATTCTTTGAATTGAAAGTTTTTTGCCGAGAGTAGCAGAATTTTTATATATTGAAGGAGACAATAAAAGAGTGTGTCTTCTGCTTGGAATTGGAACCTAACCACATGAAAGATGTTAACCTTTCATTCATAAATTAATTCCTGTGAATCCATTGTAATAGACTGATGAAGAGGGCAAAGCCCTCGAAACTATAGTCTCTTTATAAATAAATAAAATTTATAATTCCAGCAGAAGACACACTCTTTTATTGTCTCCTTCAATTATTCGTTGTTTTGGGAAGAGAAACATTTTGGCATCTACGATCTTCCGCTTTTGGGTTATCGTGGGTATCGGAATCCATACAGACACACAGACAGATAGAAAAATGCTTGAAAATGAATTTTCTCCTTTCAGACACGTCTATAGACGAAAAGCAATTCTCTTCGCCTTTCGTGCCGAGAGATGAACTTATTTTAATTGAAAAGTTTTTATTTTGCCGAGAGTAGCAGAGTTGTTGATTCAAAAAGAGAAACAAAGAGGTTGTCCTCTGATTGATGCAAATAAACATACACACATATATATCAAATATATGCATTTGTATATATATTATTTATTTGTTTGAGACTATAGTTTCTAAGGCTTGAACTTCATCATCAGTAAGTTTAATTATAAATATTATTTTTCATTGGATCAGTATCGCGTGGATATTGAAAAATGTTTTGTTCTATACTTAGCCGAAAGTCAGTTAGAATTAAAACCCAGTGTCCTGAAAATTGGTTTTTAATTCTAACCGAGCTTTTCGGCTAAGTAAAGAGCAAAAAAAATTTCAATATACACGCGATACTGACCCAATGAAAAATAATATTTATAATTAAACTTACTGATGATGAAGAAACTATAATCTCAAACAAATAAATAATATATATTTGATATATATGTGTGTATGTTTATTTGCATCAAGCAGAGGACAACCTCTTTGTTTCTCTTTTTGAATTTATTTTATTTACTTAAAACACTGCATCTTCTTTTATTTTACTAAATTGAATAACGAAATCAGGGTTAGTCATTCTTAAAGATTTTTAATATTTATTCATAATTTTTCTCGCCACGCCTGTTCCAAAGACGTCTCGCTTTCATCTTTAGTAAAATACATGGATTTTCATTTTAGCCTAAAATAAATTTACTTATTTTGGGAAGAAATGAAATTATTTTATTAAACTTAACATAAAAGCAAAGCCTTTAGAATTATTTTCAAAACTCCATGAAAATATAGCATATTAATCAGAAGGGATAGTCTGTAATTTATTCCTTATTTAAAAAAAAAAACTAATACTACAGCTCACGAGAAAAAACAATTTTAATTTTAAAAAGATAGTATATCGTTTACAATACACAAAAAGTCTCAACACACATGTTAGATAATGCATTTTATTTTTACCTACCCCTTGTTATGTACATTAATAAGGACTTGGAAAAAAATATTCTAGATTTTTTTAAAAGTAATTATTCATTTGTGTTTGTTCCTAGATAGAATATATTAATATACTTGACAGCTTGACATTTAAGTCACGCAAAATGGATTCAACTAAAAATGGTTTAGAGATTAATTATAAAATAGTTGATCGAGGTGGAATGTTATGATTATGATAGTGCCTATAACGACCGTTGAAGAATTTTTATTTGTTAGAAACTGCTTATAAATTAGGAGAACAAAAAGATATAATATATAAGATAATATTTTTAAAATTAATACTTATTATTATTTTATAATTATTTTCGGGTGTCCTACAGAAATCCCATTAATAATAATTATCATTCTTTGATCATTAGATTTAGTGATAAAAAAATGAGGTCCCTATACAAAAAACGAGTTCTGTTAAATCCAGAATTTTGCAACGGTTTTTTTATTTCGTCTTATTATTTTTTATGCAGTATTAGGAAGAATAATTATAATGGAGCAGTGTTTTTGCTTTGGTTTATTTGAAATATTTCAAAAACGCCTATAACTATTATTAATTTATTTATTTATTTCAAAATAATTAAAATATAATAATTAGCATTAAGTCGCTATATTCTTAAATGGAAAGACCTAATGTTCTTATCTAAATGATTATTCGATCTGAATGTCTTTTGAAATCCATATATATGGGCTGCATCTTCCGGCGCATTCGATTGCATTAAAAAAAATTGCATGTGGGTATGAGTATTTATTTAATTCAAGCAAAGAACACCCTCTTGATTTGCTCTTATAAAATCAACTATTCCCGCTACTCTCATCAAAAAAAGCTTTTAAATTTGCTGAATTTTTGTCTTTAGTAAATACTTTGGATCTAAAATAATTATAAAAGCAAAAGCCTATTTGAATTTTGTTTAAATGGTTAATTTCCTATCAGCGACGGCTGTGGGGTCAGGGGGGTCAGCTGGCCTCCCTTAGAATTTGTGTACGGGGCCAAGGGGTCAGAGGACCTCCTAAAGAAAGAAATTTTACCGTTACTTTACCCAAAAACAACTTTGTTGCCAAATTGTTGGTTGTAATATTAATGTTATACTATTATCTGTTTGCGTTAACAAAACCTAAAAACCTTGCGCCATAACGCCTAATAATTACTCATTTTACTTAAAGTAGGACTAGGGTAAGAACAGGCTGTCGTCTACGTCTAAGTATATATTACTAATTAATTTCGTTTTATTGTATTACCTTTGAACCTAAACTCAAGCATTATAACTACAAACAAAAATTTGTAATCTTTTTTCTTTCAGTTTTCAATAAAACCACAGCTACAAACTACTTAAAAATGGCTTAAATTGTACCAATTTGCTTCAAAATTAGATATTCCATACCCCCCAGAACCCCCGGTAGGCCTACATCACTTTCCAAGTTTTGACCCCCCCTAGCCTAAGATCGTTCCGCCGTCCTTGTTTCTTATGTATAGTATAGGGAAGTCAATTAACATATTGGATATACATTTAAACATATATAAAGTTCTATTTTTGATAATAGTGTACTACTTGTTTTAGTCATTAAGCTGACTAGCCCTTACTTTTTTATTCAAGAATTCATATTTTATTCAGTTTTTTACACTAAAAAATATTTTATGAATTCTAATTCAAGAAAAAAGTTAAACTTTTTTATAAAGGAATCTTATTTTTTCGATTAAAAAAAAGAAGGCGTTTGGAAAATTAATTAATTTCATAGCATGCCCTGGCCCTCCCCACTTGGCTTTATGATACCCTTTTTAAACGAAGTCATTTGCCTATCAACCACTTGGGAAAATGTTCTTTTCATTACAAGTCTTTATGTTTTCTCATTTTAATGATAGAATAATGGAAAATATATCCTTAGAAAATAATTAAATACTTGAGAGATTTGGAGAGATGAAACTTTTTTCTTTTTTAAGTTAATGAACTTTAAAAAAATGTTGGAATTATTGCACAAATGAGATAATGGATTTAATTAATTTAAAATAGAATTAAAAAATTTAATTAATAAAAATTTGTTTTATTAAAACAATAAAGACTCCCTCTAAATTTGAGGCTTGAATTTGTATATGAAAATAATCTAATTACATGCTTTATATCATATTAGCTTCACCTGTATGTATCTATCAATGTGACTTTTCATCTATTAAATTCTGCAAACATTTCTCTATAAAAATAATTGTTTATCTACTCAATTTAAATGAAATAATATAAAAACAATAAAAATAAATACATTTCATTTTTGGATCCAGGCACGTTATAAATTCACATGAAACTAAAAAAAAAAATTATTTTTGACAAGGCTTGGTTCGATCACATATGTGTACCGCATTTTGTGTATAACTCCTAATTGACTGAAGATGGCCAAATCAAATTCAGGCCGAAACGTCTCATTAAAGGTGTTTTATTGAACCCAGTGATTCCATCTTTGGCTGATACCTCCTCCTTCATCTAGTACAGTTTCATCACAGCCACGAACTCTAACAATATAAATACATTTCATTCTTAACTTTTAAGGAGATAGGTGTTGGTTCTAAGTGAAACATTTTAATATAATAATAAAACTACTTACATTTCTTTTTTTATGAAAATGATGAGAGAAGGAGTTACACCAAAAAGGTGCAACCTCTAAAGGCCTGGGTTGGCCCCTCCATCGTGAAAAGAAGAAGAAAGAATTTTATGGGCTGGGCGGGGGTCGAAGGTATCTGTGGATACGGGTCTTAAATAGCTGAAGGTTATAAGTCGCGGAAAAGATGGTGGCAGGGAGCGAGTTCCAGTCTCTGGAGGTCATAGGGATAAAAGAGTTGGCGAAAGCGCTTGTTCGAATTTTATCCAATTTGACAGCGAAGGGGTGCTGAGCGTTTGAAAACCGCGTGTTTCTCGTAAAGAGGGCATTAGGGGAGATAATTGATTTCAGCTCGACTGAACAGACACCGTGATAGTATCTGTAGTACAGGAAAAGGGCAGAAACGGTTCTTCGGTGAGCCAGGGAGTCGAGTGAGTTGGTTAGAGCCGGGTCTCCTATTAGTTTAATTGCTCGCTTCTGAATTGCATCCAGTGTAGCAAGAGAATGCTTGGAGGCACCCCTCCACAGATGAGAGCCATATTCGAGACAGGGACGAATTTGAGCCTTATACAGTATAAGAAGTTGACTGGGAGTATAACAGCGTCTAGACCTAAATAGGAGACCAAGCTTGCGCGCTGCAGCTTTAGCAGTGGTTGAGATATGGTCATTCCATGAAAGGTCAGACCTAGAGTTACGCCTAGCATTGAAATTTTATCCCTGAATTCTAGTGAGTTTGAGTCGAATGATATGTTTGGGAGGTTTCTGTCGACGCGCCTAGAAATAAGGCAACACTGAGTTTTCACTGCATTGAAGTTAACTAAGTTTTGGGATCCCCAGTTTTTAAGTTTGCATAAGTCTAAATTAATTGAGGAGGCAATGTCTGCACGGTTTTTATGCGATGCAGGGGCGTTATGTAGGGTGCTGTCATCTGCGTAACAATGTACCGGATTGGAGGGCAAGTTTAGAAGGTCGTTGATATAGATAAGAAAAAGCGTAGGGGAGATAACCGATCCCTGAGGAACTCCAGCGTTGGTGTGGAAGGGGGAAGATGATATTCCATCTATGACAACCTTAATACTACGGTCTGAAAGAAAACTTTCGAGCAACTTACAGAGTTTCGATGCAAGGCCGAAGGAGGTCAATTTGGCAAGAAGATTTTTGTGCCAGACCATATCGAAGGCTTTTGAAATGTCTAAAGCTACCGCGAGGGTCTCATTCCGGGCCTCCAGGGTTTTGTTCCAGATATGAGTTACATATGCTAGGATGTCACCGGTCGACCGTGATTGCCTGAAGCCGTATTGCCTATCGTGGATAAATTTATTTGACTCTAAGGGCCGGTTGTATGTCGCAAAGTAAATGCTTTTTCCACTAACCAAGCGGTTGCTGGTAAATGGAGTAGCTGGGATGGCCAATCAGACTTTCAGTGCCTGTCTGATTGGCCATCCCAGCCCCTCCATTTACCAGCAACCCTTGGTTAGTAGTAAAAAGCATTTACATTGCGACATATTACCTGCCCTTAGTGTCGTAGAACTTGGTCGTTGATGGCCTTTTCCATTATTTTGGATAAGACAGAAGTGATTGCTATGTGTCGATAGTTTAATGTATAATAAATGTTTAATAAATTAGTAATAATGACCAATAAAAACTTTTAAACCAATTTTTGGAGCCGATTTTCAATTACTTTACATTTTAGCGTTCTGTTCAAAAGTGAAACGGGGCCCTATTAGTGTCGATACAATGTCTGTCTAACCGTCCTTCTCTCAGAACATTGTAATTCATAACCTAGATAAGATACAACTTGAAATTAAGCTAAAAATATTTATTTTCTCCAAAATCAAAAATCGTATTAAAATCGAAGATTATTTTGAAGATGATTTTTTTTCTAAGATATCCATGTAAAGGTCTCACTAGTAGGGATTGCAATCCTGCATTAATTTCAATCCGGTCGAATCCGGAATTATAATAGTTAAAAATCTGTGAAAATTTTGATCGATAGCTACTATTATAAGGATAAAGTCTACATAGTTTCAAATTTATTTTTTTCTAAGATATCCATGTAAAGGTCTCACTAGTAGGGATTGCAATCCTGCATTAATTTCAATCCGGTCGAATCCGGAATTATAATAGCTAAAAATCTGTGAAAATTTTGATCGATAGCTACTATTATAAGGATAAAGTCTACATAGTTTCAAATTTATAGAACCATTACTTTGGCCGGAATAAAAAATTGATTGTCCAATGCCAAAAACCCCATGTTATTTAGATGGAAAAATAATATCACTGTGAAGCAAAGATTAAAAATTGAGATAGAAACTTGAAACTTGTTTTTTTTTATTTATTTCGAACCATTTGACCCTCTATGAGCATAAAAATTCGAAAATACCCAAAATAAGGGACAGCTTTTAATGTGTATGCTTCATATTATGTAAAAGGATATGTTCCGTAAAATGAAATAAATAAATAAATAGTTACAAATAAAACGTTAGTTCGGTCACTATGTAATATGCAAGTTTGATTATAATATTATAAACAAATTCAGAAATATGGATCGTTACTCAATTCAATTATAAGTTTATAACCTATTTAATAAATGATTCTCGTATTCGTGAATGCAACAAAAACATAATTCAACTATCATTTGAATAATCAATTTCAATCCCGTTACCTACTATTTACCTCCTTACATTTATTTAACGAAGCAGCGACAAAAACACACATTAGTTCACTCTAGCGAGTTAAATGGCAAACTAATGGCCTTGGTGCGGGGTGGGTGGGCCAGGCGCCAAGTGGCCAACTGTAGCCGGTGGATGCGCGTGGCACACTCCATCACCCATTTTAATACCTACTCATGCAACAACGAGAGTATTTTTCCAAGAAATCGGCGTATATGCATTTTTTTTAATTTACCGGATCCGGCAAAATCATGCCGGGTCTGCCAGATTACCGGATAGGCTTTCCCGGATTGCAATCCCTAACCTAAGACCTAGACTAAATTTATTTTAATTTAATGAACTTTAAAATGGAAATATTGAAGGGCTTTCAAAATACCCATTGTTAAGCGATTTTTGTACATAACGAAATTTGCAAACCACTCTACATAAAATTACGGAAAAATTTTACGAATACGTCCTTACTCTCTTTCCCAAAGACAAATAAGAGTAAATATAATAACTCAATTATTTTAGAAGAATATAAGTTCACGGAAGGCCAGTCGCATTTGACCGCTTTGAATTTTCATTGCTATACAAAAATAGAAGCCGAGTTTATGTATATATAAAGTGACCTCACATTAGGCGGGACTGTCCCACATTTGGGTTTCTTGTTCCACCTCGAAAATGTCCCACAAAGTGTCCCACATTGGACAATAATTTGTCTTTGGGATTAAAAAAAGTTTATATTTATTAATTATTTATATTTTTACAAAGTCGATGTTGGGATTTAGCGGCACTAGAGCCCGTCTTGAAAGATTTATGTGATCATGCTGATGTGAAATTTAATTATGTATGAGCTTACTAGGCTACAGCAAAACCAGATGGTTATCATTATTGCCTTCAATTGAAAGAGATCTAAAACTATATTCCCCTTTAAAATCATATTTTTTTTGTCTACTGATAACTGTCCAAATAGCATCTGCTTCACATTGGATAAAGTAAAAATGGGGAAATGGGTTTTTTGCAGGGTAGACAAGTAGATATACTCTTAACTGATCTGCTAATTCAATTGTCTAAATATCAGGGGCTTCCATTATACGAGTTGTAGTTATTAAGTTACACGGGATTGTGTTTAGAAACGTTGAAGGCTATATTGTAAGTGAAGTGCAATTTCTCCAATACTTGTGAAGAATTTTGTAACAACATATCACAAAATGATGAATTATTGAAAAAAGTTCATATTTCATCGGAAAAGTACGAGTGATTATATCTTTATTTGTTATGTTGATGTTTTAATTTTATCTATGACTGCTCTTATTCCATTATGGTTTACAATAGATATATGATAATAAAATAATTATATACATACAGATTCATTGTCCCACATTCCATTGTAAAACATCTGGTCACTTTAAGTATATATATAATAGTAAAAATTAATTAATCACCGTTTGTCATTCTTACAGTAGACCCCCTCGGCATTGAAGTGTGACGTAATATATGAAGGACTTTTAAAATTGACTGGGCCGTTTCCGCTCTTTATTATAGATAAACAGATATACATAGGTAGACGTTTAAGAGTGAATAATCTAATCAATTATTTGATTATAGATATTACCATGGTGTTTATTTTGGCTAATTGAATCAAAAATCACCTCTAAAACCTCATTGGTAAGAAACATGCTCTATATTCCTTCGTATATGGATATATGGATACAAAAATCAAATAAACGCAGCAGCTAAATTGTTCATTCCTGAGGCTTTATTATAGATAAACAGATATACATAGGACGTTTAAGAGTGAATAATCTAATCAGTTCTTTGATTATAGATATTACCACGGTGTTTATTTTAGCTAATTGAATCAAAAAATCACCTCTAAAACCTCATTGGTAAGAAACATGCTCTATATTCCTTCGTATATGGATATATGGATACAAAAATCAAATAAACGCAGCAGCTAAATTGTTCATTCCTGAGGCTTTATTATAGATAAACAGATATACATAGGACGTTTAAGAGTGAATAATCTAATCAGTTCTTTGATTATAGATATTACCACGGTGTTTATTTTAGCTAATTGAATCAAAAATCACCTCTAAATCCTCATTTGTAAGAAACATGCTCTATATTCCTTCATATATGGATATATGGATACAAAAATCAAATAAACGCAGCAGCTAAATTGTTAATTCCTAAGGCTTCCAGAGACTGGAGACTGAAACTTGCTTCCCATCTCCATCTTTCCCGAGACCTACAACCTTCAATCATTAAAGCAAGACTTGCATCCAAAGGTATCCTCGACTACGATACAACCTCTGAAATTTTTTCCTCCTCTTTTTCACAACGCAGGGGTTAATCTTGACTTATAGATGCACATTCTTGGTGTAACAATTTCTTGATTCAATATCTTTTAAAAAATCAAAATGAACGTTAGTCCTCAAAGAGTGAATATCCGTAGAGGCTTAAGGTATTAGGTAAGTGAAAGTAAAAAATATATTAAGAGCAAGAGGGGAGGTTGTAATGATGAATGAAAGGGA
The DNA here is from genome assembly GCA_024734495.1 of Forficula auricularia. Lineage (NCBI taxonomy): Eukaryota > Metazoa > Arthropoda > Insecta > Dermaptera > Forficulidae > Forficula > Forficula auricularia. Next base: position 10,227,041 of record JALMQS010000074.1, read on the forward strand.
GAGCAAAATGTATGCTTTCCAGATAATTAAACGCTGATAAGTTTTGCCGCGTAGCTCTGTTTCGCAGCACCCTATTCAAATTAAAAACAAAAGGAAGGAATAAATTTGTCGATTCGTTTATCTCCATGGCTTTTTTATATCTCAAGAATTCAAGTTATCAATAATATCCTTTAAAATTTTCAACACCCTCTCTCCCCTCATTTGCAAGCAGGTAAGGAGAAATGTTTTCTCGTAAGGGGGGGGGGGGGCAATTAAAAAAACAACAAGACTATATAAATAATATAAGGTGTTTATTAATGTAATAAACTGCAACGGATCGTTGCTAAACTTTATCCAAATTCATTTGAAATATTAATATGTTCTAGAGTAAAGTACTTTAAAATATAATTTTACTAAAAACTTTGTTTAACCTTTTTTGTGGTCCCCAAGGTACTTAATTAGGATATTAAATTTCATCAAAATTAGTTAAGTCATTTTCAAGATATTTAGAAAAAACTAAAAAAGTACTGAAATAAAGTACTAATGTTTGTGGACCGATATGTACGAAAAACTAATCAGCGCTTCATTTTGTTAAACTAATGGTAGGTTTTCAATTTCAATTCAATTGGTGCAACGGTGTGGAAAAATTCGTGGACGAAAAAAACGATAACACACATACATACATCCATCCCCACGCACTTCCAAAAAAATGGCACTTTTTGGCCTCTCGACGAGATTCCAGGTAATTTTTGGCAAAACCGTCACGTGCTAAAATTCAATCTCATTGAATACTTCAATTTGTGACCTTAATTGAGTCCATGGGTTTCGTAGTCTTTACCTGAGGACCCTTTGAAGTCGCGCTTGCCGCGCGACCGATTGCAATACTTTCTCCCATGCTTCGCATTGGATAAAGTAAAAATAGTGAAATATAGGTTAGGTGGAAAAAAAAATTTTAAAGATATTTTATATTAGATTTTCAAGGATTTTCATTTAGTGTAAAATCGACAATTTGAAGAGGAGGGAATATGAGTACATCCCTATATTTGGAAAGAATTTAGTTTTTGAGCCAAATGCCTGATTCACAAGTTTGGTACATAAGTTCGATTCCCGCGAGGGGAAAGGGGTCTATTCTAAAAATCAAACAATTTTAAAGATCCTTTAAACTGCATTGAAATTCTTATTTGAAATAATAAAACTTAATGATAATTTGGTTTAACCTTCCAGCTGGCGCGCTGTATAATTTCACTTCAGTGGGCGCTTGCGGTAAATTTTATGTCATCAAGTTTTCTCCATGTAAATAGTGTTTTCTTTATATTAATGTTATAGAATTGCTGTAAGGTTATGAAAAATGATAAATAACAGTACTTTTAAAAATATATTTGACTTTCTTAAACAAAAAATTTTTAAGAAAAAATAAAAACCGACTTCAAAAAATTAAATGCAACAAATATAAAAATACACTAAAAGGTATAAAATAATTATTATCTTATTTGGTTACAACTAAACGACGAAATATTAACACGAAATTACTTTTTAAAGTCGGTGCCAAACAAACTATACCTATATGCGAGCGTACCCGCCAAACGTACTAAGTAAGATCCGTCGAGTGCGATTCATAAAAGGTATATGTTTGGCACCAACTTCAAAAAGTAATTTCGTGTTAATATTTCGTCGTTTAGTTGTAACCAAATAAGATAATAATTATTTTATACCTTTTAGTGTATTTTTATATTTGTTGCATTTAATTTTTTGAAGTCGGTTTTTATTTTTTTCTTAAAATTTTTATTTTTCTCTTTTTAGTGATGTTATTAATAGTGATTATATCATCAGAACTTGACCAAATTAATATGACACCATCCCTAAGACACCCCCTTTCGGATAAAAAAAGAACCATCGAAATCGGTCCATAAACAAAGAGGTTAGGTCTAAACAAACCTAATAAAAAAAGTCTAATACCTATGAAAAAAAATCGAAAAAAAAATGGGACCAATCGGAAGCTAGACTGGGCCCAATGCAAAAAAATTTTCAAAATCGGTTGACAATTGGCGGAGATATGAGGTAACATAGGCACAAAAAAAAAAAAAATTCAATCGAATAGAGAACCTCCTCCTTTTTTGAAGTCGGTTAAAAAAAACGAAACAACACAAAATATTTCTTCTATCTCTTTTTGTGTTAGCGGCCTACGAGCCATAATGGAACACGTCTAAAACCAAAAAAATACATTTAGCTATAAAAAAGAAACGATATAAAATGAGAAAAATTTTTTAAAAATTAGTTTATTTAATATACTTATTCTTTAAGGTGGTATCGTAAAATTTACGCTCAACAGAATTTTCAAATATCAATGAATAACAAAAACTTCTAATCACACCTGTAGTTTAGAAAAACCCTGACCCTCGAATAGCTCGGACATTGATTCTTGAGACTTAGGGCCAGTTGTATGTCAGTTGGTAAACTCTTTTTAAACATTGACAAAGGGTAAAACCTTAGAATTTACCTTGCGCCAGGTTGGATGGCCAATCAGACGAAAGTGCCTGTCATCTGATTGGCCATCCCACTGGGCACAAGGTGAATTTTAAGGTTTTACCCTTTGTCAACGTTTAAAAAGAGTTTACCAACCGACATACAACTGGCTAAGTTGTAAAAGTGGTGGAAGCGATAAGGCCCATGTGTTGTAAATTTTACGACAACGCGCCCGCTGGAAGGTTAAATGAAGTTTTTTTTTATTAAATAGATTAGATAACTACCACAACTTCTTATATACCTACCCACTATAATCTAAGTTTGCTATTTTTAAATATTGTGGCCTCTTAATTTAAATGGTTTCAAGAAAAGAAGTCATCTATCCAGTTTTAATAACTTTTAAGGAGTTCGGTGTTGGTTCTAGGTGAAACATTTTAATATAATAATAAAACTAAGATACGAGGTAGGTTTCACAAAAAAAAAAAAAAAAAAAAAAAAAAAAACTTACCTCGTATCTTAGTTTTATTATTATATCCAGTTTTATATAATATCCTTGTTTTGGAGTCCATTATGGCTTTACAAGCATTACAGCCTTTTTGCATCCATATTATTAAAAATAATATTGTGTGTTTTAATTAAGCAATCTCGTTATAGAGTTCTAATCCCCTTTATTTCTTGAAATGCTTGAACTGAATCTGCTTGAGCTGGTGGTGGTAACTTAGAACAAGGTTTACATAAGTATAATTTTTGTTTATTAGTTATGATGACTTTTAATGACCTTAGTTTTAACTTCTTCTATGAGGGCTTTGATTTTTAAAAATAAAACATACATAAAAGCTTATTCTTTGAAAGCTTAAGGTCACCAATGGCATGGGAAGTAAAACTTTCAAGACTATAAAGGCTAAATTGGACATTCTAAGAAATACATATATATATATATATATATATATATATATATATATATATATATATATATATATATATATGAGAGAGAGAGAGAGAGAGAGAGAGAGTTATATTAGAACATTTCTAAATAAATTTACGAGAAGAAATAAAAATCAAGGGAAAATTAAAATTTTTATAATAAATCATGTTTAATCTAACGGCATTTCTGTTTCATGGAACAATCATACAACTGTCAAAATTTAGTTTCGTTCTTAAATTATCGTGGGTTTCTGAATCCAGACAGGCAGACAAAATGATTTTTTTCATTTTTCAATACAGTAAGCAAAAAAGAAAAAAATGAAAATTTTCCCTTGAATCTAATAATAGAAGTAAAAATCGGTTTGCCTAAAGTAGCGACCCAATTTTTATTGAGAAAATTTTTGTTACCCGAAATTATGTGTATAGTTTTATAGAATAAACTAACATTTTTATTAGTAAATCATAAAGAAATTATATTTTATATTAAATCAAATCTTTTTTAAACATATCTAATATACATGTGTGACTACCAACCCCTAGCTTCATGCCCCCCCCCCTCCCAGTTTCATGAAAAGCAACTTTCGAAATATCTCAAAAACTGGTGAAACTATTATTGAGCGAAACCATGGTGTTTTGATCTACAAAAAAGCTTTAAAGAGTGAACGTCAAAATTATCTTTATCGAGATATTAATTATTTTGTCTGTTAGTAAGTACGTATTATCAAATTTTGTGTACCTACACTCTAGTTCAAAAACTAGTGTGTATATCAAAACGAAATTTCACATGTAGTTTTTGTCAATTGAGATTAAGAACTGATTAGATTTTGGTTGAAATCGAACAAAAATTTAGGGATGATGAGGGAGGGTTAAAAAATTTAAATTATAAAATTTTTCAACTAAAAAAAAAAAACAAGAAAATTAGAAATTACTATAAAGCGGTCCTAAAATAAAAAGAGAGTAAATATTTTTTCGATGAATAAAATTGGGCGAGGGGTGGGGGAGGGCTTAAAAAGTATAACTATCAATATAAGTCCTAGACAATATGATCGATTAGTACGAAATTTCGCCTATGAAAATGTCTCATTATGTGAAATTGATAGTGGCTCGGAAGAGGTTCAAAAATAGGAGAGAGGGGCCAGGTGTATGGTGAAGTCATGTGGATGGCCACATCAGCTTATTTCGAATTTATTTTTGGTCGCTGCCCAATATAATTGTTTCATTGTCATTGTCATTTTATTTTTTCGACCCCAAAATTTAGTTACGTGTCTCAAAATGGGTTGGTCGCGGCCATTGGCGTAGTTGGGAGTTTCCAGCTGATTATCACCACAAGGTTGGAATTTCGGTAATCCGATTAGAAATCAACTAATTTTTTAGTAGAATTGACAAATTTTGAAATAATTTAATGGGAAATACATAAGTGATGCCTCGTAATAATGGAGTTTCGATTTTTCTAGGGCGAACAATGAAATTTGTAGGGAGATCAATTTCCATTTCAATTTCACTATTACTGGCTAACCCTTTGAGGTAAACAAAGTCATTTAACTATAAGTACATTTAATTCCCATCCGAAAAGTTAATATGAGGGAAATGTCTAAAATCAATAGTTTACGAGTTATGTAGGTAAATATATTTTTCAATATAAAATAAAATTGGCCGGGTAATTTTTTGAATCAAAAAATATGGAATTTGGTTGATGACACGGATTTCAATAAATAATTTCACATTCAATCTAAGGGGCACCCTTTATCTAAAACGCTTTTATTTTTGTAAAATAATGTTTACATTTTATCAGAAAAAATACATAATTTTGAATGTTTAATCATCTCTACTCTAGATATTTAAATAGTCATCTGAACTAATTCTACATAATGATCTTTCATTTAGTAAATTAAATTATCAACATGTTTTTTCATTATACTTTTTTTATATATAGAATATCTAGGGCATAGATATATATCCAACTTTCCAGATAAATTTCACCTTTACTGCCTAACCCTTTAAGGTACACAAATTAATATAATGACATTTATTAAAGAAGATTTAATTTCCAACAGAAAAGTTCATATAATGGAAATGTCTAAAATCAATAGTTTACGAGTTAAAAGATATTACATTATTATAGAGTAAATGGACTTGATGAATCAATAAAGAAATATGGCTCAGAGAGACACTTCCTCTCGATCTAACAGAGCAAAAGAATTAAAAATGAGAAAAAAATCGATCTATTTTTTATTGATTTAATCAATCTTGAGGTTCATAGTAACTTTTTAATATAAGAAAATAGCATTTTGATTAAGAATTTTGTAGTTTAAAAGAAGTTGTACGTAAAGATTCACTTTCTTCTCTCCGTGAGCGAATGGCAAAAAGTTTTATTTTTTTATCATTAGAAATTTATTCAAATCGATTAAAATTTCATATCTAGCTGTTATTATTATTTATCTTTAATATAAAATAATTATTATTAAGAAATTTGCATTTTAAAGGGTAGTTTATTTGAAGACTAATTAGAAAAAACGCTAATAACTCCGTTGAAATTTTTTTAAAAAATTTGAAATTAATAGATATTATAAAACAATTAATTATGAATCATGTGATACCATTTTGAACGAAATTGATTGAGTACTTTTTGAGAAAATCGTTAAAAACTCCGAAAACCGTCTATGAAAGGCCGTTTTAGAAACATTTTAAAATTCACCTCCATGTCACAAGTCAATGTTTCGTTTCATATGACTTTTTTATCTTTTTTCAAACCCATCTCGTGCTTTCAAAAAACATCGTTTTTTGACGGTTCAGATGATTTTTGACCATTTTCTCAAAAAGTACTGAATAGATTTCGTTCAAAATTAAATTAAATTATTAATAATCAATTGTTTTATAATATCTATTAATTTCATATTTTTAAAAAAAATTTCAACAGAGTTATTAGCATTTTTCAAATTGTACTTCAAATAAACTATCCTTCAAAAATTAAAATTTCCCAATAATAATTATTTTTTATAAAAGAGAAATGAAAATAACAAACAGATATGAAATTTCAATTGATTAGAATAAATATCTAATGAGAAAAAAATAAAACTTTTGGCAATTTCTAGTTGATTCGCTCCCGGAGAGAAGAAATTGAATCTTTTCATACAATTTCTTTTAAACTACAAAATTCTTAATCAAAATGCTATTTTCCTATATAAAAGACATACTGTGAACCTTCAGATAGATGAAATCAATAAAATAAGACCGTTTTCATTCTCATTTATAATTACATTATCTTTTGGACTCGTTTATCAAGAGGCTGGGTCGCAAGTCGGGCGTGCATCAGCGAGTCATTTTGTTACGGTTTTCTAGCTTTTTACCATTTTATTGAAAACTAATCAATCAATTTAGTTCAAAATTAAATATAATTATTAATAATCGATTGTTTTATAATAAATATTTATTTCATATTTTTAAAAATTATTTCAAAGTAGTAATTTTTCAAATTAGACTTCAAATTAATTACCTTTTAAAATGCAAATATTCTAATAAAATCTATTTGATTTGAAAGATAAAAGAAAATATTTCATAGATATGAAATGTCAATAGATTCAATTTGATATGTGATGAAAAAAAATTAAACCCTTTTGCCATTTCTAGCCGATTCGTTGCCCCAGTGAAGAAACTGAATGTTTTCATAACATTTGATTTAAACTACAAAATTCTTTATTGAAATGCTATTTTCTTATATTAGAATGATTATGTGTACCTTCACATAAATTAAATCGTTAAAATAAGATCGTTTTCTTTCTCATTTATAAATTTTTGGAGACACTCACACCTCACGTCATTTCATCAAGCCCATTCAAAGCGGCCCAAAACTCGGTTCGCTGGATATGACGTATTAATTATTAATCAACTTAAATATAAATTGTTTATTTATGCCTATATTATGACTCAATATTTATTTTTTGCATTTTTGAACCGGTAATTTTAAAGCTAGATGCTAGAAGGTTTAAATTCTTATTTAATTTTTATTTCAGGATTTTTAAAGGATTGATTAAAACTATTTAAAAAATATCTACATTTTTCCATGCAGAGCCGGATCTAGGTCTGCTTTCAGGGGGGGTTAATTTTGAATTGCCGTCGCTCTACCCAACCCCCCAATGCTAAATATATACAAAAAATTTCCCGCTTACCAAATATGCTTCCCTTCCTCTCTTCACAGTAGTGTTTAAAACTTTTTCTTCCTTAGCAGAAGCATAGGAAAAAATTGTTCTGAATCCACTCTCTGATATCGCAATTTAATAATATTTTTACTAAAATCTTAGAATTTGTCCTAAAGATTAAATTCTTTCCCTTTTAAAAAACATGTTTTGAACATTCTTTTTGCAAGGAAAGAAGCCTTACACAAATTATTTATTGCAACTACAAATGCCTCTCAGCCTCTCTTGTTCAAATAAATAAAAAAATCATCCCAGGGCTAGTGAGGAAAGAAAAAATTAACATATATCCAAATAAGGTGTAATTTATTGGATTCCTTCCTCCTTTCCCTTCAAACCAACGTTTTGGTGGATTCTTCCCTCCTTCTTCAGGGTTTCAAGGGGTCAATGATTGTTTCGTTCATTGACCCCTTGAAAACCTGAAGAAGGAGGGAAGAATCCTCCGAAACGTCGGTTTGGAAGGAAAGGAGGAAGGAATCCAATAAATTACACCTTATTTGGATATATGTTAATTTTTCTTTCCTCACTACCCCTGGTCTGCCTTCCATTACTTTCAATTAAAAGTTCTACCAATCCGTCTCTCTCCAGAGAAAATTTCGTTGCAAATATATATTTGTTTTAAAAAATTTAATTTAATTTTAATCAAGAGAAGTTTTATATAGGACTTTTATAGACAACATTTTTTATTATTTATAAAGAATCGAATCTAAATCTGACACCCACCGAGTGCGATTGTCTGCTTCCGACATCGACAGGTGTTCAATAATAATAATTTAAAATAAATAGTCTCTTAAGTAAAAGAATATTTGTTATTAATATTTTGTCTACATAAAATAATTAGTTTGAATGTATTATGGAAAAAATTACGAAACCTACGGTTTGCAGTGTGCTTGTTTTGTTTTTTAAATTTTAGAGTGGGTATCCAGTTTTTTTTATGTTGAGTGTACAAAGAGCTGCTAGGTTAGCCAAGTTTGATTTACCTTAATAATAACTAACACAACACCTCTTTGTACAATCAATAAATAATTGGATATTAAAAAATTTTAAAATAAAAAAATAATTTTTTTAAAGAATTTTTTTTTAATACATAATAATGAGAACATCATAAGCCATTTTATAATTAGGTAGACAAAATATTAATAAAAAAAAGCGGCTAAGTGCAAGCGATACTCGCACCCCGTAGGTTTCGTTATTTTGTCCATATTACATTCAAACTAATTATTTTATAACAACAAAAAAATATTTATTGAAAGTACTCAGGCAGAGATATAGATAAAAATAAAGATAAAAAGGTGGATGATTTTTTATTTTTCCGCTCTATACTAATAAGTCAAGAGTAACTAAAAATTATTTTTGTCCAAATTACTCACTCTAGGATCTTTCATGATTATTTGCTAATTAGCCCAAAATTAAAAGGGAGGGAGGGGGTTCTTTCGTAAATGTTGATAAATTATTTTATTAAATATTAAATATAGTTAGAGATGTCCACATTAGTTTATTATACTCTATTTTTATGTCTCATCCTTTAATCTTAGTACTATTTAATATCTTCAAATGTATTAGTAACTTATATGCAATTTCTATATGATTAGGCATAATATCACGAATGAGAAAAAAGAACGTGTATTTAATATTATTTTTACTTACGTATATTAATATTATTTTTAGTTACAATTAAGTTCAAAATTTCGTCCACACCGATGTCTTGATGATGGCCGGAGCGGACCAAAAAGTTGGTAAAAATTAAAATAAATTTTATTTCAATTTTATTTAATTCTGGCTGCAAATAAAAATTGTATTTTTAAATTAAAATAATATTAATATATCGCTATAAACTGAAGCAAATATTTTCCGAGCAACGCTAGGTTTTCTAGGTACTGTTTAATAATGATACCATTTCAGAATTTTATTAGATTTTAAATAAGATCTATTCGAAGTAGTCTAAATTATTTGTGCATTATATATCATTTTCTTAAGCCTTGGCCAGTATGAATATTTTAGGTTTTTGTCATAAAAATTTGATAGATAAGTTTATATTCAAAGATAAGGATAAAATTAACTTTATCCTTTCATTTTTTTCCAAAGACTATCCTTGCTTTTTTTTTTTATATAGACGGCTTCAGTTTAACTTCATCGAGATGTTTAAAGGAAAAAAATCCGTAAACAAGAAAATAAGCAGATGAGGGATGTCTGGATCCTTGGTTAACCGAGTGCACGTGTTTCAAAAGGAATGAACCCCGCCTTCAGCAGAAACACAAAAAAGAACCATTGACACATTTGTCTAGAATACATTGCAAAGCGGGTAAAATACCTGTAAATCATCAACTGACTCTATTTATGGAAATAAGATTCTGATTTTATACATCTATTTTGGGATTTTTTTTTATTATTTATCATTCATTTAATTATTGATATTGGTAGATTTTTATTAGTAAATGAACTGAAGAATAGTTACCATTTAAATTAATTATTAGGCAGTGGCGAATCCAGAATTTTATTTTAAGGAGTTATCTTGATTTATTTAAAAATCAGACACCATAATTTTAAAACAAGTTTAAAAAAACCAATTTTTAAAGACAACTTTGAGTATTCCTATAATGAATTACTAAATATTAGTAATTTTATTTTAACGACTCAGTCGCATCAATGACCAATGACCATACATACAATGTCGCCTCGAAGGTGGTCCCTTCTTCATTCTTTGAAACCATTTAATTTAAAAATCTGTATATACTTAAGGAAATTGTTATAAAATAATTAGTTTGAAAGACGGATGAAAAATCTTCAGAGGCCATACTATTTAATTTCTTCTATTCACATTTAACCTTTTGTTTATTAAAATTTTGATTACATATTTATAAAATTTTCATATTCTCATACTCAAAATGTTCTTCCATATCCTTTTAACTTTCACATTTATATTCATAGAATATAATGCGGAAGTCTTGCGATGCCCTGTCTGGGTCCTGACTCACTTGTATCTCAGAGATGAAAAAAAGTTGATTTCATTTTGTAACTTCTAGGTGGAAGGAATCGATGCCCTTAACAGTTGGAAACCGGATTGGGACATAAAACCGAATATTGTGCCCCCCCCCCCCTCCTGTTTCGCAACCATAAGTCTCAGAAATTCGAAACTTAAGCTCGATATAGGCGAATATAGAAGAAGTACAGCAAGCTTTTAGTTGAAATCGGAAAACCGAAAGTAGACATTTATTTACATGAAAGATTTTAAAAAAATCTTTAGAGCCGTTTTTGAGGAAATCAAAAAAAAACGAAATAAAGGAAGGGGGTGTAAATTAGTAGTGTCGCGATGATTTCAAATAAATGAAAATGTGAAAGTCTTGTGGTGAACACATCAGTTGATTTTTAAAGCAATCGAATGCGCCTCGCACCGGGAAGATGCAGCCGTTATGGATTTCGAAAGGCCCTTGCATTACTTAATTGAAGGGGAAATTGATCAAGCGAAAGGATGGAGGCGTAGGTGTTGTGTGTGCACTAGTTTTGAAGGTTTGAAGGTTATAAGTGTCGGTAAATACGGAGGCCAGGAGAGAGTTCTAGTTACTTGAAGTCATGGGACAAATGTATTGGCGAATGAAGTTGTCTGGCACTTTTCCAATTTAGCCGCGAAAGGGTGTTGGAAATCGGCAAAACGCGTGCTAAGTGTAAAGCATACTTTGGGGGGAATTACTGACTTTAACTCATCAGAACACATGACGTGATAGTATCTATAAAATAGGGAAAGCGCAGAAAAACTTCTTCGATGAGCTAAGGGAGGTTTGGGTTTCCGCGCCTAGAGGTCAATAAAAGAAAAAATAGAAAAACAAAAATAGTAGTTAGTAGTCTCACCCCTCAAAAATTTGTGATGTAAAGAAAAAAATACTAAATTTAGAGTCTAAATATTACCTTATAGTCAAATAAAACCATTGATACTTAAGAATGCGATGAACATCGCTATTATTGTTTCAGTGATACCATTTTTGTTGCTCTAAAGTTCCTCAACTTTCTTATAATACAACGATTACGTTATATTTAACAAAATGAAAACATCATTTAAATTGTTTTATTATTATTTTGTTATTAATGATGTTTGAAATTTTCAAATAGATAAGAATGTTATTTACGAGTATACATTGAATATGTAAAAAAAACCTGTCCGACCCGAAAGGGGTATATGGGTATCCCAATGACATTACCAAAAAATTTAATAATAATAATTGAATGTAATGGAAGGGAGCCCAGGGATAGTGAGGAAAAAAAATTAACACATATCAAATAAGGTCTAATTTATTGGAATCCTTCCTCCTTTCCTTTCAAACCGACGTTTCGGAGGATTTTCCCTCCTTCTTCAGGGTTTCAAAGGGTCAATGAATGAAACAAATAAAATGTTTCTCTTCTTCTCTCACAGCATATGTTCAAAACTTTCTTCTTTTTTTACCAAAGGCATAGAAAAATAAAAATTTTTTCTATGCCTTTGGTAAAAAGAAGAAAGTTTTGAACAATGCTGTGGAGAGAAGAAGGAAACATTTTATTTGTCTCATTCATTGACCTTTTGAAACCCTGAAGAAGGAGGGAAAAATCTCCGAAACGTCGGTTTGAAAGGAAAGGAGGAAGGATTCCACAATTACACCTTATTTGATATGTGTTAATTTTTCTTTTCTCACTACCCCTGGGCTGCCTTCCATTACATTCAATTAAAATTTCTACCAGTCCGTCTCTCTCCAGAGAAAAATTTTCGTTGCAAAAAAATTTAATAATAATATTATTCATGTAGATAAAAATGTTAGGTATTGTAATTTAAAATGCACGTTTTTGTACCTAATTTCCCCAAAATGTAGCAAATTTTTAAAATGTGGCAACACCGTTATCGGCGCCGATATGTTATATTTGGAAGCTATAAAAGAAGCATGATGTTGATATTTTGACGAAAAATTAAATATCTCATATTTTAGTGGTAGGGGGTTCCTCAGAAATAAATATAAGTAGTCTAGTGTTCCGCGCTCTATAAAAGGTTGAGAAACACTGTTGTAGAGCGTGAGAAACTGCAGAGGCTTGAAAAATCGCCTGGAGCTGAATAAGAAGCCAATTCTCCTTGCTTCGGATTTCGCCTTCTAAGGGCCGGTTGTATGTCGCAAAGTAAATGCTTTTTACCACTAACCGAGGGTGGATGTGCAATGAGGGGCTGGGATGGCTAACTCAGATGACAGAACTTTCAGTGCCTGTCATCTGATTGGCCATCCCAGTGCCTCCGATCCACCATCTACCGCTTGTTAGTGGTAAGTGGAAGGATCGGATGGCGCAATCAGATGACAGGAACTTTCAGTGCCTGTCATCCGATTGGCCATCCCAGTCCCTCCATTTACCATCTACCCTTGATTAGTGGTAAAAAAGCATTTACTTTGCGACATACAACCGGCCCTAAGGAAATGTGTTCATTCCAAGAAAGGTCTGTTCTGACTGAGATGCCCAATTTGGACTGTCTGTCCAAATCTTCAGGGTATTTGAACCAAAGAGAATATCAGGGATATTTTTATATTCGCGCCTAGAAATGAAACAACATTGACTTTTGTTTGTATTAAAGCTAAAATTTTGAGAGTCCCATTTTCCTAATGTGTTTAGGATTGAAGAAGCATTATTATTTCGATTATTTCGATTATTAGGGAGTGAGGGGGCATCGTGAAGAGTGCTATAGATGGCCTTACAGTGAGTTGGGTTTGAAGTTTGGTTAATTAGATCATGATTATTGAATTGTGGAAGAATACTATTTTTTATCAAAATTCAAAAAGCTCAGTAATTTTTATTTCAAAAAATATTTTCTTTTAAAATTTTTTTAAGTTAATTTTATTTGAAAAATGATCGAGTATAAATTTTTGTATAAGAATGAATAGAAGTTGTCTTTTTTAAATGAATTTTAAAATGCCTCTTTTTTTCCAGAATATTCTTAAACTTCCTATCAAATTGAAAATATAATATAAGAATGTTAAAACGTTTAGGGGGGGGGGGGGGGCTGCTGAAGCTTAATATTATGAGGTAATATTTCTAATGAAATTCAAACCTCTTAAAACTTTAAAATATATATTTTGATGTATCTTTCAGCTTGATATATATTTACGTGAGACTAAAATGAAGACTTTGTCTTTAGCTTTACTCTAATCACTTTAATATAAATTATTTTGATTATTTATGTCCATCGATTAAATTAATAAAGTTGTTATAGGGAAATAAGGACAATTTCTTATATGGAAATAATTTTATTTTTTGCCAACGTTTCGTCTTTGTTGACTTCCTCAGGGCTCAAATAATTAACTTTCTTGCATATTTGTCATTTTATAGATCTTCCTTCTTAGCACACATATCAAAAGGCCAGTCATCAAACAGATTGAAAATATTTTCTTTTACAAAGTTGGCGAAACGTTGGCAAAAAATAAACATTATTTGCATATAAGAAATTGTCCTTATTTCCCTACAACAACTTTATTAATCTAATATAAATATTTTACCTAATTTACCTAAGTATTAAATAATTAGTCTGAAACGAATTTACTTCTTGAGAAAAGTGAAAGAATCTTATTGACGCGGATTTGAATATGGTCCTTAGAAATTAATTGATAAACTACCACAATGCACTTACTGATATAATTTTATATGTACTGCTTAAAATCGTTTACACTCTTTAGTATAGATATATAATAAAATAGATAGATAGATATATAATAAAATATATAATAAAATAAATAAAATAAGCTAAGACTCTCAATCTTTGCCTATGAAATTTTCACAAAATATTAGATTTATTTTATTTGTACTTAGGGCAATCCATTATAATTACATCACACGAATTTCGTGGATTTTTGACCTTCCCTCCTTCTATGTCTCACGTTGTCACATTCGAGTGACCCTCTGGGATGTCACATCTTTTTCAGCTTTTAATTTAGATTAAGTAAAGAAAATTTTGAAAAATTTAAGAAACTTTTTAAAATCTAAAATACTAGGTAGGTTTCACAAAAATAAAAGATAAGATGCTTATTTAGCACGACTCTATATATATTTCGTGGTATAAGGCCATCTTCAGGAGTTCACAGAAGAGTATTTTATATTTTAAATTTTAAAAAGTTTCTTAAATTTTTAAAATTTTCTTTACTTTATTTAAAATGTTTCACCAAGAACCCACACCATTCTCCCTTAACAAAATTTTAATTTAGAGCTAATTTTGATTAAAACAGCATTACGATTATTATTTTCTTTTCAAAATTTTTTCAAGTGTGTGACAAATTAAAATCCATCTAAAAAATATATGTATTTTTCTCCCATTTTCATCGGTTGTAATCACATTTTCATATTTTATGTGATGTCACAAAATTTTTAGCTCCTTCTCCTCATCACACTTAGGTTAAAAATGCAAAAAAAAAAAAAAAGAAAAATATTGAATATTCATATGAATTCGAACAAATAAAATAATGGCTTGAAATTTGGTACTCAATTAAATATTAATAAAACCCACTTCAAATTTCGACTTTTTGGCTTAAACTGCTCCTTGACAAATGACTAAAATTAGAGTTTGGGTTTTAAAAAGTTGTCTATTTTTTCTTAAATTTGTAAGGTATCATTTAAAAAGTAAAGCGGAATCCTATAAGTGCCTGTATGTCCGTATGTCAGAGCAATGTCTTGTAAACTAAATAAGATACATAAATGTGAAAGCTACCTAGTATTTTTTATTTTAAATTTTAAAAAGTTTCTAAAAAAAAAATTTCAAAAATTTTCTTTACTTTATTTAATGTTTCACCAAGAACCTACACCATTCTCCCTTAACAAAATACAAATTTAACATTTATAATTTATGTGTGTTTATATTCCCCGAAATCAAAAATGGTATTAAAATTTTAATCGAAGAGAGAGAGAAGAGTCAAATTTGTGCGAGTCTGAAAATAAAAAATATTTTTTACGGGGATTGGGATATTCTTGCAAAGATATTTTAAAGAAGAATTAGGCTAAATTTGTTTATATTTAATTTATTTTAAAAACACGGTGTGATAGGGTACAAAATGTAACAACTTTTAGGTGAATCATTGTGAGTCATGATCTCCTTATCTACTTAAAACGAATTTGATATCGCAACTAATTTGAAAGATATAAGGTATGGAACCCTCTGTATGTGGCATGTCTCACAATTTGCAGGCTTATTTAGTTTGATTAAATCATGTAAAGAAAAAGTTGTCTTAAAGTTTACCTTGCGAAGAAAGTAGCTGCAACGGAGTCTTGGTCCAAAGTTCGTCTGGTGGCGATTTGGGCTGGTTGACGTGAAGAAAACTGGTGCAAATTCCCGAGAAACATTCGGATGTCATCCTTGGTATCAGGATTGGCCAACGTGTACGAATGGCATTTGTTTTTGGGGGTGCGGGGCCTTGGAGTTCCCGATCTCCCTGGCCCCTAACTACCGGCGACGGCATCATAGAAAGAGCCTTTCGGCTAGTAAACAACACTGAAGACTGTTCCGAGATTGAGAGAGAGAGATCTCACTGCAGCTTCCTGGCTGTGCTCGTGGACTCTCCCCTTCGAGACCTCCTGCAAGGGGAATCCCATACCCATCAAGCTGAGGGAGAGTGGCTGCTGTCAAACAACACAACACTGACAGTAAATGCCACATGATCGAATAAATAAATATTCAGTATAATTTTAGATTCTAATTCTTTCTTTTAAGGGATTTTTTATTATCAAAACAATTTTTCAAAAATAACGATATTAAAACTGAGAACATTGATATATATAAGATTGAAGTAATTTTTGGAGACGGACTGATAAGTGAAATTGAGTGGATATTGATGAGGCAGTCCAAAAAAAGAAGATAATTTATATTATCTTTTTATTCATAAACCGACGTTTCGGAGGCTATTCCCTCCTTCTTCAGGGGTTTGAAATGTCAGTCAAGGAAATTCAATGCGACATTCCCTTCTGTCTCTTCTTTCAGTGGCAGTAACAATAATATATTGTATTTCATTCTCAGCAGAATTATACTATATTAACTACATTATAATCTCAACAAAAACACTTGTGTAAAAAAAAAGGCCAAGTTCGATTAATAAAAACCGTTTGCCAAAAAAAGTAGTGAGATCTAATGTGTTGCCAAGTTCAATATCATCAATTTAATAAATGAGTAAAGAATATAGTAACTTCAATTAAAACGCATGTTTTTCATTTTACTTGTCCATCTATATTCATTTATTTCACATTTTTAGTTGAAATTATTTTCCTAAAACTTGGCTTTTACGCATTATTATTATTATTATTATTATTTATGTCTGATAGGGCCTCCACCTCTCCATTTTAGCTCTTTCATCCTCTCTTATTATGATCTCATGATATGGTAACTAGTAATTCGTGACATACATGACAATTCGTAAAAGTCAAATTTTAGGAAAATAATTTCAACTAATAATGTGAAATAAATGAATATAGATGGATAAGTAAAATGAAAAACATGCGTTTTAATTGAAGTTATTATATTCTTTACTCATTTATTAAATTGATGATATTGAACTTGGCAACACATTAGATCTCACTACTTTTTTTGGCAAACGGTTTTTATTAATCGAACTTGGCCTTTTTTTTACACAAGTGTTTTTGTTGAGATTTCACTTCTTTTTGTAAGTTGGATGGGAATTTAACCTGCAAGATTCACGCATTTATTTTAAAGGCTGATGAAGATATTTTTCGATTTCTCACTTTATTAGTGATTCAAGTTATTGCACTATGTCAAATTTTAGCATTCTAGTGTCGTTGAATTTTCACTATTAGATAATTTAGCTCATAAGTTTCACTCCTTCATTTTAGATGCTGAAGAAGGGAAAGTTTCAGTTTTTCGATTTCACCCTTTATTAATGCCTCGAAATCTACTAACATTGCAAATTTTAGCATTTTATTGCTGTTGAATTTTTACTTGATGAGAATTTATATTATAAACTTCACTCCTTCATTTAAGATGCTGAGGAAGGAAACGTTTTGTTTTGTGATTTTCTTCTTTATCAAGAAAAGCTCTACAAGTATATCAAATTTCATCAATCTAGAGTCATTAAATGTTAATTTAGCCTATAAATTTCACCCCTTCATTTTATGATCTGAGGAAGGGAAAGTTTCGGTTTTTCGATTTCACCTTTTATTAACGCCACAAACTCTACCACCATCTCGAAAATAATGAGAATTTACCGCACAAAATTTATCCCCTTCATTTAATGTTCTGAAGAAGGGAAAGTTTCGGTTTTTCGATTTCACCTTTTATTAACGCCACAAACTAACACCATCTCGAAAATGATGATAATTTATCGCACAAAATTTATCCCCTTCAATTTCCTGAAGAATGAAAAGTTTCGGTTTTTCGATTTCACCCTTTATTAATGGTCCAAACTCTAACACCATCCCGAAAATGATGATAATTTATCGCACAAATTTCACATCTTCATTTTATGTCCTGAAAAAGGAAAAGTTTCGGTTTTGCGATTTCACTCTTTATTAATTTACCAAATTCTACCGATATGCCAAGTTTTAGCATTCTAAGATCATTATACATATTTTCACTGAATGTTAATTTAGACTATAAATTTCACCCTTTCATTTCGGGCCCCGAAGAAGTGAAAGTTTCGGAGTTTCAAGTTTCTCTTTAATTAAAGTGGCAATCTTTAACAGTATGCCAAAATTCAGCATTCTAGGTTCATTGAATTTTTATTATATTTTAATAAAGTCTACATATAACTTTAACCCCTTCATTTTAGGTCCTGAAGAAGGGAAACTTTCGTATTTTAGATTTTCCCATTACTTGTACCCCAAACTCTTTCAAAATGCCAAGTTTTAACATTCTAGGATCAATATATTTTTACTTTATGTTAATTTAGCCTATAAATTTCAGCCCTTCATTTCGGGCCCAGAAGAAGTGAAAGTTTCGGTGTTTCAAGTTCCTCTTTTATTAATGTGGCAATCTTTACCAGTGTGCCGAATTTCAGCATTATAGGTTCATTGTGTTTTCACTATATGTTAATTTAGCCTATAACTTTCACCCCTTTATTTTAGGTCCTGAAGAAGGGAAAGTTTTGATTTTTGGATTTTTCCCATTAATTGTACCCCAAACTCTACATGCCTGCCACCATTCTAGGATCAGCGGAAGTACTCTAGAATTTCGATGAATGAGTGATTAGAGTGAGTGAGTGAGTGAGTGACGAATAAGCCTATCTTGGACTTCTTGTAACTTGGCCAGTATAAGCATTAGAAATATGAAAATATGTAATTTAGTTAATCATATGGACCAGTATTGTGGAAAAAATTTCAGCCATGTAGAGGTTTCCAGTACGAAGTTACAGAGGCGTCAAAATGGCCTGAGCTGTTTCCTGTAAAGGGTAGTCTGGCAGTGCACACACCGCCGTTCGAATCGAACTTGGCTGGGGCACTGCCGTGCCTAGATTCTGCTGAGAATGAAATACAATATATTATTGTTACTGCCACTGAAAGAGGAGACAGGGGAATGTCGCATTGGATTTCCTTCACTGACTTTTCAAAATACTGAAGAAGGAGGGAATAGCCTCCGAAACGTCGGTTTATGACTAAAAAGATAATATAAATTATCTTCTTCTTTTTTGGACTGCTCCATCAATATCCACTTAATTTATTATTATTTTTTCTAAGCAATAGGCGAATTTAATATTTTCTTTAATACAATAAATATTAAGATAAAGAGACGATTGTTTTGATTTTCGTCTTTAAAAACGTGACTAAAAAGTAAAAAAATAAATTATATTTTAAAAAAATTAAAAAACATGCTTCTAAAAGTACAAAATAATATAATACTTAATCAAAAAGTGTGGGGCGAAATTAATTAAAAAGTTTCTACGCCCCACACTTTTTGATTAAGTATTACATTATTTTGTACTTTTTAGGAGAAAGTTTTTTAAGTTTTTACTTTACCATACAGGGTATGGTCAAGTATTGTAATCGTGCATGAAAAAAGTGTTTTTTCCTTCTTTTTTTTGAAATATCTCAAAAACGGCTGAAAATATTTTGATTAAAAAAATTGAGCGAAACCAGGGCATTTCGCTCTACAAAAAAGCCCTAATAAGTGAACATCGAAAAAATTATATTTTTTGAGATAATAATTGTTTTGTCAAAATGTCTGTTAGTTAGTCTGTCTGTCTGGTTGTTAGTTAGCCTGTGAGTTACCAAATTTTTGTGGACGAGCTAGCTCAAAAACTAGTGTGAATATCGAAACCAAATTTCACACGTAGTTTTAGTCCATTGAGATTAAGAGCTGATTAGATTTTAGTGCATATCGGCGCAAAATTAAGGGAGGTGGAGGGGTGGTTAAAATGAAAAATCTAGACCATTAGAGCAAACTCAACCTAATATTTTATACATAATCAGTGGGACCCCAGAAGTCTAAAAATGCAAAAACTAACCGCCCAAAATGTGTGTGGGGGAAGGGTGTAGGGTTAAAAATTGAAAATATTGGCTCTGATTACCATTAATAGTCAAAACATCAAAAAAGGAATTCTCTAAGGCTATTCTCTAGTATTAGATGAGGATCGATCACTATTACTTTACCATATGTATGTATGGTCAAGTATTGTCATCGTGCATGAAAAAAGTGGTTTTTTCCATCTATTTTTCGAAATATCTCAAAAATGGCTGAAACTATTTTGATTAAAAAAATTGAGCGAAACCATGGCATTTCGGTCTACAAAAAAGCTCTAATAAGTGAACATCGAAAAAATTATATATTTCGAGATGTTACATTCGAGTTCTCTAGCCCAGTAAACTCTAGTCATAAAATGGATTACTTACTAATTGACGACATGAGTTTTTCAACTGTCAATTTCGAGTATGCAAATACAGGCTAGACCTAATAGAAACTCTCGATTTAGAGCTATAATTATAGAATGAGAGAGTACATGCCAGAAGTTGAAATGACTTAAATTAAAATTATGAAAAAAATTCAACAAATCACTCATTTAAGCTTTACTAACTACAATAATAAGGATGAATTTGATTATTCAAGTATTTTGGAAT
This sequence comes from Forficula auricularia, assembly GCA_024734495.1. NCBI lineage: Eukaryota > Metazoa > Arthropoda > Insecta > Dermaptera > Forficulidae > Forficula > Forficula auricularia. The sequence continues at coordinate 10,247,638 of JALMQS010000074.1, forward strand.
TTATATGTTACTTCAACCATAGGTATGCGATCCAACTCAGTACATTCTTACCACGCAACGCTCAAGGTCAAGTCAAGAAATGCAAAAATATCTTTTGAAGAATCACTTTTTTGAAAACAAAGAAAAGAAAATGGATTTTCTTTTTTCTATTTTTCCAATTGAGAATTTCTTTGACTATTTTAATATTTATCATCAAATTATGGTTATACTTATTTTGAGCTACATTTGAATGATCATATTTATATCTTATTAAATGAAATTAATTAATGTTGTATTATAAAAAAAATGACATTTTGACATCGGATGGAAATTTAAATGCTTGTGAATTTTTTGAAGAGCAACCCACGAGGAGCCCCTTTGCTTCTTACCTTTATAAGCATAAACTGTATGAATCATCTGGTAACTATTCCGAAACGGAAATTATATAACGAAATAGCCAGAAAAAGGCTATATGCATATATTTTAAAATTAAAAAAATTAAATAAAATCTGGTGTAATTTGAAAACCCCAAGTGATTTTAAAATATAGCTGCCCATCTCATATATTTATATAATTTTAATATAATAGTGGGAAAGTTTTTTGAGATGTTTCTGAATTTTTACTTTACCATACAGGATATGGTCAAGTATTGTAATCGTGCATGAAAAAAAGTGTTTTTTTCCTTCTTTTTTTAGAAATTTCTAAAAAACAGATGAAACTATTTTGATTGACAATTTAATTCATACACTAAAAGTCCCATAAGCAACGGTGTTTTTGTCACTATGACAGCGAAAAAAGTTTACCCTAACTTTTCCAGGGACAAAACTGAACCTAGCTTTAAGATTCTAGTAGGCCTGCATCATCGGTGTCTAGCAACACTGACATGACAACCAACATTGTAAACAATTTTAAATTAAATAAACTAATTTATGTCTTAATTTTGTTAATTTTGTGATTTACGTATTGATTCATTAAATTGTCTTACCGAATTACACTCAAGCTTTTTTTTGGGTCGAAGTAAACTTGATATTTTATAATTCGAGTTTTGTTGCCTTTGGGCAATTTAACTCAAAAAACTACCAGAAAAAATTACGAGTCCGTAGGACGAGTAATTTTTCACAGATAGTTTTTTTCGTTTAATTGCCAGGCAACAAAATTCTCATTAAAATGTCAAGTTTACTTCGGCAAAAAAAAAGCTCTCGTGTAATTATAAGTGAAAAAATTAAACGAAACCATGGCATTTCGTCAAAAAGCTCTAATAAGTGAACATAGAAAAAATTATCTTTTTCGAGATAACAAGTGTTTTGTCAAAATGTCTGTTAGTCTGTTAGTCTGTCTGCGCCTTACCAAATTTTTGTGGACGAGCTAGCTCAAAAACTAGAGTGAATATCGAAATCAAATTTCACACGTAGTTTTGGTCCATTGAGATTAAGAGCTGATTAGATTTTGGTGCATATCGACCCAAAATTGGAGGGGGAGGGGTTAAAAATTAAAAATCTACTCTATTTGAGCAAACTCAACCAAATTTTTATACACAATCAGTGGGACCCCCAGAAGTCTAAAAATGCAAAAGCTAACCGCCCAAAATTGGGGGGTGTATGGTCAAAAAATGAAAATCTAGGCTCTTGTACCAAACTCAACCAAATTTTGTATACATAATCAGTTGGCCGCCAGGAGTCTAAAAATGGAAAAACTAACCCCCCTCACCTACATGAATATAAATAATTTTATTAAATATTAAATATATGTGAGGGGCCAGGTTGTATGGTAAAGTCAAGTGGATGGCCACATCAGAACACGTCAGCTTATTTTTGAATTTAAGTCAACATGGACTGCAAATAGCCAGTGATATCTAATAAATAATAAATGAATAAGCAAATTAATATTTCAAATAACTTTGGATAAAGTTTAGCAACGATCCGTTGCAGTTTATTTTGTTAATGTAGTTGATTTATCATTCTTATTTTAAAGCAACTATTTGTTCAAATTTTCCCTTGATTAAGGGAGAATTTCTCTTTAAACTTCTGGAGTATTTAATAAATGTTTTTAGATTGTTCTATAAGAGATTTGTACCTATTTATTTATAGAAATATTTTATTTGTTATTTTTCATCGATTTAAATACACACGATTGGATGAACCTTATGGTCACATAAAAATCGTTGTTTCAATATATTATATTTATCTATATCCAATCTTGAAGGAAACAATAAAAGAGTGTCTTCTGCTGGAATTATAAATTTTTTTTTTAATTTTATTTATTTATTTATTTTTATTTATTTATTATTTATTTTATCATAGAAGAAAGATTCGTAAGCCAAGATTCTTGAAAAATATCGGTTTTCATTCATTTGTAGGATCTGGCATTGATATATAGAATAGTCTGTCTGTTACTACTTGGGATTATAGTCCTCTGCCCCCTATGATTAAATCAATTATAAATTTTGTCAAGTCCTAATGTCCTAGAGTTGTGCAAAGTTTTATTTAGTTCTCGCAAGCAGAGATAAGCTGAGGTAGAGAGAGGTCATACCATCCTTGTTAAGGTTTTGACCAGGTTTCCTTAACAACTTATGGCAAATGTCGGGATGGCTAATGCGTCGTTTCCTCCTGGTATCGGGTTTTACGCGGAATTATTAAAATTACGTTTTGTCTTTTGATGGAAATCTATGATCATGTTATTTGTATATGAGCATACATTTCTATTTCTTTTTCTTTTTCTTTTGCTTGTTTGTTAATTGTTAATTTCTTTTAATTGATTTGTATTTATGTTTATTAATTTCTGTAGTAAATTTCTATTGATGTTTTGATGACCTAGCCACCGAAGCAGGTCGAGTAATAAAGATTTATTTATTTATTTATAAAGAGACTATAGTTTCGTTATAAATAAATAAAATTTATAATTCCAGCAGAAGACACACTCTTTTATTGTCTCCTTCAATATATAGAAATTCTGCTACTCTCGGCACAAAAACTTTCAATTTAATATATCGAATCTGTTATCCTGAACCCATGCGAAATAACAGCTAAAATATATTTAATAAAAAAATACTGATAGTGAAGGGTAAATCATCGAAACTATAGTCTACAGATAAATTAGATATACCTATCCACTCGCGAACAAAAAAATCGACTCATGCTACTTGTTGAACAAATTTCATTGTTTTCTTGATCAGTAGTATTATGATTAAAATTTATATTCTCGAAACTAGAGAACAGATTTTACTAAAATGATAATAGTAGGTATTTGAAATCTTAAATTTTAGATTTTATAAGTAATTTTTATGAAAATAATTGCAAAGAAATTTTTTCCACAAAAACCGTAACAAGCAAGAGTCGATTTTTTTGCCTAGTGAATAAATATAGGTATATTTAGTAGCTGCTCTCTCTTTCGAGATATTTCAACAATAAACCTATATACCAAAATTGAATGCTAAAACTTAAAAAACTCAGGGATAAAGAACTTTAAATTTTCAAAAATTTATCACAATATGACTCGATCTTCTTTTCAGGGCAAATAGAGCAAAATTCTCTAATATGTTTTTACTTTCAGATTTATATTCAATAGAATATAATGTGTATTATTGGAATCCCCTGCCTGAGTCCTGACACTTTGAGAGCTTACATCTCAGAGATGAAAAAAGTTAATTTCATTTTGTAACTTCTAGGTAGAAGGAATCGATGGCCTTAATAAATGGAATCCGGATTTAGCACATAAAACCGAATATTGTGGTTTCCAGAGGCCAAAAAGGGGTAAAAATCCATTGGTTAGTGCGAATGTACCTCCCCCCCCCCCATGAGTTTCGCAACCAAAAATCTCAGAGCTAAGAAATTCTAAACTTAAGCTCGACATAGGCTAGATTTTGGTTGAAATCGGAACAACCGAAAGTTGACATTTAAATGAATTTTTTTTGGTTTTTTTCGATTTTCTCAAAAACGCCACTATTTTTTTTTATTTAAATTGGTGTACTTATCAAGTGTTATTAGTTATTAGTCGTGTATAAATTTTAATCCGATTGAAATAAAGGAAGGGGTGTAATAGGAGTGTCGCGATGATTTCAAATAAGTGAGAATGTGACAGTCGTGTGGTGACCACACCAGTTGATTTTTATGGTCCAATTCTAAAGTAAAACGGAACCCTATTAGCTTCAATACAGTGTCTGTCTGTATTTTCGTTTTTCCCAAAATTAAAAATAGTATAATAAAATTTTCATCGAATGATTATTTGAGGAAGGGTGGAAACATGGGCATACCAATCGGAAATGGCTCCTAGGGTGAGCATCAAAGTTGCGCCCTTTCGTAAATTACCTAAATAAAAAATAAACATATACATTAAATAAAAAAATCTTAAATTTTACAAAACATTTTCATTTGCTGCTTTAGAACAAAAATTAGTCCGTAAAAATTCACTTTCAATATTTTTAAACTTCAAATGCACCTTCCTTGCCTTCTGCGACGCAAATAGATTTAGATCATTTTCGAAATCTGTTTTTTCCGTTTCTTCTCGCTCAACACTGAGAAAAGCTAGGACGCCATAGGCGTAGTTACGGAGTTTTCCTAGGGGGCAGCCGGCCGGCTGATTAGCCACCACAAGCTTTCAATTTTGGTAATCTGATTAGAGATCTACTAACTTTTTAGTAGAATTGAAAATTTTTGAAAGTAATGAAATAATTTAATGAGAAATATATAAGGGATGCCTGGTGATAATGGAGTTTCGATTATTCTAGGGGGGGGGGCAATGAGTTTTGTAGGGGGAACTGCCCCTCTTCCCCCCCAGTGCTGATACAATATCTACCTATCTATCCATATGTCCCTTATATCTTTGTAGCTCGTAAAAATACAAACTTGAAATTAAGCTATTTCCCAGAAATCAAAAATTATAATGGAATGTGTAGAATCTTTTGTGGGCTCAAAAATAACAATTATTTTTTATCATGGAGTGATACATATATATATATATATTAAATTTAATTAATTCTAGAATGACAATGTACTAGAGAAGGGCTGTCCAACTCTGTGGCCCGCGGGCCGAATGCGGCCCAGCACTGCAATGAGCGTGGCCCAACATATAATCATAAACTTCCTTAAAACATTGAGATTTATATGTAGAGATATATTTATTCATTTGTATAATACGTGAAGAAATTATAAGTTCAACTATATAAGATAAAGAAAATAATGAAGTTTGGAATATTTGAAAAATTTTCTTCTTCTCATATTTTTATTTTCTAAAATATTTATTTTTTCAGTAATTTATATACTACGACACTAACCAAGTCTATAGTTATATGATTTTAGTACAAGGAGACAACGAATCGCGGGTTTCTAGAACAATCATAATTAATTGATCATTTCTCTCCTGGACTAAAACTTGTCAGGACTTGTGTTTTAGATCTTTGCACGTTCTTAGATGTCAATAGATAATGGATAGTCAGGGATTATTATATCCGTGACCCTTTTAAAAAATAAATTACCATTCCTCATATCTTTCTGTAATCCCATTCGACTTAAACCAGGGCTGTCTAATCCGTAGCCCATTATAAAGTCACAAAATTCTTTAAAACATTGAGATTTATATGTATAAACTGAAAAACAATTTGGTCTGATTATTTTATTTATCTAAAATAAGAAATCTGAAAATCTACTGTAAAGTTTTTGAAAAATAAAAATGTTAATTTTAATTTTGAATTTGGAACTAGATTTCAAGTTTTTGAGCTAGCTCGTCCACAAAAATTTGATAACTCACAGACTAACTAACAAATTTTTTGACAAAACAACTATTATCTCGAAAAATATAATTTTTTCGAGTTTCACTTATTAGGGCGTTTTTGTAGAGCGAAATGCCATTGTTTCGCTCAATTTTTTTAATCAAAATATTTTCAGCCGTTTTTGAGATATTTCGAAAAAAAGAAGGAAAAAAAACACTTTTTTCATGCACGATTACATACCCTGTATGGTAAAGTAAAAACTTAAAAACATGCTCCTAAAAACTACAAAATAATGTAATACTTAATCAAAAAGTGTGGGGCGTAGAAACTTTTAATTAATTTCGCCCCACACTTTTTGATTAAGTATTACATTATTTTGTACTTTTAGATGCATGTTTTTTAAAATATAATTTATTTTTTTATTTTTTAGTCTTAATTATTTTTATAGAGAAATGTTTGCGGAATTTAACAGAACAAAAAGCATGTAAAAATGTGTTTGAGCATTTTGAAAATATTTTAATATTTTATTCAAAAAAAATGAAATTAACTAATCATTTTTCAATGATAGTGAAAATATATATATAGTAAATTCAACGATATTTTATTAAAACATTTAATTTAAATTTTGTAGCATTTCTTGCAAAACCTACCTACCTATAATTCAAACAAATCTAATTTTAATGTTAATAATTGTTGCAATATCTATCCCTATAGATATATTTATCGAATAATAGATTCCCACTTTTGTTTTATACACTCCAACAGTGGCGGATTTAAATTCGAGACCGCCCTATTGGCACCGTCCGATTTGGCATCACTTTTGCTTTATAGTAGTAATTAATATACCTAATCAAACATCTAATTTACGAATATTAAAATATTTTATTTTCAGGTTTATTAATTTAGATATAAGGGACCGTCTATAAATTACGTCACACGAATTTCAAGATTTTTAGACCCCCCCCCCTCCCCCTGTATAACATTTTCATTGAGCCCCCGTGTATTGTGACGTCATTCTATCACTTTGATATCCTATAGTTTAATAATTGTAGACTTTATTTTTATAAATTAAACTCAACTAAATGGATTTAATATATTTTAAGTTTGATTTTTTATGTTTTAATTTGACTTTTGTGACATCACAATTTTTAAGATCCCCCCCCCCTGTCACATTTTATCACAAATCTGAGATGCCCCTTCCCCCCTTAATGACGTAATTTATAGACGGCCCCTAAGTAATAATAAATTTTTAAAATTAAAAAATAAATACATTTTTTATGATAATCGCATATTATATAAAAAAAATTTCTTTTTTACCTTGCGGGACAACATAAATGATTTCCTCCTAATCAATTTCTAGCACTAATTTGCTTCAATAGTCAACAATGTAACTGCATTAAGTCTGTCAGGGCCCAATACTTGCACGCAAATATCAAAACTAATCCAAATCGATTTTTAAATTCTAATCGTTCTTTAAATTTTGCAGTCTCTAAAATTTCGGCACCCTAATATTTTAGTGCCTCTAAATTTATTTAGATTAATGGGGAGTCTTTTATTTAGTTATCAGAGTTTTTCCCCCTTCATTAAGTGTGCTTAAAATGAACATCAGCTTAAAATGGCTAACGAATTCAAATACAATTTGAAAATAATAAAAAATAAAGTATTGTGATAAAAGATTATATAAAACATATGGTGTTTAATTTTGAATTTGGAACTAAATTTCAAGAAAAAATAATAAAGTTCTTATTTCTACATTATTAACTATCTTTTTTGAATAACAAATATCTATAGAATTATAATATTTTATATACAGTTCGAAACAATTTTTTTTCTTCAAATATGCCCCGTGTAAGGTTGGACACCCCTGTACTAGAGCGTCATAATATGCATTTGTAATTGAATTTTGTATCTAGCAATATTTCAGAACCATTCAATATAAAATTATAAAAACATTCCCAAAATACGTCCATTCTCTCTCCTTATCAACGACATAGAATTTGATAACTCAAGTATTTTTGAAGATATAAGCAGATCAGATTTATTCGGTTTGAATATAATATAAATACAATCATTAGTTATATTTTATTTAAAAAAATTCACGAAATTGTACCCCGTAAATGAGATCCATCAAAAGTAATATAAATTGCTTAAAATATATAATTTTTCATCAGATCCTTTTTTAAAATATCTTCATATAAGGAAATTAATTGGATTCAAATATTAAAATGTAAAATGTAATATACCTAATTTACTTCAACACGATTATGCTATTATTATACGAAGATTATTTTCTTTACGAGACATGTGAAATTTAAAACAAATTTTCTATTAAATTTCAAATGCATCTTTCCTTAAACAAATAAAATGCTTTTGCTTGAGCTCATATGCATTTCATTAAATAGGTTCCTAATGGATTTGAGTAGACACGAAATTATTGCTTCGCAATCGTTAAATTCCTCTTATCCATGCTAAAAAGCATTTAAAATTTATTGAACGAATATAGATCTGAACTTGTGATTAGATGCAGATAAGTTATAGTGGTTCTTTTTCTTTTTTCTCGAAATAATAAATAAACAAATCAATAATCTCATTATTAATGTTCTCTTGTTCGTAAAACTGACCATTTTAGATTTTTCCTTTTAGTAAAAATAAAATATCAAAGTCTCACCTTCAATTAAATGTTGTTAAAACAAACATCCCTAATTATTTTGAATAAGAAATTGTTGATAATACAAATGGGATTTGATGGAAAGGAATCATAGGCGTAACCACAGGGGGGGGGGCTCAGGACCCACCTCCCCCAAAGGGCAGAGCTCTAGGGATGTATAACGGCAACAACAAACCATTTCTTATGACAAACTAAATGTAATTAAATATATTTCATATGTTTAATCAAGAATTATGTCCTTTTTTAATTTCTTGAAGTAACTTTTTAGTACAGTTAAATTGTTCTCAAAAGATCCCTAGAGGGACAGTTTTGGGGTAGTTTTGATTTCTTGATCCTATAAGTTTTTGGTGTGCTGAATCCGAATCTGAGGTTTGCTAAAAAAATTTCGTGACGGAACATTTTCAAAAATGCAAAAAAAGGTAAAAAATCTCATTTTTTTGGAGGTTTTGTGCTTATAACTTAAACATTTTTAAACTAAATTAAATTTCCTAAAATTCAAACAAAGGTTCACCCGCGGTTCACCCCTCGGGTAAGCTTAATATAAAGCATGGAAAAATAAATACATTTACTATATAACTTTTCTCTATACAAATAATTAAGACTAAAAATAAATTATATATTACAAAAACTAAAAAACACAATTCTAAAAGTAGAAAATAATGTTATACTTAATCAAAAAGCGTTGGGCACTTTGTCGAAATTAATTAAAAGTACATGTTTCTGTGTCCCACGCTTTTTGATTAAGTATTACATTATTTTGTACTTTTTAGTTTTTTTAAAATATTAATAATGTTTTTAGGTAGGAGTAAGGTCGAGGTTCAGGGCCCTGGCTAGAAAGAGACCCGCCGAAGAAGAGCGACGCAGCTATAGTATAAAGTTTAGTACCTTGGAAGACAGAGATTCGCTCGGTGATATTTTTGTTTTTATTATTATTTAATTAGATTTAGATCAGGCGTGAAAGAAAGTTAAATAAAAAATTAAAATTGCTTTGGTAGCCTTTGAGTAAGGTTTATTTCATTTATTAATTTAATTGTTCTTCGATATGACTTTATAATGTCACGCATTTTAAAATAAAACGATTTCATTAAATGCATATCCTTTCTAGATAAGTATTTTCTTAAATTGATTGGCCAAAATGCGTTTTGCCAAGGCCATAACTAATTGTTATACCTTGGGTAATTAAAAAATGATGGTCATGAAACAGAATCGCTCTTTTATTTTTGTCTTTCTTTATTTGAAATTAAAAAAGGTGGAAACGACGTTTTACGTTCTTTCCCTTGAAAAATTTATACGAAAAATTAAATTTTGAATTTCAATTAGGAATAATTATCTAATCCGTATTGATATAGACAAAACGTTTTGCGTAGGTACTTATTGAAATATTAATAATCCTTTTTTAAAAAACTATATTTATATTTAAATATAATAAACTAGTCGAAATTTATTTCTCGAAACATCTTTTTAATAACTTAATTTTATATTTAATTATGATTAATGGGCCGTGGAGGAATTATGATTTTGCCGCCGGTAGGCTGAAATATTTTGTCGCCTATTCTCAGGGGTTGATTTAAACTCTTTTGGGCCCTAGGCAAAATCTTCATTTCATGCCCCTACGTAAAAACATAAAATACGAGTGTATTTAATACATGTATATAAATAGTTTGAATCGAATCTTTAGCCAACTAGAAATGGTAAAAGGGTTTAATTTTTTCCTCATCACATATTCATTTAAATCTATTGAGATTTCATATCTATGAATTATTTACTTTTATCTTTTACAGCAAATAGTTTTTATTAGAATATTTGCATTTTAAATGGTAGTTTATTTCAATTTTTCGGTTCACAGTATGTCTATTATATAAGAAAATATCATTTTGATTAAAAATTTTCAAGTTTAAAAGAAATTGTATGAAAAGATACAATTTCTTCTCTCCTGGAGCGAATCAACTAGAAATGGCCAAAAGTTTTAATTTTTTTCTCATTAGATATTTGAGCCGTTTATTTTGAAAGTGGACTAAGTCCAATTTTGAAAAAAATAAGTTAATGACAGATTTAGTTAGACATAGATATCTTCTTTCATATTTATAATATCACAGCCAAAGAAGTATAATATCCTCATGAATTCGTCAAAATAAATACATCAAAATATATATAAATATATGTATTTATAAAAATATAAATACAAATATCTCAAAATAACAAATAATGGACTTAGGCCACTTTCAAAATAAACTGCTCATTTATTCAAATCTATTGAAATTTTAATCTATGGGTTATTTTTATTTATCTTTTATATCAAATGATTATTATTAGGAAATTTGCAATTTAAAGGGTAGTTTATTTGAAGTCCAAATTGAAAAATGCTAATATCTGGTTTGAAATTTTTTTTTTAAAAATATGAAATTAATATATATTATAAAACAAATAATTATTAATCATTTAATTTAATTTTGAGGAAAATCGATTCAGTACTTTTTGAGAAAATGGTCAAAAAACATTTTTTTTCATTTTTGACAATGTTCCTTCACGAAATTTTGTTAGCAAACCTCATATTCGGATTCAGCACACCTAAAAAACATAAAGAGTCGAAAAAATTACAGCTACCCCAAAACTTTTCGGGTAAAGACAAAATTTAACTGTACTATTTGTTTTAATAAAAAAAAATTCCCACTAAATATTTTGCTTTGTGGATTGACCCCCCCCCCCCCCATGAAAGTTTTCTGGCTACGCTACTGAAAGGAATACAATAGATTTGATGGAAAGGCATCCGCCCAAAGATAATGAAAAGTACAAATTTTAAATAAAATCATTTAGTAAAATAACATTTTCACTGTCTTAAAAACTGACGTTTCGGAGGATCTTCATCTCTTCTTCAGGGTTTAAAAGAGTGAAAGGACGAAGCATATTGGCATCTATTCAAGATAAATAGAATTAATCACAGAGCAATGATATAGGAGAAGTATCTAGATAATCGCCGTTCCTCAAGCTTTTGGTTCTAAACAGGAAAGTACCCGTACCATTGAGCTTGGAATAATTTGAAAGGTGAAAATTTAGGAAAAGGATTTCAAAGAAGAGAAGGCTATAAATGAAACTATTGTGATACATGCCATTGAATTTAGTTGTTCTTTTTGAAAAATAATTTTACTATATTCTTGCTGGTCCGATTTCAGCAAAGCCGAGACGATTTGGTTTACTGAAGTGTCTGGATTAGCGAACATTATTTAATTAAACAGATTTTGCTAGGTATTCTTGACAGGAGTGGAAAAAATAATTTTTAAGGAAGATTTTTTATGTCTCTCAGTAAGTATTTCTGTCTAGATTTTGATACCTATGGTATTCAAAAAGAACGGAAAAAGATCTAAAAAGCTCTTTTTAAAGACAAAATGTTTCTATTATATTTCCAAATTGAATAACCGACTAAATTATGGAATTTCAGAAATTTGGGTCCAGAATGCAGGAAATCGGGGAGGGGGGCGGTTGCTAAATGAAGGAGCCATCATTCTGTTGGAGCTGAAATTTCCAGTTTGTATTGATAAATTACCTATATATAAATGCTCATTTTTCAACTTGCTAGTTCTAGCTGTTGGCTGACGGAAATTCCAAATCGCTAAAATTTGCGGAAAGTTCTTTTAAAACTTTCTATTTTACATTCTATCTTTTATTTAAACATAGGGGAACTACCCCTCGTGAAGAATTTCCCCAGGAAAATTACTATGAAGAGGATACGTTCCATAGTATTCGCCAACGCTCAAAATCAAGTATGGCACACGAAAAAGGAAATATATTATATATTTCCTTTTGTAATATATTAGTACCTGGAGCCACCGACCTTTTTGCTTCAGTTAAAAGCTATATATTAATATTATTTTTAATTTAAAATTCTGATAAAAATACAAATATATATATATATATATATATAGTACACGCCCCCTGAACCCACCGAAACCCCACACTTCACCCCACCCTGGACCATCTACCTCCTGCACTCCCCACATCTACGCCCACACCCGCACCCAGTTTTTGCATTTCTAGCCTTCTAGTGGCCCACAGATTATGTGTATATAGGTATTATGTATAAATAAATTCCGTATAATTATTTTTTTAATTAAATAACAATTTATTGAGTTTTATAATTAATTGAAATGAAATAATGAATAATAATTTTATTGAAGCAATTTTTTTTAAATGAAATAATCTATACCTACATTATCTACTCTTTATTAAACGAGCAAAAATTATATTTGTTTATATATATATATATATTATATATATATATATTTGTATCATTATTCTATTTTAAAAACGGCTTTACAGATTTTGATGAAATTCACCGGTTAGGGGTTTTTGGGGTGACAATTCGATCTGTCACGATCTCATCTTCGACAAAATTGTTTTTGATAGGGTTTTATCGTAATCAAATTAATTATTCTCAGGTAGAAAAATTCCATTCTTAAGGTTTTAAAAAAGGTTTTCCTTTTACTATTGTACCCAGACAGACAATGGGTTGGGCTAACTTTGTTCTCAAAGGCCTTGAAGAACTATTGTGATTGTGGATTTTAACATATTTTGTTCTCCTTAAACGTTAGAAATATTAATAAACGTTTTATAATTGTTTTTATTAAGAACTTTATGTATTTAATAGAATAAAAAATAATCAAGAATTTATTTAAAAATATATTTCGCATAAGCAGGTCTCAATTTTCTGAAAAAACAATACATTTTGATAGGTTTTATTTATTAACAATTGGATGAATAAAAATGAATCATATAGTTGAATCAAAACAGGTGCAGGAGGCGGGGTGCAGTGGTGGGCGATCCGGGGGTAGGGCGAGGTTTCGGGGGTGGGGTCGAGCGGTGAGGTGGGGGGTACAGTGGGCGAATATTATATATTTTTGTATTTTTTTTAATTTGAAAACGGTTCTCAAATAAAAATCGACATTTTTATCTGAATTTTAAATTAAAAATAATATTAAAATAAAGGTTTTAACTGAAGGAAGAAGTTACCGAGCATCGCTCGGTGCCTCCAGGTACTATATATATAAACAAACAATTTTTGCTCGTTTAATAAGAGTAGATTAATTATGGGAAAATCGATTTATGTGGTTATTATATAAAATGCGTGACAATTCGATAATATTACTAATAAATATTTGTGAATTTATCAGTTTGATCAGGCAGTATGGCTTGATACTCTCGGGCCAATGGGGATTCTATCGAAAACATCACAAGCGTCAAGGGACTGAACTGGAGAGAATGAACATCGTTCATCAACAAAGCTCATTGATTTTTACAGCATTGACCAGAATAAATACAGAAGAGAATAATTGTGGAGTTGATAATAATTTTTAAAATGTTATGGAAAAATGGAGGAAAAAGTTAAAACTTTTTCAAGACTCGATACGCTCGGCAGTTAGAGGCGCCCTAGTAACAATCTTAAATATAATAACGTATTAAAAAAAAAAAATAATAATTTTAATTATCTTGAGAAAAAAATGATATTTTCTGTATTTTTGAACCAGAAGTTCAAAAACTAGAAAGCCCATAATTTAATTAGTTCTCCGCATTAAAAAAAACACAAAACATTTTGTCACCAGAACAAACTTTCGACGACTTCCCATTGTTGAGTTATTGTGGGTATGGGAATCCAATACTTATTATGGATGCGAGTGATAAACCGTTAAAATAAAAATATTTTAGTATAGGTAAGAATAAATAAATTGAAATAAAGTGACTATTCCAATAACATTTCCGTAGTTTAGAAGTAAAAACAAGTTTGTATTAATAAATTGCATTTTTATGCCAAGTTTCAATTTTTTTATTCAAACTGTTCGCTGAGCAAAATTTCCGAAACTCTTAAAATTTGCGTTTCTAGTCATGGAAAAGTTTTCACTTTTGCCTCCAATTAATTTTTGGGATCAGAAGATTAGTTGTTGATTATGTTTAATTTCCTTAGGGCCAGTTGTATGTCGGTTGGTAAAGACTTTGTAAAAGTTGACAAAGGGTAAAACCTTAGAATTCACCTTGTGCCCGGCGGGATGGCCAATCAGATGAAAGTGCCTGTCATGATCGATCGGACAACCCTTTGAGGTGGCTCATCTCATTTGAAAATTTGAAATTTTAAGAATTTCGCTCTATTCGTCTACTATATTTTGTTATACGTCGTTAAATTGAAACAAAGAATAAAAACATCAATGACAAGAAATTAGTAAACATTATTTTGTGAAATCCTGCCCCTACCTTTGTCATTCAGTCATTATTAAAACACAGAAGAAAAGAAAAAAGAATTCAAGTGAATTCTATATGGTGGCCGCTTTGCCTACCTCTTAGGCGTACATCGAGGAAAAGATTTATTTGAGTCATATATAGTATGTGTAATAAAAGTAAAAAATTGTTATTTGGGATTTAGCATTCACATAGAAGTAAATGAATAGAAATACGATTATTGTCTTAAAATAAATTTTACTTACCAAATATGGAATTTTACAAATCCACTGTCAAGGTTGATTTCATACTGTCGTCATATATGTTGTATCAAGCAGGGGGCATACTCTGGTCTTCAGAATTAAAGTTTGTTGAATTCGGGAGGAGATTCAAAATTTTAACAAATGCTCAAGTGAAAATTTGAGAAAAATTGACTTGGAAAAAATTAGTTTAAAAGCAAAATGAAATGATAATAGTTGTCATTTACCTTTATATAAATATCAATTATTCCTAATCCCTATACAGCTACTGAATTAAACGAATCATGCACAAAAATTGAAATTATAATAAATATTTATTTATTTAATAAGAATTATAAATTACAATCAAGTTTATTATATATTTTTTATATTTTTTGTACACAATTTTTATCATCAAAAATCTAAAACTTTTAGGGCCAGTCGGTTGGTAAACTCTTTTTAAACGTTGACAAAGGGTAAAACCTTCAAATTCAACTTGTGCCATCCCGCCAGGCACAAGGTGAATTTGACGGTTTTACCGCTTTGTCAACTTTTACAAAGACTTTGCCAACCGACATACAACTGGCCCTTAATAAATCAAGTATAGAGATAGCGTACCTACTGTACTTCTGGAAATCTAGATTTTAATTTTAATCGATAGTCAAAAGAAAAAAATGATAGAAACCTAGCCAACCATTTTTATATTCTTAACTAATATTAAATCGTCATTATATAATCTAAAACAAATTATCCAGAAATTAAATTTCCTATGCTAATGTATTCAAGATAAGATCTCTTACAGCATACTAAAAAGTCCCTAGACTGGGGGAAAAAGAAAGGGACAAGAAGAGTTATTTAATTTATACTTTGAAATTTTCAAAGAAAATTAGAAAAGATGATAAATTTATGAAAGTCATGAAAGTAATCAATTCATTTTTTTGAATGTTGTTTACGATACATGATCTATATATGTATCTTTATTAATACAAACTATTTCGGATATTTACAACCGTGCGATAACTCCCTATATGACATTTTTTCAGATTTTTTGCATTTTTAAACAGTAAGTTCAGCGAATATTTCGAACTAGAGAGTTGAAAATTTACATAAAAGAGGAGTTTATTAGGGTTCCGTTTAAAAAGTAAAACGAGGCCCTATTAGTGTAGCTAAAATATGTTTGTCTGTCAAAGCATTAAGTATAAAGTAAATAAGATAAAAACTTGACATTTATGGTACAAGCTGTATGTAATTTTTTCCCCGAAATGAAAAATCGTGTTAAAATTTTGATCGATTGATTATTTATGGGAAGGTTGAATTTTTTGTGGGGTCAAAATTAAAAAAATATTTTTTATCATGACCATGGGAAATTATTGTAAGGATCTGTTCAAATGGAATTAGTTTTAATTTTTTTTTTAATATGTTTAAAATGACGGTGTCAAAGAGCCCTAAAGTGACAGTTTTTAGATGATTTTTTAATCTGTCTTTAGAAGTGGCTAAAGTAAAAATTATGAGAAAATTCCAGGGAATTCACAGATTTGCTCCTTATTAACGAGAAATAAAAACAAATGTGATATCTCAAGTATTTTGAAAGTTTTAAGGTACGGAACTATACATATGTGGTCTGGCTCGCACTTGGCCCTTATTAATAGAAACTTATGGATATGCCAAATTTCGTTCCAACAGTTTTTCTATCGCTTCCTATATTATAACAATTCGATTATTTCTTTATTTTCTTCATTTTCAAATCGGTGTTTCTGAAGTCAAATTCAAATCAGTTCTTCGTTTTGGAAAGATGAAATTTTTCACCACAACGAACTTTATACAATCTTCCATTTTAAATTATCCTGGATATCGGAGCACATACAAACCGACAGACAGAAACATGGAAGAAAAAAGTGAAAACTTTTTCAAGACTCAGTTCGAAAATTTTTGAGACTTGGTAATTTTTTGTCAGCTAAAACTTTTTGCTAAAAAGTTGAAACTTAAGGTAGTTATTTCGCGACAATACTATCAAAAAGTTAATTCTAGAGTATATAGAACAAACAATAAGGATTCATAATTCATAAGCCCAAAACTGTTTATGTACCACTACTAACCAATTCCGTGCTCGTTTGACAAATCTGGCAACACTGTCTGAGCTTGTATATATTTTATCAGGATATTTCAGATACAGTACATTATAAAGGAATATTTATAAAACAAAATGTTCTTATTAAGCGATTGAAAGCTGTTGCGATAATGGCTGAAGGGAAAAAACGTCAAAAAAGTACTAAAGTTAACCCACTTTTTAGGTTAAATTTGTTGCCAGCTTGTTTTTAGTGTAAATTTTTCATTATACATTTTTCATTATTTATTCATTATTATCTCAGAAACTGTGTTGTAAATATGAATTAAAATTTTCTTAAAAAATGTATTAGTTATTGTTTAATGTTGGTTTAGTTTTTTATAACAATGGTAAGAAGAGTTTCTTAATTATAATTAAATATGTAGGTAAAGTTTCCGATATCCCGTATAGTGCAATGTATAAGAGTCTGAAAAACTCTATCTTTAGAATTTAATATCTCAGGATCTATATTGTTCATCAATTTCATTTTGCCACCAATTGATGCACAAGTATTTAAATGATAATCTATCTAAATTTCAAAAAAAATCCTAAGAAAACCCATTTGGTGAAACAACTAGCTTAAGATAGAGGTGCTTAATACGAACATGTTTGCCAAATTTCGGCTCCATGAACTGTTTAATAGCTCTCCAACTCTCCATAAAATAATTGGATTTTTTCAGACTTTCTTCATTTTTAAATTGGAAGTTCTGAAGTTAGAAAACTCAAATTCTAATCAATTCATTGCTTTGAAAATTTAAACAATGTAATCAAAACGAACTTTCCATGACTTTACGTTCTGAACCATGGGTTTCATTATACAAACCAGGGATGTTGCGAATATTCGCATCCGCATCCGCAAATGCGGAGCTTCCGCATAGATTTGGACATCTGCATCCGCATCCGCATCCGCAATAATCAATGCGGATGTTCATGTGGATGCGAATGTAATACAAGTTGCGACAAGAAAGAAATTGGGCGGGTTTTCGGTTCTCTTAATGCCAATTCCGAAGGGGCTAAAAGAATGAGAATGACTGAAAAAAAAGGATATGGAACAACTAGGAGCAGGGACATCAAGTTTCGTCAGAAATCCATGCTTAAAAAACGACCTTGCTATGATGTTAGATTCGTCAAGTGAAGATGAGAGTCAAGAAACACCAGAAAATGGTAGCATTGAAACTGTACTCTAAAAGGAATTACTTTCTTACCTCACTAAAAAAATAGTCACTGTGGATTTCTTCGAGAGGAATTTAAGATATTATCACCGATAGCACGAAGATTTTTATCCACTCCACCAGGCAGTGTTCATAGCGAACAATTATTTAGTAGCGCGGGTTTAATTTACGAACCTCTGCGTAACCGCCTTGAATCAGAAAAGGCGGCAATATTACTCTTTATTAAGTATAACGCTCCTATTTTTAACTTCACTTACTAATATGAAAATTAGTAAGTGAAGTTAAAAAAAATAGGAGCATTATACTTAATACTAATTTTCATTAATAAAAATGTTAATAATTACTTTATCATTGTTTTAATTCTTCATTCATATACTATATTTATATAAGATCTTAAACATCCGCGTCCGCGGATGTGAGCCCTCAAAAATCCTCATCCGCATTCAGATCCGCGGATGTGAAAAAATCGGCATCCGCAACATCCCTGATACAAACACACAGATTGAAAAAATATATTTGAAAATGTTTTTATCTCAAAATTTAGACATTTTTAAAAACAATAAATAAAAAAATTTAAATTTTCGAATAGATCTAATAATTCGGTTTGAAGGGAAGCATGGCTGTCAAGAGCGTACCGAGTAAAATTGGATATCCCGAGAAGAGTATTTCTTCAAAGAAAGGAAAGAATAATTACACTTACCATCTCAATGGACAATAAATCTTTTTATTTGTAAAATAAGACACAAAGGAAATAATTACTAAATTAATTATATTTTAATTTTTTAATTTATATTTTAATGAAATAAATTTTATGCAAGGGCTGTTTCGAATAAAAAAATAGATTAAAGCTTTAAATGAAATAAGAAATGTGCGACAAACAGCAATCATGTAATTAAAAAAAGAAGGATTCTTTATGTCATTTTTAATTTATATTAATACGTCTACGTGAAAATGAAAATATGTTTAACTACTTGTTGGGCATTGGCTAATCTGAGGGTTTAATTCATTCAAAATTTTAATATAATTGTTTATTTATTTTTCTAAATATAATGTTTAGAAATATTTGAAAGAAAAAGAAAAATAATTTTCAAACATTATTTTTTTTATTATGAGAATTGGTTATATGTCTCAAATTTCAAATAAGAAGTCCAAATGCGAGTCTGGGTTGCAATCCGAGGATTCGATACATTATAATAAAATTGATTATGATTTACAGATTCTTATTAAAATCTAGTTTAAGAAGATATGTTCAATTATTTCAAAATAGTCACTGTCTCCTAGGAAATCGAACACCAATTCCAGATTCGCTGGCCGAACTTGAGGTTCAACTTCGAGACAAAACTTCTTCAACATAATATATACATTTAGGAAATTTCACTCAGTCGAAATTTCAAGGCTCTGCGACTTTCCGAAGACGAGATATGAACGATTAAAATATTTATTTTACGGCACTCCTAATTTACAACACCTTCGTTTATTTCAATCGGATTAAAAATTTGACAAAACTAATAACTCATGACAGTTGATAAATACACTATTTTTTTAAATCGTTAGAGTCGTTTTTGAGAAAATCAAAAATAAAAGAAAAATCTTTCATGTAAATGTTCACTTCCGGTTTTCCGATTTCATTCAAAAGCTTGCTGTACTCCTTCTAGCCTATATCGAGCTTAAGTTTCGAATTTCGTAGCTCTGAGACTTATGGTTGCGAAACGCAGGGGGGTACATACATACGTACATACGCACTGACCAATGGATTTTTGGCCCCTTTTTGGCCTCTGGGGACCACAATTTCCGGTTTTATGTCCTAAATTCGATTTTCAACTATTAAGGGCATCGATTCCTTCCACCTAGAAGTTACAAAATGAAATTAACTTTTTCATCTCTGAGATACAAGCTCTCAAGAGTCAGGACCCAGACAGGCCATCGCAATACATTCCCCATTACAGTCTATAGAATATAAATGTGAAAGTAAAAAATCAGTATTTGGTAACTGGTCAAAACATACTCGTGAAACAAGTTTTTTGTAATCGGTTTTCTTTTTAAAAGCTGGATATGATCAGAAATACACTTTTATTTGATGATGTTCAAATAAGTTTTGATAAAATAACTTTACCAGGAATCGGTATTGAAATCATTCAAAATTTTAATTTATTGTTTTGCTTATAATGGTGTTAAGAAATAAATGCAATGTGTAGGAGAATCATTTACAGCATATTTTTCCTCCTTGTACTCATGTCAGAGTTACTCGAAAATGGACGTTCATAGAAAGTTTAAAAAGTTTGTATTTCAATTGTAAATAACTAAATAAATTAATAGTTCATTTTCTCCAGAGCAGGAAATAAAAAATGCTGAAAATCAGAAAAAATATAAGATCTATGTGATAGAGTTAGTATATGTATTGATAGGGTTTCTTTTTCACCAGGAACACATCGCTATCGCTATATTTCAAAAGATTAAATAGTTCATGATGTTACTAATCGGTTTCCCACTTTTTCACGAAATTAATTACCTAATTCAATGTATTCTTAGCTTTAGTATTAGGGGTGCGTACGCGGAAGAAGAGAATCGAATTTGGAAATTATAAATAAGAAAAATTATATTCATAGGTATTTTTTTTGCCTTGAATAATGTTTCTTTCATATTAAACTAAAAATTTTTTTACTAGCTTTTTACACTTTTGGGAAATCATGAAAATTCACTAAATACGACATCAGAAACTGCCCTCAGATCGGTCATTTGAGATCACAGCCCCACGACTGTGGAACTCAATGCCTTCTGCCCTAAGACAACCATCCTCTGCTGCCCGCTTTTTGCGTGGACTCACTGTAGCTATATCATCCTAATACTATAGCCTCTAATTTATATTTTATATTTTGTAATCTATATTTTGTATTTTTATTTTGTATTCTATATTTTGTATTTTTTCTTTTGTATTTTATATTTTGTTTTTTGTTTTATTGTATTTTTATATCTTATTTGTATTTTATATTTCTATATATTGTTAATCTCTTTATTTGTCAGTTTTTTTTTCTTCTCTTGAATGTACACTATAAGGGTCTATACTGACCTATGTACATAACATCATTTATAAATAAATAAAAATACTTAGGTAAGCAATACTTTTACATTAAAAATGATTTTTTTTGGTCGGTTTTTCGTTTCACAAAGAGAAACAAAGGTTTTTCGTTAGACTTTTTTTGGAGTAACCTGGTTATAAAAATTGTCAATGTCGAAAAAAATTGAATTATTATAATGAGCTTTTGATAATTAATAGCTAGCTAATGAGATGAAATTTGTCAAGAAAGTCATTTTTGAGAATTGGAAGTTCTGAAACTAGAAATCCTAAAATCTAATCAGTTTCTCTTTTAAAAATACAAACATTTTTGGCATCTGCAGAAACTTTCTAGGACTTTCCATTCTTGAGTTTTCGTGGGTATTAGAATCCAAGAGCTCACAAAAATAGATATTCGAGAGTAACGATTAAAACTTGTTTCAAATCAGTATTGTATTTTTCTAAAATAGTAATTTTTACTTTACCATACAGGGAATGGTCAAGTATTGTAATCGTGCATGAAAAAAGTGTTTTTTTTCTTTATTTTTTTCGAAATATGTCAAAAACGGCTGAAATTATTTTGATTAAAAAAATTCAGCGAAACCATGGCATTTCGGTCTACAAAAAATTCCTAATTAAGTGAACATCGAAAAAGTTATATTTTTCGAGATAAAAATTGTTTTGTCAAAATGTCTGTTAGTTAGTAAGTCTGTCTGTTAGTCTGTGCGTTACCAAATTTTGTGGACGAGCTAGCTCAAAAACTAGTGTGAATATCGAAACCAAATTTCACACGTAGTTTTGATCCATTGAGATAAAGAGCTGATTAGATTTTGGGACATATCGACCCAAAATTAAGGGGGGTGGAGGGGGTTAAAAATTAAAAATCTAGTCCATTTGAGCAAACTCAAGCAAATTTTATATACATATTCAGTGGGCCCACAGTAATCTAAAAATGCAAAAACTAACCGCCCAAAATGGGTGGGGGAGGTCAAAAAATAAAAATTTGGCTCTTGTACCAAACTCGACCAAATTTTGTATACATAATCAGTGGGCTCCCAGGAATCTAAAAATGGAAAAACTAACCCCACTCTCCTACATGATTATAAATAATTTTATTAAATATTAAATATAAGTGAGGGGCCAGGTTGTATGGTAAAGTAAAGTGGATGGCCACATCAGAACAAGTCAGCTTATTTATACCATAAAGTAAATAAAAATGTGGTCAATATTTTCCTGGGGATCTGTTCCAATTGCCTCAATACCCCTCCAACAGTACGGTTTTGAAATACATGAAAAAGGAAAGACCTTCCAAAAACACGTTGCTATTGACTGGGATTCCCCTTGCCATTTACAATATGTCTCTTTCTTGATTCTATAGTATATAGATATTCATATATTTCTTAGCGGTGATTCCGAGGGATAAGTCTATCTGAGCTTGCTTATTCTTCCCCTATCTTTTGTGTGCTCATTTAAATATAAATGTTTAATGGTAATCGAATGCTGGGGGTTAGAAGGCATTGACGTTTTAAAATGGTTTAAGTCTTGTGTCAAATTCCCTCTGAAAAGAGATCTTATCTTAAATATCAAATATATTGCCTGAACATTCAAGGCACTCCGATTTAACCGGCAAAACAAGGATCGAAGAAAATATTTTTAAATTATCAACTTAAAAAGTAGCAGAAAAGTTTCAAACAAATCAAATCAAAGGATTTAATTAATAAAATGGGCGTCGGCAAGGGGGTAGAACAAAGAGGGTGGTTGAAAGTGGAGTATGCACCATGCGTGTCACTTACAAAACCCTTTTGAAATCAACCTACTAATTTTTAGAATACTCGAATATGCTAATTAATATGCATGCCGATTTGGAAAAAATTATTAGTGTTTTTGCGACATTCAAACAGAATAAAATTTATATCCATTGAAAAAAATATGAAACTTGATAAGCATACCGATTTAAAAAAAATTATGATAGGGTTGATTTTGAAAAATTAGCAAAAAAATACGCTTTTATGAGTAATTGAAAGAACATCATTTAATAAATAAATGGGCATTTTTGATTGAGTATAAGATGATAAACTAAAAATGCAGCATAAAGAGAAACAATGAGGTTGTTCTCTGCTTGATGCAAATAAACATACACACATATATATATATATATATATATTATTTATTTGTTTGAGAATATAGTTTCAATATCTTGGAACTTCATCGTCAGTAATTGAAAAGTTTTTTGTTTTGCCGAGAGTAGCAGAGTTGTTGATTCACAAGGAGAAACAAAGAGGTTGTCCTCTGCTTGATGCAAATAAACATACACATATATATATCGAGATGATATATCTGTATATATATTATTTATTTGTTTGATCAAACAAATAAATAATATATATATACAGATATATCATCTCGATATATATGTGTGCATGTTTATTTGCATCAAGCAGAGGCCTGCTTTTGTTTCCCCTTGTGTTCATCATCAGTCTTTTTTAATAATAAATATTATTTTTCATGAGGTCAGTATCGCATGGATATTGAAAATTTTTTGTTCTTCCTTAGCCGAAAGCCATTTAGAATTAAAAAACAATTTTCAGAACACATTCCTCTTAAATATATGTATCCCTTTATTTTAACAAAGGATTAAAGAGGAATGTGTTCGGAAAAAATTGTTTTTAATTCTAGCTAGCTTTCGGCTAGGAAAAAAACAAAAAATTTTCAATATACACGCGATACTGACATCATGAAAAATAATATTTATAATTAAAAAAGTCTGATGATGAAGGCCAAATCTTCGAAACTATAGTCTCAAACAAATAAATCATATATATATATATATATATATATATATATATATATATATATATGTGTATGTTTATTTACATCAAGAAGAGGACAACCTCTTTGATTCTCTTTGTGAATCAACAACTCTGCTACTCTCGGCAAAATAAAAACTTTTCAATTAAAAATGTAGCCCCTATAGATAGAGCCCTTGTGCTAGCTTGTATTACCGAAGAGAAAAGGAGAATGTGATCAAGCATAAGGTGGAGACTTAGGTGTCTGAGCACCCGGGTCTTCAAGGATTGAAGATTATAACTGTCAGTAAATAAGGAGGCCGGGAGAAAGTTCCAGCTCCGTGAAAACATTGAGATAAACATATTGACCAAGGAAGTAGTTCGGAGCTTCTCCAAATTAATCAGAAAGGAGTGTTAGAAGTCGCCAAATCGCGTGCCACTCGCAATCAATGGCAATTATTGCTTCGTATAATGTTTGGTTTTCATCTTTCAAAGCTGCTGAACCTGAGTTAGGTTCAATTTGCTTCAAAGTCTTGGAAAAATTGAATTTAACGATTGTCATTAGTGCTAAAGTTTGGAAATTAGGGGAAAAGAAAAACCTGAAGAAGAATGAGAAGATAAGAATATGAGAAATGTACTAGAAAATAAATTTAGGCCCAAAAGAAATATTTTTAGAAGACGATCTCTTTTGATTTTTTTAAGAAATAACCTTCACCTTTACGTCAAATTTCAGTTCCCTTATCTTAACCATTAGTTGAGTAAAAAGTTCCTGAATTATCAACACAGGTTGAATAATTTTTCACTTTTTCCACCAAATTATGTTTTGATTTATTTTTTTATCATTTTAATTGATTTCAGAAAAGATTGTACTCCTTTTTAAAATTTGCATCAAGTAACACTATTTAAGTAGAGTGATTTAAAGAAAGACTTATTTAGAGCTAAGTCAAATTCACCCTTAAATCTCTGCTTATAATTAATGAAACTAAAATTCCCCAGGATCAATTAGGTAAACCCAAACCTGATTAATATCCTAGAGAATTGATATCAGTTAAATCTGATCATTTATTTTCAAGGGCTTAGAGAATAGTGGCTCTGAGTCATTCTCAAAAAGTGCCACAAGTCATCGACTTGTTCTCGGAAATGTGACAAATTCGCAAGTTGTAAGGGGAAAGATAAAGAAGAGGAGGCGGAGCTGATGGGGAGGAAATGCAGGCAAAAACGTTTCCAAGGGGGATGCTGATGGGGTCTATCTTAATTCGCGGCTGCAAACGGGAAATTGCAATTTTATCTGCACCTGATCCACAAGGTAATGAAATGTCTTCGATCCAAGATGGATATGCCCTGTTCAATCTCACTGGAATTAATTACATTTTGATTAGGTGTGGGTGTTAATTGCAAGTGAGTTGCCCCATCTATAAGGGAGGGTTATCATTTTACCCTAAGATTCCATCAGCTTTTAAAAACGACAAGTCACTCTGAATTAAACACTTTTAGAAATTGGATTTTTTTCCATTAAAATCAACCATTAGAATGTGTTAGTGTTGGAAATTTGGTGATGACGCTGAGGATTTTTGATGTGTTTTCCAGACCTTAACAAGTAAATAGAAATAGAAGAGAATAAATGTATTCAAAAGAAAAAAAATGAAAACTGTTCCAGGAGTCCGTAAGTTTTCCTTAAATTTTGGTGATTTAGCAATTTTTTCCTGTGAATGTTTTAAGGGAGTTCGGAACAGCATATCTATCTGGTTGATCTTCGAAAAAATCGTTTGTATTTCTGCAGAGTGACAACTTCTGACTACTAAATTTTTAAATAAAAAAAATTGTTAATAATGAGGTTAATTTCGAATAAAAATCTTTGTTTTGATAATATTAATAAAAAAAAAATATTGGGATAAATTTTTTTCTCGTTAAACATTTATTTAACAGAAAAAACGATTTCAAGAAATAGAGTTGGAATTCTACACTAGTGTTTTTGTTATATTCTGTTGACTGCAAATAACTTTTTATTTTTACATTTATGAATAACTAATTAACTAGACTGTCAAATCTATTGAAAAATGTATTATTCGATTCATAAAAGTTGAATTATTGTCTGTATAAATTTGTTAAAAATGGTATAATTTGTATAGAAGTCATAAACCTTTTAAAAGCTCGGTCCATTTACTTTCATGTTAAAAGGACAATTTTCAATAATTTATTTCTTTAATGGGACAGACGATCAACTTCAAATTTCGGGAATAAATATTTAATACATCAATGATTCGATGGTAAAAATTTTAGAATTTTCTTATAAAAATGATAAACAATCACGAACTCCCTTAAGCTAGAAAGCTGAAACTTGGCAAAAAGGTAAAGCTATTATATAAACAAACTTTTATGCAGAATTCCAGTTCATTAGTCAATGCTGTTCAAGAATTTTCCGATTTGACTATTTCTTGTTTGTTTGTTTTTTGCATAACGAGATCCTAGTATTGAATTGACAGAAAAAAATGTATTTGTTCATTGTGTTTAAAAATGCCTGTAACGTGGAGAAAAATCATATTGTTTTCTGTGTGTATGTGTGTGTGTGTGTGCGTGAGTCTGGATGACGATACTCACGACAAGTCAAGAACGGGAAGTCATAGAAAGTTCATCCCTGTACCAAAATGTTTGTATTTGCAATGTGGAGAAAAGATTATATTTTAAGTTTTCTAGCTTCAGAACTTTTGGTTCAAAAATGCAGAAAATATAATTTTTTTTCATTGATTTGATTGATAATTTAAGGGCTTCTCGCCATTCTCGAAAGGAAATCTCTCATACATCATTGTTTAATGATTTTTCCTGATTATTATTATAAATTCACTAAATTACTGGCACCGTCTACAGTTATGAAATAAATAATATTTTAACATATTCGAGTGCAGCAAGAGGCTTGTCTCAAGACCCTCTAGAGTCTGAAAACAATTATTAAATTATTGGTATTAAATAAATAATTTTATTAATAATAAAAATTCTTAAAAGACCACTACGTTTAAAAAAGAGGTCGATAACTAAGGATTTAAATGCGCGGGAGTGATTATAAATAATGTGACACCGGAGTCTAGGGGGCATAGACCACTGGCCAGCATGATGCCCGCCGAAGGAGGGCTTCGCATCTGGAATATATACTCTTTATATATTTAAGCTCTCAACAAGTATCGATAAGTATATATAAATCTAAGGTTTTCTCTGTACATTGCTCCAAATCGCCCCACATTTTGGATGTACACGTTTCAAGTAAAGTTATTATAAGAAAACATTCTCAACAAAATTCATGTCTATCAGTCTGTTTCCTGGTGTCCGAAAAAATGTTGTCCAGCAATTGGCATATAGCTGAAGATATTGTTATGAAATTTCATATTTGGATCAGATGTCTTCTAATTTAAAATGGTTGCCATAGAAATTTTTTACCTAATGAGCTAAAATTCTGAAGATAATTTTCTAGTAATAAACTACATCTCTGTGTCAATTTTTAAAAAGTTCCAAATTGCTAAAATTTGAGAAAGATGTAGGGATTCTTGAAAAAGTTTTCACTATTTCCTTCATTTTTGAGTTTATAGTACCCACGGGTAAATGAAATTAATAGAAATTTTCTATTAAAGGCACGAGATTTGACCCTTCCCGAAGCCATTAACAAGTGTTGATTGGTGTAACAAGTATTAATCAAACAAAAGCATTTCCATAACCAAGTGTATGGGCAAGAAAGGGTAGAAAGATGGTCCCCGCTGCCATCGCCGAGTGTCTCAATGGGTCATAAGAGCTCTCCCTTCCACCCTCTGTCATAAACTTTTAAGGGCCTAGCTTGGTTCATTATGAGCGAAGGAAACGTCAAGTGGGCAAGAATTCAACAGTTAAAAAACATATGAAAGCCATGCAAAATTATTTTTTATTAAATTGTCAGGTACACCCTATTCTTTTAAAAGACACTAAATTTTTTGCTTAACAAGGAAAATTTTTGAAATCTAATTATTTATATTATAACTTTTTTTTAACGAATTGACTCGTCTAAAACATACGTTACTTGAAGTGGGTATGAGACTATGTTTTCGAAAACTAAAAACTCAATTTATAAATCAAAGATTGTGTCATTTGTTTAATATTTATGCCCCCGCATCTACGCCCTCCGGGTGGTTCGTTGTGGCGGGCAGCATCTCTAGGTACTCAAAAGTTTCGCACCCTAAAATATAATACTCCTCTAAAATCGTGGTATATACATATTCTTAATTGAATGTGAAATAAGGAAAAATTTAAAACTTTTTCATGGCTTGGTCCGCTCTCAAGTTAGAGCCACCCTAGCATTAAAGTTAAATATAATAAACTATTAGAAATTTATTTATTATTTTAATTACCTTGAGAAAAAGATATTTTCTGCCATTTGGAAACGCAAGTTCTAAACCTAGAGCCCAAATTCTAATCATTTCTACTTATTTGAAATACAAATATTTTTCCTCTAGAACAGTGGATCCCAGAGTGGTCCACGATGAGCTGCAAGAGGGTCAATGAAAAAACAAATTGGAGGTCTATGAGAGGTAAATGGGGGTCCACGATAGTGAATCTCATTTAAGCATGAATGAAATAATCACATATAGAGATAGATTTGTTGCTTAGTATTTACGTGAAAACATAACAAACAGACTGACAGTACACTGCGATTTTGTATACAAACTTATTTCCGCAATTATAATATTAGTAGCGACGTGGGGATTTTATAGTGTACTATTTTATCTTATTTATTACAGCCAATTACATATTATTTAAATTTAAAATTAATTACGTAGTAATTGAATTAGTATATCTCATCAAATTGATCTAGGTAGTGGGGTATTCGCTTCGTGGTCGCAATACACTTTGAACTTGTAGAAACTTGCACATAATGATACCAGTATCTTCATGTTAACCGAATACTCTCATTAGAAATTGTTGTTCAATCTTTTCTCAGAGCTTCGCAAAGACAACGCTGGAGACTCGGACTTGCCCTGATTTGTTCAATCTGTCAAACAATGAATACGATTGTGAGAGACAAACACGTTCATTTATTTCCAGAGTTATGCAAAGGAAAGTATTAAGCAAATATTTACAAAAATATAAACTGGTAGTTAGGCACATACAAATAAATATTATACTCCGAGCACTCTATAAAATATACTCTTAGAATAAATTAAAATTTCTTGAAAAGTCAAACTTTATTTGCTTAAAAAAATCCGAAAATGAAAGGTATGGGGGGGACCCTTTGAATCACTTCACCATTTTTGGAAGGATTCATAAAATTAATTTTAAAGAGATATACAAATAAATATTATTACTCGAGGTCTCTATAAAATATACTTTTAGAATAAATTAAAATTTCTTGAAAAGTCAAACTTTATTTTCTTAAAAAAAATCCGAAAATGAGAGGTAAGGGTAGACCCTTTGTATCACTTCACGATTTTTGGATGGGTTCATAGAATTAATTTATAGGAGAGATATACAAATAAATATTAGTACTCTGGAGGCACCGAGCGATGCTCGGTAACTTCTTCCTTCAGTTAAAAGCTTTATTTTAATATTATTTTTAAATTAATTTAAAATTCTGATAAAAAAGGTCGATTTTTATTTGAGAGCCGTTTTCAAATTAAAAAAAATACAAAAATATATAATATTCGCCCACTGTACCACCCCCCATCCCCACCTCCACCCCGCTCGACCCCACCCCCGAAATCTCGCCCTACCCCGGATTCCCCACCACTACACCCCACCTCCTGCACCTGTTTTGATTCAACCATATGATTCATTTTTATTCATCCAATTGTTAATAAATAAAACCTATCAAAATGTGTTGTTTTTTCCAGAAAATTGAGACCTGCTAATGCGAAATATATTTTTAAAGAAATTCTTGATTATTTTTTATTCTATTAAATAAATAAAGTTCATTATAGAAACAATTATAAAAGGTTTATTAATATTTCTAACGTTTAGGGAGAACAAAATATTTTAAAATCCACAATCACAATACTTCTTCAAGGCCTTTGAGAAAAAAGGATTAACCCAACCCATTGTCTGCCTGGGTACAAAAGGAAAAGGGAAACCTTTTTTTTTAAAACCCTAAGAATGGGATTTGTCTATCTGAGAATAATTAATTTGATTACGAAAAAACCCATCAAAAACAATTTTGTCGAAGATGAGACCGTGACAGATCGAATTGTCACCCCAAAAACCCCTAACCCGTGAATTTCATCAAAATCTGTAAAGCCGTTTTCAAAATAGAACTAAGATACAAATATATATACAAACAAATAAATAAATATATAAACAATCAAATAAATAAATATATATATATAAATAAATAAATATACAATTTTTGCTCGTTTAATAAGAGAGTAGATACTCGAGCTCTGTATATAATATAATATTAGAATAAATTAAAATTTCTTTAAAATTAAAACTTTATTTTCTTAAAAAAATTCGAAAATGAGAGGTAATGGGAGAGGCTTCGTATCACTTCACCATTTTTGGAAGGGTTCATAAAATTAATTTTTAGGAGAGATTCAAAAATAAATATTATATTCGAGCTCTGTATATAATATAATATTAGAATAAATTAAAATTTCTTTAAAAGTAAAACTTTATTTTCTTAAGAAGGGATCTACCTAAAACACAAAAACATGGCTAGGGGTCTACGAGACAAAAAAGTTTGGGACTCTCTGCTCTAGAACGATCTTTCTACGACTTTCCGTTCTTGACTTATCGTGCTTTTCGGAATCCAGGCACATACACATAAAAAAATAAATGTTTGGAAATGACTTTTTTTAATACTAAAAAAAATGCATTTAAGATTCAGATGATTGTCGAATTGGCCGCTAATGTTATAAAGTAAAATTATAAATCTAATAAGTATGATTTAATCAATCAGATTTGGATTAAAATAAGAATAGTGCAATTAAGTTGAAATCAATCGTAGATTTATATTTTAAAAAAATTATTAAGTATTTAGAATAAGGAGGGTAGAAATTAAGGCTTATTTACCTTGAATTCACTCCCATTGTTTTCGACGTTGGCGTTGCCTCGAAATGGTCTCGACATGGAATGAAGAGAGAAATAAGAAATGAAAGACACCCGTTACTCGATAAGATAAAAAAGCTGGCCAATATTCCCTGAAATATTTTGATAAAATAAATCCTTCGAAAAATTCTTCAATTCATTTTTATGAAATTTACAATTCTTTTAGTAATCTACTATAAGGATGATGAAATGAAATTACTAATTACATAGATTTATGGATGCCACTTAAATTATTCTTTTGAAAAGTTAGCTTAATTTTGAAAATAATTGTTGCTTCCGAACATGGCCAGAACCCGTGTATTTTTTGTTTTTTGTTTTTTTTTTCTTTCCGTTTATCGGTGAGTCGAAATTTGTTTTTATATTTGTCCATCGAAACAAACTGATCGAATTCTCTAAGTCTACAACTGCCAAATTTTTCTTTTAGGACAGAATTAGACTTAAAATCGATTAATTCTAGTTGAACTTCTTCAGGTGCATCATCGTTGCACTACATTATATAGAATGCATTGGTATAAGTCAGTGTTTCTCAATAAGTGTGCCGCAAAGGATTGTCAAATGTGCCTCGAGGCTTTTTGACAAATAACACTGCCCAACAATGAAAATGCTTCGGGCACAAAAATAGCTGATTCTTATGTATTTCCACCTGCTGAATTCAAAAATCACCATAAAGATTACCGATTAGCTCTTGTTTTGGAGATATAATCGATCAAAACGGTGAAAAAGACCATTTTGACCTATTTTCGAGTTCCGTTAGATATTAAACAACAATATTTGAGATCACAATATTTTGTTGAACTAATAGAAAACAGCTTCCTCTTGGATTTACAAATTACCACTTGTTTGTAGCTCAATTAGAACTCGAGTTATAACTAAAAAACTAAAACTATGTGATTATTAGGATAATAAACATTAATAAAGTAAAGGGAGTGTAGTTTCAGAGTGAATGAAATAAAACTCAAAAAGGTGTATACAATCTCAATTTATTTCAGATTATTAGTCCATCATCAGGAGTTTACAGGTTAAAAACTAATCTGTAAATTCCTGATGGACTAATAACACTGGGCAACAAAAAAGAGGCAAGCTAAAAAACGACGATCTGATGAAGGCACCACATAAATCTCTTCAGACACGACCATCTGTGAAGTATTATTCCAGCAATGTAGAACTCTTAGAATGTAACTACAATTTGTAAAAAAATAAAATGCACTTTCAATGTTGTTAGCATATGTAATTAAAATGTATCTTTTTCTCTTGATCCGCCACCTACTGTATTTCACAGAAACTAGAGCTAAGAAAAAATTTTCATTGTCATATTCGTTTTTCTCAACCCAAAATTGGTAGGAATTGACTCATCAAGTGCTCGAAGCATTTAAAAATTATTTTTTTGTTGCCCAGTGATAATTAAAGCTGCATGTGTTTTGTAACATTGAAAAAGTATTTGTAATTACTTACTTCAATTTTTTTTGTATCAAACTTTTACATTTTTTTATATTCAGGTGCCACAAATGATTCTATATATTGTTGGTGTGCCGTCAATAACGAAACACTGCTCTAGCTTTAAAAGTTCCGGTTCAAAAATGCAAAAGAAAAGATTTTATTGAGATTTTAATGCGAAGTCATAATATAGGCATAAATAAACAATTTATATTTAAGTTTATTTTATTAAATACTACGGCATATCTAGAGACCCGAGTCTTGGAAATTTTTTCACTTTTTTCTTAATTAATAAATGTGCGGGGGGTGCGATTCTTTCATGAGAATCGGTTAAAGGAAAATACCTAAATAGGGCGTGGATAGAATTATCTAGCTTCTTTCTTTGTAGCGAAGGAAATACAAGTCACGACCTGTTCAGACTATTAAAGATTCAATTTTTAATTTCTATTATTCTAAGGAATGGCCTTTTGCTCTTGGATCAAAATTATAGTCGTCATAGAGAGAGTAAATATTTAATTGAACTTCTATAAAATTCAGACTTCTTCTTAGAGTGACATACCCGAAACGGGTGTCGGCGCCTCTCCACATATACCTGTGCTGAGTGTGTTTAGTTGTTTTACACAGATATACGGGACCTACTTTTTAACGCCGGTTCCGAACGGCTAATTTGGAGAGGTGACTAAGCAATTATACTTTCGGTAGGTTGCCATTACTTTCCAAGAGGAGCCGACTGCAAATATCTATCTGCCGAGACTCGGTCTCGAACCAGTGAACTCCAAGTCAGCGACCCGACACTCTATCCACTGACCCACAGTCGCCTCTAAAAATTCAGACAATAATGTGGAAAAATACTTGTTGTGACTGGCGAACGTACTGGGTCGTGAAAAAGTTTTACTTTTCGTCTTAAAAAGTCTTAAAAAGTTTGTTCTGTAGCAAAATTTTTATATTTTCAATTCAGAGAATTGTTTAAATTTTGGGCCCTCTAACCCGGTGTTTTTCAACCTGTGTGCCGCAAGAGATTGTCAAATGTGGCGCGAGTGTTTTTGACAAATAATTAAAATTGCATGGGTTTTGTAATTTTGAAATGGTATTTATTACTTCATTTTTTTTTCATCTTGCAATGTTGACTTTTTATTATATTTAGGTGTCCCGCAAATGATTCCAGATATTTTTAGTGTGCTGTCAACCAACAGTGGTTGAAAACACTGGTATAAATTATTCAAGACTTCATATTAATTCGAGAAGTATTTATTTCTTGAGAATTTTTTCGCCTATATTACTTTTGCGATTATGATAAACATAACAAGGGCCTCAAAATAGTACCTGGTAGTTGAGACTACTGGTCTAGACTAATTTAATAATATTATATTTAATTAAACATATATTTAAAATAAAAGATGCGTAAATAATCTGTAACATAAAAATAAAAATAATAAGTAAAATTCAAAGATATAATTAATTAATTTTGATGAATGCTGAATAGCATGGAATTGATTTTTTAATTAAAATCTTTTAAAAAAGAATTTGAAAATATAAAATAAATAAAAAATACTTAATAAATAATCAAATAAACTTAGAAAATAAAATAAATCCATTTTTATTTCGAAATATAACAAAATACACAACGAATCTACTGGTCGTTCATTCAAAGCATATTGATAAATATCTGATATTCTACTGTTCGTTTAACAAGAAATTTTTTTCGAAACACAAAATCATACATTTTTTTCAGATGTTTTGCTATTTTCTCAACTAAACTCATACTTTTTTGTTCACATTTAGTAGGGATGATCAAAAACTAGATGGTATTATATTAATAATTATTGTTAAAATTAATTATTATTTAGCAATGTTATTATTAAATTAATTAAGGGTTTTAGGAGTTGGGAGTAAATAATGAATAGATTTCAGGAAGTTATTTAGTTAGAGCGGATCATAGAAAAAAAATTCGTAAGCCAAGATTCTTGAAAAATATCGGTTTTCATTCATTTGTAGGATCTGGCATTGATTTATGGAATAGTCTGTCTGTTACTACTTGGGATTATAGTCCTCTGCTCCCCTATGATTAAATCAATTATAAATTTTGTCAAGCCCTAATCTCCTAGAGTTGTGCAAAATTTTATTTATTTCTCACAAGCAGATATTGCCTGATGTAGAGAGAGGTCATACCATCCTTGTTTTGACTAGGTTTCCTTAACAACTTATGGCAAATGCGTCGTTTGCTCGTAGTATCGGGTTTTTGCGCGGATTTATTTAAATTACGTTTTGTCTTTTGATGGAAATATATGATCATGTTATTTGTTAATGAGCATACATTTCTATTAATTTATTTTTCTTTATTAATTGTTAATTTCTTTTAATTGATTTGTATTTATGTTTATTAATTTCTGTAGTTAATTTGTATTGATGTTTTGTTGACCTAGCCACCGAGGACTTGTGCCTCTAAGCAGGTCGAGTATTAAAGATTTATTTATTTAATATTATTCTAATTTTATTAACGTTTTTGGCATTTTATATGAATGGAAAAATTTTAATTCATTTAAAATAACCGAATATTTTGGAATTTGATTTTTCCCTATTTAATCCCACTCATCATCGTCCTGTCGGTGTGTTTTTTATTTCATAAATGATTACAATATTTATTAACTTGATTCTTGAGTGGCTTGACTTTAATTCTTCTTCCAACTAGGAAGAAGTTACAAATATGATCCTCTTGAGCATTTCAAATAGCAAAAGCAAAAGTCTAATGAGCTCTTATTTTCATTAAATTTAAATTATCTTTTCTATTTACTATATGGTATATACCGATAAAAATTCTCTCAATCATTAAACTTATCGTCAGACTTTCAACATTTAAGTAGCATCTCCGCTTCTGTAATCGATAAATGCAATAACAAATTATTCTACTTGAATCTCATGCTTTGAGCCTGGAAGTAGCTTCATTATGCAATAATCTGTCAGTGTAATTAAATATTGCCTAAGAGATAAAACTCAATTAACAGATGTTGCTTTGATTTTATTTTTCTTTATACATTATTTTTGCAGACTCTAAGCTAATATACATATGTATATCACAAGAACAGGATTACATCGGATAGAATAGAAAATTAAATCGTTTTTTTCATATAGAGACTTTATTAGGTAGGCTTAACCAGGAAGAGTATTGAATCCACAATTGAACGAAAAAAATTTTTTTTCATATAATCTATCAAATAAAAATAAAATTGCATGTTCATACCGAAATTCTAAAAAAAATTCATAATGGTGAGAGGTCATTTTTAACCGACTTCAAAAAAGGAGGAGGTTCTCAATTCGATTGAATATTTTTGTGTCTATGTTACTCGATTTCTTCGCCAATTGTGAACCGATTTTGATGATTTTTTTTGCATTGTGTTCAGTATAGTTTCCGATTGGTAAAAAACTAAATTTAATTGGTATTGGACCTTTTTTGTTAGTATGTATGTTCACCCATAACTTCTTTGTTTATGAACCTGTTTATTTCTTTGTTTATGTTTATTTGTTTTGTTTATATAATTTTGAAGTCGGTTTTATTTTTTTGTTTATAAAAATTATGATTTTATAAATATACTATATTATAGAGAGTTTTAAATATATATTTTTGTTTGAATATCTGGAAAAAAATTAGTTTTTGAAGACTCTCTTGGAAGGGTTCTTGATACAAAGGGGGACCTTATCACTTTTTTGAGAATTTCAAGTGAAAATAAAATATTAATTTTCATAAAACTAAACTCAATTTAAATAGTATATTTGTATATTTCACAGAGAGATTTAAATATATATTTTCGTTTGAATATCTCGAAAAAAATTAGTTTTATTAAGCCCCTATTGGAAGGGTAGTTGATACAAGCTTATTAAAATTTTCTCTCTTGAGGAAGTATAAAAAAAAATATTTTTTTATAATATTTTAAGGTAGTTGTTTCGCGATAATACTAGTAAAAAGTTAATGTTAGAGTATATAGAACAGACAATAAGGATTCATAATTCATAAACCCAAAACTTTTTGCTGTTTATGTACCACTATACTAGCCAATCCCGTGCTCTTTTGACAAATCTGGAAACACTATTCGAGCTTGTATATATTTTATCGGGATATTTCAGATAAAGAACATTATTAAAGAAGATTTATAAAACAAAAAGTTCTTAATAAGCGATTGAAGGCTGTTGGAACAACAGCTGTATTTCGTGGAGCCGAGACAATGGCTGGAACGAAAAAACGTCAAAAAAAGTACTAAAGTTAACCCACTTTTTAGGTTAAATACATCTGTTGTTGCCAGCTTGTTTTTAGTGTAAATTTTTCATTATACATTTTTCTTTATTTATTCATTATTATCTCAGAAACTGTGTTGTAACTATGAATTAAAATTTTCTTAAAAAATGTATTTGTTATTGTTTAATGTATGGTTTTATAACAATGGTAAGAAGAGTTTCTCAATTATAATTAAATGTGTATGTAAACTTTCCGATATCCCCTATAGTGCAATGTATAAGTCTGAAAAACTCTATCTTTGGAATTTAATATCTCCGGAACTATATTGTTCATCAATTTCGAGTTTGGCACCAATCGATGCAGAATTATGTACATAATAATCTATCTAAATTTCAAAAAAACTCTAAGAAAACTCATATGGTGAAACAACAACCGTAACAAAATTATTTATAAAATACTCTATTATATAAAAGTATATTTTTTGAGAAAATAAAATCGTAAAAATTATTCATGGACCCTCTGTACATTTTTCTCTGTTGAGGAAGGAAAATATATTTTTGTAGATATTTTAACAAAATTATATTTTTTTATCTATAGTATATACTATATGTATAAAACATAATCATTAATAGAAAGATTTATTACCGCCGAGCTCAAACTGCTGAACATCTGTGTGTCTGCAGTCTCTTCAAATTCACCCTAAAAAAAGTATTAGTGAAAGTGGACTGACCCCCTTGCTTTACATCTCTTCCAACTGAGAAGAATATATTTTTTATAATAGATTACAATAAATTAGAAAGTGAAAAGGAAACTCGTTAAACTCTTTATAGTTTATAAAATAATAATTAATCTCTCATGAGCTGTAGCGAAAAAATCGAGAGTAAAAAAGTCATATTCCAACATCAGAGTAAAATAAACTGCAACGGATCGTTGCTAAACTTTATCCAAATTCGTTTGAAATATTAATATGTTTATTCCTTTATTATTAATCAGATATCACTTGCAATTTGCAATTCATGTTGACTTTAAGTCAAAAATAATGATCGATTCTCATAACCATTCTACATTGGAATATTAACTTTTCGGTTTTTATTGGTATCCATTGCTGGAGACATGGAGGAATCGAGTTAAAATCAAAAATAGCGATCGATTCACATATAATACTTGAGGAATAACAATTCTACATTAAATTTTTGACGCTTCAATTATTATTGGTAACCATTGCTGAATACATGGAGGAATCGACTTAAAATCAAAAATAACGATCGATTCTTATCTAATACTAGCGGTATAACCTTATTGCATTCCATTTTTGATGTTTTTTGACTATTAATGGGAACCTCTACTGATAACGTGGAAGAATCGACTTAAAATCAAAAAGACTAAATTGTTTTATGATATACAACTCAAGCTTGAGTTGTTTACCAAAAAGAATTTAGTCTTTTTGATTTTAAGTCGATTCTTCAACGTTATCGAGTAGAAGGTTGCCATCAATATTCAAAAAACATCAAAAATGGATTTCAATAAGGTTATTCCTCAAGTATTAGATAAGAATCGATGGTTATTTTTGATTTTAAGTCGATTCCTCTATATCTTCAGCAATGGTTACCAATAAAAACCGAAACGTCAAAAATCCAATATAGAATTGTTATTCCTCAAGTATTAGATCAGAATCAATCACTATTTTTCATTTTAGCTCGATTCATCCATGTCTTCAGCAATGATTTACCAATAAAAACCGAAACGTCAAAAAGCCAATATAAAATTGTTATTCCTCAAGTAATAGATGAGAATCAATCTCTATTTTTGATTTTAAGTCGATTCCTCTATGTCTTCAGCAATGGTTACCAATAAAAACCGAAACGTCAAAAATCCAATATAGAATGGTTATTCCTCAAGTATTCGATGAGAATCAATTTGCTATTTTTACTTTATCCAATGCGAAGCATGGGAGAAATTATTGGAATGGGTCTCGCGGCAAGCGCGACTTCAAAGGGTCCTCAGGTAAAGACTACGGAACCCATAGACTCAATTAAGGTCACAAATTGAAGTATTCAATGAGATTGAATTTTAGCACGTGACGGTTTTGCCAAAAATTACCTGGAATCTCGCCGAGAGGCCAAAAAGTGCCATTTTTTTTGAAAGTGCGTGGGGATGGATGGATGTATGTATGTTATCGTTTTTTTCGTCCACGAATTTTTCCACACGTTGCACCGATTGAATTGAAATTGAAAACCTACCAGTATTTTAACAAAATGAAGCGCTGATTAGTTTTTGGTACATATCGGTCCACAAACATTAGTACTTTATTTCAATAAAATTTAGGGAACGCGGTGTTGGTTTATAGTGAAACATTGTTAAGATAAATTAGGTTGGAGTTGAGTCGGTGTTCACCAAGGAGAAAAATTAAAATACAAAGATTTTTCAGTTTACTCTATATATTTCGAGCTCTTAACTCATCGTCAGGAGAACATTGACTAAAGATAACATGATATTTTGAACAGAATTTATTTTAATTTTAATATGATGGACAGTTATTTATGACATAGTGTAAATATGAAAGAATTATCAGAAGGATGGATGGAATGGCTTTAGAAAGCCGACTGACCAGATTCTTGAGTCTTCTGTATAATACCACGAGGTGTGCTTCACTAGCAAAACTTCACCAATAATTGACATCTTAATCAATGATATTTAATTTGAATTGGAGTGCGATGAGGGTGTGTGGTGGGTTTATTTTTGAATTTTATTTATTTTTTTAAATAGAAAATGAGAGATTAAATTTTCGCTATGCACCCTCATTGCATTCTATAGTTTATTGCCTTTCTTTATTACACATACATAATTTTCGGCAACTTTCAAATATAAATATCTTTTCTTTGTCCCAGCCCTTTGTCCCTACATCTGGTCAGTCGGCTTTCCTAAAGCCATTCCATCCATCCTTCTGATAATTCTTTCATATTTACACTATGTCATAAATAACTGTCCATCATATTAAAATTAAAATAAATTCTGTTCAAAATATCATGTTATCTTTAGTCAATGTTCTCCTGACGATGAGTTAAGAGCTCGAAATATATAGAGTAAACTAAAAAATCTTTGTATTTTAATTTTCTCCTTGTGAAACACCACCAACTCCAACCTACTTTATTTCAGTACTTTTTTAGTTTTTTCTAAATATCTTGAAAATGACTTAACCAATTTTGATGAAATTTAATATCCTAATTAAGTACCTTGGGGACCACAAAAAAGGTTAAATAAAGTTTTTAGTAAAATTATATTTTAAAGTACTTTACTCAAGAACATATTAATATTTCAAATGAATTTGGATAAAGTTTAGCAACGATCCGTTGCAGTTTATTTATTTTAAGTCGATTCCTCTATGTCTTCAGCAATGGTTACCAATAAAAACCGAAACGTCAAAAATCCTATATAGAATGGTTAGAATCAATCGCTATTTTTTATTTTAAGTCGATTCCTCAGCAAAGGTAACGGATAAAAAATCAACGCAGTTGCTATGGTTACTTATAAAATTTCCTCCCAAATTTTTATCATTTCACAGCGAGAAGTCTATCCATTGTTACTTAAGCAAGTTTAAATGAGCTATATTAAACCGATCAAATGAATAAATTTTAAAGAATGTTTGGTAAAATAAGGAATTTAAAAAAGTACTATCTTACTCTAGAGTAAAATACTTTAAAATATAATTTTACTAAAAACCCCATTTAACCCTTTTTGTGGTCCCCAAGGCACTTAATTAGGATATTAAATTTCATCAAAATTGGTTAAGTCATTTTCAAGATATTTAGAAAAAACTAAATAAGTACTGAAATAAAGTACTAATGTTTGTGGGCCGATATGTACCTAAAACTAATCAGCGCTTTATTTTGTTAAAAGTATGGTAGGTTTTCAATTTCATTTCAATCGGTGCAACGGTGTGGAAAAAATCGTGGACGGAAAAAACGATAACATACGAGTACATCCGCACGGACTTCCTGAAAAAATCGCACTTTTTCCTCCTCTCGACGAGACCTCATGTAATTTTTGGTTATTTAACTTAGAAGTTTGAAAAATAGTCTAAGCCTGATATTTTATACTAGCTGCAAGGCACGCCCCCTGGAACCCCAACCCTCACACTCCACTCCCACCACACCCCCGAAACCCAACCAGCACCCCTACCCCCGCACCATGCACCCGTGCCCAACCCCCGCCCCCACACCGCCACCCCAACAGTCCATCCCGCATCTCATCCACTTCGGACCCCCACCCCCGTACCACCCCACTACGCCACTGGACCCTCGCCTGAACCCCCCACTCCACCATCCCTGCACCCCTCCGTGCCATCCACCCCCTGGACCCCCAACCCTCACCTCCCACTCCCACCACACCCCCGAAACCCACCCAGCACCCCTACCCCCGCACCATGCACCCGTGCTCAACCCCTGCCCCCACACCGCCACCCCAACAGTCCATCCCGCATCTCATCTATTTCGGAACCCCACCCCCGTACCACCCCACTACGCCACTGGACCCTCACCTGAACCCCCCACTCCACCATCCCTGCACCCCTCCGTGCCATCCACCCCCACCTAGCCCCCTGGACCCCCCCGCACCATCACTCCACCCCCGCACCAATCGTCCGCACCCAGTTTTTGCATTTCTAGCCTTCTAGTGACCCACAGATTATGTATACAAAATTTGGTTGAGTTTGGTCTAAGAGAAAGAATTTTCATTTTTTGACCCCCCCCCCCATTTTGGGTGGTTAGTTTTGCATTTCTATCTCTCTAGAGGCCCAGAGATTATGTATACAAAATTTGGTTGAGTTTGCTCAAAGGGCAAGAATTTACATTTTTCTCACCCCCCTCCTTTGGGTGGTTTTTACGGGAATTTTTTTACATATTTAAGCTGACCTCTGATGTTCAACCATAATTCTCTTTTTACATCTGTAGTAGTATTTAGAAATTTATTAAATATTTTTAATAAATCTAACGTTCAATATTCTAACGATCAATTTTTAAATAGTTTTCTAATTAATATATTAAATAATAATTAATATATGAAAGAGAGTTGTTTTTCACCGCGTTTTTAAACAAGATATATATGTCGATAGACTACTGCTGGTTGAGGCTACAAACGCGGTCTTTGATATATTAATTATTTAATATATTAATTAGAAAACTATTTAAAAATTCATTATTTCTTACACAGAAATATATAAATTCAGATATTATTATTACTTAATATCTGACAAAAATCACATGCATTCGATTCGCGAGTGAATCAAATGTAGGGAACTCATGATTGATCAATATTAAAATATTTCATTTTCACATTGTATTGTATCCGTATCGAGATAATTTCAAAAATAGATCTTCAAAAACAATGATACCAGATAATTCGGAAAATATAACAAAAAGCTTCCATTTATAACGAAGCATTACAATTTTAAAAGCTCTATTAAAATATTTGAAAAAATCTGAATAACGTTTATGCATGCAATTAATTTAATCTCAATCCATTATTAAATGAAATATCACATTCATAATTCAAGATTCTAAATTTAAAGAGGCATCACTTTTCAATTTTTTACTTTACCAATTATATTTTTCGAGATAATAATTGTTTAAATTGAAAGTTTCTTTGCCGAGAGTAGCATAATTTTTATATATTGAAGGAGACAATAAAAGAGTGTGTCTTCTGCTGGAATTATAAATTTTATTTATTTATAACGAGACTATAGTTTCGAGGAGCTTTGTCCTCTTCATCAGTCTATTACAATGGATTCACAGGAATTAATTTATGAATTAACTGATGAAGAGGGCAAAGCCCTCGAACCTATAGTCTCGATATAAATAAATAAAATTTATAATTCCAGCAGAAGACACACTCTTTTATTGTCTCCTTCAATAATTGTTTTGTCAAAATGTCTGTTAGTCTGTCTGGTTGTTAGTCTGTGCGTTACCGTGTGCCGAAAAAACGATAACATCCATCCATCCATCCGCACGCACTTCCAAAAAAAATGGCACTTTTTGGCCTCTAGACGAGACCCCATGTGATTTTTGGCAAAACCGTCACGTACTAAAATTCAACCTAATTGAATACTACAGGGTGACCACGAGAAACATTTACGTTTTAGAAATAAAAAAACAATATTGATTTTTCAAGATACTATTTATTTAACTTGAGTTACATAGTTGTGGTTATACGCCATTTACTTTACGTAGAGAAAATGATGTCAGGAAGGTGACGTCCTTCTTCCCTGAGGAAATTTTCTATTCTGTCCAGGAAGCTCCTCCACACTCGTTCCAGTGTATCCTCGGTGATCAACGCCACCTCAGTACGTATCGCTGCTTTCAAGTCATCTAAAGTACAGGGTTTATGTCGATAAACTTGCTCTTTCAAATGTCCCCACAAATAAAAATCACACATGTTAAGGTCCGGAGATCGAGGAGGCCAGTGCACATCTCCAAATCTTGAAATCAGGTGACCTGTCAGGACCTGTGGAGGAGCTTCCTGGACAGAATAAAAATTGCTCTCAGGAAGAAGGACGTCACCTTCCTGACATCATTTTCTCTACGTAAAGTAAATGGCGTATAACCACAACTATGTAACTTAAGTTAAATACATAGTATCTTGAAAAATTAATTGCCGCGAGACCGATTACAATACTTTCCCCATGTTACGCATTGGATAAAGTAAAAATATAATTATGAAACTAAAGATAAAATGTTATGTTTCTACTGGGTTACTGGATGACCGAAATGACCGGTGGTCTCATTGCCGAAATCTCCATTAACAACAACAACAAAAGCGAACGAAGATGAGCTTGTATATCAACAACACTGCGTTTACAAATGATGAGAAATTTTAATATACTACTGGACCAAAGTTATGCATAAAATTTAAAAAATGTTATAATTTTCCGTAAGAAACATAAGGTATTTAATAAATATTTCCAATTAAAGATACTGATTATGAAGGTCAAACCTTCGAAATTATAGTGTCCAAACAAATAAATTAATTACATACATATTTATATTCGTTATATATATACAAGCTGCGACGCCAGTCTTTGGCGGGCGCCTCGCTTGCCGGGGGGACCTGCGGCTTCTCCCTAAAAAAAGTAATTTAATAACATAAACAAACTGTTTTATCTCTTTATCTCCTTTGATCAAAGTTTAATTGCGAAGAATATACATATATAAAAAAAAAATATGTGTGAGCCTCATCCACATAAGCTCATGGGGGAAGTGAAACTTCTTTAGCTGAAGATGCTATAGAAATAATTTAAATTTCCAAATTTTTTTACGATTTATTTGTCATGAAATATTAGTGAGTTTTAAAATAATAATTTAAATTTCGTAATTTTAATAAATTTTATTTGTCATGAATTATTATTGGGTTTTAAAAAAATATTTTCCCTCTATTGAGTCATTTCCTCTTTATTGTAACAAAAAAAAATCTAACAGATACGTCGCAAAAGAAGTTTCACTTCCAAAAAAAAAAAAAAAAAAACTAATAGATTTTAAATTCATATAACAACATTTTTAATTTTTATTCAAAACTTTTGACCAAGAGTGTATTTTATTGTCAACGAGACAATTTGATAAACATAGGAATGGTAAACTAATTTATTAAATATTAATAATAAATATATTTCTAATTAAAGTAAACAAATAATAATTGAATGTAATGGAAGGTAGCCCAGGGGTAGTGAGGAAAGAAAAAATTAACACATATCAAATAAGGTGTAATTTATTGGAATCCTTCCTCCTTTCCTTTCAAACAGACGTTTCGGAGGATTTTTCCCTTATTGTTCAGGGTTCCTCACTACCCCTGGGCTGCCTTCCATTACATTCAATTAAAATTTCTACCAGTCCGTCTCTCTCCAGAGAAAATTTCGTTGCAAAAAAATAAACAAATAATGTTTGACTTACCACCATATAATTAAAGAAAATTAAACAAACCAGTACCTATAGGTAATTTGGAATAAATTGTCATCCCAGATGACTTTAGAAAATGTTTAAGATCAAGCGAAAAATGGAAATTAGTATTATTAATTTTTAATATTTAACTCTGATTTTTTTTCGTCCATTTTCCCACCCACTTTCACTGTATAAATTTTCTTTAAATTTATTTCTGATGATCACTTCAATATTTTATCAAATTTTAGTTAAACCGATCCATGAATTCGCACACTTCTTCCCTCGAATTATCATTGTCAGTCAATCCAAGCTTCTTGGGTATCTCTAGAAAGGTTAAGGTCAAATTTTTGTTTAAATTTAAGATAAGCCCCCAAAAGAATTCAC
Source organism: Forficula auricularia (assembly GCA_024734495.1). Lineage (NCBI taxonomy): Eukaryota > Metazoa > Arthropoda > Insecta > Dermaptera > Forficulidae > Forficula > Forficula auricularia. The sequence continues at coordinate 10,292,570 of JALMQS010000074.1, forward strand.
TCCCTCAAATGTTCACATTGTCAGCCAGTTCAAGCTTTATGCCTATTATATCTATAGAAAGGCCTTAATGAGTAGATTTCAAATTGTCAAATTGTTGATCCAATTTGAAATACGTCTTCAAGATTTCTTACTACTATCTAGGATTTATCTTCTCAGATAACTCTTATCTTTGTATATAGTATTTCTATTAAATTAACAATCTCACATATAAATAAGCAAAATCTACCATAAAACTCTTAAATTTTTATCGAACATTTAGACAAACCTTCACCCAAAGCTACGCTGTCTAATTAAGAAACAAGCTTTTATATGGCATAATATATACGAGTATGTCGTTCAGAAGCCAATGTGATTAAGACCGACTCCCTAGCCCATCGTAGATCTGTCTCCGCCCTTTCTCTTTTTTATAGATATTACCATGGCTTTTGTTCTGAAGAGATAAAATCAATAATCCCTCCAAAGGCTTCTTTTGCGTGAAATACGCGATTTCCTAAGATTCAACACCCCTACGCGCTTAAATTGGATACTAATGGAACAAACGCATTCGCCAATTCGTTTATCCCTATAACATCTAGAGACTGGAACTCTCTTCCCAGCAACGTATAACCTTCAATCTTTCAAGACCCGCATCCACAGATACCTTCGACTCCCACCCAATCCCTAAATCTCTTAATATTTTCACGATACAAGGGTCCACGGCAGAATACAAGAGGTTGCACCTATTTGGTGAGAAATTGTTGTCTTCTTGTATCATTATAAAAAAAAATCCGCTTTTGGAAAATTTCTACTTACTTTACTAACTTACTTAGTCCTAGTCCCTTCTACCATTAGGTGTAAGGCATAGAAAATTTCTAAATTTTCCTAAATTCTTATCCAACAAATTAGGTTAATTCTTTTTAGTAAAAAAGTTTTTATTCCTTGCTTCACTTTTCCTCAGTAAGACCTATTTTTGTTTCTTTGTGAAGACTGGATTTAAAAGATCATCAATTTTTAACGTCTTTTATTTTATGAACATCGTATTGGCCTCTGAACGGTCATAAATCTATACCTACTTTATTACCTTACTTAATACGTAAGATATAGACTTTTATTTATTCTTTATGAATATACTAATTCTAGATTTATACAATACCCAATTAAGTCTATTTAATTTGTAACTAAAAAGCATCTTTAAGTATTTGTGTGAAATATTTGTATTAAACAATTAGACTGAGTTGAAAACAAAGCTTTCGACATTATAGTTTCAAATTAATAAAATTTTTAATTTACAACAAGCAGAAGACGTGTTCTTTGTTTTTTATATCTTCTAAATTAAACAAATCTGCTACTCTCAGCAAAAATCTTTTTCACCTGCAAATGGGATTCTCTGAGTAGAAATTCTAGTGGGCAAGATCCCTTGATTGATTAGCTTAATTAGAGAATTCTCATGCAGGTGGGCTTTGAGAAAAAATTCATTTTTCTCTCTTTATGAGAGTCGGGATTTTTGATGAGAATTTTAGCAATGAGGTCATTCTCCCAGTTGAGGGGTCGCTCTTGTTTGAAGAGCCATTCTGTCCACGGTCCAGATACTCTCAGGCAGTTTATGAGTATGGATGGAGCCAAATGAGACTGAGCTTCTTTTCAGAGAAGAGGTCTCACGGACTATAGATTGACCGTTCCTGGTCTTAATATTGCAGCTGTGGATTTGGCACGTTCAAAGTACAAAGTATTCAAGTTAAGAAACTTTCAGCGTAGCTTCTTCCTGCATGAATGAATAATAGATAGCTTGAACATATTATCATTTTGCAAAACTTACTTCTTACACCCCTTGGATAAGCTTCTAATAGTCAACTAAACATGAATATATTTACAATAATTAAAACTAGATATGGGAAGCAAGGTGAAAGAGTCCGCTGGACAAGACTGTAGCGTCTCTGGTCACGGAGCAGGAGGCCCGAGGTCAAGTCCCGCTCACTGCAAAAATTTGTCCAGCTATATTCTGACCTCAACAGTAATTTAAAGAGGTACAGACACTGATAAACACATATATTTAAAAAAATGTATCACTTATGCAATGTTTCCAAGGTCAATATATATTATATATATTTTGAAGTGAAAACTTCTTTAGGCACGTTGGGCACTTTTGGGATGGGGAAAAGGCACTGAACTCGCGTGACCGTCACGCTTGCTTAAGACAGCAGGACGGTGGCCATGGAAGTCGGAATGCTGTGTAACAACTCACCTGTCGATTTTTTTTTATTTATTGAGTGTTAATACTTATTATGAGAGAAATTTCTTTTGAACATATACAGTTAATAGTCACTTAAGTGCTTTGACATTAAAATTTAATAAAATTCAGAAAGTGGAGTTAATCGATTTGGCAAGTGAAGCATTCATATAATCCAAACCGAGATATCTACCAAGAATGGCCTTCTTTCTTTTAGTTTTTAAATTTAAATAATGAGGCAGTAAGACAGCCTCATTGATTTCTTCTTAGGAATCAACAACTCTGCTACTCTCAGCATGATAAAACCCTTTCAAAATCAAAATCCGGAGTGAGAAAAAGAAATAGTTTCAATCAAAAATTAAAAAGGCAGTCATGCCGACAAAGAAGAAAACTTAAAACTATGGAATACTAACAGTGTTTTTTTTTTGATTATTTTCAAATTGATTGTAGTATCAAAGATTAAAATTTCATAATTTGTAAATTAAAAAAAAAAAAAAAAAAACACTGTTATTTCATAGTTTTTTAAGTTTTCATTTCTGCCGGCAGTCCCCATGACTGCCTTTTTAATTTTTTTAATATTATGTATTTTTCAACGAAGAAAACTTTATTCCGGTCACTAACGAGGCTTTTTAAAAGGCGCTAAATTATATATATGTAGGTATATATTTGGGACCACGACCGAAAACCATTTGGCCAGTTTCTTTATACTTTTATGGTCATATACAATATAGATATCCAATCTCTAGGATATTATTATTTTAAAAGCATTGTTTTTATTTACTTCTTAACCCTCTCTCTAAGGCAAACTCTTTTTTTTAAACGGCCCAAAAAACGTTTTTTTTTCGTAGCATTGTGAAATTTTTCAAATATTAAAAATATTTATGTGCTTTATTATTTTCTCTAAAGTAACTACATTTTAAAAATTTTCATTGAAAAGGGAGGCTGTTTCTCCCTAAAATTTTTCGCTATTAATAAACGTTTTATGATTGTTTTAAAGAACTGTATTCATTAAAATATGAATTTTTATTTAAATCACACCTAATTAATTATAATTATTGTTTGAACACGAACAAAAAATACAATATAACGTGTTCAATAAATAATTATAATTAATTCTGTTGCATAGCCTGAAGACAAGACAAGTTCGCCTCTATATTTTCGAGGTTTCTATATTTCTTAAAGCGAGTTTCATCTCGTAGAGATCACGATGTAACCCATTCCAATTTTGTTTTAACGTCATGGCATGTCGATGAAATAATAGTGGAGCCAACTAAACTAAAATTGGAGCAAGTAGGCTGGCTGGGGTGGCGAGCCCTTCTCACGCGTCATTCCATCTCATGCCTAACTTAACATATCTCAACAGATTTGCCTGGCTTCTAGGGGGTATGGGTTTGGTTTGGGGTACGCCAAGAGAGGGTGGTAGGAAGGAGTCGTTGAGTGTTCGGGTTGGCGCGCGCGCCATTTGCTCTCGCCACTTTATCACGAAGCCCTTCGGCTTTTATGCCTTGCCCCAAAACACCCTCGCCAAATTCTTGCAACGGAGGGTAAAGGGGAACATACTTTTTCTTAGCAAGATCTTATTAAATATTGTTAATAAAATATTAAGAATCTCTGTACTTACGCATTATACTATTGTTTAACTTTGCCATTTAATATTGTTAGAGTTCGTGGCTGTGATGAAACTGTACTAGATGAAGGAGGAGGTATCAATCAAAGATGGAATCACTGGGTTCAATAAAACACCTTGAATAAGACGTTTCGGCCTGAATTTTATTTGGCCATCTTCAATCACACATATGCGTACCGCATTTTGTATATAACTCCTAATTGACTGAAGATGGCCAAATCAAATTCAGGCCGAAACTTCTTATTAAAGGTGTTTTATTGAACCAGTGATTCCATCTTTGGCTGATACCTCCTCCTTCATCTAGTACAGTTTGCCATTTAATTTCCATTACTATATATAAAGGTTGGGCCATCTAATTTTTGGAATTTGAATCGGCCTTAAAAAAAAACTATTCAATATTATATCCAAACGCCTCCCACTCAATCGCGAAACCAAAGGTCCAAAATAATTTTTTTCTTTACTCCAGGGCCCAACCACAATGAGGCCGCGTCGAAAGACAATTATAAATTAAATTAAATTAGGGAACGAAGAAAAGATTTTTATATTATAGACAAAAGGATCAGTCGGGATTCGAACCTGGGATCTTCGCATGTGCGCTGCGATGCTATCTCTTATCCTCTCGGCCACTGATCCCTTAACTCAAGCTAATACCTAATGTCTATATGAATTTGGAATTTCATTTTTATTTAATCTTTTTAATCTCTTCCTCGTTCATTTTTCGCAGCACTGTAGTGACTTGACTAATTAAACTATATCCAAACGCCTCCCACTCGATCGCGATTCAATATTTTTTCAAAATTATAAGTTTATTAAAAAGATTGACATTTTCATTTAAGAATGAAAAACAACATCATTCAAATGACTGCCAGGGCTGCCTTGACAGTACTCATCCGATCAACCCAAATGAAAATGTACTGAAAATTGGGTTGATCGGATGGGTTACTGTCAAGGTAGCCACAGTCATTTGAATGATGTTGTTATTCATTCTTAAATGAAAATGCCCAATCTTTCTAATAAACTCATAATTTTGAAAAAATATTGATTAGTTTTTTATAGTCGATTCAAATTCCAAACGTTAGATGGCTCACCCTTTAATAAAGTGGAGAAAAAAGTGAACTTTTTCAAGATTTTCTACACTTTCAGCAAATGTCGGTGATTGGGGCAATATTTTGTTCAGCTAATTAGCGAGAACAGTCCAAGATATACATGAGAAATTTCAAGTTTCCGAGATTTAAATTTTCTTAGAAAATCACAAGAGAGTGTCATCGATTAGATCCGCTGGAATGGATTGTTTTTAATTACCATATATGTCAGAAGGATTGTTTTTCAATTCTTCGAAAATCGAACCCCAGTGACAATAACAGCAATCCGGGACAGTTGGCTTCTGCCTATTACTAAAACAATTTTTTGGCAAATAGTTTTCTAACCTACTAATTAAGTGTCTATAAGTGATCAAATTGAAAATTTCTATTGAAAATCAGGAGAGATTGTCATTTATTTGATCCGAGATGGAATAGTTTATTTTTAATTTCATTTCAGAGGGTAATCTCATAGCGTAATTAATTAATCTTTTATAAAAGAACTATATTTATTTATTTTTTCTTTTACTTCTGATATTTGAGTCCTATACGTGGACTGAACCGTGACCTAATATGCTGTACACCTACTTCTATTTGTACTTCAATAATGAGAGCCAAGGAGTTACAAATATTAAAAAGTGCAACCCCAAATAGGTCCGGGTTGGCCTCTCCATCGTGAAAAGTAAGAAGAAAGAATTTGCCATGGGCGGCGTCGAAGGTATCTGTCCAGGAACGAGTTCCAGTCTCTGGAGGTCAAAGGACTACCAAAGAGTTAGCGAAAGCGCTTGTTCGACTATTTAACCAATTTGACAGCGAAGTGGTGCCGAGCGTTTGAAAACCGCGTGTTTCTCGTAAAGAGTGCATTAGGGGCAATCGCTGATTTCAGCCCGACTGAACAGACTTATCTATATATGATACTTTAAGTTAACAAAAAAACACTTAAATTATGTTTTAAATACTATTATATTATTAAATATTAGATACTATACTTCTTTTGACTCAACTGGAGCGAAAGGACCTCCTTAATTCACGTTTCGATACCGAATTCCGCATTCTTGATTTCAACTGTAACTTTTATTTAAATTATAAAGACAATCTTTATGAAAGTTTGCTTCCGCCTGTAAGGTATACTTATTGCTGTTCTAGTAGAGCTACTAGGTTGCATAACCTTCAGGTGCATCTTCTACAAGCGCTAATCAATCTACCAGGCAGGTACTTGGCCAAAATCTATAGGGTACTTCAATCATTCCAGAAATTTCGCCTGCTAGTAGAGTTCGGAACACAAAATAAGGAAAAATTCAAAAATCCAAACTTTCTATCTTTCGATCCCTTTAAAATTGGGGGTGAGAGTCAAAAATGAAAATTCTAGTCCTTTGGACCAAACTCAACCAAATTTTGTATACATATTTTGTGGGCCCCATGAAGGCTAGAAATGGAAAAACTAACCACTCCAAATGGGGGGAGGGAGGGGTCAAAAACAAAAATTATAGCCCTTTGGACCAAGGAGTTTCCTCATAGCTTACAAAAAGAACAGCAATCTCAACCAAAACATTCTGTGAAAAAACAGGCCAAGTTCGAAAAAGTAGTGAAATCTAGTGTGTAGCCAAGTTAAATTCGCCAAGAATAATTAAGTTGAGAAAATAGTAGATGTCTCGACTTAATTATTCTTGACGAATTTAACTTGGCTACACACTGGATTTCACTACTTTTTCGAACTTGGCCTGTTTTTCACAGAATGTTTTGGTTGAGATAAATCTTACACAACAATCCTATTATCAAGAGATTTTTTTATAGACTTTAAATAATATCAAATTTTTTAAGTCCTTTTGAGAAATTTTTAAAAAACTGAAAAATTAAGCGAAAGAATTATTTACATCAGGGATGTCCAGCCTTTTGGCTTACACGGGCCGCATTTGATGAAAAAACAAATGCTTCGGGCCATATAAAATATACTAATTCTATTTATATTTCTCAATAAAAAAGAATAGTTATAATCTAGAATAATGTAATCCAGGTGCTATTGACGATATTACATTCCCGAGTGGGTGAATATAACTCTAATTGAAAAGTTTTGTTTGCCGAGACTAGCAGAGTTGTTGATTCACAAAGAGAAACAAAGATGTTGTCCTCTGCTTGATGCAAATAAACATACACACATATATATCGAGATGATATATCTGTATATATATATATTATTTATTTGTTTGAGACTATAGTTTCGAAGACTTGGTCTTCATCATCAGTTTAACTATAAATGTTGTTTTTCATGGAGTCAATACCGTATGGATATTGAAAATTTGATGTTCCTTCACTGGTGGTCAGTTTAGAAGAAGTAATTCTAAACTAACCATGTTTATTTGCATCAAGCAGAGGGCAACCTCTTTTGTTTCTCTTTGTGAATATAACTCTTCTGACATGTAAAAAAATCTTGCATAACAACTCGGATTCAGTAATTATAATAATAATTATATTTAGAAAGGGTTTAAATAAGAGACGTGCAGCTTTTATTTATTACTTTTTATTTATTCATCTTAAACTGAAAAAGACAATAATAGTCTTAAAAGTATTACATCTTTTGGCCTTTTGGGGAACACCCTGTATATGGTTTTGTATATATCATATGTATATTTCTTGTATAGTTTTATCTGATGACTGGTGAATCCAAAAAAAATCATATAAATATTGACAAATTCCCGCTCTGAAGATGGCTACAACCAATAGCCGAAACGTTAGCGGGAGTTCATAAATAAAAAGAAATAAATAAAAGCTGCACGTCTCTTATTTAAACCCTTACTAAATTAATACAACTACAGCTATAAAGAATTTCTCAAATAAATAATTATAATTTTATTTATTTTCTTAGAATAACGGACTGGTAAGCGAAATAAGTAGGTTATAATGAAAGGCAGTCCAAATTATTTAAATTTTTTATTCAAATACCGACGTTTCGGAGACCTTTTCTCTTCTTCTTCAGGGTAATGAATAGTTATTGTTGTTATCACTGAACAGTGAGACAAATGGGAGCCGAGTTATACTCACCCATCAATAACTATTCATTACCGAGAAGAAGGAGAGAAAAGGTCTCCGAAACGTCGGTATCTGAATGAAAAATTTAAATAATTTGGACTGCCTTTCATTATAACCTACTTAAATAATTATATTGATTTTTATTCAAATTAGTTTTTATATTAAGATTCAAATTCCATTTACTCGTATACATTTTACAATGTTTGATTAGAATAAGTAGAGAAAGCAATCGTATATAAAACATATCTTAAAAGGGAATTTCTTTTAATACATGTATTTAGTTCGAGTTTATAATATAGGAATTAGAATAGATTTAATTGTATATTGCTAGAGGTTCGAAAACAAGCTCAGACTTGTTCGTAAACAAGCTCTGACCTATTTGTTTTAATTGGAAAAATCTTTTAATTCGATAATTCTAGGATTTCCCTTTTAACTAATAGGTCCTCGTATAATATCTAGTACCTACTTTCTATTGCAGGGTCCAAAGTTCACTCCTCACCATGACCCCCTTGAGCCCATGCAACTGGAATTATGAACCCCGTCAAGCCAAAATCAACCCTTTCCAGCTAGGATTCGCGCGTTGAGGACTCTCCAGTGATTCTGCGCGGACCCACGCGTCTTCCAGGTGAGATTTTTTTCCATTCTTTTTTGAATTTTCTTTATTCTACCCATTCTTTATTTATATATTTATTTCCCAGTTGAAAAAATAAATTCTATTATTTTTTCAAATACTTATCGAAAATTAACTTTTAATAAATCGTATTGTAAACCAGACTTAACCTTTTTAAGCTGCCATCCATACCTTGTATGGTAAAGTAAAAATGGAGTCAAAATACGCCACAATTGAGATTATTTTTTCCGAAATTTTGATATATTTTTTCACATTAAAAATTGAAAATCTGCCCATTTATTCTTCGAAAACTTTTACGATGATTTTCAAATTTCTTCTTATTTTAGAAAAAAAAATATTTATATGATTTTATCTGATATGTTTCCAGTAAGTACATAAAAATCTTAATGTTTCAAGGAAGTTTATAATTCGGGCCGCTTTTATTGCAGTACTGGGGCGAATGCGGCCCGCGTACCGCGGGTTGGACAGCCCTGATTTATACCATTAAAAACTTATATATCAGCTCCCAAAATTAATCAAAATCTCTATATTCAAAATTTTATGAATATTGGTCAAACGATCTAGCGATTTAGCCATAAAATCATTAACAGAAATATATTTTTCAGTGAACACTAGAAAGTGTCCCCATTTATTGATCCCTGTACAATGTACATTCATTAACTGATACATCAAAGTACAATTTATTTTATTTGAATACAATAATTAATATGAATTTAATATATAGGTTTTTAATTTCAAATTCGGACTTTTCCATATCAAATTCAGGATTTTAAAAATCAAATGCGGACTTTTCCATATCAAATTCAGAATTTTAAAAATCAAAATCAGACTTTTTCAAATCACATGCAGAATTTATTAATAAACAGTTGAAAAAATAGAAAAAAAATTATAGTTAAGAAAAAGTTTTAATTTAATTTAACTCTCGGGAAAGGTTTTCAGGTAAAAAGGCTAAAATTTGGTGCATTGTGAGATATTTGGGTACCAATTTTCAGCTCATTAACTAAAACCTTTCAAGATTGGCATTTTGTACTCTCAGGAAACGTTTTCAGGTAAAAAGCTATAATTTAATATGTAAAATATGCATGGTTTTATAGAAATTCTGAATTTGATTTGAAAAAGTCTGATTTTGATTTTTAAAATCCTGAATTTGATATGGAAAAGTCAGCATTTGATTTTTAAAATCTGAATTTGATATGGAAGAGTTTGAATTTGAAGTTAAAAACCTATAAATACGGAGAAGAGCTCAGATTCGTCAGATGTTTTCCAGTGGTATCCTGGTCCCGGTAGTATTTGAGAGCGAGAAGTGTTCATCAAAGATACTTTTCAAAAAACACTTGTTGGACTCAAGAAAAAATAAAGGAAATCGACATCGAATTTTTTCAAAGTGTAATGTAATTAAAGTTATAAAGTCACTTAGTTTGTTAAAGTCACCCCTGATTTTATTAATTATATTATAGAATTTCCCAATTTATTAAATTGAAATAGATAAAAACAATTAAAGTTTCTCTATAAAATAACATGAACATTTAGTTAACTATTTTCGCTTAACTATAGTTCTTAAATTTTATAGGTACATTTGAAAATCCGGTTAAAGATGTTTTGAGTTAGAAACAAATAAAACCATGAATGAATTTAGATTACAAGATAACATTGCATGCAGGTCGTAAAGAGTTGATGAAAGCTGCACAGATTTAATTCTTGTCGGTTTTGGGGGTCCAGATTAGGGCAGAGACCGTTTTAGGGTGCGTAGGGTCGTAAACTTGCTCTGGATTTCCACCCGTTTCAATTGTTGACATGCCAGAAGTTTTCTCTACACCTGCCGGTGAGTGAATCATAAGCCCAGGAACAGTCGCCGAGATAAATTTACTGCATTTTTTAGCTTGATCATAAATTCTACACTCTAGAGACAATTTTTTTTCTTTCGCGTTATATTTCAAAGAAGGATATATACGAAAGCTCGGAGAAGGGAGTTTATTTATTTATTTATTTACTTATTTTTTTTTTAATAGCAATTGTTTACACATTTACATATTTTAAGGGTCCATAAGTCCGAAAGAAAATATTTATTTTTTCGACAGGAAGGTTAGTCAGTTGAGCTATATAGATATAGACCATTAGCTTATTTGAATAGAAGCTTTTATTTTCGAATTTAAGGTAGTTGTTTCGCGACGATACTAGCAAAAAGTTAATGATAGAGAATATAGAACAGTCAATAAGGATTCATAATTCATAAGCCCAAAACTTTTTGCTGTTTATGTACCACTACTAGCCAATCCCGTGCCCGTTTAAAAAATCTGGCAACACTGTCCGAGCTTGTATATATTTTATCAAAGAAATGTCAGATAAAGTACATTATAAAGGAAGATTTATAAAACAAAAAGTTCTTAATAAGCGATTGAAAGCTGTTGCGACAAAAGCTGAAGCGAAAAAACGTCAAAAAATACTAAAGTTAACCCACTTTTTAGGTTAAATAAATGCTTTGTTGCCAGCTTGTTTTTAGTGTAAATTTTTCATTATACATTTTTCATTATTTATTCATTATTATCTCAGAAGCTGTTTTGTAACTATGAATGAAGCGATTTTCAGATAAAGTACTTTATAAAGGGAGATTTATAAAACAAAAAGCTGTTGAGGCAATGGCTGAAGCGAAAAAACGTCAAAAAAGTACCAAAGTTAACACACATTTTAGGTTAAATACATGCGCTGTTGCCAGCTTGTTTTTAGTGTAATTTTTCAATATTTATTTATTATTATTTCAGAAACTGTGTTGTAACTATGAATTAAAATTTTCTTAAAAAATGTATTAGTTATTGTTTAATGTTGGTTTAGCTTTTTATAACAATGGTAAGAAGAGTTTCTTAATTATAATTTAATATGTATGTAAAATTTCCGATATCTCATATAGTGCAATGTATATGAGTCTGAAAAACTCTATCTTTGGAATTTAATATCTCCGGAACTATATATTGTTCATAAACTTCGTTTATGCCATCAATCGATACAGAAGTATTTAAATAATAATCTGTCTAAATTTCAAAAACATCCTAAAATAAGCTGACGTGTTCTGATTTGGCCATCCACTTGACTTTACCATACAACCTGGCCCCCTCACTTATATTTAATCAAATTATTTATAATCACGTAGGGGGAGGGGGGTTAGTTTGCATTTTTAGACTCCTGGGGTCCCACTGATTATGTATACAAAATTTGGTTGAGTTTGCTCAAATGGCCTAGAATTTTAATTTTTAACCCCCCCTCCACCCCCCTTAATTTTGGGTCGATATGCACCAAAATCTAATCAGCTCTTAAACTTAATGGACCAAAAGTACGTGTGAAATTTGCTTTCGATATTCGCACTAGTTTTTGAACTAACTCATCCACAAAAATTTGGTAACGGACAGACTAACAGACGGACAACCAGACAGACTAACTAACAACAGACAATTTGACAAAACAGTTATTATCTCGAAAATATATAATTTTTTCGATGTTCACTTATTAGAGCTTTTTTGTAGAGCGAAATGCCATGGTTTCGCTCAATTTTTTTAATCAAAATAGTTTCAGCCGTTTTTGAGATATTTCGAAAAAAAAGGAAAAAAAACACTTTTTCATGCACGATTACAATACTTGACCATACCCTGTATGGTAAAGTAAAAACCCATATGGTGAAACAACTAGCTTAATAGATTATATTACAAAAGAAAAATATGGAAAAAGAACCAAAGAAAAAAATAATTTAAAAAATGGCTTGTCTTAAGCTCTGGCTTTAACATAATATTTACCTTGATCTAAACACTTTTATACAGAACATGAATTATACAATTTTATTTTGAATTAAAATTGTAATTTCCCTTCAAAAATGCTGGTGTCCTCTATGTTAAATTTATAAAAATAATTCATTTAGATGTAGAAATTGAAAGCATTGGAGGACAGGACTCGGTTGTTGTTAACTGATTTTCATTTTATTTTATTTAGACATTTAGAAGAAATAAAATAAAAATTGTTCAAAATATATATTATAATATAAATAATATTAAAGCAGAGAATGAGTATCTCTTTTTGAAAAAAAAAAAGATGCAATTTTTTCAAAAATATAACTTGCGGTGACAACCGAATTATTTATGAAAAGAATTTAATTTATCTGGTCTTAATTTCTTTGATATTAGTATAGTAGTAATATTATTTCCTCTAAATAAAATAAAAATCACTCAAAAATAACCAAATCCTGTTTTCCAATGCCTCTAATTTCTACATCTAAATTAATTATTTTTAATATTAATAGAAGGAAAAATGAACACTTTTTAATGTTCGGTACGCTTTATTTTTTTAGTAATTTGGGATTTTTTGTCACAACAGACTTTCTGTCTTATGTCTTATGTCTCTACGAAAATTATGGTTGGAAGTGATTTTTTCTCCACCTTTTAGATATTTCTAAACACGAATAAGCAAAAAAAAATAGGATAAAAAATTCAATACGGCGGATAGCTTGACACGCTTTGATCTCAAACGTGAAAAAATGACTTGCTAGGAGATTTCAATCAAATGATGAAATAATCGCTAAAGCTAATGTATATTTTGAAGGTTGTGAAAAATTATATCATTCAGACTGTATTAACAACAATGAACATTGTTTTAATAAGTATATTGAGCGAAAAATAAAAATAGAAAAGATTTTACTCAAAAATTATTTTTTGTTTCATTTTTACCTGTCTTATTGAACTCCCTCATAAGGGGGCTTTGGGATCGGGCAATGTCATGATGAAAGACAACGTCTTATCTTTTTACTAAACATGAACCTTTTTTCTTACTTTTTGCATATATATAGAACAATTTATTCGCTTAAGGCGGTTCGGGACTGTTTTATAAGAAAATTCTCAAATTTTTACCATCGATTCATTGATGTATTAAATATTTTTCCCGAAATTTGAAGTAGATCGTCTGTCTCATTACCGAGAAATAAATTATTGAAAATTGTCCTTTTAACATGGAAGTAAATGTACCGAGCTTTTAAAAGGGCTATAACTTCTATACAAATTATACCATTTTCAACAAATTTATACAGATCAATAATTCAACTTTTATGAATTGAATGATACATTTTTCAATAGATTTGACAATCTAGTTAATTAGTTATTCATAAATGTAAAAAATAAAAAGTTATTTGCAGCCAACACAATATAACAAAAGCAGAAAGGACTAGTGTAGAATTCCAACTCTATTTCTTGAAATCGTTTTTGTGTTAAATAAATGTTTTTGTAATGAGAAAAAATTTATCTCAATATTCTTTTTATTAATATTATCAAAACAATGATTTTTATTCGAAATTAACCTCATTATTAACAATTTTTTTACAAAATAATTTAGTAAGCAGAATTGTCACGCTGCAGAAATACAAAAGATTTTTTTGTAGATCAACCAGATAGAGCTGCTTTCCCGAACCTCCTTAACAGGGCTACCCTCTCCTACCCTGAAAACGGCAACAATGGTGTTGAGCACCTATATGATTGTAATTTTGGGAGTCCAACTATCATCGCGACAACTTCTTGCGTTAAATATCATCATACATGTTTTAACAAAGGTGGTCTTATATTTTTAACACATTATCGAGGGACAATTAGCAGTGGAAATCAGTTGATCAATGGTATCTTAATAAAGCGGATCTCACAAAGCTTTTACAAGTTATTTGTTTGTTTATTTCATACACGAAAATTGCAAAAATAATTATATAATAAGAACATAATTAATTAAAAAATTAACAATTACTTATATTCATTTAAAACATTAGAAAATGAAGTAAATTTTGTTACCACATATTTTGTCCTTAGTACGAAGGATGATGTTGTTTGTCATTACATATCAATTTCAAATTAGGAGGTAATTATGTTAATTTTATTCTCAAAATAGGTTCGACATCCAATCTGTTTCGATACTTATTTTTTAAGTACGCCAAAGCTGAGAACGCAGCTTCACACGTACTATATAAGTGGTGACAAAAGGCATTCAAAATTGTATCGCTTTTTCGCTTACACTTGTATACTCCTTTTGACAGCGCAACCAAAAATTAATTAGAGGTGCAGTTTCAAACACTTTTTTCAGATCGGTGTCGCATGAAATTTCAATTAAATTATCAACTTCTTGTTCACTAAGATTAAACATTTCTTCCTTTTCAATTTCGACAGAAAAAGGATCTTTAATCCACATATTATTTGAAGGAATATCCGGAAAGTAGTCTTTAAAACTATATGTTAGCTCCGAAAGATGTTCTTGAATTGAAACTGATAGTGTTTCTAGAAGTAAATCTCCTTCATCATAGTTTGCATGGGTTTCAATAAATTTATGTAATGTTTCAAAAGATTTAAAATTTCCTTTTGAAAGTCGTTGTTTCCACAGTCATTTTTTTAGTTATTTAGGCGACTTTTTCTGTTACTTTGAATATATTTAAACCAAGGCCTTGCAAATTTAAATTCAATTCATTGAATGTAGCAAATACGACGCACAAATAAGCTACTTTTATTAACCACTGGAAAATAAATTTTTTGTGTTTTTACAATTTTTTTTTTGCGACCCGGCAAAATTTTTCTACGACTTGGTGTCGGGTCGCGACCGACACTTTGAGAAACGCTGTACTATGGTATTTGTTCTGACAAGTTGAAATCAATAATCCCCTCTAATGTCTTATTTGTAAGAAACAATTATTTTAAAACACTTTACACCCCTTCTCTGTCCAATTGGATAAAAACCGAACCAATGCTTTCGCCAAATTGTTTATCACTGTAACCTCTAGAGACTGGAACTCGCTTTCTGCCACCGTATTTTCCAAGACCTAAAACCTTCCGATATTTATGACCAGCATCTACAGATATCTTTGACTCTGACCCAACGTACACAATCTCTTCATCTTCTTCTTTTTTTTTACGATGAAAGGGCCAATCCAGGCCTTTAGAAGCGGCACCTTCTTGGTGAAACTCCTTCTCCAATCATTATCATTAAAAAAAAAATTGGCAACCCATACCTACTATAAATAGAAAAATTAATCTATTTTTTTTTAAGTGAACCAAATTTAGAAGTCATTGCCATGTTTCGATTCTTAATGCATCTATTACACTTGATAATGACAAATAGTAGATGAGTTAAACAAAAAAATTAGAATTGATTTTTAATTTGTAGCAACGGTTGATCAAATCCAAAACGTGGCTCAACATTTATGGGTCGATTCTTAAAATGCGATGTAAGCGCTCCACCGCTGTAACTATGGTTTCACCCGATATAGCGCTTATATTGCGTTTCAGAATCAACCCATTATTTTACTCTTCAAAATTATTTATTTTTTAAATTTTTACTTAAAAATATTTCAAGAAAAAAATCTCAATTTTTTCTTAGCATCAAGTGATACATTAGAAGATGAAACTACAAAGATACAATAATAAACTTCAACCTCATTGCGGCACAGGTTGCCATTATCCAATTAAGATGAAACTTTATTTGAATTGTAGCGAATTTAATCTAGTTTAAAAATGTATAGAGTGGTCTTTGTCGAAAACGTGCTCCTTCATGGTCAAAATAGGAAAAAATCGAAAAAACGTGCGAGTTTTGGGGATATTCAAAAAGTGATCCGGTGGGCTGGTTTTTGGATCCCCATAAAAAATAGAACTACTTTTCCATTTTTTTTTTAATCGACGCGAAATTTTGTCCTCTTTAATTTACTATAGGATGGTTATTTACAAAATATGGACTGTTTTCGAGTTATAAGCGAAAAACTGGAAAAAGTCCGAAAATTTCGAGGTTTTTCGGCCACCAAAAGTTGTCCCCCACACTTTCGAGGTCGTAAACTTAGATTTGGCATACCCACACCATACCAAACGATCCTAGAAAAAAAATATTTTCCCGCAATTAATGTAAGCTGAAACCCCTTATATACTGGGCTAATATGTTTAATCAAGAATTATGTTCTTTTTTAATTTCTTGATGTACCTAATTGTTTTAATAAAAAAAATTCCCACTAAATATTTTGTTTTGAGAATTGACCCCCCCCCCCTCTGCATGAAAATTTTCTGGCTACGTCACTGTAGTACATTTCGAAAGCCTCCAATCTCTTTCTCGCCGCCTCTCCAATCGTCCAGGTTTCACACCCGTACATGGCTATGCTCCATCCAAATGTCTTCAATAGCATCTTCCTGCTTTCTAAGCTGATTTGCTTATAAAGATATTAATATTAAAAGGAAATCTGTTGCTTTTTTTTCTTTTTCTTAGGCTGAAGCGTTTATTGAAATGATTATTTTAATAAATTATAGCTTATGTCCTAAAGGGGGTTAGTTAACAACATACGTATTTTGAAATCGAAAAATCTATGATTAAATTAAATATAACACAAAGTGTGAGAGGTTCCCATACATGAGCCTCTAGGATTAGGCAGAATCAATAAATAGAAAGATTTATGGCGAATTTCAGTTTTTACCTCAAATCTTGTCAAACTTATCTGTATATACCACTACATAACGCTTCAATTTTCTTATAATTTTTAGCATTTTTCTTCTAGAAGTTCTGAAATTAGAAACCATCAAATCAAGTTCTTCGCAATGAGAAATTTGACACCAGAAGGAATAATCTACAAGCTTCTAAAGAACCGTTTTTCTTCTGTTGTTAGGATCAAAAATGTATCTTTTAAAGTTTCATTGTCTTCATAAATTTGTAATATTTTACAGACATCATTATGTTCTCTTTTCTTACCTCTAATTAAAACTAGAAAAAAATTCCCTTCCCTTTACAGCATCTCTTCTGGTAATAGACTTTCATTTTTCCCATTAGTACCTTTGATAACTTGATGTTCTTGGTGTACCGAACTTAAATTAATTATAACGGTTAACCTTAAGTAATCTATATACTAGAAACTATATTAATAATATGAAAGTTGTCCATTAATAATGAAAAAATATATATATTGTTTTTGGAACGAAGTTCCTTATGGGACGCCTCGGAGTGGTACCCTAACCGGTGAAAAATGTCCGTAACGTTAAGAAAAAGCGAGCCAATGCTCATGCGCGCGCATCCACTCAGCCACTCTGGAGGCGGGGCCTCTGGCTTGTGCTGTGGTCGAGATGAGAAATGCTAATGACTTTGGTTTTAGACATTCACCTGTTGGAGATATTTGTTCTGCTATTTGCAAGATGGAAAACGGCGTTGAAATCGTAATGGTAGTCGTTTACATTGCACAGAAACAGAAGTTAATAGACATACAAGGATTCATACATCGATCACTGTTGGAGTATTCTGCAGCATCTACAGCATTACTTGAAGAGTATGGTACCAATTATGACCAACTTCCACTAATTTTGGCAGGTGACTTCAATATTAACTTCAAAGATAAGCAATCAGAGTCATTTAAAACTTTTCTGAAAAATACATTTGATTTAAATATGAACAATAATGAAGATGAATCCACTACGAGAGACAATACTACTATCGATGCTGTTTTCTCGAGATATTTGGCAAAAATCGAATCACAAATATATATATCTTATTTTAGTTACCATAAAGCTATAGTTTCTATGATAGAACATAATTAGGCTTAATTATTATTATTCATATAAATACCTGTTTCTTTTTGTATATTATTATTATTATATATTATATATTTTTATAAATCATTGTAAATAAAATAAAGGTGTTAAGATAATTTTATAAAGTAGTTTCTTTGCTTTTTATCGATAAAAAAATCATAATAAAAAATGTATACCCGAATAATTATTTTTCTTTATACCTAGAATAGAACTTAAAATTAATATTTTTATAATAAGGAACTTCGTTCCTATCCGGTGTCCTACGACACAGATCTAATTTTTTTTAATGACTCAGCTCCTTAACAATTTACTTAAGAAAAATTATCTTTCATCAGTTTATTGAATATACTCTTAAAGGAACTGTAATGGTTACGTGTGACAAAATGATTTGAAACTTTGATACAACATCTTCACCATAGAATAAATAACTATCAATTAACGGACAATCTCAAAAATTATTTCTTTTAAAAAGTTTATTTTCCGTGACTGAAAATTATAAGTGTCAACTACTGGGTCTTTTAGCTTAAGTGAAATACGAGGGGTGATCCGCGATTGGAAGTAGGTGTACACCTCTTTAGAAGTATTTTGGAAGTACTTGGAAATATTTGGAAGTACTTGGAAATATTTGAAAGTACTTGGAAATATTCGGAAGTGCTTGGAAATATTTGGAATTACTTGGAAATATTTGGAAGTACAAGTGGAAGTAGGTGTACAGCATATTAGGTCGCGGTTCACCCCTCGGTGAAATAGCTCTGATGACGCTCCAACAGATTTAGATTTTAAATAACGAAAATGTTGAAGGAGACAATAAAAGAGTGTGTCTTCTGCTTTAATTATAAATTTTGTTTATAAGGAGACTATAGTTTCGAGGGCTTTGCCCTCTTCATCAGTCTATTACAATTGATTCAGAGGAATTAATGTATGAATGGATGAGTGGAGACTCCATTCATACATTAATTCCTGTGAATCAATTGTAATGGAGCTGATGAAGAGGGCGAAGCCACTCAGACTTATCAGTCTCCTTATAAATAAAATTTATACTGCATCAGAAGACACACTCTTTTATTGTCTCCTTCAATATAAAAAAATTCTGCTACCCTCGGCAAAAAACTTTCAATTTAACGAAGATGGTGTATATAACAATTTATTGAGGGAATTCTTAATTCATAGGGGTTTTGGGATTGATTTTATAAATAATTTACAAAGATCACTGTTACTTTATTAGGTTTTGCCTTTTACATAATCCGTTGAACAAACTTTTTTTTTGATTATCCGCTAAAATGTATTTAAAGCAAATAATTATATTCTTTAGAAATAAAAAAACATTTGTATTAATATTTATTTGGATGTCAATTGTCGATAGAAACACACATATATATTTAAAATTAAGAAGTATAGTTTTAGCCTCAATCAAATGTAAATAAACGGATCCAAGGAGAGAAAATTTCACAAGACTCTCGACAGTAACATTTCATATTCTCATTGGCATTAACTGATAAAAAGCCATTCTTTGCTGGCTTACAAAGAGACTGTTGTGGTAGAGAGAGAACATTTTTCCTGTTATGGCCCCAGAGTAGCTCTAATCTGTCTGTTTACATTTGGAATAGACTGTCTCTTTTATAAACTTGTATGCTGGATGTATATGTGACGAATAATCTAATTTGACATTTATGGAAGGGAAATATTCTGAGATTACTAACGACTTAAGCTCTTTCAACATCTTATAATATAAAGAAAAGTATGAGACAAGATATTGGTATATTTTCTAAAAAAATATTGGTAAATAATTATAAATTTAAGAGAATATGTGATACAAATAATCATAAAACAATTAAAACTAAATTGAATCTGGTTCTGATACAAGTTACCTCAACTCCTTTTTATGTAGGTGAGTCGTTTTTTTGTTTTGTTTTTTGAAGTCAAACTTCTTTAGCGACGTATTTGTTTGATTTTTTTTTGTTACAATAAAGGAGAAATTACTCAATAGTGGGGAAATAATTTTTTTAAAACCCACTAATGTAGTTCATGACAAATTAAATTTATTAAAATTAGGAAATATAAATTATTTAGGCGTAAATGTTATAACGGCTAAATAAGTTTCACTTGCCCCGTGAGCTTATGTAGATGAGGTTCACATAGATATTTTTTTTTATGGAGGTTTTGTTCTTTTTGGAATGTAGTATAGGACGATTAATGAGTGTCTTTTTCTTCATTTAATAAGGCTTAGGCCTGTTTTAACAAGGTTTAGAACTTTTAATCGATTTCTTGGCCTACCATTCCAGAATATTAAAATTAATAACAAAAATAAAAGCTTCATTAATAATAAATATTCCAGAATATTGTTAAATACTTATTATATTTATTTTTGGGAATTCAGACAATGAAAAAATGTTGAAAATAACTAATAAAAACAAAATAAATCCATTTTTTCATTCTTTCATTCAATCTCCTTTTCAAAGTTATGTTTTATAAAAAAAATTTCATTAAATTTTTACATGAGCCAAAAATGTTTCGAGTTTCCTTTAAAACCACTGTCAGTGATACTTTTTAACAATCAGATAGAGAGATGAAAATCAATTGTTAAAAGTGAGAATGGGTTTAAAGAAAACTTGAAACATGTATGGGTATTCTAGAGATATAAAGAAATTTTTTCTATAAAATTTGAAGTTGAAAAAGAAGTTGAATAAATAAATGAAAAAATTATTTACTTTGGTATTTAGTTCAAAATGCATCGATCAAGAAAAAATGAATGGATTGTAATTTTCAATTCGACAACATTTCGTAACTTTAATATAGATCCTTCATCAGGACTCTTCAAGGCCGTAGCCAGAGGGGGAATCACCAGGGTTTGATTCAGCCCCCACCCCCTCCCCTAAATTTCCTTTAAGATGAGAGAAATTCTATAAAAAAATGTAATATTTAATAATAAATCATTTAAATTCTATATATCATCATCTGAAAAAAAGATCTCAAAATATGATAGCAAGTATACAATTTTAACGTACAAATCCCTCATCTCAATTTTTATTTAGGTTTAGTTATTTAGGTACATGAATAGGTAAATGAATAACTTGAAAGAATAATGTTTTTTTCTTTAAGGGAAGAAAGGTTATTAATTTCTTATGTGAAAACTTTCATTAACAACAAGATTTACTTACAGTTGTATTAATTCTAAAAGACCTGATGAAGTGACAATAAATATACGAAATGTAGTTGAAATGAAAATTACATCATTTTTTTACTGTCTGAATTCTCAAGAACAGTATAATTAATTTAATAAAATATGGACAAGAGAAAAAAATTCTTTGAAGCCTTTCGGTATTGACTCTTCCTACATAATATATTGTTGTTGTGCGTATGGGTGTTCCATTTGTTACAACATTCCTAAATACAATCCATTTAGAACACATATACCAATTATAAGAGAAAAATTTTGCTTAAGCTCTCAGTTTGGGAAAGCTGATTAAAAAAATATAAAATTGTTCTTTTAAGATAATTTCGATAATGAATCAAGCTCACCATTTTTCTTTTCTTATTAATTAATGCTAAAGTTATGTAATTATTAAATAATTTACAGTTTTAAATTAATGAAACAAATCAGATATAATATTAAATATTTATAATGAAATTTCTGATAGAATGCATGGATCGATTTTTAATCAAAATCATACAAATTGGTATTGAAAGGTAAATGCTTATAATTTTTGTTATTGCATTAGAGTCGGCTAAATGAAACTTAAACAAATATAATGAATTAAACAATAAATATATGTATTTTTATAAGCAAAGTTTGGTAAGTGTATAGCTTAATGTTATTTTTGGCTAGCACCCTCAAAAAAATTCTGGGCATGCGCCTTTTTGCATTTTGCAAAAAAAAAAAAATAATAATAATAATAATAAATAATAATAAATAAATAGGAAAAAAATAGAAAAAAATATGATGACATTAGTATACATGCTTTTTAAATGTGCTGGTGATTATGAAAGTGGTCCAAGAAAAAAAAAATGAGAAAATTAATTTCAGTTTTTCAAAATCGTATAAAATTGACCCGTTAAATGGATTTGTTGTTGCGTCTTTATAAATATCTCGAAATTAACATTACATCATTACATGACTTAGACTACTTTCATAATCACAGGCTCAAATATGGATTCTTATGTATATTTGAACTTCTAGTAAAAATCAAAACAAAATTAAATAAATCAAAAGAAATATATCGATTGAAACCCCCTAAATTCGACATTTTTAATGAGATAATCTCAATCGAACGCAAGTTATTTTGGAGTCGTTTTAAAGTACTTGTGATTTTTTTGTCCTCGTTCATATTTTATTAAAATAATTATACTGTTCTTGGGAATTTGGACAATAAAATAAAATGTTCTGATTCGATAATGTTTCGTGTCTATATTGACACTCAATCAAAAGAAATGAATAAAAAAGGAAATAATTTTAAAAAATTATTAATTTTAGTTAAAGAAACAAAAAGAAATTTTTATTAATCTCAAATATGTGCCTGTGATTATTAAACTGGTCCAAGTCAGTGATTATTAGTTTCATAAAGAGAAACAAAAAGGTTGTCCTCTGCTTGATGCAAATAAACATACACACATATATATCAAATATAAATAAAAACTTTTCAATTAGATTGTTAGTTTCGAGATATTTAAAAATTTGTAAAATAAACAAGATTTGAATCCTGTATAAAGACAAAAATAGAATTTAATTGAAAAGTTTTCATTTGGCCGAGAGTAGCAGAGTTGTTGATTAATAAAGAGAAACAAAGTATATATAAACAGATATATATTTTTGATATATATGTTTGTATGTTTATTTGCATCACGCATCTTTGTTTCTCTTTACAAAACTAGAAATTCATCAACGGTTAAATTTACGCAAAACTCTCTCATTAATTTGCTTTAAATAGATGCAACACAAAATTTGAAAGAAACTCACTTTTTATTTATTTTTTGACTTAAACCATTTTCATAATCATCGGCGCATTTGAGAACCTAAATTAACAAGATTTACATACAGTTGTTGTATTAATTGTAAGATAGATTTAGTGACCGCTTGATCACGAATTATTGTTTATAATATGATTTTTATAACTTGTTTATGGTTGTGAATTGGCATTAAATGAACAACGTGAGCCTGACTATTGATGATGCAATTATGGAACGAGTTCAGTCCTTCCGCTATATGGGATCTACGCTAAAGGACAGACAGACAGATGGGGTTGTGACAGCGAGGTTAAGATCAAAGTGGACAATCAAATTTTACTAAATTCATGTGCCGTCGAGAGTGCTATATATGGCAAATATTTGCTTCGTTCGTGGTAGAGATTTCCAACATATTTGAGAACCTTTTCGGAAGTGTTGTCAACAGTAAAAATAAATTTAATTGAAAAGTTTTTGTTTTGCCGAGAGTAGCAGAGTTGTTGATTCACAAAGAGAAACAAAGAGGTTAATTCTAACTGGCTCCTAGCTAAAAAAAACATCAAAAAATTTTCAATATCCATACGGTATTGACTACATGGAAAACAATATTTATAATTGAAAAAGACTGATGATGAAGACCAAGTCTTCGAAACTATAGTCTCAAACAAATAAATAATATATATATACAGATTTATCAAATTGAAAGTTTTTGTGCCGAGTAGCAGAATTTTTATATATTGAAGGAGACAACAAAGTGTGTCTTCTGTTAGAATTATAAATTTTATTTATTTGTTGTAAATAAATAAAATTTATAATTCCAGCAGAAGACACACTCTTTTATTGTCTCCTTCAATACAGATATATCATTTCGATATATATGTGTGTATGTTATTTGCATCAAACAGGAGACAACCTCTGTTTCTCTTTGTGAAAAATAAATTTCTCTAAAAATTTAAAAAAGTTAACTTTTTTTAAAATGTTTTTGGGAAATTTTATTTTTACAATTAATAATACTCCCGAAAAAGATCCCAAATATGTTCGAAATCTCTACCACGAACGAAGCTATTAGATTACAACTGTGAGACGTTTTCTAAAGTCTAAAGATCAAATCGATGAATCGCATTAAGGCGCATGAAATGTGGATTAAGTATCATAAAAAGTGGTATATCTTGTACATATACTCCGCGGTTCTACATATTCAACACTAAAATTAATTGAAAAGTTTTTGTTTTGCCGAGAGTAGCAGAGTTGTTGATTCACAAAGAGAAACAAAGAGGTTGTCCTCTGCTTGATGCAAATAAACATATACACATATATATCAAGATGATACATCTATATATATATTATTTATTTGTTTGAGACTATAGTTTCGAAGACTTGGTCTTCATCATCAGTCTTTCTTCAATTATAAATGTTTTTCATGGAGTCAATATCATATGGATATTGAAAACTTGATGTTCTTTCTTCACTGCTGGAAGGCTAGGAACTAATCACTATAGTCTCAAACAAATAAATAATATATATACAGATATATCATCCTGATATATATGTGTATATGTTTATTTGCATCAAGCAGAGCACAACCTCTTTGTTTCTCTTTGTGACTAAAATTAATATTAGCCGGTAAGATAAAAGGAAGGAGTGGCACTTTTGACACCACGACATTCGGAAATGGTGTAGGGTCGCGGATGTCGAAATTATTTTCCCCAGAGGGACGAGAAGATCCCTCACTATAAGCAACTGATCGCTGATCTGTTGTATAATTGCATTTATTATGTGTTATTCATGTTTTAGAGGCCTGATAAAGTGTAAATAAATACATGAAACGTTTTCACATTGAAAATTAAAACATTTTTTTTAACGTCATAATTCCCAGGAACATTATAATTGATCAAATTAGAGAATAAATCAAAAAAATTTATAGGCAATGGGCTCCTGAGATTCAACCCGCGCGAAAGTCCAACGAAAACCAATGATTAATTGGGAGATGTTAGATTTTAGTATAATTAATTTATCACTATTTTTTTTTCAAGTTCTTAAATTTATTGTTTTACATTAGATAAACATCCTTTGTTTAAAATATATATGAGTCATAATAAAATTAATACAAAATACATTAGATTATTTTATCTATTATAAAAAAGAATGTTTATTTAATAAGATTAAGGTGAAACAATGATTTTAAGAGCTTGAACAAGTCTCAAATAAAGAGACTAATAGACGGTTTAAGAATAATTTTTTTTTACCTGAAGTTCAAATACTTATAGATTTGTTTTTATAAAATAAAGTATATTTATCTTTGGAGGTTTTGGAATTTTATCTGTTTCATTTGGACGACCCTAATATATTAAAATGAAGATAAAAGGAAGAACCATTTTAATATATCTATCCTAACTAAAAACGAGATAAAATTGCCTGATAGAATATTTCCTTAAGAGCTAATATATAATTCAATATTATTATATTAAAATTACTAACAGATTTTTATAATTTAATTTTTAAGAATTTACTCGTAAAATCTTAATATATTTTTATTTTTATATTATATTCTCTCTGATAGATAAGAAAAAGAAATTTTTGGATGCATTTCAACCATTAATATATATATATATATACATATAAATTTATATATATATTGGAAATATTTTTTTTTTTTTTAATTCATATGGACAAATTTTATAATGCAATAATAGGAAAAAAATATTTTTCGAAATTGTTTCGATACAATGAGAGTATTCATTATTTCTTCATACGTTAATAAACTGCCTTTAAGAATTGAATCATCTTCTTCCTTAATATCTTCCAGAACGGCCTTCTCTCTCTCGTCTCTCTGCACGACTTTTCCTGTTCCTGTCAGGACGTTCTCTTTCCCGTTCCCGGTCTCGTCCACGGTCTCGTGAACGGGATCTACTTCGTTGATAGCCTGGTACTTTGTCGGCTTCACGGCTCCTACTTCTAAGATAAAAGGAAAAGAAATGGAATCAATAATTGCATATGATTTAAAATAGATTAATTTAAGACAGTTCTGTTACAATATTATTTACAAAAAAATTTCAAATTACATAAATAAATAAAGGGTCCAAGTGTAATTGAAACGCCCATATTGGAGGAGGATTTCATACCTAATAATTACCTAATAATAAAACTGAATATATTTTTGTAAAGAACATAAAATAATTTTTTTTTAAATGTTTTAAACATTATATCAGACATAAAAAAGGAGGGGGTGGTCAAAAATGAAAATTCTAGCCCTTTCGACCAAACTCAACCAAATTTTGTATACATAGTTTGGTCGAAAGGGCTAGAATTTTCATTTATTATCCTCCATTTTGGGTGGTTAGTTTTTGCATTTCTAGCCTTTTGGGGGCCCATAGAATATGTATACAAAATTTGGTTGAGTTTGGTCGAATGGGCTAGAATTTTCATTTTTGACCCCCCCCCCCTTTTTTTTTTGTCTGATATAATGTTTAAAACACATTAAAAAAAATACATTTTATGTTCTTTTTCAAAAATATATTAGTTTTTTCTAGTTAAATTTTTCATTTTTTATACCTCTTAAAAATGTGGGAGATCTTAATGTCCCATCCTGTATATAAAAAAACAACTTACGGGAAATATTTACGATAATTCATTGTATTTTCTAAATATTATATTTTGAAAGAAATAAAAATTGTCTTATGGACAAAATTTGCGGAACGTGTACCTAATAAAGAAATTTTCATAAAATTTAAATATAATGTGAAATTTAAGGAAAAATCAATATTTAAGTGAGGTATTAAAATGAATAAAAGTAAGATTAAAAATAATATTTTAACAAATTAATCAAGAAATTAAAAGATAAGTCATCGCTTTAAATCGAATTATAGCTTTTTTATTTGTTTCGCTAATTTTGTCCAGGAGTATAGTTAAGAAAAGATTTTTTCTTCCTTCGCTTCGTTAATATGAAAAAATTGTCAAAATTCGGCTGCAGAGAATCTACAAGAACTACCGATGCATTAACTAAAAAATACTTTATGGTGCAGATTTTTAGCTGGGTCATAAATGAAGTACTAAGTGGATGAACATATCAAGTGTAAGGGGTCGACACCCGGCTGACACGAATCTAGAGTAGGGGAAAATAACTTACACTAGTTAATATAAGGAGAAGATTTATTTTATGGAAAATTATCTTTAAATCAGATTATGACAAATGATAAATTTAGAATACAAGAATTATTTAGACAATTAATAA
The DNA here is from genome assembly GCA_024734495.1 of Forficula auricularia. NCBI lineage: Eukaryota > Metazoa > Arthropoda > Insecta > Dermaptera > Forficulidae > Forficula > Forficula auricularia. The sequence continues at coordinate 10,319,866 of JALMQS010000074.1, forward strand.
ATTTAGAATACAAGAATTATTTAGACAATTAATAAATTTAGAATACAAGAATTATTTAGACAATTAATAAATTTAGAATACAAGAATTATGTAGACAATTAATAAATTCAGAACACAAAAATTATTTAGACAATTCATAAATTTAGAATACAAGAATTATTTAGACAATTCATAAATTTAGAATACAAGAATTATTTAGACAATTCATAAATTTAGAATACAAGAATTATTTACTTTAGAATTAATAACTTTAGAATTGGCCAATCCTACTCACTCATCGTAACACGATCTCCACTCCGCGATCTCAGCGCGATCGATTTATCACCACAAGTCAAACCATCGATGTCTGTTCCATTTGAATATCAGTCAACGAGTGTCCCAGGCGTTTTTCCATTTGGACGTTTTTCTCACACCCACACAACAGCATTCTCACACTGATAGGGGAGATTCCCCCTCGCTTCCGTTAGTCAATGCATTTTTTCTAGGTCCCCAAAGGGGCTGCACCCACACTCTTACATTCTTCCCTGTTTTCAAAAAGATGACTATGTCCTTGGACATAGTCATCCTTTTTTAAAGTTCGCCCGGGGGTGCTGTTCATGCGAAACTACTCGTCATGTAAACTAAATATTAACTTATATCTACACTTCACTTGTTAGTGTTCTGCTTCCCCTACCCGTAGTTCTGTTCCAACTACAAACCCCTCTCCTATACTACCGCGTATGTCTCAGTAGGTGGATCGTCGTCGTTGCTGACTTCTGTTTCTACCACTAACCCCTGCACAGGATCCTAAGGCGTTCGTCCGTACCCGCATTCTTCACGTAATTCGATGAAATCAGCGGTCGCCATGTTGACCACCTGAGAGTTCGGCTCGACGGCAGACGTCTAACCGCTTAGGCGAGCCTCCTTAGAGTTAGCGAAACTATAATACCAACGAGAACCGGAGTGGGATGGTTCCCGTCGATCAGGCAGCTTTTCCAGGAGTACTTCCCACTGACCTAGTGGTTTGATGTCATCGTTCTATCTGCATGTTTGAAGAAAACACTGCACTTATACAAGCCGGTTCTTGAAGAAAACACCGCACTTATATAAGTCGGTTGTGGAAGAAAACACCGTTCTTATACAAGTCGGTTGCGTTGGAGTATGGGCGCCAAGCAGAACAACGGTTCGATTTGTTGTCATTGTTCTACGTAGACTCTGTGCAGGAGTGCCGGTGATTAATGTTCTGTCGAACTGCGAACCACTCCTACTGCGACATGACTCGAGTCCGTAAGGGGGCCTGTATCACTGGGGGTTATGTACTCGAAACAACTCGTCACTTCGGTTTATGTTCTTTAGGGGAAGCAACACTCCAACTGCAAAATTTCTCTGTACACTTCACCTTAACACTAACATAAAATAATACTTATATATAAGACTTAATTCTAGAGGGACTACCCATTTGAGTACAGAGGGTAATCCCGTACTTACAGTAGCCATAATATTCATCAATAGGGGGGGGATCAATCAGTCGTGCGTCCAGTTTCCCTTTGGCGGCCGACTGAATGATCTCGAGGACCTTCGACAATCAGTTTCGTAAGGACTGAACTGCGTACCCCAGGCGCCGCACGCGAACAATTATATACAGTGACCCACTGCAATTCCGTTCTAATGTGTGACTATCTCTTCAGTCCTTTCGACCTAGGTTCTAATTATCGAATGTCCTCTCTTATATCTACATGACCCACGTGGAAGGGAGCGTATCGGTCATCTCCCAACGCCTTTAATTGTCCTCTGATGACCGATACCTTCCCCTCCACGGCCCCCAGATCCAACTCCGTCATCAGCCGCCAGTGGTCCCCCGTAAACATAATGGTATCTTGTTTTTCAAATATAAGCCCTTCTTTGGCTCCCGCCGCGGGGTTGTCCTCGCCACTAGGAACGGTAGATTTGATCCCTGAACTCACAGGCGAAGTCCCGGTCCCACCTGCAACTTAACGTTTCCTAAAGTTGAAAAGTCTCCTCTTGGGTGGCCTGCCTCGTCCCCTTAGACCGCGTCCCCGTGTACCCCCACGGTTTCCGAGAGGTACTGCTACCGTTTCGCCGCCTACCCTGGGTGTACCTACACTAAATTCTGGCCCTATAGCATTATCTCGTACCCCTAGTTCCTCCGAATTACTTGTTTCTACGTCGCCAGGAGGGTTCAGGCCGCCTACTTCCGGGTCAACTTCATCACTCTCCTTCCCTCTCCTTTCCTCCGAATTATTTATTTCCACTTCGTCGGATGGATCCTGATCACCTACTTCCGGGTCTTCCGCCTCTACTTCACTGCGGCGCTCGTCATACTCTATGAGTTCCACAGGGCTGCTTATCTCGAGTTCGTCTTGCCTCGTGGGACTGAGTGGTTCTAGCGTAGGCGGAGCTCCGTCTTCAGTAGGTCTCGACTCTGGTGGCGTTGTCGTTGTCTGATCTTCCCGTGGCGACTCTTCGCGTGTGGGGACAGAAGAGTATTCCCACCATGGGTTCGTTACCTCCTCGATATCTGGCTCCTCGTCGGTCTGCCATTCAGCCTCTGGTAGTTGTTGCGAGGCCCGTTGGTAAACTCGGAGACGTACTCGAGTATCCCTTATTTCTTCCAACAGGAGTTTCTTGACCTCACTCCATACCATCTGGTCTAATCCGCATGCCAGTCTGGGCATGGCTAAGTGGGTCAAATGGAACTGACCAACAACCTTCACCAGAGATTGGAAACATCGCTTTAACTGGATGTAAGTGGGCTTGTCTCGATAAGTGGGCTTAGTAACCAGATGTATGACTATACGGTTCGGATGGAATTGTATCAAGGCATCACCTATCGATGGATTCGGTACTGGCTCGCTCGGATGTCTGGGATATCTCGTGCGGACCTCCAAGGCCACACCTTTGGACATCTTGAGGTCAGCGGAGACACAATGTACGATGGCGAAATGGGCTGGAGCTTGAAAGAGGTCGCCGTTAATCTCCTCGCATTTGACTTCCCTTGTAGCTGTTGGCGTGGCATAATCTTTTTTCAGTCGATTTACGTGTACTCGGGTGGTCCTACGGGGACTCAGGGCGATCTCATAAACCACGGGGGAGACCACACGCGTTACAGCATAAGGTCCCTTCCAGGGGCTCCGTAGTTTGCGATTTTCTTCTGCCCCCACTGCTGGGCAGAACAGGTAAACTGCATCACCTACACTAAAACTCCGCAGTGTTCGCTTGCGATTTCGCTGATCCCGGGCTGCTCCGGTCTGTTTAACCGAGTTTGAGAGGGCCAATTGATGACTCGCATTGAGTCTATCCAGCATTCCATTGACGAAATCTTCTGTCGACCTCGTCAGCACTGGTTTAGGATATATCCTCGCAGGGAGGTGTTCTATTTCTCTCCCGAAAGTGAGGAAGTTGGGTGAGTACCCCGTGCTGCTATGTGGTGTAGCTCGATAGGCCGCAACAGCAAAGGGTAGCATCTGGTCCCAATCCTTACCATCGGGACGCACGTAACACGCTAAGGTGTTGGCGATGGTCCGATGGAACCGTTCCAAACGACCGTTCGATTCTGGGTGGTAGGCGGTAGTCTGCCTTTTTGAAATCCCGAGCACCGCACACACATCCAACATCAGTTTGGAAGTGAAATTCTTACCCTGGTCGGTGAGTAAACGGTCCGGAATCCCATGGCGTACAATAATATTTTCCAATAGCGCTCTGGCTATTCGTTTGGCCGTTTGATTAGGGAGTGGTATGGCTTCTACATACCTCGTGAAGTGATCCAAACATGTTAGTATGTACTTATTTCCCCGGGTGCTGGTAGTGAGGGGTCCCACTATGTCAAGAGCGATGAGCTGGAACGGACCATTCGGATGTTCGTGCGCCTGGACGGGGGCTCGTAAGCCGATCGGAGTTTTCCTAAGGGCGCATGCCCGGCACTTCTGCACGTACTCTTGGACGTCGTCGTGGATCGTGGGCCAGAAGCAGTAATGCTCCACGAGTTGTTGGGTAATCTTAGCGCTCTTATGCCCTGCCGTGACAGAATCGTGAAATTGGTGTATCACTTGTGGGACCAACAGGCTAGGGATGAACAACTTCCAGTCGTCTTGAGCGGTGAGCAGGTAGAGTAGGTCGTTATAATACGCCGTTTGCGCCTTCTTGTCTCGCACCCAGCTCTGGCATACTTCATCAGTCTCTTGTGCTTCACGAATTTCGTCGAGATCTACTGTAAGTTCCCCCACGGAGATCAACCGTACTATACGGCTGAGGGCATCTGCGTTACGGTGTAACTTTCCCGGCCGGTGTTCGACCGTGTATTTGAATTCTTCTAATCTTAAGGCCCATCTGGTCAGACGTTGAGAGGGGTCTTGTAGGCTCAACATCCACGTCAGTGCGGCATGATCAGTAATTAGAGTGAACTCGCGCCCGTACAAGTAGCATCTAAATTGTTTAGTTGCCCACATCACTGCCAGTAACTCTTTCTCGGTTACCGTATAATTTTGTTCGGCTTTATTCAGTGCGCGACTGGCGTATGCAATAGGCCTATCGTATCCCCCACGCTTTTGCGAGAGGACCGCTCCAATAGCAAGTCCCGATGCATCTGTGGCCAGTATAAAGGGCTCCGTAAAATCGGGGTAGATCAAAACGCTATCACTACTCAGATAGCTTCGTAAGGTGTCAAACGCGCGTTCCTGCGCGTCTTCCCACTGGAATTTCTGATCCTTCCTGGTTAGCATAGTCAAGGGTCGCGCTATGGTCGCGTATCCCGGAATAAACCTCCTGTACCACCCAGAGAGGCCCAAGAACTGCTGTACCCCTTTCACCTCGTGTGGTGCGGGATAGTTACGGATTGCCTCTACGGTCTTCGGGTCAGGTCGAACACCCTCTCGACCCACCACATGACCCAAATACGCTACCTCGCCTACTGCAAATTTACATTTCTCGATTTGTATTTTCAGCCTGGCCAGACGCAGTCTTTCCAACACCCTCCCCAGTCGTTCAAGATGTTCATTAAAGGTGGTCCCAAATACGACCACATCGTCCAGATACACGTAACACTCCTCTCCTTTTATTCCTGCCAACACCCGATCCATTAATCTCTGGAAGGTGGCTGGTGCTCCGGCGAGCCCAAACGGCATCCTCTCGTATTCATAATGTCCCATTAACGTTGTGAACGCCGTTTTTCCTTATCCGCTGGATCCAACCGGATTTGATGGTATCCACTGGCTAGGTCAAGGGTCGAGAAGTATTGGGACTTTCCGAGGGCTTCTAGAGTTTCCGTAATATTTGGTAGGGGGTACACCGGAATGCTCGTCACGCTATTCAGGGCTCTGAAATCAGTGCAGAATCGGTATTTCACTGTCCCGTCCGTACTTTTCTTAGGGACTAGTACCACGGGTGCTGACCAAGGGGAGTCGGACTCAGTAATGACTCCTTCGGCTAGCATCTTCTCGATCTGCCTTTCCACTTCAGGTCTCATTGCGTGTGGTACGCGGTACGGTCGTTTGTAAATGGGAGCTGCTTCACCAGTTACTATTCGGTGTTTAACACCGACCGCACATCCCAGACCTGATTTTCCCTCTTCGTAGATAATCTCCCAGTGCTCCTCTAGCAATTTCCTCAGGCGCTGTTGTTGCGGCTCGGGGAGATGTATTGTTTTCTCCTTAATCTGTGAGGTAACGTTCTCGTATGTTCCTGATTTAACGGAGATCTTACGGCACAGCTGGCTCTGTTCGTCTGTTGCAACTTGATTCGCCTGTGCCAGGTCTTCCTTATTGTCTATCACCGCCTCTTGGCCCGATAGGTTTACTACTCGGAGCGGCGCCTTTCCCGCGATCACTTTTACCAATGTCCTTCCTGCTCGGAGGGTAGGTTGGGCTAACACATGTGGTTCGAGGATCATTTCCTGCCCGTCCGCTATTCCCGGTACCTCTCCCCAGATGATCATTTCGGACCACTCGGGAATCACTGTTCGGGATATAGCCCTAACTCGGATCGCTCCTTCCGTATTCTCCGTAAGCTCAACTTCCTCGGGGGACACACAGTCCTCTGAGGCTCTTCTAGGATACTCAGTCCTTCTCTCGCCGGCACACTCAGCCACCGGCTCTTTTGGACACATAGTCCTTCGCTCATCGACACACTGAGTCGCCGACTCGCTGGAACACATAGTTCGTTTCTCGTCGGCACACTTAGTCGCCGACTCGCTAGAACACATAGTTCGCTTCTCGTCGGCACACTTAGTCGCCGACTCGCTGGAACACATAGCCCCTTTCTTTAGGTTGTGGGTCGGTATTTTCGGCTCTATCTCCAACCACCTACACTCTCTCTTCCGGACGTCCAGCACCGCCCCTAAGGCGGCTAGGGCGTCCACCCCTAATAGACCGTCTTCCACTATGCCCACGTCTGCAATAACGAAGGGGAGCCGGACACACCGATGCTCTAGCGACACAAGGAGCCACTGCAGTCCTCTTATTGGCAATGGTCCTCCCATTATACCACAAGCCGTCCGGGGGTATGCCTCCATAGGTACTCCTCTGATCGGCTTCTTCAGGACAGATAGCTCCGCTCCCGTGTCGGCCAACATCGACCTGTCCACGCCCCCGATCGTCAGGGTGACACGCATAGTGGGAGATGTTAATCCGCTCACCGTGGTCACTACTAACGGCCTTTGCTCTTCCGGGCTCAATGTCGGGGTTCGTTGAGCCCGTTGTCTTTTGGGTGTTCCAGTTTCTGGGATGTTCCCTCCTCCCCTATCACTGTTCGGATTGCCGTAGACTGGGGGCATTCCCTAATGAAATGTCCAGATTTTCGGCATCTGAAACAGACTTGACCGGAGGACGCCTCTTTCCATGGCGTCTTTTTCGTAGGTGTAAGGGGCGTCTCCTTCTTTACTCGGCAGTCCCGAGATCGATGCCCCACGCGTTCGCAATTGAAACATCGTCCAGCAAAAGAAGGTTCGGGATACGTCCTGTGTCGTACTGGCGCAGACTCCAGTGCTGACCGGGCCGATCGGATTACTGGCCTCGCCCGTCGCTGCTCCTGTTCCCATCTTTGGGCGATGTCTAGAGCCTCTTCCACGGTGGTTGGGGCTGCCGCCCGGGTTTGTCGTCCCGGTTCCCCCACCAAACCGTCCAAAAAACGGGCCAACGTGGTGACACCAGTACCCTCCAGATGGATCCCTTCCATTGTTTCTAGTAGTCTCTCAAGGAATTCAACTGCCCGTTCGTTTTGGTGTTGTTCTAACTGGAGTATTCTCTTCAGTTTCTCTTGTGGCGATACTTCCGTCCCGAAACGCTCATGAAGGCGCCTCTTTGTCTGTTCCCAGCTCGCTCTTTCCTCTATGCTCTTCAATACTCGGAGGGCCGCCCCCCCGAGTTTCCATTCTAAAACGTTCCGCCGACTTTCGACGGGGATTCCCCCCATCTGAGCCAACTTGTCGAATCGATACAAAAAGGGCCCTATTTCCCCTGTCCCTAACCATATTGGTAACTCGTTTAGGAGGGTCAGATTTGGCTCCCTTTCCAATCGAACCGTCACGGGTTCGGCGGCCCGCGTCATAGCCGCCGCCAGCTGCGCGGTAAGAGCCGCTAACTTCTCCTCCATCTCGGCCAACCTGTCCTCGGAAGTCATGTTCACAAAAAAAAAATCCACTCAAATTTTCTCAAACTTTGCTCCAAATTCCCCAAAATGACTGCTCAAAATTTGTTTAAAACTTTCACTTGGCTCAAAATTAATCTGATAAAAATTTAGTCTCAAAAAATTTTCCCCCTTCAAAAAGGTCGTCTCAAAAATTCCCCTCGGAAATATGACCCTGAATTTTTCCCTCAAAATGTGGCAAGAAATTTTTTCCAAAAATGTGCCTCAAAATTTTCTTTCAAAATTTCGCTCAAAATTTTTCTGCTCGAAATTTCCCTTTCGAAATCTAGCTCGAAGTTTTTATAAAATTCTTTGTCCTAGTGCAAGGGTGGTGCTCTCAACTTATGTTGAGCGAGCGCCCAATTGCAAAATTTTTGAAGTCCTAATTTCGTGACTCCAAAAACTTCGAAATTATCAACCCCACACCTGGCACCAATTTGTAAGGGGTCGACACCCGGCTGACACGAATCTAGAGTAGGGGAAAATAACTTACACTAGTTAATATAAGGAGAAGATTTATTTTATGGAAAATTATCTTTAAATCAGATTATGACAAATGATAAATTTAGAATACAAGAATTATTTAGACAATTAATAAATTTAGAATACAAGAATTATTTAGACAATTAATAAATTTAGAATACAAGAATTATTTAGACAATTAATAAATTTAGAATACAAGAATTATTTAGACAATTAATAAATTTAGAATACAAGAATTATTTAGACAATTAATAAATTTAGAATACAAGAATTATTTAGACAATTCATAAATTTAGAATACAAGAATTATTTACTTTAGAATTAATAACTTTAGAATTGGCCAATCCTACTCACTCATCGTAACACGATCTCCACTCCGCGATCTCAGCGCGATCGATTTATCACCACAAGTCAAACCATCGATGTCTGTTCCATTTGAATATCAGTCAACGAGTGTCCCAGGCGTTTTTCCATTTGGACGTTTTTCTCACACCCACACAACAGCATTCTCACACTGATAGGGGGAGATTCCCCTCGCTTCCGTTAGTCAATGC